>JAWWTY010000077.1:58096351-58126769 GCA_035222235.1 Margarornis squamiger
AAAGGCATTGCTAGGACAACAAGAATGTATTCTTTAAGTATTCTGTTTTTTTTTTCTTCCCCCTCCCCCCCCCCCCCCCATGTTCTTTGCTTGTATTCCTCACTGTGACTTTTTCAGATGTCTCTTTTATATGTCCTGTTTAGCTGTTCTTTTCACCCACCCTCTCAACATATTAAAAGGAAATAAACCCATCTATGTAACAGAAAGAAAAGTTACATTTAATACTGCTGAAAGGTGTACTTGAGCTAGCTTTCTCCTCCATCTTACCTCATCTGGCACCACCAATCACCACTGCATGACACTGACTCCTAGGACAAACCCTGACTGTGTTCCCTGAAAGCTTTGATTAGTAAAAGAAAAATCCATGGAGAATTGTGCAAAGTGCTCCTGTGGGAGTCGCTTGATGCTGTGTTTCTAGTGGTGCTGATGCAGAGCTTCCTTATGGATAGTGAGAAATGTGTCACAAAGGCTATCGGTTGACTGAAAACCTTTTCACTTGACAGCAATGAAGAGCATCTGGGCTTTGAGGTGCCATTTGGCTCAGATCTGTCAAATAAAAATATAGTCAGTGAGGCTGTGTGTATCCCCTTCCACTACAAGAAGTGGAAAGCAAACCTCTCATAGGTCTTATCCTTTCCTGCACCCCATGAGAGATTAGGATTGTCAGATTGAACAGAAGACTCATAAACTAGTGGAGAACACAGTTAATTGGGAAGATTTATAGGCTTGTTAGGTGGAATGTTTCTTAATTTAAAATGTCAGTGTATTCCCTGAAGGGAGACATTACTTCTTGTCAAAGCCTTAATTGGAAGGGGCTAATTTTCAGCACTGGGACTACAACTACTACTAATAAAAACCCCCTTCGCTCTCAAATAGAAAGAGCTATTTGAATTTCACAAGCTGTAAAAGTGTCAGTAACACTGTTTTTAGCTTTGTCTCCTGAGGCCACCGAGGACACTAAAAGGTGAACAGCAGCACTGGGCAGTAGTGAGAGGCTGTATTCTTCAAATGTTTTTACCTACAGGTGACTTGGAAATGTCATATTCTTTTTTTCCATTCACTTACACTGTGCTGCTAATGGTGTCATACTGAAATTACTTCAAATAGGTATACCTTGATGGGAGGCAGTTCTAATGCTTGCAGGCCGGATAAAATTGAGGTATCTTTCTGGAAAAGGAATTAATTGTGTAGTTGTACGAAGAATAATCAGTAGGATTATTTTTTTTGGCTTTTAGTTGCTCTGTTTTCTATGTGCCTCATGGCCTCTGTCACTGAATTGCCTCAGGGAATGGCTTTTCCATGAGAATGAAAAGCCATAGGATATTGTTTCCTTTCTCGGGGAGCAAATTCCTAAATGATTAGGACTTGCTACCTTCTTACCTGCACAGAAGGGCACAAGTTGCCGTATTTGCTTCCTTGTAATGCTAACTAAGCAGTAAGACACACCTTTGGAGATCTCTGTGCGCATGAAGACGTTCAGTCAAGTATCATAGGCCTAAAGATTCCCTTTCTGGACCTTCCTATAGCTGGAAGTTGCAGGCAGGGTTAAATGTGCTGCAGTCCTGCCAGCAGCTGCTGCCTGCCTAAGCTGAGGGACCCATGGGAGCTGTGACAGGCAGGGATCACCAGGGAACCTCGGATGGGAACAAGGCAGAGTGGTAGTGTGAGATTTCCATGGCAACAAGGTGTCTGACTATGGGTCATCTGCACCTCCAGTGCAGAAATAACTCCTTGAGCCTTCTGGAAAGAAATACCGGCCGGGAGCTTCATCCTTCGCTGGTATAAGTTCAGACTTGTGCGGCTGCTTTTGATACACGTCTCATGCTGTGAACATGCATCTTGGGGAGAAAGAAAAAATAATTTGCAGTTCCCTGTTGTTTTTTATGGTTTTAGAAAATCCGTCTCTTTTTAACGGAGAATGTTTTTGGTTTTGTTTTTGGTTTTTGTTTGTTTGTTTGTTTGGTTTGTTTTTGTTTTTTTTTTTTTTTAAATATAAACATAGGTTCCTGAAATTATAATTTTTAACATAGAGGTTTGTTTTATGAGATCTGTCATATCTGTTAGGAGAATCTTCCATAACTTGCAGTTCATAAGAGCAAAGGTGGAAGCATCTCAGATGCCTTTGATTCAAAAATTCTGTCTTCTGGACAGCATTCCCAAAGTAAAATTCTATTTTGCATTATGTGTGATGCTGTTAAAAAATCCTAGACTTCACTGCTTAGAATTAGAATGACTCTGTGTTTGAGCTAACTTATGTGTTTTGAAATAAAGGTAGAAAAATGACTATGAAGTGATGCTGAGAGGTCAAATCAGCTGGAGTGCATAAAGCTATAAGTATCTGATAAAAAAAGATGTCAGAGGGAATAAAAGGAAAAAATCCTATCTAGTTCTCTTTTCTGTGCTAAGACTCCAGGTAGTTTTTAACTAACTCGTGACACCATCTTTTCGTGGCAAACATTTTCTAAGCTTTTCAGTGTCATAAATAGTATCCATTAGCATCATCCCTCTGGTTTCCTTAGCAACTGAGACAATCAGTTCAATGACAGTTTCATCAGCACAGCAAAACACCAGCTTCCAGAATTATGGACAGAAGTACAAAAAGCAGGTAGGCTGGAATCTATTTGTCTGCAGACCAGCTTTATTTCTCTCTGTCCTCCTTTCTATTTTATGAGTTGCAAGCCTTTAATTGCAGATTGAGCACAAATCTCTTCAAACTGTGCTGTGCTTGTGCATCAGTGATGGTTGATACTTACTCTAAAGGATTCTCAGATCCACTGAGCCTGGCTGTGAGGAGCTTGATATTTGAGTTTTACAACCTGGAAACCTTCTTCATTTTCATATTTTGTATTGGGTGTATATATATAACTTGCTTTTTTTGAGTATTAATTAGAAACTTGCAACATTAAGGTCATGCCTTGACTTGTTTCAGCAAGTAGAGGTAAGGAGCCTAGTTGCTTCTGCTTTCCACATTCCTTTCCAGTTCAAAGGGATCACGTGCAGTTTGTGTTTTCTATTTCTATTTCTAAGTCACAGCTTGTCTGAAGAAGAAATTCAGAAAACCAATAGGGGTGGCAAATGGCTAGTGTTCATAAATTATCCTGCAGTCTCCACTCATGAAGGAAGGTGGTATGTCTGAGCAATATATTCCTTTTAAGTGTCTCTTATACTCATATGTATTTTTTATTTTCTAGAGGAGCTCCTTTACTGTCCTGCTGAAGCTTCAGTCCCACTCCGTAAGTATGCTTCTGTTTGCAGAAGGGCTTATTTCTCTTAATTTGCACAGCATTGTCAGAACCAAAGTACCTCTAAGGAGGGTACTGAGTTATTGGAAAAGCTCGATACTATTTACAGGAAAAGTTGGGTTTTTTTTGTTTCTTTTTTTTTTCCTTCTTCATCTCATTTTTCTTCATTTCTTCCAAGTCTGACAACTGGATGTATTCTGAAGAAATACAGCATATGAGATGAAAACATAACTGTGTCAACTGTTACTCCTGAAGCACAGACAGTAATGTTGTTTTCGTGCTTCTGTTCATTTAGATACTTTTAAAAGGTATTTTATTAAAAATAAAATTAATACCAAGCCTCTTGTAGTGGTGCAGAAGGTCCCTCAGTTTCCTGTGGGGACTGACCCAGAGAACATGAAAATTTATTAAACAATAAGTTAATTGCATGCTTCACTTAGTTCTGATGACCGCTACTGCTAAACTCCAACAGCTTCATATCAGTTCTACCAATCTCTAAGCCCACAAGCATGAGTAAGATTTCTTGCAGGTTTCTGAGTCCAGTGTTGGAAAAAGCAATATTGAGGAGTCAAGCTTGCTCACTGTCATGAGTGCTGGTAATAGTGTTTGCCCCCTGAAGTAACAGGACACTGTAGGATGAATCACAGGCTTTTTTGGGATTCTGCTTTCCCCCAGATGCTTTGTGATTCAGTTGCTATCATTGCCCTGAAGGAGCTGTGACAGAAGTTCAGATTGATGGCCACAGAGAACTTTAATTTTGAACATAACTGAGGCCATGAACTTTTTTCAAATGTAAGAATGTCTTCATAGTTTCTCTTATCTAGGTGAAGGAAGCAGCTCAACACTCTTCCAGCATGATTGCCTTGGTCCTGGTGGAACTCCAATACGACACTTGCCTGTCAGGATTCAGGTAAGGATGTAAACTCATTTGATCTGAGGTAGAGAAGAAAAAAGATGTGGTCTCTCAGACATTTTAGGCTTGTTACTCAATATCTCATGCGGATGTTGACATTTGTCAGCACTTTTGGCTTGACCCTGGCATAAGGGAGAAGTATTCAGTGTGTATGCAGATTTTTCTTTTCTCTGAGTGTAACAGACCAGCTAATCTGCATCTGCTTGGATGCATACAGATCACCTGTCATGGCCACGTGTCTCACTTGGGACTGTGTGAGCTTTTCTCCCCCGCCCTCCCCTCTTTTCTTATTTTTTCTTCTCCACTTTTTTTACTCACCTTGGTGTTTTTGGCAGAACTCAGCATAACAGACCTAAGGGCAGACTCTTTCCTTTTCTCTCTCCTTTCTACTGGTCATCACTGGGATGAGCAGCAGTTGAAGAAAATTGCTTGTTATGGATTTGATGTTTGTATGCTCAATGAGCAAGTGAAGTGCAAGTGCAAACAGAGCTAATAGAGAGTACGAATGCTTGGCTGATGCAGGTGTCTGTCTCCGAATTACCATGCCCAGAATTAGATTTTTGCTTTTGCAAAGTCACAGGAGGCATTTGCAATTTCAAAACTTAAAACACTTGTTCTCTACTCAACACCTCTACTGTTCACAGGGTTTGACGGGGGGACATGGAGGGGAACACAACTTTAACACTAAACCAATTGGGCTATGAGCACAACACTTTTAGATATATGAGAGCATTTGCAAATGTGTTCATGGACAAACTTCCATATACTTAAAAGAGCCCAAATGATATTTGGCTGAGTCACTTTGTGAGTGATCTCTCAAAATTCAGAGAAACGGTCAAAACCTAGTAATTATTCTGAGGTGAGATGTCTTTATCTCCATGTGCTTTAAACAATGCATAGCAGCCACCACTGGCACTCCAGGTTTCTGCACTGTCCCTCTTCCATGGTGACAGGAAAGCGCAGTTTCCTGACAGCGCAACGAGGTAATATTGATAAAAGCGATCAATGTTCATTTTCACTAGACACACAGATACCATAGTGATGGTGCAATTCAGTGGTTGCTCCTAACAAATGTCTAGGTAGGAGTTAAAATGGGTCTGGACCTTCAGTGTGATCCATATGCTCAATTAATACTTTTTAGTGGCTAATGCAAGTTTAAAGGGTGAAAGTGTGAGCAGCATAATGGCAAGTGACTCATCCTCTATTGACCAAGTGACATGGGATTGTGTGTATCTTTGTGAAAATAAAGGCCACAGAAAGAATTTCCAATCAAATTAATTGACCTAATACTTTTCTACTTCTGTTAAAGATGTGGTTCATGAATCAACCATCACAATACTCATGACTTCTGATAATTAGGACAAAACACACATTATAGGTGTTCTGTTGTATTTAAATACCTAGTGACCTGGAAAAGAATTCAAAAGATCTAAGTAGTAATGGAGTTTAAAGGACCTTTATGGCAGGAGTGAGAGAATTTTTCAGAAGTGATTGTGGAAACAGCCAGGACAAATTCACATGTGATGGCACCGAGTCAATAGCACTCTTGGAAAACAGGAGGAGAAAGTTGAACTCTCTTTGACTTCTGTCATTAATGCTTGAAAATATTTTCTCTGTAGTAGCTTTGTATAATATTTAATTTCCCTACATTTTAAATACTTATTATATAAACAATTACATATCACATAAAATCAGGACATATGCATTGAACTGGTCATATTGAGTGATCTGTTATCCTCCTTTCAGGTGGTTTCCCTGCAAAGAAATAAAGTGCAATAATCTTATACCAAATAAATATCTTTGGGAAAGTGTTACTTGTGCAAGAACTATAAAAATTGAAAGAATACTTTCAAAGTCAAATCTTTGCCCAGCAAATTAATCTGCAAGCACAGTTACATTTTCTGTGTGAAAGCATCGTATTTGATTAATCTCATTGAAACTTCTAGTGAAGGTTCGGCTAACTCTGTCCTTGCAGGTCTGTTAGTTAATTAATTTGTGATTTGGAGATAGGTTAATAGAAGTGGCAGTGGCAAATTGCCTTCCTATCACTGTAACAGGAAAGGTAAAATTGAATGATGGCCCTTATACAGCTAGGTAGCCTTCTGCTAAAGGAGAAACAGGATACTTGAAATTAACACTTTGACCATTAAAATCTGTATGTCATGTTAATAGGGAGATTTCATTGCTATCTATCCACCATCACCCTGGTCTGGAGTTCATTACTCAGCACCTATTTGACAGGCAGCAATTGAACAGGGAGACTTTCCTTATATAATATTGGTAAGAAAGATGAAACTGGTGAAGCATTCAGGCTGCTAATCCAATACTTAGTCATTGCAAGATTTATCTATTTTGGTTTCAGAGACCCTGGTTTCCTATGGATATTGTTAAATTTAGCATTCAGCTTAATTACATTTCCATTCACCTTCAGCCCTCAGTGAAATATCATTGCCTGCCTACAGGTTCATTTGACAACATGAAACAGAAAAATGGTCCATTTTCAGAGTAAGTATTTTAATTTTATATTGCTAATAACCATAGCACAGCCACGACGTGGTGTTGTGAAAGTGCCTGTGGTCTCAGCAACCACAGAACCCATCAGTGTTTGATGAGCTGACCAGAGTGGTAACCTGTAATTTCCACAGGAATTTCCTGCTCCCTTCTTAGAATAGGATTTCAAAGAAGACAGGTACTTATATTTAGAAACAAGCTTGGCAGCAATTAAAGAAGGGAGGTTGGGCCTGGAAGGCAATTTCATTCTGGGTCTTAGACCAAAGAGGAGTGCTGCAAGTCTATTATTGCTACCTTTCAGGCAGCCTAAGAATGCAATGCTCTTGCTTGGACTATAACAGGGTTCCTTCATGCTTGTGAGCATCAGGGACTCAGTTTGCGGAGTAACTTGAATGAAATGAGGCATTTTCCAACAGAGGTCCCTAACAGTCCTTCTGAAATAAATAGAATGGCTGATGGCTCTCTGAGCTGCAGCTGGTGAGATACAGTGTGTTTTAGCTAATGGTTGTGCCTTTGTTTTCCAGTACAAAATCTTATCACACTGAAGTATTTTGTCAAGAAACAACAAGTATCACAAACACTGTAATCTCCCCACCCTCCCAAAGAAACTTGTATTTGTTATGGATATAAAGACTGACAATTGAACAGGCTGATATACATAGATGTTTTTTGGCTAACAGAAAAAAATTGCTTATTGGCCATTCTTCAGTAGATTTTCTCCAACAGAAGCCAAGATGTGTCTACTTGGAAGCTTTCTGTGCAGGTAATACACATTTATACAAGCAAGAATTGTTAGATACTCCTCAGCAATTGGATTTTATAGTGTTTAATTAATTCTCTACCCTCAAGCCAATATCAAAGCATTTCTCATGAGTGTTAAACCTTGTTATGTTGCAAGCATTTGCAACACTGCACCCTTTGAATGGTGACATCTCTTGCCATTTGTTTATACGTGCCTGGGCACCTGTGGCAACCGAAGGGCAAAGGTGTTGCCTGAGGGCTGTCTGACAATGCACTGCCACAGGCACGTACAGACATGATGCCCTCGCTGTGCCTTTCCTCATGGCATTAGACACAACCCCAGCACATGAAGACACTTCTGCCAGGATAAAATCAGATTTTGTTGTTGTTGTTGTTGTGTGTGTGACATCATGTGTACTTTTCTGTTAACTTCTATTATTGTCTTGACAGATAACTTGGTACCGTTTCTGTAAAACCTAGTAACCTTGGTTCCTAAAGGCTCTGAATTCCACTGTGCCACAAGTTTGAGTTATAGGTGACTTCCATATAATTCCTGCATGTAGTATCTCTATTCATGCATTTGATATCAAATTTGTAGCCAGAAAAGCAAAACCAGAAAGAATACAATGTGGTAGCTTCTACAGGGACTGCCTTGATGTACAGACAGGCCGAACCATTTCCTATTGGAGAAAACTGTATTTCAAAGGAAATCTCTTTTTGCACCTGGAACGTGAGGTTAATAGAACTGGTCTCTTTTATGAAGTACTTTTATATCTTCTAATGAAAGAAATAAGATAATACATAGGCTGTTATAAAACTTTGGAGTGAAATTATGACCTCAAATTATAAGTCTTTCTTTTGCCTTACTTTCCTAAGTATGAAAGTTCTGCTGAGGATGCTGAGCATCTTTAAAGGAATAGATATGATAGATCATTATGTACAAAATTAAATTTCACTGTTCCAAACTTATTATTCCATTAGCTTAAGCACCTGGTAAACACACAGAATGTGTTCTTGAACAAATCACTTCTTGGAAATTTTTATGTTGCAGCCAATAGACTTGTACTTTATTTCAGAAAGGAACAGCAAATTGCATCTCCCCAGGCTAAAAAACCATGAAAAAACCCCTTCAATTTTCTGTTTTTATTTTTGTGTTTTTTTGTTTTTTTTTTTTTTTTCCCCACGATATTAAAAAGTACCTGTAAGTGTTTTTTGAGAACATTTTCACTTTGTTTCAGAATAAACAGAATCTTGATCTGCCTGTATAGTTTTGTTTTGGGTTTTTTTGTTTGTTTGTTTGTGTTTGTGTTTGTGTGTGTGTGCTTTCTGTTTCTGGGGGGGGATTGTTGTTCTTCTGGGGTTTTTTTTTAAGCATAGGAGAACTGAAGTAAAATAATTACACATCAACACACAGAAATTGGAGTTTTAAATACTGTGGAGTCACAAACGAGTGATATGAAAGGGGAGTCATCCTGTTTCCGTCAGAAATTCCATCTGATCTAAGCCATTATTTCTATAGAGATGTTAGAAATTAAGCCTGTTCTTAACGTTATTTGTGCAAATTCTATCTGGTGAAATTGAGTGCAATTAAACAGTATTTTAGCAAGTAGAGCTGCAGAGGAATGTAGTTAGAGTAGCTGGGAGTTAAGAATCTTTCTAGTAGAGCTGTTAGGGAAAAAAAATCAGATGGAACATATTTATAATAAGCTTTTCATCAGTGCCTTTGTAAGGTCAGAGCAAACCAGGTAAGTGTGGCACAGAAAATCACAGCCAGTTCAGATTGGTTACGTAGGAGCTCTGAACAAAGGCAAACCAATGGATGTTTAAGAAACCAACAAATTGACCTGAAAGTGTTGCTTCTGTGTAGCATTTAAATACATGAGACTTAAATTAGTTGTGTTGCAAATAAAAATATTCAGGTAGATTTTGTAATTGCTCAGGTAGGATCCATGGTATGAAACCTTCAGCTATTCAAAGGAAGACCAGAACTTAGGCAAGGAGGGTGACACTGCCTGCGGGAAAGACAGCAAGTGGACATCTACTGTGGATATGTAGTCAGGGCTAAGGAAGGGTTAATTCATGGTAAAGCAGACGGATGACACGATTTACTCTTGTATGCTAAAGCTGCAGAAATGCTGACTTAAGCCTTATTGCAACATAAGGGTTTTGGGTAGTGTTGCTGGTCTGTTTTTCCTTGTCTAGGTAATTATTAATGCATTTGCTGGGAAAGATTTGATCTGCAAGTTATATTTGGAAGATATGTAAATTCTGATCAGCTTAATGAGATTTGCTTAGCTTAGTTCAATCTTTCTGCACTCTGACAGATTCTACTTAGTACAGTATTTTAATATGTAGTGTCTAAAACCCCCCTACCTCTGATAAATCAGGGTTAGATTTCTTCAGCTAATCCCAGTCTGAACTGAACTTTAATCATCCAATGCCTGATAAAACTTCACAGTACGTTGGGAAGTTTTTCTCTGAATGTTCATGTTATTATTTAATAAAGTGTTCAGTTCTCTTTGCTGCTAAGCACTGGTAATAGTACAAGACCTGAAGCTAAGAAACTGGTCCAATTATTTTTGGAGCATTCTGGGTCCATTATAAAGAGAGGATATAAGATTGTTAGATTCATTATGGCATAATATCTTTTCCCATCAGAAGCGCTGGAAAATAGGATAGTTCTGGCAGGGCACATCTTGCACTGAGGAACTGTCAGGACATAGAAAAAGATTGTTTGGAAGATGCTACTTAATTTTAAAAAATGTCATGTTTATCCTTAGGGCACTCATAACAGTATCTTCATGATCCAGATTTTTTTCCTTAACCGTTTTGGTTCCCCTTTTCCTTCTCTACTATGGTGTTTTCTGAATGTACTGCTTTAGACAGAGTTCTCAGTCAGAAACAAGTTGCTGTTTTTCAAGTACTTTTACGATTTAGGTTTCGAAAAGTGATTACATTTTTCTCAAGACATCAACTCTTTCCCCTGTCTCAGAGGGCTTGCATGCTAGATTTTTACTTTGTTTTGGTTTTGTTTGTGTTTGTGTTTGTTGTGTTTTGTTTTGTTTGGAGTTTTTTTGGGGGGTTGGAGAAGGGGAGGAATTTCATTAAGCACGCTCTTCAGATGAGTCAGGGAAAGGGAAAGAGAATCTTACAACATTGTTCAGTAAAATGGGATCTGGATGTTCTAATGCATTTTGAATCATTAATTAGCAGTAATTTGATGAGGACTAGTTGCAGTAAACAGACTGTAGGATTTTTTTATGTATCTTTTTTTTGAGTGGTATCTTTTGAAGTGTATTAACCAACACTGACTTCTATTAGGTGTACCCAATTGTCATAATTATTTGGTCCCATCCTAACCTAGGACCATCATGACATTAACAAAAGTATAATCAATTTTGATCACTAGCTGTGTAGGACCACTGATAACTGAATATTCTCGTGTTCATTCAGTCAACAGCAACATAAAGATAGGGGTATAAAGACAATGGCCACACAAAGATAGTGGTAACTGTGTTCTGTGGGAGACCTTGAATGGGTAGATGATACCACTGAAGAGGTATCTCTTGGCTTAAACAGCATCTTTGCGTGTTTAGTTCATGATGTCATGACTCCTGTGTTAGTTGTCTAGATTTTGGATGCCTTATTGGGTGGAACTTGTTAATCCTTTCTATTCAAACCTGAATGGCTAGGATGGGCTAGGATGCTACTCTTAATAATTATTCTGAAATTGCTGTCATGGGAAGAGTTAATGATTAAAAAATAAAGTTTCATTGAAGGAATTCAGATACAGTATTTTGTTTACTATCTTTAATTTTCATAGCCCAATTATTTTTGTGTTTAAGTAGGAAATAGGGGAAAATGAGAAACCAGAGTTTGAGAACCAGCAATGATAGTGCAAGATAATATTTGCTAACTTATTTTTACTCTGTTGGGAATAATCCCCCACATTTTAGCAATGACCACTCCCACTTTGGGGAGATGATAACTGAGCTTCTTTTAGAGTTCAACCAGTAAAAAATCTTTTGGTGTGTACAGGATGGGGGTAAAGTCCACTCTTAAATGTAAGTAGCAAGGCTATGGTATTTATGCTCTCAAACAGGGAAGGGAACTCTGTTAGCTATAGTGTCATGATCTGTAATTGTACTATATCCCTGGGAGTATCCCAGAAAGGATGCTATGGATTTAAGGGTCCTTGTATGGGAGCTTGCCTCTCTTGTTGGAACAGTTGCTTGTTTTCCTCACCTGCATGAGAGCTGTGGGTGTGCAGACAAAGTTTTGACTAGAGCTGTGCAAAGTAGAGAAGGAAATGGGAAGAGAAAGGCCAAGGATTGTCCTTAAATTGTTTATTTTTCTCACTGTCTTCAGTTTGAGTGGCAAAAAGGCTCCAGTTGCAGAAAGAACTGGGGATTTCTAGGCATTTTATACCAGCTGAGCTCATTATGTTGTTTTAATAGCCTATTGGAGATTACTCAGGCAGCTCAGACTATGTAAAACCATCAATTATTTATTTCTAACTTTTGTGCCTTGATGGTCTCTGGAAATCATTAAGTCTGCATGAAAAATTACTGGGGAGAGGTGGTGCCTTGCTTCTCTTGCAACACCATTAAAATTTTCAAGTAAAGGTTGTAAACAAGGATGGTCCTCATGAGCAATTGCAATCTGAGCTTTTAAGGGACTATTCCTAATTTAGTATTCTGTGTTCATTCTTTCTCTCTGCTTACCTAGCCAAACATTAATGCTTGCTGTCGCAGTTGAAAAGACCTAAATTCATCCCCATGTAAATTTTTGTGTTGGGTATTATGGTGGCTTGGTTTCCTTAATAATTCTTCCCTGCTGTTTCACAAAATCATGTTTACTCAGATATGACTCACTGGATTTCTGTTCACGTGTCATTTTGTAATTAAAAAATAATTGAGATTAAAGGGGAAATATTCTATCCTCTGGTCTAGATACTGCTGTGATTTGCAGTTCTTAACAGGTGATGTTTTGTTTTTTTTCTCTTCTGGTTGTGATTTGGGGTTATAGCCATGATGTGTTTGACTAGAGGTTTATAGAAGTGTTACCCTTTTATTCAGTTAACTGATGCAGTTACAAAAACCAGTACTCTGTTTTCTGAGTGCAGTGAGTCCTACAGCATCCACAAAAGCCACAAAAGTTGATATTAATAGCTGCTAAGAGTGTGTTTTTTACCAAGAAAATTCATGCAAGCCTAGATCCCCCGAAGTGGAATCCATATATATAGGAAGTGTGTGTAATACCTTTCCTTTTGTTCTTTATCTGCAGCTCTTTTCCTACGTATTTTCACTTTTAACAGAGCTTCTCCTGTGTAAAACAGGTGGAAGTTTAATACAACTCTGACAAAATGGGGAGCAATCTGCTTAAGTGATGATACCTGGTCTGTGTCAATTCTTGGCATTATAGGCAGGTCTTCAGAAACATTGTCTGCTGTCTGTCACAGGACTGTTTCAATGTTATTTCTTGCACCTCTGTAAAATATTTCAGTGTGTCATCTGTTAATAAGACTTACATTGTAACAGGCAAAAATACGACAGTACCTGAAAAATATTCTCTTGGTTTCGGGATGGCACACAGTCTAAAGCTAAGCTTTAGTGATATTACCACGTGGAACAAAAGGCAAATAAATTTTAAAAAATCCTGAGCAGGGGGATGTGAGGGTGTCTGGCTTATTTTCTACTATATCCAAGATGACTAGTAGGTAACTCAGTCATCAGGCTGTATTTTCTCAATTTTGATGCTCTATTTGGGACCAAATTCAGTTCCCCTTATGTAGCATTAAAATGATATGTTGCATATGTTGCCTGTGGGTGTTTGCAGAAAAGAAACTGTCTAGAGGATTTTATGGTACCCTGAGACCGAGAGATGTCTAAATACTGGTATGTGACTGATGGATTTGAAATATGAAGATATCTGAACTGTAAATTGGTAATGCTAATGCCTTGAGCAATTTCTCAGGTACTCTTACAATCTTGCTAAAGGGAGAAGGCTCTGTACTCTCCAGCAACTTCACAACTTCAGTCAGGCTTTGCCAGGCATGCATCTTGGTATTGTGTTAGGTTAGTGAATGCCATAAGGGGTTTTGACCTTACCTCTGGATTTTGCCACTGGGAGCTTGATTTTCCAAATTTGATGTTGGATTAACACTGTGAGACTTTTTCCACATAGAGTAAATTTCACTGTCCACTACTCTGCTCTTCCCCTCCCTCCATAATTTGCACTAGTGAACCTAAAAGCAATTCACATTTGAGAGGAGCCAAAACACAGTAATCAAAACTGATGTTCCCCAAATAAATGGAGCTACTTGGGAAAGTCAGTAAAACAACATCAAAGGGCAATAGGAGGTATGTACTTTCTATGTGTGTGCTTTTTTCCTACACAGTGACAAAAGCTCATCAAAATATGCATAATCAAGTACTATCAATGAATCATCAAATGCCATGAAATGTTGTAGCAAAAAAATTGTTCCTATGACACTTGCTGAAAACATTATACCTGGTTCTTTCACTCTGAATCACTGGCCATCCATGCAGGCAGAGAAAGATCCCAGAACTGGTCCTCTTAAACTGATTTCATTGTGGGAAGAAGTTGACCATTAAAACTTTTGCACTGATGTAAGCTTGATTTTTCATGTCATGGTCCCGATGCATAAATTGTTGCAGAAAAGCCAAATGAGGATCTCCTATTAGCAAAGCAAAATATTTCTGCTATGACTTACAAAAAGCTACCTGTTATTGCTTGCATAATGGCTCCCAATGTCAAATTTTAAATCAGTGTCATTTCTGTTGAATTTGCCATGTATGTGATTTGAAGGGCTCTCCATTTAAGTCACATTTTGCTTGATTATAACTGAGACTCCATTGCACAATTCATTATTTGTTTTTTTTTTTTAATAAGAAAAATGAAACCTCAATCCTTCTCTGTGAGAAATTTACTAATGTTTTTGATAGTTCCTGCTCCAGAGACTTTCCAGGCTGCTGATACTGAGCACTTATGGAGGCAGCTACTTTTTCATGTGTATACACATGTTGTCTCTCTTGTTCTCATTTCCTTAGCTCACTGTGTTGCAGGACTGCTACAGGGCAGCTTGCTCCTTTAGTTACCCTTGTTAGCTAGTCAGGCCCAGCATTTGTGTCCTAGCTGGAGAGAAGAGCAGAGAGGCTGTGTCCTAGAGAACAAAAAGGCTGGCAGGGGTGATAGGGTCTCTTGGAGGCCCTTGGGGTGTGGGGGCTGAGAAGGTCTCCATCAGTATGTTGCCAGACCTAGTGCAAAGGATGGTGGCTTTCTAGGCTGGCTCTTGCAGGGCTTGGGAATCTTTTGCAATAGAGGTGTTTAAGAATGTAAATGTAACCCAGCCAGAAGGTCAGGGATCAGGAACTCCAAAGAAAAACCAGAGGGGACAAACTATGGTGATGGTCTGTTGGTCTGTCACATACAAAATTGATACATTGCGTGTGGCTTTGTTGCTGGAATTCCTCGTCTCCTTTTGTGCTTAAACTGGTCCTCAGAGACCCGGGTACTTATGCAGGAGCATGTTTGCCATGATCTCCAGTGTTGGCAAGATTTTTGCCAAGCTACGTATTTAAAGGGTGCAGTTTTCTGTCATTGCTGTTGTATGGCTGTGAAGGAAGAGTGGAAAGCAGTAGAGTGACATTTTTCACTTTCATCATCTTTGACAGCTGCATCATACTGAGAGCAAATAATTGTAGCAATGAGGGTATTTCTAGCTGAATCCAAATGTGGCAGCTGCTTTGGGGGAAATTCTGATTCAGCGTTGCTTTTCTCCAAGTTTTCCTGCCTAGGAAGATCAGTAAACAAGTGATACACCATTCAGAGGAAGGACGAAAGTAACTTGTGCTTTTCTAAATCTGACACCCTTGCAAATGTAAAGGAACACCTATGTGTTCAAGGAAAACATAACCAATCCCCAAGTCTTTCTGAAATCCAGCCCATATATATAAATGCGCACTGAAAGTGGCTTTGCCTTCAGACTGTGGCCAGCTCTCCCTATCCGTGTGCCCTCTGCAGTCATGGGTGTGCCTGACCCTTCCTGCCTGAGGCCCATGCTGTCACAGGAGCTGCCTGGGCAGCCTGGAGCCTGGCAGAGAGTGCTTGCATTTGATCTCTGCATTGCCTTTTGCTTCAGCTGCTGCAGCCTTTCAAAAGGGCAGGCTTAATGAGCTGGAGCTGGAAGGGGGAGTGATAGTCAGACAAATCTTGATAATGTGGTTTGACTCATTCAAGAGCTAGAGGTAGAGGTAGCTGAAAACCTTTTTTTTTTTTTTTTTTTCCTTAAATCGAGGTTATTACTGTATTGCCTTACATTATTTTTAATGGCACAGTGTATGTAAACACCTTTCAGTTGTGCACAAAGGAAAATGGTTAATGAGGATCGCATCTTTCCACTAGCTTTCATGTAAAATCTGCTTTCCCTTCCCTCAGAGTGGGTATCAAAACAAACAAATAAAAACCCAGGCACAAACCAATCATTTCCCCTTGTAATCAGTTTGGGAATTGGGTACTTTCCTGAGTTTTACAAGTTCAAAGTGAATTCAATTATGCCAAATACTTTTTTCCACGTACTGTTAAAAAATGCATTAACCAACCACACCGAAACCCCGTAGGAAATGAACTCTCACCTTTTATTTTCTATTTTCTGCTCCATGCTCCATTATTATTTCTTGCTTATTTCACTGAAGTGCTGAGGTGGGCCAAATCCAGAGAGAAATGGGAGAAAATGAGTCCAGCTTTCTTTGTGAGAATATATTATTTTTTTTTCCCCCGGGGATGACTTCTCTTCAAACTTGGTCACACAGAAGTGCTCTTATTCCTCTTGTACTGTGTGAGTGCACCGAAAAGTTTCTGGACCTGTGTGTTCAAGCCTTGTATGTGGGGTAGTTTTGTGTGGTCTTTTTCTTTTTTCGTTTGGGGGTGGGTAGGCGTTCGTTTCTCTTGGGTGGTGGCCAGTGCACCTTCATTTCTAGAAGTAATATTAAAGCAGAAGATGCCTCCTGCAACCTGAATGTTACCACAGTGATTCTCATTTGTTTTCCTCTTATTCATTTTTTTCCTCAGTTCTGCTTTGTTGTTTTTTGTTTGTTTTGTTTTTAAATTTTATTTTATTTTTATTTTTTTTTTTCTTTAACCTGCTGTTTTGGTGCTGCTTCAGTCAACAACTTTTTATAATCCAAGTGAGCCTTCCTTTTTTGCTCTTTAATATACTTAATGTTATGTACATTAAAAAGAAAGCTGCAACGGTCTGTCTTAATGTATTTACAAGCTATGGAGCCACGTGATGTCAGCTTGCACACGCTGTCCAACTGGGAAGCTGCTGAGTTTTGTCTCTAAGCTGTTGTTGCCTTCTAAGGGATTATTGCTAATATAAATGCCGACACTTGCTACTGTCATTCTGGATGACTATGTATGATTCTTCTTTTGATCTGCTAAATAGAGGTTGGGATATGTGAGCATAGAAATTGTGTTAAAGGGTCAGATTATGTGATTTCTGATAATGCTTGATGCTTTAGTGGAATTAAATGTAGCCAATTATGAGACAGAGTGATCTGAATTTTTTCTACATTCTTTTTCCAGAGGCTCACTTATGCCCTGAAGAATATAAACATTTCTATAGGTTTTTTCCCCTATTGAATGCAGTTTTATATATTCTTATTAGGATTAGATAGTTGTATAACTTCTCTGAATTCTTCTTTCTCTTGACCTCATTGATATATTTTGTCACCAGTTTTTGTTGACAAATATGCACAACTTTCCACCTTGAGACAAATCAAGGTTACACAATTGTTATGTTTCACCAAGCTATGCTTCATGCTTGCTTGAGTCCAATAATGCTAGTTTTCTTGTACTTTATCATGTCTTTTTCTATCAATATTTAGCAAGCCATATTTTTCTTGTTTATGTGTTTGTGAAGTGTGTAGTTTTCTAGTGCTGAGCTCTATACTCTGAAGAGAAATTGTATTGAAACAGCTTCAGTTGTAAGGGGTAAACATTGTGTTTCTACCCAATTGCCAAGCTAGGCACAATATGTTACATTCACCTTTGGTCAGTAGCTTAATGTGTGTCCTGGCAATGTCTCAATCTGTCTACATCCTAATAACACAGGCATCTTTAATGCATATTTATACCTCATTCCTTTGGGAGGACAACTTTAGAGTGGGTATTTTGGTTAAAGAAGTGTATGTGTTATAAGGGCCCTGTGGAAGGGTGACTTGACTCTTGAACCTGAAGGAAAAACTCATACATGAGAACAGGCGAGTCCCAACTTTACACCTCTGGGATTGAATCCCAACAAAAATTGGGTCTGCAAAGTGACTCAGGCAATCCATTCTCCAGCTGGTGGCATTACTATGTGGGAAAATGTAAGCCTACCTTCAAAGTGCTGTGAGAACTTGAGGGTGAAGATACTGTGAGAATTTAGCTAAGCTACACTGGCTGTTTTCTGATCTGATAATATCTCCAGATATTATCTCTAATTGCCTCCTCAGATTTTCAGTTACCTTTACTGTGGGAATGACCTTTGCTTCATAATAAAGTAGTATGCCAGAACTAAATGTAATGTGGTTTTTTTAATTGACTATAACACTTCGCAGCTGAGCAGAACATGGCTTTGCACTGGATTTCCCCTTGCTGTGCATCACCTTGTCCCCATCTGCAACTGGCTAAAAATAGGTAGAGCACAGAACTGTTCACATGAAAAATATGTTGCTTGTGGAAGAAAATAGACTGAGGATATACAGAAAGCTGTACCTGATTACTGGTAGAGGCTCATTATGAATAAGATCCCTTCCTTTCTTTTCTCCCTTTCTCCCCTCCAACCCCTACTACTACAGAGTTTACAGTCATTCTAATAGTAGGTCTTGTGACTGCTCATGGCTGAGTGCAGAGGATGCCCTTTTCCCTGTGCATCATTCAGTGACTACATTCAGATGCCTGCTTTCATTAGGCTACGTTGGCTGTGGCAATGTGGGACGCAGTCTGTGTCTGTCAGATGTATTTCCTCCACGGTTCCCTGAGGGATCATCAGCTCACACCAAGGGTCTGTAACACTGCCATCCCTGCTGGGCTGACTCATCCCCCTGCTTTGCAGTGGAGACCTTCCATGACAGCCAGAGGGGCAGGGGGAGCTGTTGCTATTTTTAAAATACTGGCAGTATAAGTGAAATGTAGGGATAAATGAATATTTATACAAAGAAAGAATGAGAGTAAGAGATTTAACCCCAGTTTTGGATGTATGTCTCATTCCGAGTTTATTCTTCCTTTTATCCATGCGTAACCAAACAAAAAGGGGAGGAGCTTCAACAGGCAAGAATGAAAGATATGTGCTTTCTGCCTGGCTCTGACAGTTTTCTAGGGTGGAAATACTCAGGTTTAATCCTGTTGTCTTTATCTTCCAGGCCAGGGGGTTTGCACTTCCTTCTGTGACAAATGCCTTTGTCACCAATGCTAAAGGTGTATCTTCTCTGTCTTATTAGGTGTGGGGCTGCCTCATAACTGATACAATATTTTGAACCAGAACTCCTTTAAACCCAGGAGACTTTTTTTTCTGTTTGGTTTGGTTTGGTTTGTTTGTGTTTTTTTTTCTTTCTTTTTTTTTTTTCTTTGTGTATGTTTCTGAAATCTTCAGTGGGTTTCAGCAAAATGTGCAACTGGATAAAATCCTCCAGCCTTTCTGGATGGATAACTACATCCATAAGTTAGGAAGTCTACAGACAAACTCCACCTTCTCATAAAAGAACAGGTTTCAGCTTAAATTCAGAAATATGTTGCTTGAAAAGGCTGTACTTCATCAGTTTAAAAAGGACGGTTTTATGATGATTAACTCTTAGATCTACTTCAGAGCAATTTTAAAGGAGACAGAATGTGGCAGGTACCAATTATCTGTCACAATTAGCCTGCATCTTATTGTATATATTTAAGAAATTAATGACAGTAGGTGGTTAGAACTGTCTCATTACTACTAATTAATACGATAAGTCTTCAGTAGGCCATTGGCAAAATAAGAATACCAATTAAATGTGATGTCAATAGAGTTATTAATTTTAAGAGAAGAGATATACTTGCAGTCCAGTAACAATAGTGGGAAACTTGTATTACTACAGATATGGAGATACCACTGTATTATCACTGTGTAGAGCTGGCTGAAATAAGTAGGGTTTATTTTCTGGAGGGGAAAGGGAGAAATGTTTTCCAGAGATGATTTCTTGTGTGCAGAAGTGAATGTGTCAGAAATGTGTCCAAGTGGGGTAGAGGGCATGCTTTCCACACCTGAGAAGGGAGAGAGATGCTTAGTGATGGGGCAGGCTAGGGAAACCTCTTCTTTCCTGCTTGGGAAGAGAGAATGGGATCAGCTCCTGGCAGCTGGTGAGCTCAAGATCTTGAGCAATGAGAAAGAGCATGGTATAGAAGCAGGTGTTCCTGAAAAATGACAAAACTGCTTGTTGATGTCCTTCCCAACTCCATCCCAGCTCACTGCAGATGGTTCTGATTTGAAGCTTGGTTTTGTGTTTTCCTTCTTCCTTGTAGCTTAACAGACACTCACAATGAATTTGTTGGGTATTTACTTTAAGTAGAACTGTTTCTTCCCTGTTTTCAGCTCAGAGTGGGAGGTCTGCTATCCTGTTGTATGAATGCTACTGCAGCCTCTGAAGAGTGTTTTTCATGCTGTATGAAAATTGTACCAGAACCACCTTGGTGTCAGCAAGATGCTCTGGGGAACTCTGCTCTGTGCTGCACTTGTCACTGTGCTCTATTTGTCACTCAGCTCCACAGGTGCATGTTGGCTATCTCCCTGCATTTTTTCCTGCCTTTCAGCTCTCACTGTGCCTACTAGAGCTACAAAGCCTGGGGATCCAGAAATGCTACAGGCTAGTCATTTTTTTCCTGTTGGCTGGAGCACCAGAATTTACCCCTCACAATTTTAAAACCAAAATTTTGTGTGTGTGTGTGTAACCTACACACGTAGTGCCCAGTGCTGGCAGGTTCACCAATAGCTTCTAACTCAGAGCCCATGCCAAGACATCTGCACGCACAGTCTCTGGGTCTGTTGTGAGCCCTTCCTAGAAAGATCCTTCTAAGCTGACTCCATTAGAAGTAAGGATTTTAAGCCTCAATTAAGTGACTTCAATGCAACTTTTTCTAGTATTACACGGCGTTTTCCCACATCATTAATCAAATACTTGCTGCCATCTACCTTTCAGTACTGGATTTCTTAATTCCCTAGTATTTGCTTACATTAGGCAGTCTGTGTACTGTTTTGTTGGATGAATTATCTTAAAATTATTTTAAAGCCTTCCCTGTGGTCTGCATTACTTTCTCCTTTCTCAGGGGGTTCTTCCTCGTATAGGCTGAGTTCTTAGAAGTTGCCGAGCTCAGGGAGACCTATCAGAGACCATAACCATATCTTTGAAGGGAACCCATGAGAATGCTTTCCTCTTCCTAGGAGTGTAGTCTGACTCCTGACCCTTTTCATTTGGCAGTTTTTACTACTCTAAAATGAAAGTCTTCAGAGTTTTCTTTTTCTTCCCCTCATTAACCAAAAAAAGAAATAATCCCAAGAAGGTAAAATACTATTAGCTAATATCCAAGAAGGTAAAATACTATTAGCTAATATCCTCCTCTAATGAAGTAAACTTAGGAAATAGTCTAGAGTGGCACAGTATTTTATTTAATTTCTGCATCTAGCATCATAGCATTAATCATTTAACTGATGGACAAAAAAAACCTTTATTACATTCTCTCTAATGTTCTTTCTTCTATAAGTGTAATTTAAAAATTTTTTAAAAAATAAACATTCTCTCGCTGCAACCTTTTTTCTCTGGGTGATTAGAGATAACATTAGCATAGGATAAAAATGGAGAAATTTTATTAATGTTAGCAATGAAAAATCAGTTTTTAAACAGCTTTAAGATACCTAGTGGCTTTAACTGTGGGAAATTTTGTGATGTTATTGGCTAAAACTTGGAAACTTCAAGTGCCTGAACTTTGGCTTGCACACCTACTGCTATCCTGGAATTCCTGGGTGCCTGGTACAACATTAGAAACTAAATGTACTGTAGTCCCTTTTCTGCAGAGCTGTACTCCCAGTGTTGGAATAAAATTCAAGATTAATATAAAAAGCAGTTAATATCCTGCATAATATTAACTCGTTAGTGTTGTTATCAGAGCCTTCTGTTTCTGTTCCTGGCCTGTTCTTTTGGCCCTGTTTTATCTCCAGAAGCTCTTTTAAACTCTCCTAACTCGAAAAGTTCTGTGAAGCACAAAAGTACTCATATCCTGGGCTCCACACTCCCCTTGGCAATTATTCACTGAGTAACTCTTGTAACGGGGCCCTGGGTTAAAAAAGCACTTAAACATTATTCATATGCCTGAATACTTTCCAAAACAAAAATGCTCATCATGAGCATCTGAACTGAGAAAATAAGCTTTGGCTTGCTCACGAGCTGTCAGCACTTCATCAGCTCCCTGGATGTGAGGGGTGTAGCTGGATGCACGGGGGACAGGCTGCTGGGGAAGGTGCAGCCTGGCAGCTACCTCGTTTCACTCGCTCATCTCACAAATATTCCTTGCTGTTAACTTGAGTGATGGCAGACATAGTGCTTGGCCTTCTGCTTGCTCTTGGGAATTCACCAAGGCAAAACCCAGTGCAATGGTGACTGATTTGCCCAACTGATCCGGTTGAGTTAGAGGGGAGAGACGGGGTGTTATCTCTATGGTGACAACACCGGAGCATGAACCAAGTGTGTATAATATATTATTGGATTCATATGGGTGCTAAATACAATGCTTGGCAAGATTAACATGTTCTGTTACTGCAAGGCAGCTGCTCTGTGCACAGCTGCAAAAAAATCTGCCAATTTAACCTACTCTTAGAGAGTAATGCCTGCAAACATGGACAAATTGACTAGGAATACATTTAACAAGTGATTACATATGTCATGGTGAATCATTGGTCTTTGTAGCTTATTGAAATGATATGATACTTCTATAGGAAGAAGGATGAAGATTCCCAGAAAAGTCGAATGAGATCTGGGATAGGATAAATTAACTTCAGTCTTTTAATCAGTGGAAGACATTCACTTCTGGATAATGGTGACTCTCTTTTTAATGCCAAGTGATTAGTAAATGCTAAGGGTTTCTTGACTGTCCTGACTTTACTTGGTGCATACTGTTTTTAGACTGCAAAGAAATAACAGACAAAGAACACATTCTACAAGCACACAATCAACCTTTGTTTGGTGTTAATTAGAACCGGTGACTGAGCTATTGAAATCCTATAGTGTGCGGAATTCACTTTAATCTGCTTACACCAATAGGTTTGATTTCTCTGCCCATAACAGAGCAAAGACAATTGAACTGCTGCATAAGTAGTAACAATTTTTATGTGAGTGCATATAAAAATTGTACAGTAGACATTGCATTAATTCTGTGTGCTTTGAAAAATTTCTTAACCTTAGCAACCTTGCACAAGAGAACAGGTGAGTCATGACAGAATGGGTTTCTACCCCTGCTATGGGAGCCACAGATACCTATTCCACATCATTATAAACAGTGTTTCTTGCACAATGTGGCTGATATATATTCAAATGTGCTAAAGGAAAAATGATTGATTGGTAACCTTGGCATCAGTAAGTCATTAGTGGTGGGGAATAAAAAATAAATAGGAGAGGTGAAAGAAAAACCAACAGTGAAATGTCTGGTTGAAGGTAGATGGAAACATGTTCTGCTTTCAGAACAGAAATTAGAGAACAGATAACTTTACAAATGAAATTATGTTCCTTGGTCTGGTGTATTGGAAATAGGAATTTGAAAGGAATTTGAAAAAGAACTTCTCTCTGACAAACATTTGCAAAATGCTTAGGGAGGCATGATAGAAGATGGTGACTGTCATTGTTATTTTGACAGTAGAAGCTCAATATTAAACAGACCCATGGCAGCTCTGAGTAAGAATGGCTCTGTAGCAGTGTGACTAGTTGGTACTTTGCTGAAGGTCTCTTAGTTCTTGATGCATATGCACCTGCTGAAAAAGTAGTCAGAATTTAATGTCAAGGGAGCTTTTAGCTCTGCCTTTGCAGTTCTTTTCTTTTCCCTTCCTACTGAATGAACAGAGAGGAGGAGAGATGGCAAGAAGGCTGCAGGATTCAGGAGGAGGCTCCTTTGGCTCACTCTCCTGCAGAGGACATCGGTGTTTGAAAGTACTGCAGCCTGTTTGTGACTTTCACGGAGGACTTTGTCTTTGAGCAAGCCAAAAAAGATCCTTCTGCTATTTGAAGTACTTCAGAAAGCTGTTTAAAGCACACTTTATACTCAGAAAATGTTATTCTACCAGGGCATATAGTCCTTTGTTTTATGTCTATTTCTAAGTGATTTAAGACATTTCTTTTTATTAAGAGCACCCAGAAAATGCTTTATTTTTTAAAGCATCTACTCCTGTGACTAACAGGAATTCCTCCGTGTGCTGAGTTACTCTTTTCTTTAGGAGGTGACAAGATTGTAAGGGATACCATGGCAGAAAAAGCCCAGCCTTTTCTTTGTTCATTAGTAGTCTGCTCATTCTTCAGGTGTTGGTACTTGGAATGGATCTGTATTTCATGGCTGCCTTCCACATCTTTGTTCCAAAAAGCTGTGTCCCTTGTGTGGTGAGGGTGGGAACTAAAATTTTAATTGTCTGTTGTTTACCAATTTTTGCGAAATGATCCAAATCCATGTGCTGTTGCACTGGGGACCAAACTCCTCCAGAAGTCAAGCCTGAAAAACCAGCAACTTAAATTGCTTCATACATCTAAGAGAACTATTTTTTTTTCTCGTGCCTCACTGTACTTCTTGTTGACTTTTTTTTCTTTTGTAATTCCACCTTTCCTTATATTTTGCTTCCTCTATTCTGCAATTGTCTATTTTGTTCTTTCTTGTGGCCTCATGCCTCTTGCTCATACCATTTATCTTGCACTTCAATATTAGAAAGAGGCTGTATATTGTTTGGGTATATTTGAGCATGCAGACACTTTCATATGAAGTATCATACAATTATATGCACCTGCAGAGGCAGCATTGACTGTGAGAACTTCTTTTCAGTGCATCACACTCATTCCCCAGCTTTTGCTGCCCCACCCATGTCCTTCCTTTCAGTGCCAATGTTACTGCTGGTCACACTTGCCCATGCATCTGTGATTAATTGAAATCTATTTTAAGGTCTTGCCACAAGGCACTTCCACTGCACCAGTGTAAAGTTTCTTTAATCTGGCATATTCTTTGAGCATGCCATGTGTGCTGATGGAACTAGTGGAGTAACTCAGGTTTCATCCTCCTTTCTCTTTCCTGTACTTGATGTGGTGTAAGCTTGTTTGACTTGCCTTTGCTGTGCCCAGGGCTGGATGGATGCCAGTTTGGAGTCCTCCTTCAGCTTCAGTAGGGACTCTGAGTCTTCTGCTACTCAAACTCCAGTTGTTCGGTCATGTATTAAAGTTGGAGCTTGGAAGTGATCTGTCTGCCAGCTCTGCCATGATGGGGTTTCCCCAAAGCATGCTCATCCCTTTTCCTCACCCTCTTTTGCATTTCTGAGATAGGTTCCTAAGCACCATAACATTCCTCTCTGTTTTGCTCTTATCTGCTTTGTGTCTCCTCCAAAATGATTTGTTTTCTGGTAGCGTGTGCTCCTCCTCAAATTCCTGTAATTCTGCTGTATAGTTTTACCTCTTGCCTGACTTAAAAAGCCATGAAGATGAACAAAGCAGAGCAGGCTTTATCAGAAATTAGTATCAGAAACCAGCTAGTATCAGAAATTAATTTATCTTTGTTTTGTTTTTCTTCCTGCTTAAGGACACAGCAGTGTTCTCAGTCTGTTTCTGTTGTCCTGTATGCTTTCAGAGACCTTTGGCTCTCATGAAGCTCTTCACTGCTCAGTTACTCTAATCAGACTGTTTCCTTGGCTATGACTGTTCAGCAGAGGGATGTCTCGGGGTCTGCCTCTCAAAGTGAGACTGGTGACATGGCATGCACCATGTCCCTTGCTTGATCTAGGCACAGGAGTTTTTCCCAGCTTTGACACAGAAGGAACGGGGGGAGGATGATAAGGGGAGGATGTTATGACCCAGCCCTGAAGGTGAAGGTAGCTGAGGTTGTTGATAACAGATCCCTTGGAGCAGAATAGAGTGAGACATGCACTCATTGTTTCCTGTCCAGCAGTTAGGTTCTCAGCAGTGTGTGTGAGGCACTGTCTAGCTCTGGGCAGGTACTGTAAGAAGTCAATGCTAGTGCCAGACCACAATCTTCAATGCAGAGACTCTCAGAAGCATTTTCCTTCTCTTTCACCCAGAAACCTATTCTCCCACACTTGCTGCTACTTTTCTGCCTCCTCAGAATAACAGCCTGCTCTTGCTGCTAGTTAATGAGGATAAATCTTGTGTCACATGCTGTTGTAGAGCACTGCATGTGCAATGGGCTGACTCTGTTGATGAGTAATGGCCAAAATGATTTTTTTCTTTGGTTTTTTTTTTTTTTCCTTTGTTTGTTTGCTGTATTAGATAATAGTTCTACTTAAGGCTGAGAGCACAGAGCAGCTCATTGACCCTGAAAAGAGAAGGTCTAAGTTTTTCTGGATGTGCAATTTAACCTCGTCCTTCCTGCAGCAGCCCTGGTGCTCTCTGGATTCTTTGCTGACCTCATTTAACTCACTGAAAGGGCAGAAAATTACCTCTTTTGCCTCTTTCTCACAGATTAGTTGTAATTAAACCATTTGCTTAATGGGAAGAGGGGAGAGGATGAGTAATGCCCTATCACCATGTCTTGCATACTCTGCAGAGGGTTTCATTTCCAAAGAAGCGAAGAGCAGTGGGAAAGCATATGCATATAGCAAAGGAAAATCTTTTAGGTTATGAAACAAATTTTCCAAGAGTTATGGTATTTGAAGTAGCTTAGCCTAACTTTCAAAACTTTTCTCACTTGTGTGTATGCAGTGATACAATTATGTGGTTGTATGCCATGTGTTCTGGGGCCTACTCTCACTCAGCATGTGGAACAGGCTGGGTGAAACACAGCCATGGTACTGGTGAACTATCCTTCCCACTATAGCAACTGTTTCCTGACAGGAAAGCTATCACTTAAAGCACACACTGTTTGTGTTCCCCAAAATCTGAGTTTGCTTGCTAGCTGAGTGTGCTGGAAAATTGTGCTGACTCTTATTACATTGTTTACCAAATAAAAGTGGGTAAAGACATTATTTTACTCACTGCTCAATGTGTTATTTCGAATCTTTTATAGAAAGGAGGAAGCTCATGCTTGAACGAAAAAATGATTTTTCTTCCAATGGAGCACAAAGAGCACTTTTGGGGAAATGTCAATTATAACCCAAGTTCATAACTCACCTGCAAGAGATGCATGTTATATTTTCACAGGCTAAAGTTAGATTCAGTGAATGTGCACACACAGAATATATTACCATTTCTCCTTACTTGCATAGAATTTTCTTATGTGTAATTGTTTTTATAAATTAATCATGTGTTAGAAATCCTCAAAAGCAGACTTGACATTCAAGTGATAAAGATCTCTTAAAGATGCTTTGCATTTCTTATTTTTCTTAAGAAGAGCATTTTGATATGAAAGTGTTATATGTAAATGTTTCAAAATTCATGACTCAGGTTCATTCAATGGCTCTGATGTTTGTAATTTTTATGCAGTTTTCCAAAAACAATGAATACGTTTGGTGTTAAGACGTATTCAGGCTTGATTGCTATTCTATTTGTTGTTTGGCTTTTAGGAGTCTGCCTTCAGAAAACATGACAGAGTGCCATATATCTGTTTTGGTTCCTTCCACACTGCTCCTGTGGATCCTTTTGCTGGCAGTGGCAGAATCAGCCAGAGAGATTGCTCCACATCTGCCCTCTCAGTCTGGTCATCTCCACTTTTCCATGGATGTTTCTTGCTTGAGAGCTGGTCTAAGCCATAAATTATATTGATGCTTTGAGTAATTCTGCCAGTGCAAGCCTTTAAAATTTAGGTGTGAAGTCCCCTGGATTGAGAAGCTAGATAAGAGAGAAGTCTACTCTCTCTTCCCAACCCTCTGACTTGTTGCTGCTGTTCCCCACTCCCAAAAGACTAATTCTGGTCCTGTTCTTCCTCTGTCCTAAACACCAGGTCAGGTCTTGATCTCCCATGGGCACTCCTGGGCTTTTTCCTCCAGAGCCTCTCAAAAGAGTGGTGCTGCTGTGCCTGGATCACTACCAATGTCACAATCTGCTGGTTTCCTTGAGTCCAAAAGAGTGTGTAGAAGATTGTCAGTGGCTGCTTCAAAGCTGCAGGGGGCTGCTGTGGGTTTTTTTCCTGTTTTTGCTGAGCAGAAGCTCCTGGTGCTTAGAGACTCCATCATCTCCTCGCTTTTCTGCAGTGCATCCCTGGATGTTGTATACTGCTACTAGAAGTGGGCAGCAGGTGGTGAATTAAAGAATTTATCTGCCAAGAAGAGAGAAAATGGGTTTTGGGTTGTTTTGGTTTGGTTTTTTTCCCCTTTGCTTTGTGGCTGGTGAGGAAAGAAGATACAGCAGGTGCTAAAGCAAATACTGCTGCCTTGGGGGCTCTTGTCCTGCTTCTCTTACTGCCTTTCTTGCTGTTGCCTTGTTCCTGCTGCTTGTACAGCAGAGCCTTGTGCTTTGCTAGGAAGTGGTCTAACACAGTTTTGGGGGTGGAGAGCTGACAAAGCTTTTGGAGCTGACTAAAAGGCAATAAAGGTAGCAGCCTTCTCCTCTTGTTTCTATTTGGATTTTTTTTGTCTTTCTTTTCCCCCATATGTCTCTTCTTGTTGTTTTTGTTGTCACTAGACTGTCTCACACTGTCCCCAGCCAAATTCAGGTTCTCTTAAGATTTATCCATCCAGACACAGCAATGCAACAGAGAAAGGCTTCTTTATAATTTTGCTTTCCCTCTGAACTAATTTCTAAATACTAATATCAATGCTCATGCTAAGTTAACAAGTTAAATTCTATATTTTTCCTCTCTCTTCAATGCATGTTTCTGAAATGTTCCCCAGTGTTCTAAACAAACACTGCCTTCCCTTCTTGCTCTCTGTTTAGGCTAGTGGTTAGATACCTGAATTCCATCCTATCAAAGTATCTCCAGTCAAGTAGAGAAGACCTTTTTTTTTTTTTTTGGCTGGCAATAGCTATAATTATAAATTATATTCTGTGGTCACAGTTACAAGCAAGTGCAATTAGATTTCCAGTTTCATGGTATAAGTTCATCACCATGGAAATGAGGAAAGACCTCTCATGTGTATGATGTTGAGACATTGATTGGAGTAGCACTTTATTAAATATTTAAATGTGGCAATTCCTGGCCTGTTATAGCTGGTGCACACTTTTATCTTACAGAGTCAGATGTTATACATGTTTGTGGTGGCATATTCTCCAGCACCCTTCTGGAACCTGTTTAATTGCTAGTGATCATTTTGGCTTGGGATTTTAGGCTTTGCATGAATTGATGTCTTTCTAGCATCATCTTCCACATGAAATTATCTCTGATTAGTAGCTGCTTTAAGTCCATAGAAAAGAAAAGGAAGATATCTGTGGGGCTGGGGGAGAGGGATGGAAAATGACAGGAACTGACATTTCTTTTGTACTGTATGGGCTTAAATTTCCTCTTGTGCAAACCAAGACTGGACTTGACAGAAAATCAAGTCTATAATACAGAATTAAATCAAACCTTTGTATAATCCAGCAGAGTGAACTAGATTTGTATGTCAAAACCCCAGTGATGTTCAGATGAAGAACTCATCCCTCTCTGTCTATTCTGTCTATGGACAGCAATCAAAAGCATTTAGTCAAGTTCTTTTTGAAATCAAAAAGTAATAAATTTGTAAGAACACCTATTTTTTCAATAGCTCTGTTCTAAACATGCCATTGCACACCACAGCCTTTGCTTTATTTCTGGTACTCCGCTACCTTAACCTGAGACTAAAATATCCCTTGAGACATCAAGGGAACTTCTCTGGTCTTTGCTAAGTGAAAAGACAGAAATGATTTCAGACCCCTCTGACTTAAACAGAAGGCAGTCTGAAAACAGGGAGTGTATACACAGTATATAGTTTATTGTAGATTTGTTCATGTTTTAGTGATCGAAGTTCTCAGACCCTTAGGAGAGTGTAAAATGAGAAAGATAAGAGCTCTGTTTCTCTGGTGGGATGAAATTCCATGCCTTTTTTGGCATTGGTTTTGCCAAAGTAATAATCCTCTGTGTAGCTATAAGAAAGCAAAATGAGGAACCTAAAGCCCAGCCTCCAGAGCTGTTTCAAGCTGGTGAATCTGGGGGTTTCCTCCTGTTGCAGTGATATTGTTTCCTATCTACTCCTGGTACAATTCTTCAGAGCTTTAGCATGCCAATGGTAGTGAAATTAGTGGTTAATGGCAAATCGTATGCATGAAGGATTTGTAAAGTCCTAGAGCATAAGTGGCCAGATTGTTGATTTAAGAATGATCTCTTGACATAAATGTACCTTCCACTGAGAGTACCCAATAAAAGTAAAATCTCTTTGGGCTTAATTGTAATCTGTTATACCCAGAGGAAATTGGGAAAAAAAAAAAAAGAAAAAAAAAAAAAGAGTCCCTGTGAATCTCTGCCTGAGTACTTGGGTCTGCTTCGGTATTGCTACCTTGCTTTGTGAACATGAAAGATGCCAAGATGTAGGGACAACGGCAGGAACTCTTCCTCCTTTCCTGTGTTCCATGCGGCCTTGACCAGCTTTGCTTTAGTGGGCTACAGTGAGCTGGTGGGCTGTGAATGAAAGTTGGTGTCTGGTAAGTGAGGGTACAGGGAAAGGAGTCCTAAGTTTGGTTTAGCACACCTGCTCTTCAGCACTTGAGTACCTGTGCACTTGTGGTCTCTTGAGGCTAAGGAGATGTTGATCCTGCTCTTCATCCCACTGCCTGCAGTTGTGTGAGCAGCACGGTGCTCTGTTGGCCAGAGATCTGTGCCCATGGGCACTGCCTGCAGTTGT
>JAWWTY010000077.1:58126869-58140508 GCA_035222235.1 Margarornis squamiger
CGGTGCTCTGTTGGCCAGAGATCTGTGCCCATGGGCACTGCCTGCAGTTGTGTGAGCAGCACGGTGCTCTGTTGGCCAGAGATCTGTGCCCATGGGCACTGCCTGCAGTAAAGGGCACCTTGAGGGAACTGCTCCCTGTGCAGAGGGAGCACAGAGCTCGACAGCAGTGTGAGCAACCACAAAGACATCACTTCATTAGGAAATGGTGCTTTGACTCAAGGGTTTTCAATGGTCTGCAAGCCCCCCCAACCCTACTGAGCTTGTCCACATGTGCTGAGGATGGCATTTGTCCTCAAGGACCAAAAGTTTTCATAAAACCTAAAAAGTATGTGAGTCATGGCAGTCTAAGGAATGGGGATCTATGTCAAGTTCTTGGGAAAAATGTCTTATGCTGTAGCCATAATATTTTTAAACAGTTTCTAGAAAGATTTTTATACTTTTATTTTAGTTTACTATTGGAAATAGGAAGAGAAAGGTCTTTTAGGCTTCTCAGCTGCAGACCTGTGACTAGGAGATATCAAGAAAAACTCACTGATTCAAATATGGTGGTGATGGGGGATGAATAAACAAAAGAATTATCTCACTGCAGGGAGACTAGATTGGTTTTGTAGTAAATATTCATTATTTTGTCCTGATTAAATATGTTGTTCTTCCTGACATCATTTTGTATAAAAACAATAAGCTGGAGTCTCCCTCCACTACAGATTCAAAGTGAAATGACAGTTTATTTAATGTTTATATTAAATATAAAAAGGTATAAAAAGGATGTTAGCCATTTCTCAGTATAGGTGAGATTACCATCATGGAATATAACTCCCTGAGAAGTCACTTTTGATTGATTAAGACACTTGTATTTTAGTGTGCTTGGGTAGCAAAATTTAAGAGCACAGTAGATTGTAAAGAACAGATTGTTGTTCAGTTTGTTGGCAGTTCTGAAAAAACAAGAAAAGTTTCAGAAACCAACATTTTAAGTGCATTGCAATTTGTTTCAAGTCCATCACCACCTCTTTTGGTCTGACATGAGTTTTTTCAATCTGATTTTTCTCTTGAGTACTTTTAAAAACAGAGATTTGCTTGATATGAAGAAGCTGTTATTTTTTACTGCCTTTTTTTTCTTTATATGGATGATTGAACAGAATGCTCGAACTGTTCAGTTTGCTCTGTTAAAATGTAAAAATGTCTTCTCTGCTCATTTGCTTCTGTGAATGAAAAAGGTGAAGACAAAATGATATAGTGGTGCTCCATGCCAAGCATTTGTGGAGGATTAAGTTATTCTGTGCTGGCTGTGTTAAAGAAAAAAGAAAAAAAGGAAAAGCAAAAAAACCCCCAACAACAAACAAGAAAAAAAAACTTGTTAGATTTTTTTACCTGTATGAAGGCTCTTAAACAGTGCCACATTAGAATATATTGAAGGATCAAAGTGAGAAAGATGAGTACTGAAAGAAGTGAAGGGCTTTAAAAATGCTGGAGGGGAATCCTCTTACTAGGACAGTGGCTGCTACTCTTAGATTTGCAGGTCCACTCAATGTTTGGGAACTGGGGAGTTTGGTTCTTGCCCCTAAAAAGATTTGGAACAGCAGCTTTCTATCAGTGAATGGAACGACCATGATCACATATGTGTGTATGTGTAGCAAATCAACTTGTTTATACTGCTTCAGTTTTAGTTCTCCCTAAAAATAAAAACCCAAACCCAAAAGAAACAAACAAAAAACTGAAACAAAATCCCCAAAACAAACAAAACCCCCCAAAAAACCAACCCCTAAAAAATCCAAAAACCAAACCAAACGAAAAAAAAACAACCCCCCAAAAAACCAACCAAACAAAAAACCCAAAACCCAACCCTCTTTATTTTCTTGGCTTAAACCCTTTTTACTTATGGATGTCCTGATTCTCAGCTAGACTGCCAAGGTGTCAGTTCCATGTATGTACTTGTGGCAAATGTACGGTAGAACTATAAGGGTACACAATACAATGTCAGTAACATTTGGAAACCAATCTTCTGTAGCTTGTAAAACACAAAATACACTCCTGCCTGGTGCTCTGAGCAGGGCAGGATGACAAGTACTTTGTGTGAGTTGCATTCCTCTCATGCCTGTGCCACTTGTGACTTATTAAGAGATGGTGAGTCATCCTGTTCCACATGGCCATTCATTACTTCTTTGCAGTGCTGTACCACGCTACATTAGCCAGCTTAGAGATGAGCCACTGTGGCATTCTTTCACAGAGCCTACCTTAGAAGTTAGAAGAGCCAAATTTAACCACAAGTTAAGACAAGTTGTGTAAAGAAAGATGTGGAACTTGGCTGAAAATTTGGTAAGTCTAAGAGGTCTTAATTTCACATGACACATCCATTTGGAAAAAGTGAAATCTCAGCTGTAGATTATGCTATATCTCTCCACATCACTCTGGCTGTTCAAGGTCTTCTGGCAGTTAGAGAACATCAGCTCCCAGAATGTCTGCTCAGTAAAGGAGGAGGAGGAGATGGTAGGTTTGTAAAGGTCCTGTCCCCAAAGGGTGCTCCTACTGCATGAGCAAACCTGCATATACATATTTATGTATGCACACACACACACACACACACACACACTCTCTCTCTCTCATACTCTCCCTATATATTTAAAAACAAATTTCCATTTATTTATTCCAGTTGAAAATAAACCATTTTTTGGTTACATAACTTGAAACAAATGAATTAGAACTGTGGGCAGACTTCACAGTACTCAGAGTATCAAATGGAAAGTAGTGAAAGTCTTCTGATATGCCAATGTTACCAATAGTACGTAATTTCTTCAAAGGATTTGTGATCAGAGAAGGAGGGACTGGGGTGAGGGGTAACTTTTACTGGGCTTCAAGGGACAATCATGCATCTTTTTTTAGGAAAGGGGTTAAATGGACCATTGCACTGAGTTTCCTCCACTATTCTTTCTTTAAATGAACTTGCAGTTAATCATTCTTATGCATTGTTTTAAAACAGTATGTAACTCATGTACTGAAGGCTGCTTTTTCTCAACTATATTCTGTGACATTTAATTTTAAAACAATTTCAGTATAATTATTACAGGTGTTTTAAAGTATATCTCTTGTAAAATTGAGAACAGATACAAGAGAATGCAGTTAAGTGCTGCTATTGTATTTTCCATTTGGTTGAAACTTTGCTGTGTGTATTACTCCTGTGGGAGCACACTAAATAGCGTAGAATTTTCATTTCATTTGTTATGATAGACAGTCAGTTCCTCAGATACTCCTCAGTCTACAGTATCTTTTGTTTTACGTGTTGGAGCTACTTCATTGCTAGAAATAGTGCATTCCATTTGCACTGTGCAATACGAAAATCATACTCGAGGTCAAACACACTGCTGCTGAAATGAGTTTTCTCTTAAACACTGTTGTCAGTAATGAAACATCTTTCTCCCACAAAGTTTTAAACAAGACTAAAAAACTTTCATGCCCTAAAAGTTGAGGAATTCCCCTACCTGGCTTCTGTAGTGATAGCCTCAATTCCAAAAGCAACTTTGACTGTTTGTCCTCCTTGGTTAGCTTCTGGGAAAAAAATCATCCAATTATGTGGTTTCATATAGGTTTTAACTTTAAATTGTGAAGTTAAATGAATATTTTGTTGCATTTGGAAGGGATGAGGGCAGTCAAAGCATTTATTACCTTCATTCTTCTGAAGTGATGCATAGCTTCTATAAAACGGATTCCCTCCCTAATTACCTTCGTGTTCTGTAATAGCTCAGACAAAGAGCCACTGTATAGATGTGGTGCCATTGCATGGACAAAGCACTTTCCAGAGACAATATTATCATTCTGTACTAATGGAAAAGTTCTCAAAAATTCAATGGGAAATCTTTATGAAAGGTTATTTTGTAACCCCCCTTTTTTAACTGAGCAGAGGACTTTATCTCACCTGCGTAATTGCTCCAAATATCTTGTAAATGGAATGTGTTTTGCATAGAATTCTTAATCCTTGATTAATGCTTTTATCCCAGTGGGACTTCATTGTCTTAGTGAAGTTTTTCATATTTATATTGTGATAGGGGTAACCTCCTCAGACAACTTTCATTTCTATGGAAGGTGGTTAGTTACCTCATTGTTAAATTCTGCTGGGCTTCTCCCTAAGGTGTGGGGAAAAGGGGGAGGAGAGGACATTAATAATTCTATTTCACACTTGTGATATTAAGAGATGATGCTCTGGAGAATGTAAAAGAAACATGTTCTGCATTGCTTCTCTGCCTCTAAAAAGAATAACTTCCTCTGCCTGGCTGATAGAGACCTGTTTGGGTCAATAATTAGAAAGGACTGATGAACCTGAATAGACGAACAGACAGGCAGACTGCCATGATGTTGGCACTTTGCATTGAAATATAAATGTTTTATTTCCAGTCTGTTTAGAGATTCTCTGGATGCAGTAGGAAAATAATTTGGGTGATGCTTCTTTGGTGTACTAGAATGTCAGTGGTCTTAGTTTTAATGTGAAAGGAATATTGAGCATAGGAAATGAAAGACTATCTCAGCTTGATATAGTCCCACACTGTCCATCTGACAAACAGTGCAGGAGAGTCTGGTGTCTTACAATGTGCTTTTCTGAGTCAGGTTTGGTTCTGATCAGTCTCTGACATCTCCTATAATTTTCCCTGTAAAGTATTATTTAGTGAGCAGGAATCAGTGGAAGCAAAGGGAGGAAATAGGCTGGAAGGCTGGTTGCATGTCAGTGATTCCTTCATAGGACTACTGAATTAAAAACTCCCTGTGAAATGCTTTCTGTGAAAGCATTTCTCACATTCTTGATTTATTCTCTTCCTTATGCCTTAGCCTCACTGGAGTCACTGCAAGATGGCTAAAGGAGCAAACCTTACAGCACAGAGTGGTGTTATTCTGTGTTGTGATAAAGAGAAGATGATGATGGTGTTCACTCCTTTAGTATCCTGGAAACTGCCTGCTCTCTGATATTTTTAAACAGTTAAATGAAGATCTCTCCTTTTATTCTTCCAGCTCTTCTTTTGTTCTTACATATTGGGAAGGATCCTTCATGGGCATTGCTCTGTGCTCTGCTGACCACTAGCAACCAAGGTACACTGCGGGGATGGGAGAGAGAAAAGGATGAGCTTAAAAGGACATTTGTTCTGGGACATTTGCACCCACAAAGGAAGAAAGTAAGGGAAAGACAAATGGCAGAATTATTGTGGACTGGGTGATGTTATTATTGATGGTGGTGAATATGCATCTCTTCGGAATCCTTAGGTTAACGTGCTTCTCACTGAGAACCAGCACTTGTGATGGAGGCAACTGAGTGGGGAAGCATTGCTCAATATGGATGTCTTGGGCAAGATGCTCTTTAAAGATAGACTTCTGAAGCCTCAACCCAGGTTCCTGGTACTGTAAACATCTTCCAGTGCTTTATTGCAAGGACTAAGCACAGCATGATTACCTGATGTGAATGTGAATCTTCATGAAATCACTAAAAAATGTTTCATTCTAATGTAGGAACTGAGAAAAAAACTACCAAGAATAGTGAGGTGTTCAGAAACCACAGCCTGAAGGAAAGATTAAGAGAATGGGGTTTGTTAGCTGACAGCTCCTCAGTTATTTCCAATATACACTGTACAGAGGACATCAGGATGCCATGCTCAGTCTTTCTCACTGCTTATGAGAGGGAAAAATTAATTTATGTTTATATAGTAGAAAATAATGTGCTTTCATTTAGTTCTCATACTAGGGAAAAAACTTTCTATCTGTTAGCCTGATGGAACACTTGGGCTACTTGGAGAGTGTTTGGTACATGCTGAAAAGCATTCTGGATCAGGTCAGACAGATATTTTCTGTGTGCTGAATCGTCCCTCAGAGCAGGTGGTGGCTTGGGTCATGCTTGAATGCTCTTCCATTTCTCTGAGTCTTTACTTGCTATCTTCTGCACTAGCTTGAAGTGGTTAAATGATACTTTTTTGACAGCTGTGGCTTTTACCATAACAATCTGGCTGACGGCACAAAGGGCTGTTCAGAAAGTCTTTTAAAGAAGACATGCTAAATGAATTCAAACCACAAAACCTGAATAATCAACCAGAGATTCATGATCAAACTTCTCCATCTGAACTGCTGTTTTGTTTGGTATACACTACTGCCAGATAAAACATCTTTTGTGACATTCTTCTCATGAAGCTAAGTAACAAAAAATAGTGTCTCTGTAATATTTTTTTTTTCTTTCCAGCAAAATTTAAATGAATTTTTGATTAGTCTTTGTTTCTAGAGTCTTTATCTGCATCCAACTAATTGGGCTATCTGATTTGTTTGCCAGATGGTAAAAAAGAGGCAGATTGTATGCTTAAACTCACCCACTAAACAAAACAAAACAAAGAACCCAACAAAAAACAACAGCAAAAAAGTAATATAAAGAATGCCATTTGCCTGTTTTGAAAGGTGAGTGCCTCCCACCTTCCTGGCAGGTAAAGTTTGATAATGAGTTGCATCTAAGGTGCCTTTGGCAAGGCTTGCTTGGAAAGATTATCAGTGTGTATTAGATGTTCTGCACGTTCAGCATTGTGCAGATCTCTGGAGAATGGAGCAGGATATCTGGGAAGGCATGTCAGTGTGTGCATTGCTGATGGTGGCAGAAGGAGGGGTGGGAGAGGGGGTACAGGGAAGAATGGCACAAAAAAGGGCATCATAAGTCCATACAGAGGCTTCAGGTAACTCCGTAGAGTTTAGATAAAAACTGAAGGAGGAAAATTGCCAGTTCTCTGAAAGCAAAATAGCATTTTGAAAAGGCAGACTATCATGCTGGGATACAGCCTGATGAGTAAATTGCAAGCTGAGATAAATATGCCTGGAACTATCAACCAGAGCACTGTACAATATGCACAAGGTTTGATTAGCCATCCAGTACAATTCATGACAGTCCTGCTGGTATAAGTACTGCAGCAGTGAGCGGGGCACGTTGCTTTTGAAGTCAGTCTTGTCATGGGAAGCAAAACACTAGAGACTGTTTAGTTAGTAATTTTAGCCTCTGTATATGTTAAAAAATGCAAGGGTTTCCTACAGCGACAGCAATAAGGCAATACTTAGGAAAACTCAAGTAGCTTTCGTGCATGTTGTTGATAACAGCAAGAGAAAACCGCTTATACCGTAATTCAAAATGCCTGTGCCCTGAGAAGGCCAGATTACACAGATGAACTCTTAGAGCAGCACATAATGTTTGTACTGTTTACAGAAAATATGGCAACTTGTTAGAGAGAGCTTCATGTGCGTGTATCTGCGAAATTATTTGGAATAAAGTGATGACTTCCAAACGCTTGTAATCAAAAGCAAATGGACTCACAAAAACATTCTGCAGAAAAGGGAAGTCTTTTACTATGACCTTATATGCCTGGAAAAGATCATGGCCCACGCTTCACTGCAGTGTGGATTATGGCAGAAAGAAAATCTTGGGAATTGTTGCTGCAAAAATGAGTGCTGTAAAAAAAATAATGGAGTAGAAAAGGTGTCAACAGTTGTCTTGAGGGAAGCTGAACTATTTTTCAACCTGAAGTCCATTTTTGCCCAGACAGGATGCCAACTAGACTGAGTGAACCATGGCCAATTTTAGTGGTTTTTTTTAAATGAAAACTCCCCCAAATTCATTTCAGTACGAAAAGACCCAAATCCCACAGCACAGCAAAGCTGGGAGCAGGTCTTGGAAGCCCCTGGCAGCGGAGCAAGAAGACAGTTGAATTCTGTTGCTTTACAAAAGTCTCTCGTTTACTATCTCTTTTGAGTACCCAAATCTTTGCATCAAACAGGAACTTTACAGCTCAGCAGTTCTCATAATGGACAGCAGAGCAAATCCAAGGGGAGGATCAAAGGTGGTAGACTAGGAATATATGACTTCAGAATGGAGCAGGATAAATGGTGGGGTGAAGATTGTTACTGAAAGCACTACATAGAAATTCAAAGGTTTGGCAAATAAATCACTGTCTAAAACACCTGATTGTAGTGTAACTTTGCTTGTAGAGAATGAAAGGAGCCTGAAATAATCTAGTCCTAGTGCCTTACATAGGTTATAAGTCTGCTGCTGCCAGTTAAAGGGAAGGCTTCTCATGTCCCCTCAGGTACAGTAATCAGATGCTTTGGCTCTAGACAGAACAACTCAATTTTTATGCTAACAGCTTGGGGATGTTTATTTTTCCATTGGATCTAGTAGTTAAGGATGAAGGATTATAATTTGTGGGGGAAGATTAGGGTAAATTATTTTTCTCTTAATTTATGGCAAAAGAGATTATCTTCATCTTTTGTCATCCTGATGCCTACAAACTTCAGGTCATGTATTCCTTTTTGGTGCAGTCTCTTTTCTTTTGCTTGACCTTCTGTGGTTTGGAAAGCATTGCCTGGAGCAAGCATTAAGAAATAAAACTTCCTTTTTACTTAGAAGAATGCTATCTTGGCAGCAGTGGATAAAACCCACCTGATTTCCAAAGGCTTAATGGATTCTCAGGGTTTTGAAATCACTCAGTATTGCTACAGCTAAACATCAGTGAAGGAGCAATCCCTTCATTTTACGCAGGTGCAGGTGGGATATGTGGACTTGCCACTCAGTATCTCACATAGGGAGCTATGAACTCGATGAATCCAATTTTACAATATCCAAGTAGCTGAGTTTCTTGCCGAGTTTGTCCCATGCCTTAAATGTCTGATGTTTCACAAGTCTCCTTCAGTCTACTTCATGAGCTGGAATTGGAATAGCAGGATAGGTGAAATCCAAAGATAGTCTCTTATTGACCTTTCCAGAACATTTACATGAAGTACTGGAAAAAGCAACCAGGAGTGACACAGTTCTCTTGCTTTGTCATATGGCTGTCCTGAGTCATATTAGCAGTCAGGCACTGTAGGTGCTACTGTAACTCACTGTAAGGTTTTATTCCTGAAATAAAAATTACCATATGTTGTCTTTTCTTTAAATAGCCACCATTCATAAATGTGAGGCATATTTTTCTCAGCTTGTTAATTCTCACAAAATCCAGTTCTGGCTGAGATGATATTCATATCTATGGCTCTTCTGAGAACTGTTGTCTTTATTTTAAGCAAAATTGTCTTTATTGTAAGCAAAATTTTGCAACATGAGCACATTGTTGTTTACTCACTAGGGCAGGATATGGACTTTTCTTCTGTGCCCTATGCCCTTTTTAGTACAAGCTGTGACAGCAAGTTTTTGGAACATAAGGTCTTGCTTCCTCTTCTGTACAATGGTGTTGCAAGTGTTTGAGACACAGAATTTCTGGGCAGCCCCCCGTGGTGGTCTCTAGTGGAGGGGATGAATTCTCTGGAAAGCAGGGCAATGGATAACAGTAGCGTCTGGCTCTGTTTGTGATTGTTTTGCTGTGAGAGGTATGGGATTCAAGTTAAAAATTACAAAATTCAAGTTTGTTCTGCTATAATCATAGCCAGGGATGTACCTGTGTGCACACCTACACTTCAGTCTTTAACAGCCTGGATGGTCCAGGAACTTCTTGGTTAGTCATCTGCACTGAGGAGAAAATGGACTCGTCTGGGACACTGACCTGATTGGAAACTCAGTCACTGACTGAACTACTGGATATCTTCACAGCAAAGGATTTGACTTAGAGTAATATTTCACCAAGTATTTGGAGCTCTCCATGTGGAAATTTAGACTGTCCTGATGATTTTCCTAGGCAGTTATTCCTGTGTTTAGACCAGGTGCTTTGCTTATTAAAAATTATGAGCATGCTGGTTGGAGAAGCTGAGTGTCCCAGAGACACCCAGATGGTTTCTGCTGTGAAACAGACCAAATTGTGCATTTTAAGATGCCTGTGAAGTCAGTTGAAACTGTTCCTACAGGTGCAGAAGTGGTCATGTAATGCAGTATTTTATATCTATAAGAAGGTTGAGGTGTATTTTCTATGAAGTTTGGCTAAGAGCAATGGACCATGCATGTACTGGATGGTCACCTAGGCCATGGGTCAGCTGAGTAGAAGGAATCTGCAGAGCCAGACTTTGGGGGGTCTCAGCCTGACCCAGGTGAGGACGTCACTTGGAACAGACTGCCTTCACTGGGACTCCCATTGCTGTCCAAAGCGACTGACCAGCACCTTTGACAGATTTAAAGCCTCAGATGCAGGTCATCCTATGCCAGTAGTAATTTATTTTTTTTTTTAGCAAACACTCTATGAGTGTCTGGGTAATGGTTTATTTTTTTTCAGCTTTCTTGAGTTTTTCAAATTCAGATCAAATCCACAGCTGACAGGTTTGGGATTTTTTTTTTTTTTTCATCTCTTGTCTTGAAGGAAATTATCAGTGTAGGTTCCAGAGAGGTTGCTTTGAATTTTCTTAAAGAAGATAATAACCTGCTTCCCCTCAGCTTCAAAGTAGCAGTGCCTTGTTTTAAGCTTCAGGTGGTGAGTAATTAAGGAGCAACATTGTGCAGGTGTAAAAACAGGTCTCAGGCAAGAGAAGACATAATAGTCACTGTTTATACAAATGCTTTCTTAAGTATTCAGATATAGAGGTGGCTTAACAAAAAACACGAAGAATATGAATTCACTCCATAAACAATATTATTGTGTTTGCTTTCACAGAGAGAGACATGACTGCCTAGACATCAAAGTGATATTCTCATATCTCCAAAGAATTTTGTATCCAGACTCTAAAATATGTGTTGCACTATTTTCATGAAGGACCTTCCCTATTTAATTTATTGCACTATTGTCTTTGTACAGTTGCTAAATACATATCTGTTCACTTGTAAGATCTGCTATGTCTTCCTTGTATTCAAACGCACTTCAGCGTATGCTCTTGTTTTGGTTTAAATCTGGTTTCTATTTGTCCCATTCTAAAATTATAGATACTAAACATTAATTATTTCTAATGACAGCATTAGCCATTACAGTGGAGCTTGGCAAAGTTTTTGTAAGCAGCAATGTGGAAAGTTAATCACCCAAGTTTTAGATGATGAAATCCTGGAGAATATACAATTCCATACTGCTGCTCTTCCCATGTGATTCACAGTTCTTGCAACAGAAAGGGCACCTTTATGTTTTGTACTTTGCTAACCCCCAGTGAATTCACAAGGACAGGAGGAGAGACTTTCAGAGAATGCTTAGATTTTACCTTAATTCTCAGAGCTATGAACTCCTCTAACTGGTTACAGTGTCTTCAGCCAGTGTAGTCAAGAGGTAGGAGGTAAGCCCAGGACTGGGCTGGAAACTGCAGAGTCTGTTTCTGTGTCTTTTCTGGCTGTCTTTTCTTCAAATAGTCAGTTGTTGAGACACTTTCAGTAATGTTTTGGTAATAATACTCTTCTCCAAATTGTACACTTACCCTATTCTGTTAACCAAAGTCCTGGTAACAAAGGCAGTTGAAATAAATTGCAAAGACATTAAGGTATTCTTAGAATATTTTTCTATGGGAGTTGTTTGTAGACAGACTCCCAGCATTCCTGCACAGCAACTGGAAAACAGATGGGCACTAGAATATATGGGGATAGGCTATAATTTTTTCCTATTTTTTTTACCGTATCTAATCACTGCTTATGATTTAAACTTAGTCAGTATTTGCATAATTCTCTAAGGTAGGTCCTTCTCTGTAATGGGAAAATCTAACTTTTCAAACAGGGAGAGTAAAAACTGAAAATCTAAACCAAAACAACTCCACAATGGTTTACATGGAAGAAATAGAAATGTTTTTCATTCCTGAATTTGTTGGATAGGCGTATTGTTAACAAAGGGCATGCATGTTTTCCAACAGATCAATTTCTTGACAGGAAAACATTGCCTTCATACTGATAAAATACTTTCATGGGTGTTGTGGCTGCATCAGTGTTGGTAACTGCCTGAAAAAAAAGTATTTTCTTGTCTGTTAAAAATGGCATCATACCAAAGAAAGCAGAAATATATCAGCGTCTTCTCTTGGCACTATTTCATCATGGGGTTGGGATCAAAAACCAAGAGTGCAAGAGTAGCATTTTTCATTGGAAGGGGCTTCCTTTCCCTGGCCAGTCTCACTGAACAATTTACTGCTAGTGTAAGCCTCATCATTTAGTGTTCAGACTAGTCAGGCATTGACTCAGGGGCCAGCCAAAAATGATCAAATCTGTTGAGCTGATGTCTCACATGGGACATATTAGTTGCAATTTTTCAAATACAGGAATTTTTATTGAGTGCTATCTCTTTTGAATAATTCTTCAGAGAGTCTCATCCTGTAGTATAACCTTATCAGGATGCAGTGAAATTGTTTAACTGTATATAAAACACAAGGGCAAGGAAAAAGAAATATTATAGTTCTTACATGTAGTTTTGCCTCTTCTAAAATATTTTTATTCCTCTAATGTGGAATCTCAAATCTCTTTTAACCATCTGCAAAGAGCTTATAAATATGGGGGGAAAGGAATTCAGAATAGGAAAACAACAGTATTCTTAGACTGAATGATCTGTTTTCAATAGAAATTAATGCTGGATGCCTTGGAAAAAGTCTATGAACAGGACCAGTATATGATAACAACTCATTGATGTATTCTCCCAGTCTCACTTTAGCTCCAGTTTGAGATTTATTTCTATTCATTACATGCTCTGTTATCTCCATGCTGATATCTGTTATCTTGAGAAGCAACGCATCCCCAGCCCAATAATTCTCTTCAACGTAGTCCATTAGGACTTCATGTTCAAGATTTTAAAAATCTTTTTCTTTTGGTTGAAGTGGTTTCATTTTGTTTTTAATTTCTGTACTTAAGTACATCTGTTTCCTTTACTCCTTAACAATTTTTTTCAAATTCTGCACTGTCCCATGGGATGTGTTTTGTGTGAAATAGTCATTGAGTGTACACTTTTAATATAGTCTTCCCTATTATGTTAGCTCAAGAGGCTGTCTGTCTTAAAGAGGTGCTCATGGGAAAAGGCATCTAATGACTGGTGTGTGTGTGTGTGTGTGTTGTCAGTGAGAAACTTTGCAGACGTCTTGGAGTCCTACTTAATTGTGAAATGGTGTGACTTAGTGATGGCAGTATTAGTTTAGCAGCCACATGATGTGCGTTTTTTATGTAGCTCAACAAAAGCATCCTGGGAAGGTGGAAATCCACACCTTTCTTACTCCATCAGATAGAAAGACTGCACAATGCTGAATCTACTGGTTTTGTTTTTGTCCAAAACGTGACATTTCCACTGCTGGCAATGCAATTCCCACAGACAGGCTATCTCATGGGAGATGGTGTGCATGCTTTCTCATTGATGCTGACTTTGTGGTTCACTGGGTTTTGATGGCAACAGGAAACACCATAGCATGTGCTTTGCAGTTTGGCTTGATGTATTGCCTAGTGAAACATGCTGGTTACCAGCTAAGGCTGTAGACATGTCGTCTCCAGTTATGCTGACTATCGAGGCTGTTGCTGCCAGATATGCACCCTTCTTGTTTGTCATATGCCATTTCCCTCTGCATTGTTGCTTTGGTCACTGTGCTTAGCCCTGCCTAAACTCACTGCAGTCCAAATGAAGCAGGGTAGCAGAAACTGAGTTTGAAACAGCCTTGGTAAACCTGCCTCATTTGAGGTTAAGAAACAGCTCAAAAAAAGTAAGGATCTCTTTATTGTCTTTTCTTTCTTTCTTTCTTTCTTTCTTTCTTTCTTTCTTTCTTTCTTTCTTTCTTTCTTTCTTTCTTTCTTTCT
>JAWWTY010000077.1:58140608-58157456 GCA_035222235.1 Margarornis squamiger
CTTTCTTTCTTTCTTTCTTTCTTTCTTTCTTTCTTTCTTTCTTTCTTTCTTTCTTTCTTTCTTTTTCTTTCTTCCTTTTTCTCTCTTGTCTTTTTTTCTTTCTTTCTTTCTCTCTTGTCTTTTCTTCATTTCTTTCTTTCTTCCTTCCTTTCTTCCTTCCTTTCTTCCTTTCTTTCTTCCTTTCTTTCTTCCTTCCTTTCTTCCTTTCTTTCTTCCTTTCTTTCTTCCTTTCTTTCCTTTCTTATTTTCTATAACTAATAAAGATCAAGATGAATCTACTCTTTCTTTTAAAGCTTATTTATTTACTCTCACCAGAAAATGTGTATGGGACCAGAGGAGGTTTTGAATTCGTGAATGAAACAGATACTGTTTCCACCTGTTAATTTTTTATGCCCAGGTCAGAGGTTTTGAAAGCCATATTGCAGTTGTTAAAATGCATCAACTCTGGGAGTTGTAACTTTTTCTAGTTACTTGATGCAACAGTTGCTTTGCCTTCCTTACTTTTTGTAACGGATTTTGGTAAATAGCAATTATGAACTCATTAGTCTCATTATTCTAAATGGAGCATATAAATGGATATTTCTTCTGACAAAGATGCATTTAGTAAATGACTGATAGATGGAGTTTAGGAGAGGTTTTGGTTGAGATATTTCATAGTAATTAGTCTACTCAAGAAAATAATTTACTCAGTTACATTGACAGGAGACTGGAAGCTTCCATCCTCCTAATCTATTAAGTAATACACTTAGACCTGTTGATTGTGATATTTTGTTTCGAGTGTTTTCTCTAAGCATCTACAATTAAATTGTGCAGTAATGGGCTTAATGACAACCCTTGAAAGAGATGATCCTTTGCAGGCCAGTAAGCAGAATGTTTTAACTATTTGGGTCTTATGACTCTTGCAGAAGTTAGCATAAACTGGCTCATGCAACTAGTATGAGTAAAGAAATGTGTAAAATATAGGAAGGAAAAAGTATTTTGTGGAATGTGAGCCTGTCTTTCCTTGAACTTTGCTGGATTTTAATGGCTTTGGATAGGCCCAAAGGACAGTCTTCTCATATTTTGCTAATTCTTCATCCTTTTAACACATACCACATCAACACTTCTGGGAAGTGTAGAGTCATGTCTAGTCCAAGAGTATACACACATTAAACAGGAGTGATAAAGGATTTCGCAATATATCTAGCCCGGGTAGCCAACCGTTGACAAGGATGAAAAACATTTTTTGAAAGGAAAATAGTGGAGAGACTATTTGAATAAGCAGGCATAGGGAACCATCAGCAATAGATTTAACCAAGGCAGCTAACAGGGGCTGTAGCCTCCCATCATCATTGTAATGCATGGAATATACATTCCTTTACCACACATTATGAGCATGTTCCTGTAAGTCCTGTATGGAGATGTGTTGGCCTTGTCTATAAGGCTGAGCCTTTTGAGTGATGATTTGATTGATTGAAAATTAAACTATTCATATTGGCGTTGCATGAGTGGAAAACTCAAGCTTCAGAAATAAAAAAATAAGATTCCTTGAATTTACACACAGGCCTGCAGTTTATGGCTTCAGAGAGCTATTGCATGTAGAAGATTGCCTTGATTAGAGAAAATCATGTCTGGCCACTAGTGAAAGGGAAGGTGCCAGCAGGTCTTTAAACTCCATCTCCTGAACACCCTTTGCTGCTCCTCTGCTCTGCGAAGATAAAGCGGGGGGGCGGGTCCTGCTCTTTGGACCCTCACAGCCCACGGCGTCTGGAATTCTTCCTGGGAATTCCGCTGGATGGCAGCATTTTCCCGTGCAATTCTGAAGAGAGGCAGTGGGGAGAAGATTATTAAAGGGAAAAAAAAGATTAAAGAAAAAAATGAAATAAAATTAGTGGGGAAGGAAGAAGCAGCCACATCGAAGGATGCTGCTTCGAAGCATGCATTTTGCTTCAGTGTAACTTATGCAAATCTGCAGTATTTGCCTCTCTTCTTTTAATTCTCTGGCAGATAGGATATATAAATTGAAATGAGGAAATCAGAGGCAGGATCTGACTTCTTTTATTGCCTTGGCTTTCCAGTTAGGGGGCTCTATTCTAAAGTGGGAAGCTGGCTCCTGTCTCTGAGAAGATGAGCAGTGTTTGGGAGTTCTCTCCCATCTTTTTCTTTACTATTAGAGCCAACGCTTTTTCAGCTATTTTGACTTGTGCTCCAGAAAGCAAGTTGACTTGCTTCTCTTATGGTTTGGCCAGGCTCTCATGTGAATGAACTTTAACCCAGGCAACTTAGTTCAGTTCCATCAGCTCTTGGGTTTACCTTCCAAGTGATGTGATACCTTTTCTCCTACTCTTGGCACATATGGAAGGCATGACAACACCCTTCTTTCTGTCCTTTGGGGACAAACATCTCCAGTATGTCCTGTTTCCAGCATCCCCTTGGGTACATTGCAGGCTGTTACCAGAGATGACCTAGGGTCCCCAGGAGGCAGTCCATGGCAGCAGTTCTTTTGTGCTTGGTTCCTGGCTTGCCTTCCAAGGCTGACCCAGCTGCTTCTGCTCAGCTGTGTCCAGCTTTTCTATAAGCTCCCCATCAGGTTATGAGTTGCAAGGCAGCATACAAAGTAGGGGAGTCCTCAAGCTCGTAAGCTTAACAAAGGATTGCCAAAATAGGTTCTAAATGGTGGTATTATATTCCACTGAAGATTTATGGAGAGCAGTAAATGGAACCTACTGTTGTAAGCTAATGACTGGAACCAATTAGATAGGGGTGTGTGTGTGTAAAATATATATATGTGTGTTTGTGTGTGTGTCTATATATATATATGGGCATAACTAAAAAACAATGGATCATGTATGCTGATCCAGGCAATGAGAAAATAGGTAGTCTTGTGACAAGTTAGCAAGCTTTCATGCTTTAGAGGGTTTTCTAAATATAAATTTCTTTTTTCTCTGTATCTTCTTGTAATTGGGAAGGTGTAATTTGGTCTAGCTCAGCAGGGGGGAAAAGGCAACAGTCAGATCAGTTCTGCTGGCATGACATAAGGTAGAAATGGCTGTGGCTAACCAGAGGTAAATATTTCCAAATATGTGATCTTCTCTAGCTTAGATCCAAGCAGGCTCACTCATGGATGCTTAACAAAAGTCACTTGCGTCTCTTCAAAGAGCTAGAGCTCATGGTCTGTTTCAGCATTACAGAAAAAGCTCTCATGCTGTTTTAAGGCTTGTTGTTTTGTTTTTGTCTTATCTCTTCCCATCCCTCATCGTGACCTATGCTTGAAAAAATTTGGTGTTAAACAATGTGGATTCATTCGGGAAAGGTTAGTTGTCTAGAGGAATGGCACTGTTTATTTCTTCACTGAGAATTGAAAAGTCAGAGCGGGGAGATAAATTGTCCTTCCTTGCAACAATTTTCATTTGTTTTTTAGTAATTTTTCTGTGTTCCTATAAGTTAGCTTTGCATAACCGATCTCTAATACAGCAGGTGTACCCAACTCATGGGTGCCTGCCAAAGGCTCACTTCTTTATCATTCCTGAAAAGCTGTTTCTTTATCATGGATACCTACCCTAATTTTAACGAAAGCTCTGCACATGTTATCAGTTTCCAGGTTCTGCTGTTCTGTCTGGTGTGGAGAGCACTCCTAACATTATTGCTGAGCATTCAAGACTGTCAACTTAGATTTTACAAGCTCCTTTTGTTTTCTCCGTTCATTCTCTGACATGTATTTGGTCTCAATTCTTTTCTGCTCTCCTTTGCCTTCTCTCCAAAGATATGCATGTTGAGCTGGCCAGACATTATTCTGCCCCTGACCTTATGTGGGCAGCTATTGAATCACAAACAGCAGAGAGAGAGCACTCTTCAAATACCCTCAACAGTGTGCCTCTTGCTTGATCATTAGGATGAAAGGAGAAGTGGGTATGGGTACCAGCTTTGAAAGGAATGAGACTGCAATGCATTTCAGGCCTTTTAAAAGTAAAGAACTGCCCAGATTTTTTTTTTTATTTTTAATGGAAGTGTCACTTGTGAATAGAGAAGCCTTTGAATGCTGTGTCTGCTGTGCTGCTCAACAACAATATAGAGAGCTGGATGATTCCATCTGTGGCCCTCAGCTCCTTAAGCACTACTGGCCAGATAAATGCCATGTGTGAGGCTGTTCCCCTGCCATGTAGGCACTGGCTATTGCAAGGCTTGACTTGCCTTAGAGAGGTCAAACAGCTGACAAATCTGGGGCATTAAGGCAGTTTAATGGGTCCTTGGCTGTTATATCCTAAGAGCATGGTGAGCCACTAGAGGTAAAATTAATGGTGTTTTGGCTGGGTCATTTATAGAAGTGCAGTTTGTGGTCAAAATAAAACACCAAATTAGCTGCAAGAAAAGTAAAGGTGTGGAGTTAAAAAAAACCCATCTATTTTCTTTGTAGTGCAAACCTAGTCTGTGAGGAGAAAATAAAAGGTCCAACATATCTGAACTGATATGTTCTTGCTTTTAAGGTTGCTGCCCATGTTTAGTGTTCAAAGTTATAAACCAATATACCTGACATTTTAAAAGAAAAACAAATTGTGCTCCATGTAGATAATTAGATCATCATTCCCATCAGCCACAGTGCTTTATAAAGCAGGTAAATTTGCTCACAGTAGGTTAAAGAGGTCTTCTCCTCTTCCATGTGTTGTGTTAGGGAGGTATATACAGCTGTCTTGCTTGCAAGGCCACACAGGGAAGCTTTAAGTGTAAAAGCAAATGACTTCCAAAGAGACTGTGGGCTTTGATTATAGCTATTCCTGAGAGGCTGGTCTGTACTTGGAAGAAACCAAGTATCACCATGCTTCTATTTTTTACTTGTCTCTCTGCTTTTTACATATAAATATTTAATTGTCAATGTCTAGGCATATATACCTTCTAAAGATTTTCTGGGGTAGAAATCCTAGGTACTGATTTTTAAGGTGTCTCCGCTCCTGTTTTAATAGACAGATGTGCCAGCAAACATACTAACATGCAAACATTGCAGCTAGGAGCCACATCGTTGCTAGCAGAATAAAATACAAGAGCTCTGAACAGGAAGGCAGTGTCACAGAATTTACAGCTTGCTTTCCCTCATCTCCACTGCTTTATTTAAAATAACAAGGAAAAAAAAATTAAAACAAAATGAAAAACCCAAGCCAAGCCAAACCAAACCAAAAAAAACCTAATGATTTTTATGAGACCTGACTCATGACTTTCACCAAGCAAAGTAAATGACATGGGAGCAGGGAGGAGCTTTTCTCATAGCATCCATGTCCCTGGATGCCAGGTATCCTTGTCTGCCAAGGACACTGCTCTCCCCTTCTAGCCACCTTGAACCCACTTGCAGAGCCTGGCATCTCCCAGAACTGTTCACAGCATGCAGTAGAGCTGACGCTATGAAACCAGTGCCTTGTGCTCCTGATCTTCATGCCTGATGGTGCTCTTTGCCTCTAGCACACATTTTTCTAGCCTTTTTGAAAGCATAAACTCAGTCAAGAAAGTAGTACTCCAGTGAGAGCCAACCTCTGAGGTTTTATGCAAAGGCAGAGCTGTCTTGTGCAGCCCCTTTACAGTATAGCTGTAGTCTGTGTCTGAGAATAAATCAATAAATGAACAGAGGTAGTAGGAGACCAGGCACAAATTCTGTGACTTACTTTCAACCTCTGCAGAAAATTCATGTAATGGTCAATTTTCCCAACCTTATCAGCCCCCTCCTTCACTGTCCCTCTGAAATACCGAAGAGAGGGGTTTGGAGCTTGCGAGAGGTGAATCATGTGCCTGTGGCCAGAGTCAGGGAAGCAGCTGCAAATGGGGCTGCCCCTTGTACTGCTCGCTGTGCAGAGATGCAGCAGCCAGCCCCTGTGCAGCTCTTCAGAACCTGTCCTGGAGGTAACAGTATATGATGGAATATCCATCAGCCTCGCTTGGGCTCCTAAGTTGCAATAGCTGTTGGCGACTAGTGAGAGATAAATTACAGGTTTTTCCAGTGCTGTCCTTTATAACAATTATGCCTTAACAGTGGGAGGAAAGGAGATAGTTAGAAGTAGGTTTAGTCTCAAAGGGATGTTCATTTCCTTGAACTACCACACTTGCCCGTAGCTCTGTACTCCTTCCCTCAGCCTCCCTCCCTTCTGTCCTCTCTTTGCCCTCCCACCATCCCTTAGCAAAGTTACCTTGGCAGTCATGGCCTGCTCATGGCAAAGATCAATGGCTTATTGGAATTTGCATACCTTACAGTAGTGTGGCACACATTCTTAGGATCTTTATTGCAATGCACCACAGTACATAATTTCATTAAACTGCACATGCTATGGTTATTTGCTGCCATTCCCAAGACCTCTATGTGCAGTTTTATCAGTCTCAAATGCCAAGGAAATAAAAAATAAAATAAAACCAGAATAATGACTAAATACATGCCGACAGGTCAAGGGACCCTATACGCTGACTACACCAAGAAATTTATCGTCTCATTTATGTATGGGCAGGGAAAGGGAGCAATTTCTTCACTGTATTTTAATTAACTGCATTTCACTGCATGGTAGTAAAGATAATAACCATAACATTAGTGCAACTACTACACTATCAAATGCTTGTCACAGCCTAATATTCTCTAACAATATAACTTCACAATGGAAACATGCACAACAAAAGAGCAGCTTGTTTTGTTAATTTACTAGGGCTCTGTGTTTTTGGAAGGCCAGTGTATATTTCTGTGAGACTTATTAAAATAGAAAGAAGTGTGCATAGTAGAGAATAATATTTTTACTGGTGTGGGATTCATTTAACAAAAGTGTTCCTTCAGGAAAACAGAACCAAGATGCTAATGTTATACCTCATTTATTGCCAGCATATTCAGTGACATTTCATAATGTACATCTGTCAGCCAGAGATATAAATGAATGAGGTGAACCATGCAATTTACCCTCAGGAAGTTCCATTAGAGCCCCCAAAGTATAATATTTATGAGGTCAGAATCAATTAATCAGATAGCTGTATTTGCTTTTCAGCTCAGCATGCTCTTCTGCATCAAGCTGTTGCATTGAGAAAATCTTTCCTATTTGGTAAGAGGAGTCAGTTTGTATGTGCTGCATGTAGTCTGTTTTGTAAATCAATTGCTTTCCTTACACAGTTTATACTCCATACAAATACAAACTATAAATTAAGGGAATGCAAAATAAGTCTCTCTAAAATACATGTCTGAATAGAAGATTTGTGTACTTCCTGCTCATTGCTGTAGCCCAGCCCCACGCAAATCTGTTGAAAATGAGGACAAAACCTGGGACTAAATAGTACACCTCAGCCAAAGATAATTCCAGTAAACAGAAAGTCTTGCTGGGAAAGGAAACAAAAACCACATAATTTTAAAAAGTTTAAAACTACTGATTTAATCGAAGGAACTCAACTTCATGAAGAAAACTCAGTATGTTTTGAGACACGTTACCAAAATGGTTTTCCTTTGCAACCGTGTTCTGAATGCTCAGTCCTGTAATTCCCCTTTCTCGGTGTGATTGACCCTTGGTTTGCCTCCCTGAGAGCGCGTGTGTGGGATTATTTCTGTTGTCAACTGCTGGCGTTTCCTGGGCTGTTTTCAGACGTCTGAGAAACCTGTCCTGGCACTCTGACAGGCTGGAGAAGCAGGCTCCTGGCTGCCAGGCAGCTGTGCCGGGAGGCCTTAGGGCCGAGCTGCCGGGAGGGGCAGGTGCACCCGGGACCTGCCCAGGCACCACTGGCTGCTCCTTCTGCCTCCTGCGGGTGTGCCTGCTGGGCTGCTGCCAGGAGCAGCGTGGGCACTGCCCCAGCTCCACACTCCAGCTGCCCGAGGGAGGACATTTGGAAAAATGTAACTCTGATTTAGATTTGGGGAAGTTTCACTCTGCATACAGAATAAATATTGACCATATTGTGATTTTTTTTCCTTCTTTTTTTTTTTTTTTTGAATAGACAACAGATGCAAAAGACAAATTTTGATTGTAAAATCTGTAAGTCTGTGTCAATGTTTGCAACTGTCATAACTGATGCCAGGATGTGATCCAACATTTCTAAGATTCTTTGAAAATGAGTTTATTTAAGATGGTTCCAAAATTGCCTGTTATCTAAGAAAATTAATTTTCTCTTCTCAGAATGTTTCTCAAGGATGAAAATGAAAGCAGGAAGGGCATATCTGAAATCACTAGTAGAATTATTCCTAGCAAAGGATTAACTGGGAAAAAGTTCCAGAACAATGCTTTGCCTTCCCAGTTTAGGAGGAAAATTCATAACAACTAATATTTTTTGTATGTAAAGCTTCCCATTTTGTTGTGGGGAGTTGAACATCTCATACTTCAGATTTGGTCTTTTGCTCCTGAAGAATGTGGATGGTAAGACAAAATTGGAATTGTTTTCAACCAAAACTACTGTCAGAAAACACTGATACATCCAAGTACTACTACTCCTCAGGATGGGAGATCTGGGAAAGAGAGAAAGGAGGGGTGAGATCCCGGAGTACCACACAGCAGCATGTTTGCAGGTTCTCCCTTGGGAAATAAAGAGCAACGCTCCACGTATGCCAGGAAGCCGGGAAGCGGCCGGCTTCGGAGGAGGAGCTGGAGTCTGAGCCTTGTAGATCTAGGGTAAGTGCGCTCAACTCGCTCAGTGCTCCCGGCCAGATGGAGAACGGGAGGGAAGAAGTTTATCAGTTTCAGTAGCTGAGTGCAACAGAGAGCTATCAGCCATGGAAGAGATCAGCGGTCCATTTATCAGGAGTATAGAAAAGCAAGTTCAAGTACTTGTTTTATAGAAGCCAGTGCCAGTGACCCGAATGTTGCTGCTTCCATTCCCAAGTGAGCATCGCAACCATCCCTTAGGGAGTTTCTCCTTTCTTTCTGGGCTCTTGTGCATCAGAATAAAACAAATGACAACACCCTGAGGCCGAAATTTGCCAGCCTGTGTGGCAGCACAAGGCAGAGCTAGGTGTTCAGGCATTCTCCACTGTGGTAGATGTGACACTCTTTATGAAACAGCTGGTTTATCAGCAAGTGCAGGGTTTTTATAAGCATGATGTGTGCAGAGTCTGATTTGTGTATATTTATTCTTAATACCTGGTTACATCGAGGCATGGTGAACATCAGTGTGTTTCTGTTTGCTTGTTTTTAATTTCTTTGGGCTAGTGAGCATTATTGGTGAGATATCACTGACCAGCTGGAATTCATGGTATTCTTCTTCTGTGTGATTTTGCTACTGAAGCCTTGTGGACAGAGGGCAAACACTTCTGGAACAAGAGTGAATACCCTCGTTTGCACATGAATAAGTATTTGTATGGACCCTTATTCTCAGCATTTATGCAAATACAGACTCATACATGTGAATGGTGTACAAAAGGGAACAAAAAAACCAGAATCGGAAGAGAAGCTGGATTCATGGAAATGTTTGTTTTACATTATTTGTCCTGCTCCCTTCCTCTCCTCTGTTGCACAGGGTTTCAAAAATGGCCCACACCAAGTGTGAGAGTGTTTTTGGGATAAGACTTTCTGATTTAACCAGCTAGCAGAAAGAAAGCATAGCTCATCTGAAAGAAGGAGATGTCACATAATTGTTTCCAGTCAATACTCCAAGTTTCCCTGACTCTCCTATCATTGTAGAGCAGCTCAGGGCCATTGTAGGGCGACTTGGGGTACCAAAATCAGCAATGATTTTATAACAAGATGAGGAGGTAATAGTTTCCTGTCAGGAGTATTATTGCAGGCTACTCTGTGTTAGTAGATAAGGCAGTTTAGATTTTGCCCTCTTCCTGAAAATTAAGTACTAAGCCTAGTAAGTATTTTCTTATCTGACAAGGGGAACTCTCTTTCTGCAACCAGCCATGACTATCTCATTTTGATGTCCGTTGATAGAGTCCCTGTCACACACTATCCAGCTGGGAGCTGCCTGGGATCCTGCAGGCTGACTAGGACTTGGGCTTGAAAAACAGTTTTACAGATAACCATTCTTCCAAAGTAGAGCAAGAACAACAGAATTAAGAATCAGCAAAGGAGAAAGAGAAGCTACAAATGACTGTGTCTGGTCTATGCACAACGTTTCGTGGCAAGACCTGAAGCAAGTGAGGTAAAGTGTTGCCTCTTAATTTAGTACAGATTCTTCATGTCCTGAAAACCCACATCTCGAGGGCCCCTTTTAGACTAATGTATATGTGTCTCCCGAGGTTTTATGCACATCTATTATGGAAGCATTTAGGAATTTTTTTTTTTTTTTTTTTAGGGTTCTACTTTTAAAAAAAAACCCTTTATCTGTTTTAAGTTTTCATGTTAGCATGGACAGCAATTATTCACTGAGATACTGTAGGATTCCATCCAGTAAATGAAGATAATGCTTGTTCTGTTTAGATCTATTCCCCTTCACCATATCAAAATGCCTTGTTTGCAGTTGACACGTCCTGTGACTGGAGATCAGATGTCCATTACTCATGTGTGCCATGACCCCTTTTAACACTTAGAATTACTAATTGGCTCCTTGTGTTACAGCAAAAGCTGTGGTGCAGTCACCTTCACAATTGTTCTCCAGAATTCCTCTTGCATACTGTGAACTGTTCCTGGTGGTTACTGCAGACCGTCTCAGGCTGTATCTTAAACTAATATTTGGCTTATGAATGAGACAGAGAAGAAGCAAAACCAAAACCTCTATGGCGGGGAGGAAGATGGAAAAATCTGATCATGACACAATCTTTAAAGAAGATCCCAGAAAAGTTAAATGATTGTATTTTGGTTGACTGAGAAGATTCATGCTGACTGAGAAGGTGTTTGTGTAGAAGGAAATCTTAAAAAGACCTTGAAAATTAGGTAAGAATAGTATTTCTGGTCATGTTTCATTCTGAACATGGAGAGCAGTGCTGGAAAGCTTGTGAAGGTAAGAAAAACCAAGCAATAAAGTAATTGGAAATGGACATATTTTTTGGCCATCTGGGATAGGGAATGGTATCACAGAAATATAGGATCTGAAGACTGAAAATCAAATAGTATATGACAGCAAGCTGAAAAGAGGACTCAGGGAGTTGTAAAGAACAATCAAGCAAATGCAGGAAATCTAGTTACTACATGCAGAGAAGGACGCTGAACAACAACAAAAGATACTACTCAAAGGCTCTTTTAAAAGAGGGTAACAAAAGCCCTCCTTTCTACATCTAAGGCAGTGTACAGTTAGAACTAGAGAGATGAATAGGGAAAATACTTCAATGAATAAATAAACCAAGGTAAACTCTAGAACAGAAAGATCTACCGATAATGTGGGGAAGATAATTCATCTGACTGTTCAAAAATCAAACATCATAATATGATACCACCTCAGTCTTAATGTTACTGAGAATGGTCTGGGGGCTATAAAAAAAACCAAACAAACAACCTAAAATGTGAAAGTCCCCCATGGAACAGAGCACATAATATGTCCAAAGTGAAGAACATGGGAGAAGGTGTGCATAGGTTTAGTGTTTTCCATGTGCTTTGGTAGTGAAGTTGGAAGTGGGGAAAAACACAGAGCATTACTTTGCTGACTTTTTAGTTGTTTATGAACACTAGGTGTTCATTTATTATTTTGGTCCTTTCCAATTTTTTGCCCTCCTGGGAACATGTGTTTTCTGCAAAGGTTTCATAAGTCATCATGCAACACCTCAAAGTTTACTGAGTTTGACTAGAAGGAGAAACACTGATTCTTTAGAGTGCTTTCTTGAAGAACAGCATCTTACATAGGCCACAAAGCTATGAAGCATGATGTGCTTGAGGTGTCCCTTTGCTGCCCTCTGTATTTAATGTGATCACCATGGTGACAGGCATAAAGAAAGCCAAAATATTTCTTTCTTAACAATGAGTGTGGTCTTAGTTTCTCACTCTTCTCTGTACAAGTGGGTTCTGCTGCTCCTTGGAACTTTGGATATGAGATTATAAATTCTGCTGGAACCATGCTATTTATAAGAGTACCATGGGGCATGGGTTTGTTTTGAAAAAGCTGCATGTGTAAGGCAAGCATCTGACCTTTCTGTAATTTATCAAGTCTTTACTCCTCTCCTCCCCTCCTTCCCAAATGTCATCTATTCACAGCTGAAATCCTAGTCTTTGCTACAAGTCACAGTCTGTGTTTGCTTCTGAGGGATCTTTCCAGTGTTGCAAGACAAGAACTTGCAGAGATTTAAGCACTGAAGTATATTCCCTGAAGCTTCTCTAAAATGTTTATGCCGGTGGCAAAGATCTTGTTTGACATTTTAGCACAACAGAGTTGAATGCAAGAGCTGCAGGCGACTGCTACACATGCTGCTGACATTCACTTGCCTGCAGTGGTTGGAGGAGGAGAAAACTCCCACTGCACTTGGTCTCTGCTCCTAACTAGCCAGACAGTAGTCTCCTGTTTTTGTTAGGCTCTGCTTTTCAAATACTTAAACCACTTCTTGTTCAGATCACTTGGACTGCACCTCAGGTAGCAGACACATAGGCACGCCTGAGCTCTCAGGCTGTCTGTCATGTGCTGCTTTGTGGCTACATCTGAAGTCCATGCCAGACTACAAGCTCTGCACTCAAGGTGTGATGAACTCTTGCTGTAGGGGTAAATAGCTCTTTTCTGGAAGATGTTGCTGCTAAGGAGGCAGCTAGTTTTTGCTAAGGAAGCTTTCCTGCCTGGAAGGAGGCATCTTTCCCAGACACAGTTTTGGGATGTTTCTCTGCAGACATTCCCAGAAGGTTTCTCCTCGGACACAAGAGACATGATGCTCCCAGGTGTGCTGCAAGGCCTTGGGGGAGCCAAGGGGGGAGAAGCAATGATGAAGCCCGAGGAGTGAACAAAACACTCGCCTTTGTCTTTTGCTTTGAGGCTGGTGCTGCCCCTACAGCGCCGTTGGGGTCTCTAAGTTTTCAGCATTCTCGCTTCTGAAATAAACCTTTTGAATCCCTTCCACTGCTTACTGCTCTTTGGGGGAACACCAGTGTATATCTTGCTTTACACTTGCTGTCTGTGAAAGCAAATTTGGGAGCACAGTCTGGAAGAAGTGTGTGGGAGTTTTGATCAAATCTCCCATCTGGAAGATGAAGAGGCAGGGACCACTGAACATGCTGCAGCATCCTCTCAATATAGATGGTACTTTTAATGGGTCCTTCTCATTTCCCTAGTCTAACCTATGCTGACATAGAATATATAAAAAAAAAAAGCAAAAAAAAAAAAAAAGCTGAATATGCATGTGAATCTTCTGTGAAAAAAATAATCATCAGTGACTTGCTAGGATGACTTCAAAGGACTCACACTCCTTGGATATATTATTTTAGTGAATTCTGACTTGACTGCTGCTTGCCCTCTCAGATGCTTTCTGCATACATCTATATCTGCTCTCCCCTGCATGAACTGTCTCTTAACCTGTCTGTGGGGGGTATTTTCAACTTGAGTTGGTTGGTCAGTCCATGGGAAAAAACTACTGCTTGAGTTGGCACTGTTACCAGCTACTTGTGTGACCACTACATTCCATATTTTATCCATGCTCTTTTCTTCTAAGATGTTTTTGTCAGTTATGGGTGGCCCTTGACCTAAAAGTAAAATATATGCTGATCATGTTGTCTCCTCATCTCACTTCTAAATAATTTTTAAAAGATGTAGAAGTTTTTAATTTGCAATGGAGCTAAACAAATTAAAATCCCAAATCACACCATGACTTTTCAGACTTGGAAATACTGATGTCTTGGTTCTTATTCTATTGAAGCCTTTGAGTCTCTTTGCAATATTAATTATGATGAAGGTGTAAACTCTAGTATTGGATTCGGACTTTATTATTTCTTATGTACTTACATATTAACAGGGTTCTTTTATTATCACACTTGTCTGTTCCTGCTGTTGCAGGGAAAGATTTCTCCCTTACCTACCTTCTTTTTCCTCTCTCTAAACAAGAGGAGGAATTCTTAGTCATGTATGTTGCAGTCAACTATATTTATTTTTATTGCAGTATTAGGACTATTCTGATTGGATAAAAATATTACAAAAAATACACTGTTGTTCTTTAAATGGAAATTAGTTTTAAAGTCTTCTACTGTTTATTATATGCTTTTGCTTTTCTGTTGAGCATAATTTTAATAAATCTCGTTATCTTTTGGCATTTTAATAATACATTAAGTTTTTTTCCATTCTGACTGGGTTAATTTTGAGGTCTCATATCCATTATTAGCAGTTCTTCTATAACTTGGTGTACAAAGAGAGCAGATATTAGAATCCTGCTGCCATGGGTGAGAGGCATCCATCGTCTCTGCAACAAACAGGTGCAGGAGAAAGGAGTGTTTGTCACGCAGACTGCTCTGGCAGTGGTTTGCTGCTGTTCAGCTGCTGAAGGTTCTGTTGCCCCCACGCTCTCTGCATGCTTCCTCTTGGAATTGCTCACTTTTTTCCTGCTGTGCTCATGCTGCAGCCTGGCACTGATGTTCCTTTCATTGTCCTCTTGACTTTCACCTAGTAAAATGGGTGAGCAAGATGGTTTTGACTGAGAGCCAAAGTTTCCTGAATTTCCTGGTGATGGGCATTGGTTTTGACACAGCTGGTTTCTGTCTGAGGCTGGTCCACACCACAGAGCTGAGCGAGGGATTCAGCCTTGCTATCTTTAGCCGTTCACAAGTTTGCTGACTCAGGTGCTTCTGTGTTAAGTCTGGAGAGAGGCGCATGGCGCTTCTAGTCTCCTGCTAAGATAGGAGGAATGAATCACCTGTCAACATGCCAGCCTCAGGCACAATCAGCACTCATGAGTAATATGAGATGTTTAGCTGCTGAATGAATTAAGTTTAGTAGGATGACACTTGTGAAGAAGGAGGTGTCTGCAGAAATATGCAGCAAAGTCAGCCTTCAAGTTAACTCTGGTTTTCCTTTATGCTCCACGCAACTGTGTTCAAGGGGAATGACGACAGCATCAAAAAGTACAAGTAAATATTGGCATATGTTTGCCATCAGGTGACTTAAATGTGTGCCCCCTCATCTTTCATGATTTGGCACATAAACAGAAAGCAGAGTAATAGGTCAGAAAGTTAACTATTAGCCAAGTATCAGCTCTTGCTGCTGAGTGATGGTTGGTGTTTCCCTGGCCTGGCAACTTTCTTGTGGTGCTGGTGATGCAGGTGTTTGAAGGCAATCATCAGTATCTGATACAGCTTTTGAATAAGCTCATCTATCACAAGTGCTCATGTTTGGGCAGCAGTTGCCCAGCTGTGCTTAGACTGTGGCACTGAGCATGTCAAATGTCACCTGGCATAGACAAGCTCAGAAAACATTTCCCCGGGGTTGTTAATATCCTTGTGTATGCAAGTCAACAGATATCTTCTGACAAAGTGGGGGCAGGTGATGAGGGGAGGTAAATGTATGAGCCAATATAAATTCAGGCTCCACAAAATCCCCACGGGCTCCGAGGCAGAACCAGTGCTTGAAGGGGATTGCAGATATTCCTGTGGTGATAAGGATGAGAGGGATTCGCATCTGCCCAGGTATAAAGGGTTTAACAGATCAAATGCTTTGCTTCTGTCAAACAAAAACCAACCAAACAAAAAAGGCTTTTAATTAACAAACTACTTAATGAAGAAGCACAGAGAACAAGAAACCCTAGCATTGAACCTCTGCCCTCTTGCAAGGGGTTTTGAGCCTGTGTGTGTTCTTGCTTTATCTCCTCAGAACAGACACAGTTTTTTCCACAGAAAAACTCTGGAGATGAGCACTGACTACATTAAAATGTCATCTCACAAGTAGGGGCTTTAAAAATGGGATTTTAACAGAGTATTGCCCAGGAGGGCCATGAATAGTAAGCAGAGATATAATGCAAAAGGAGACCATCTTGCTTAAATGAAATGGGTTTCATTAGCCAACCTTTAAACACACTAGTTATGGGTAGACTGAAGTTACATGTAGTATTCACAAGCTTGTGCTTCCTAGTAGGTAATTTTGAGTTTTCTGCTACAAATTTCCACTTAATGTGAAGCTTTCAGAATCACTGTATGTTTAGATGATGAAGCATTCTTGAGGAAGAAATAGATACTCTTTTAATTTAAAAAAAAAAAAAGTATGTTTTATTAGCATTAAAATATAAAAATCAAATTATCATGGAAGTGATAAAAGTGGTATAAAGGTAAATAAACTTGGATTTTCAGTCCAGCTTTCATTTAAACAGTCTGCCTCCTGATGAATCCCACACGTGGTACCTCTGATCAGCTTTTGAGCATTGTTGGGTCTTTTTCCTTTTTAATGTTTATTAAGATTTAATTATTTATTATATATTGCCTGATGGAGGTCTTAAGTTCTGTTTGCATCATTTCCTTTCCCTGGGAAGATGGTGGTACATATGGATCATGCTAGGGCACTCTGAGGATAAATTAACTGGAAAGTGTGATCTAGACTAAATCACAGAAGCCACACAGATCACAGTATGATGGCACACAGGATGGGAATGTCCTTACACAGAAACCTCTGCAGTAGCTGCAAAAACAAATTGCACTTTTACTGCACCGGTTTCTGAACTGTTGTCTCTGGAGGCACTTGTTTCTTTCTCAGCTATTCCATAGATCCTGTGCCCCTGATTTATTTGAAGCTTTTGTACTACAAAGTGCATGTTGCTAGGGATGTGGAAAGAGTGAGAATCAGGGGAAAGAAGAGAAGCATTACAGTGCTTTACCAAGTGCTCTATGCTGTACAGAAACAGCCGTACTCAGCTATCATCAGAAAGAGAGTCCTTGTGCCAAAGTTTTTAAGTGAAAATCTGAAACTGCACTTTAAACTTGTCTGTCAGTAACCCTCTTGTGTTGCAATTTGTCTGCTTTTCTTCTAGGTAGGCCTTTTCTTTAGGATTTGTGGGGCTTTTTCTTTTTTTTTTTTTTTTTTTGTTTTTTATGGTGGAACATTTTATTTATTACC
>JAWWTY010000077.1:58167458-58207705 GCA_035222235.1 Margarornis squamiger
CAGAGATCAGTGCCTGCCCCTCCTCTGCCCCTCCCCAGGAAGTTGTACCTGCAATGAGGTCTCCCCTCAGTCTCCTCCTCTCCAGCTGAACACCCCAAGTGTCCTCAGTGTCCTCACACGCTTCCCCTCCAGGTCCTGAACCATCTCTGTGCCCTCCTTTGGATGCTCTCTAGTAGCTTAATATCTTTGTTATATTGTGGTGCCCAAAACTGCCCCAATGGATGGTCTACGTGTAAAACCAAAAAAAAGTCTCAGTACTCTCATATTTTAAACATTTCTCTTCACTTTTCTTTTATTGTGGCTCTTGAAATACCTGGGAAGTAGGAATGAACTTATATGGTAAGCCAATACTTTATTTTTCTGCACATTTTTCAGGCAGTTTCTGCTGGAGTCATGTAAGAATATGATCAATTCCTATGGCACATATGCCACACATGCTGCTTTGATGCTCTATTGCTGCAAGTATTGGAAGTCTATATCAAAAGAATTATCTTTCAAAGAAACAATGTATAGCACCAACTTGTGTTCTTGTTGTGCTCAGTTAAAAGGAACATATGAAATCTGAATTTTGCTTTTGGGCTATGGTGGATATTCTTCTTCCCCCAAACCAAGACATGATCAAGAACCACGAGATGGTGTTTTCAAGGCTATTACTTAAGAAACCAAAGTAGTTTCTTCACCTCTAGATGAACTAGAAGTAAGCTGTAATTTTTGGAGATCCATGCCACAATGACTTATATGCCCAAGTATGCATAAGTCAAGGAGATGATACTTTCCCCTAGCAACCAAATTTGAGACTGAGATGCCCTCACAGATTTTTATTCATCAGCTTCCAGAAGGTGCTGTTTGGTGGAGGTGAGGGGGAATTTCTGTTTCTTTGTCACTGTACATTCCCTTTATCACAAAAATGTAAATAATTTAAAGAAGTTACCTCTATGTTCTCGTATTTAAATGTGAATGTCATATGTTTGCACTGCTAATTCCTTTTTTAAATTGCTTAATCTGCTCATGTTGATTTATTTTTATGTTTAATAGTTTTATAACATGTTCTCCATTGTTGACTCTCTAAATGAATGAATATAACAGTGCTGGGACTAAACTAATATGGAAAATTGGTTTTGAGAATAAAGGGGGGTAAATGGTCAGTAAATTAGTCTTCTGTGATCTCTGGTCAAAACAGTTTTGCCAGGTGACTTTAAATAAAAACTAGGTAAGACAGAGACCTTGACAAATAAGCTTGCAGAGCCAGTCCAGCTGTAATGCTTCTTTTACTCCATTAATAATTTTTCCTGAGTATTTATTCATGTGTTTTTCCTGGTGTAATCACACAATTGCTTTCAGCCTCCTGTTAGGCCTGACTCAAAGCAGATTGACAGAAAATGCCTAAATTATTAGCTTTCTTGTCTAGCAACATTTGGGAGAAAATACGTGGTCAAACTGCTGTTTTTGTGCTTTAGCTGAGCCCAGGAAAGAGCAAGGGTTTTTCTCAACTGAAGCAGGGGATTTCAGAGGTCTTGTCAAGACTGCTCACTTTGATGAATGTTGTTGCAGCCAGGTTTTTCTCTTAGTTACCATCAGTGCCATATCCAAGCACTGGTGTGTTAGGTTTGTGGTTGCAGAGCTGATCACTTAAAATAGCCTCCACTGCTACCGAGTCAGTCTTTAGATGAATATATCCAGCTCATAAATCACTGTGAATTTAGGTAGGAATAACCATAGTGACTGTTTCCACTTCCTATTTGTAGCTTATATTCCTCTTATAGCTTACATCCTATTTTATATTCCCTCTGTACAGCAGGAAAAGCATATCTGTAACAGACTTTACTGAATCAAATACACCCAGTGGGTTTAGCTCTCTGTCAAATGGAATACATACTGCATTTTTAAGCTGGCTTCTCGGCTCCATTTTTATTTAAATCAAACATAAATTTAGATTGACAAAATTAGCAGGCACACTGCATGTTCTACAAACTCAGAGGTCACTGTAAAACCTTTTCAGTTTCCATATATGTGTAATATTGGTGCATTCCTGTTGTAGCACAATTAACCAGTCATATGTTGATGGTCATATGTTGACCATATGAATACTATGAAATTAAACTTCTTTTGAAGTGACTGGCCATAAATTTTTTTATACATTTTGTTTCCTTGGTACTGATGGTAAATTAAACAGATACTCATCAGGGCATTCTTTGTGCTGGTAGAGACATTTTGTTGCAATTTGGAAGAAGCTGTAGTCATTAGTTAGTAAGTTATTTAAATCATGTTATTTTTCATTACCCGGCTCTTCACCTTGGAAGATGGACAGATTTTCTATGCCAAATGAGAATGGAAGTCCTGCATCAGTTCAAGTTAAATAGTATGTACATGAGACAAAACTGTAGCATCCAGGAGCACACTTTCAACTTTGCACTCGGAGAGCTGCTGGAAAACCTACAGAATAAATGCAGACAGAAACGTAACCAACAGTAGGTTCCACTGAGCCCTGTGAAGTCTGTGTATTGCTGCTGCTACAGAGAACACACCTCTCAGATGTCCCTGTAATTTGGAGGAACATATTCCTTCAAGTGCTGCACCAAAACGATGGGTGCACAGCTCCCCCTGCAGCCCAGCACCTCTTCTTCGACAAGCTCTGGGATGGCAGGAAAGGATGCTTTTGACATTTGATGACTTTGTCATTGGAAAAGATGTTTTGCATCTGAGCCCTTCTTACCAGTGGGGAGTTGTTCTTGTCTCTAATGAACTTGCAGACTGACATCGTTGCTCTGAAGTGCATGAGGGATTTTGATCTCAGTCGAGGCCTTTTTTCTCCCTCTCTTTTTTTTTTTTCTTTATAACTATTTTCTTTTTATTTTCTTCAGTAAGTGTCTCAAATGGAAGCTGCCTCCCTACCTGCTGCCTATTGGAGCTCTTTCCAGGCCACCTCATGTTTTTCCTAGGTGAGTATATTTTTTAACTTGAAAAGTAAGTATGAGGATAACTAATGCTTCTCCTCTATCCCCTCTCTTCCTTCACCACATTGCACCCTCTGGTTAGTTCAGTCCAACTAAAATAGTACAGACAAGATCCATCTGTTTTTGCTTCCCAGTGAAATGACAGTGTGTTTCTTCTACCTGTGTTTATTTTCTGGCTGCATTCCACTCCTTTAGTTTATGGCAGCTTTCTCCCCTCATTCCTGAAGCTTATTTATTTTGATATGTATCTTTTTCCAGGAGAAGAGTGTCTCAAAAAGTGGAGATCAAAGACAGGCAAGTAGAATTCAGGAATTCAGTCCTCACTACAGCAGAACTGAGGGTCCAGGGGGCAGTATGCAGATGGAAAATTCAGAAGAGTGAGTTGGCTGCTCTGATTTGTTTCAGAAAGCAACCTGCCCTGATCCTGAATCTGCATGCATAGGACAATTGTCTTGGACACTAATTCCTGGATTGTAAAGGTTTGCCAGTGCAGGCTAACAGAGGTATGAACTGAAAGTGCCTTAGGTAAACCATATTACAGACCTGTGAAGCCACATATTTAGAAAACAAAACAAAACAACCCAACCCAACCAACCAACCAAAACAACCAAACAAACCAACCCCAAAACCAAACAAATCAAAAAACAAACAAACAAAAAGAGTGGCCTAATTTAATTTTTCTGAATTTGTTAATGCAACAAATTAAACAAAAAAAATAGGTTGCATTTATGCTGGGCTTTTAATATGGTTCAACTAATCCACTTGAAAGGACAATTTAGTTGAATTTTCCTGAGTGTGCCATGTAGATGAGATGTGACACACAGCACCACACTCGCTGTCAAGTTATATTCCTTCAGGAGACCCAAATGTATCGTTATGGCAGTGAACAACAAGTGACTGCAGGCAGAAAAAAGAGCAACTAATCAACAGCAGTAGGAGCGTTGGGTGCAAATCAGAAACAGGAGAGGCAGAGGAACAGTTGTAGTGTACCTTTTGCTGGCCGAATCTCCCACATATTGGCATTTCTCACAGCTTGCAAGCCCACCAAAGGGACTGGTTAGTGACCAGGTATTTGCTTGAAGGAAGGTGGCTCAGCTCAGAGAAAGAGCTAAAGAAATGAGAGTCTAGGGACAGATGCTGGAATCTTTGTTGTGATCAGGAGAAATCAATTTGCATAGAAGAAGTAAACAAAATTTGGAGATATGGTGTTGGCACTTGCCTGCCAAAGAAGGTAGTTTGCAGGGGTTTTAGTGATTTCCAGCATCTGCACTCCCCTTTAGCCTACCAAGGTGGGGTGTGGACAAAAGCTCAGGAGCACCACCTTTTTGAAGCAGAGTTCTTGTGCTTTCAGCTAAAGGTACTAAATATAACCACTGGATTTATGGATTGTATGTGTGTGTTATTCATTATTACCATTGCTCCATCTTTATAGATGATTAGCTCTTCTGTGGAAAGGAACCTGTTTAAGCACAGGTGGGTACTCCTAGAAGAGGTACCTGCCTTTTTGTGAGGACCTCCCAATGCAGCCTATCAGAGAATTATGATAGTCACCTTCCTATTTCTGGTACATGTACTTTTCCCTCATATTTCTGGTAAGTTTTGCCCTCATCTGCCATTTGAGATCCATTAGGAGAAAAAGAGGACAGTTTGTCGTGGTTTTGTACCAGAAAAGCAGCGGGACTTGTAGTTAATCTCAGAGAGGTGATCAATTGGGATATATTGCCTGGCACACTTTTTAAAAACTGAGTGAACCTTAACACAGCAACCTCTGCGACAGATGAAAAACTGGATCTTTTTTTCTCTCTGTGTAAACTGTGCAAATGCTTTGCTTCTTTTAGGGCTTTTGCTTTTCTAACAAAGGACAAGCAACAGAGGACAAGAAGGCTTGCCGAAGTTGTTGTGACAGCATCCTTGAAAGCTGCCTGTTGGTGAAAGACACATCTGGCTGTGGGATCCTCTGCTGCAGGTCAGCAGAAGGTCACTCCTTGCCCATTTGTGATCATGTTTGCTGGACTGAAATGGCTTTTAGTTTGCACAGGTATTCTGAACAGGTGTAAAAGTCTACTTCCCAATAAGCCATGGTAATAAACAAAATAGCAAAGTAGGAGTTAAGTTTGCTTGCAAATGAGGTGTAGCTGTGGGTGCATCTTAGCAGAGGGGTAATAAGCGGAGTATCCTTTTCCTGCAGCCTTAAGTGTAACAATGTAAGAAGACAAAAGAATGCTACGGGCATCTGTATTGCTACAAATATCAAGTTAGAGTCCTCAGGCTTTAGGTCAGTTGTTCAATAACAGTTAAAAGAAAATCCCTTCCCACCCTCTTCCCCATATTTTGTACAATTGGGCTCTTATACACATACAGAACAATGTGCTGCCATGCCCTTTCATTAGGGCTTATAAGTCAAACTCAGCTGACTTTCTCCAAGCAGCTAAACTATTTTCAGTGAAGTATCTACTCAAGGAGGAAGTTATATAGTCCACCCTCCACAATTAAACAGGTAGAAGTGCAACAAAGAAATGAAATTATGTAGAGAAGAGTTAGAATATCCCCCTCTTTGATGCAAATACATTTTTGTTTTTGCAGAATGCTAGGAATAAAATAGAGAATAGGAAAAACCTCAAGCCTAATTGTATTAACCCTTCCAGCTTTTTACATTTTTTTCCCATAAAACAAAACTCTCTTTTCTCCTCTCTTCACTGGAATAAATAGCTGCATTTCTTTTCTCTGCAGGCTGGAGATGGTGAATTGAAACAACCCTAATGAGAGTGGCAGCCAAAAACAAGGGCATTTGCAAAGGATAATTATTGCTTAGATTATGAATATCAAATTTCTATTGCCATGAAAAAATTGCATCTTACATAGATATTATAAGCATTGTCATTCACAATGAAGCATGGCAGAAAAAGATTTTACTCTCAGCTGCCTGTATAATTAAATCACATAAGCCAGTCTTTATTCAGAGAAATGTGAAGCTGAAACTTAGAAGGATGCATATTTCTATGTAAAAATAGCATCATTCCACTTCCTCAGATTTGGCTCAATACTAGCACGGAGAACTGCAATATAGGAAAGACAGTGGGAAATGTAAAGTTCTCTGGGTACTGAAAGAACTTCCAGTTCCCCACCCAATTGTTATCTTCAGCCTCATTTGATTAAGAATGTTGCTGCCAAGTAAGTGAGTTGGAAACTTCCAAAATATTTTTTCCAATGGGGGACTGAGATTCTGGGGTGTGAAGATTATTTATAATGTTCAAAGTACTAAGAATATGAGTATTAAATTTCAATTCTTTAAAGTTTTTAAAAATAAAGTTTTAGCTTTAAGTACTTAGGCTCTTGGATGGTTCAAAAAGAGTTATACATAGAAATTCAATAAAAAATAAAGTGAAAAGAAAAGGCGAGTCTACTATTATAGGCAAATGAAATATTTTAACTGTCAGTTGCAACATTAGCTCTTTTTCTTCTCTTTCCACTGCAAGTTAAGAGAATGGTTCCTGCTATATCCCCACGTATTTCCCTTAGATTATGTGATATGAAAAGCACCTCATACACTTTATGACAAGGGCCTCCCAGACAAAATTCCTTACTGTACATATTGTGACCATGCTGTATGCATAATCTAGCCTCTGCTTCTCACTCGAAGGACTGAAACTATAGATTCAAAGAGACTGGGACAATTGTGCTCTATTAGAGCAGTTAGGCTCATAATAGCTCCCTAGTTTCAACTACATCAGTCTCACTGGAAATGCAGTTGATTTGAGCTATGCTTGCAGCCAGTTATGAAAATGCTGAAATGTTTGGTTATGTACAAAGTGATGTGTACAACTCTCCCTTTGAGTTAGTCAAGGACATATATATATACCTTAAGGAAGGGGACAGCTGTTACGGAAAGATAACACTTTGTAAAAGTCATTGGAATATATAAAAATGTTCAACACTGAAAAATGTTGCTGTGAAAGGCTCTGATGTTTGACAATGAGAATGAATAGGTAAATTAATATTTTTCTTATTCTCTAACACACTGTTGAAATAGAAAGTCAATATATTAAAATTCAGCACAAACTCCTTCCAAGTTTATTTGTGAATTGATGGCAGCCTTGTAATGGCAATAATCCGTGTTAATCTATGAAGCATAATAGGCTCTATTGCTTTTGCTGGCCTGTAGCTGGGGCTCTTTGTTGCTTTTTTTACATGTGTTACTTCTGTCAAAAGAACTGACTTGTCTGCAATTTGTCCTCCAAGACTGTTCTGTAGAGCCTTGCATGGAGCCTTTCCTGCCTGTGCTGTATGCAACCAGTTGTGCAGGATTAAAAACAAAGATTTTTATTTTTTTAGCATTTGTTTTGACTTAAACTTTAAGAATCATGGCTTTGAGGTACACTAGACACTTGAAGTCAGAAGTGCAGACTATAAATATACATAAATCAAAATCCTCATTTTGCTGTAGTGCCTTGTGGATTTATGTTCATTAGCTCCAGTGCCCAGCATATCTTTTTTCTTTGATTCATATTTGAGTAATCATTTCAAAACACACCTTTGCAGCAATAAAGCAAGTGCTTAAAAGGCAAAGTTAGCTTCTGTTGTTTTCATGTGAATGTGAAATACCCTCATTGCATTATGCCTGGGATTGCAAAAAAGCACCAGTGAATAATACAACACACAACAGATTTTTGAAACAAAGAACATCCCAAACTGAGCTAGGAGCTTTCAGATCTGCATCAAGACAAGAAAAGTGGATGCTGAGGAGCAACCTGTGGTACTCTTTGTTCTTGCCACGGAGAGTAGTGCTATTTCTATGAGCACATTTGTGCTTTCTGAAGAGTCACAAGAAAAAATCAGTTTTAACATAGCAAGTGAGGATTTTGTCCATTCAGGATCAATGTTAAGCATTCTGTGACTTCAGCCAGTCACTTGAACAGTCTGTTTGTATCTTCCTGAAAAAATAATTCACACTAGTTTCTGCCTTTTTCACTCTTCTTTTTTCCTACCTTTGCAGAAGCTACTGTCACCGTTACTTTTAAATTCCCATCCAAGACACATAGCTGAATCTCAGAAGGTTTTTGTCTAGGAAAGTGGGCAGGTGGGATTGGCATAGTGCATCTCCTGCTGATGTCACTTGAAGCAGGAGAAAGAACTGCAGGAGGAAGAGGATGGAGGAGAAGGTTGTTTACCACATTGCTTTCAAAGTTAATTACCTCTAGCTTGTTCACTAAAAGTAAACTGCAGAAAAAATAATGGTCTTTCATGGATGAGGAAGGCAAAGAGGTATTGACATCCTACTGTGTATTCAAAGTCCCTCTAAACAGAGTTTTGCTAGGAATGAAGAGGAAGGTTACTTTAGGTGGATGTTTTCTTTCTGCTAGATTTGTATCTAGACTTTCAGCTACCCTAAAATGGTGAAGTTCTGTTGGACTAAGTGTTTTCAGTGAAGTTATGCTGACTTACAGAAGCCGAATATCTGACCCAATATAATCACATCCTCAGGAAAAAAAAAAAAGGTTATCAGGAAAAATCTCTCTGTGAGCAATTTCATTCAGTCTTTTGGGATGCATTTTGTTGCATGTATCCTTAAACTCTCCCCTCAAAAAAATGCCAGCAAAACAACCTCTAACAGCTCCATTATTTTCCTCTCATAATAACCCCCCCCAATCTTTCTCCTTCCCTTTTCTCGGCAAATAAGCACAAAATAAACTCCACAGGTTAAGTCTCATCAAAAAAAAAAAAAAATAAAATAAAAGAAGAAAGAATAAAAAGCCTGTTTGGGTTAGAATGGGTTGAGATAATTAAGAAAACAGTTTTCTTTTCACTGGCATAACTTCCCAGACAACAGACTGCTTAATGCAGAGACTAGATATAAAGGTCTTCTATCAGAATTTGAAATGTTGCTTTCTGCAAAGCTGACAGAAATAACAACCCTGCTTTGCAATCAAGTTTTCTGGGCTAGATCCCAACCCTTCCAAACCTCAGTATGTTTTGATGCAAGATTTCAGTAGGTATTTTTTAAAAAACTTGTAGACTGTCCTAAATTTTCTCAAGCTAAAGGAACTTTGCTGTTGCTGAAGAAATGGACTGGAAATACCAGGCAAATATACAGCCATATCCTGACAGAAAACCTGTTGGAGGTAGACAGAACCTGAGGAGCTCTGGGAAATTTACTTTTCCAGTTTTCTGATTCTTATTCTCTTCCCTGGAATGGATTTGAGAATCATTACAGACTTCAAATAAGAACCTTAGAAAAATGTAAGGTCAAACATAGGATTTCAGGGGTCTGGAAAACATATGCCCTAAATCCTCTTCAATTGCCTCTGAGGCCATGGAGAAAAATGATGTTTATAAAACACTCTATTTTATGTTAGTTATTTTATTTGTGTGAAGGTAAGCCTTGGACAACTTAAAATTTTGTTCCCTGTTGTGCCCAGAAATCCCTTGATTAAATACTTCTATTCAGTGGGAGGGAGAGCTGCTCCCTCCTACTTTCTGGCCTCCACACTTGTGGTGCATTATGAGAGCTCTACATTACACTACATCCCCTAGGACAGAGAGGGAGCCAGAATCCTGGCTATACAAGGCTAGAGCATAATCAGTGAAACAAAACTGATCCTTTGATGGGAGAAAGGATGTGTGTGAGGAGTTCAGTTTGGTAAATTGTTTCTTTCTTGAGATGATGTGCTTTGCTGGTTGAGAGCAGAGTCTGCTTCCTTCAGCTGGACTACTGCAGAATCCTGCAAAAAATACACCTGAGGCCGGGAGCTGACAGGCTGAATACGGAAATATATTATATATACACCTATATATAAGTAAATACGATAGCTTAGAAATAGCTATGAGAGTGTGGCCTGGAGTGACATTCTTAACATTAGTGCTTATGACACAAAAAGGTGCCATGCTTGTGTCCCCTTTGGAATTGCATCCCCCGAGATGTTTTGCGCCTAGATCAGATTGCTGTCTTTCCTTTGGTCTCGCTCTCCTTTCTTAGGAAGCAGTTTTGAACCTCCTGCTGGATAAATGCTAAGAGGTTGATGTAATTCAGGAAGTCTTGTGTCTAATGTGTGTTGGATAAACAATGTCAGTGAGTGCAGGAGCCACTTTGGGAGCATTTAGTCTTGCATCTATGCTTTGAGTTTTCACTCCAGGAGATAACACTGGAATCAGTGCCACAGGAGCCAAGTGTAGTTTGCAAAGCAATCCAAATGGTTGTCTTCTGTTCGTAGTGGCTCATCGCCTCCTTTTAGAGCTGTGGGCAGTGATGAGAGTAACACAAGAAGCAAATAATTTCCCCAGAACAACAGCAACGTGGAGAAAACCTCCTTAAGCCAATAACCCTTATTTTCCTCTGTCTTCATGCTTTTTATTACTTGTTTAATTTGACAGCATCTGCTTCTATCAGATCAACTGTTGGAAACTGAGATTTGTCTGAAGTTTTGACTTGCAACATTACAGTGCTAAATGCATCATAAGGATGAATATTAAATGAATTGAAAAATCTGTTCCGATTGTTAAGGTCACCTACTTTAACAGTGCACGGGCTTGCTTGCCAGACCTGAGGAGTGTTTGTTGACATTGAGAAGAACCAAACCACCTTGTGTACAAGTCCCACTTTTCCTTCCTCGTCCTTGTATAGGATAAAGTTGTCTAAGCATAAAACGTCAGGCATATGCCACTGATGCACTGTGTCCAGTAACCGATATGAAGTCCATTTTGATAGGAAGCTTCTTAAAAATTGTATTGTGAATATTATTTTTGAAGAACTTTGTGTGATACTACCTAATTTCCAGGAATGCAGATACTGGATCTAGTGTTTAACCTACTGCTGTACTGAGGTGCTTTTATAAAAGATGGCAACTGGCATGATGACCCCTTTAAATTCTGTAACAGCAATGAATTCAATAGCATTAGAAAGGTCCTTTTGGACCTATCTAAATTAATCCTCTTAACCTAAATTAATTCTCTGCTAGAGCTAATCTATGATATGATACAACTTTGTAACAATACTGGGAATATTTATCTTTAATTTCTTCTTCAAAGTGTCTTATAAATATATAATTTTCATTGGAGTCCTTTGGGGTAGGTATTTCTTATTCCCATTTCAGAAATGGCAGCCATGAAACATTTAAGAAAGAAAAATCCTACTGGTTTTAGTGTCTCTTTTTTTCACCAAATGAGAATGGAGTGGAGTCTCTGAGAGGGAAATTCCTCCTTTCATGTCAGGAACGCAACAGTTCATGAGAGTTTTTGGCTGAGGAACATCTTAATTGGGGTAAAAAATTTATTGTATACTTGCAAGGTATTCTCTCCCTGTCTGCCCCCACCAGTCTCAGCTCCATTTTTCCCTTTCCTCTCCCACTTAAAAAAATTCCACAAAAAAAAAAAAATAAAAAAATTAGGTCTTTAAATGCCATAGAAAACAAAGCATTGTTAAGACTTCTGATATTTATTTAAAAATTTTTGTCTGTGTCTCATACAGGATAATACTGTACATTCCCAGTGCTGAATTGTTCATTTCTTTCTGAGCAAAGCTGGAACGCTTTTAGGTCACGCTGCTGCTTTCCATGCAGTGGCAATGAAGATGGCTCTGGTACTCATTGTTCCCACTGCTCTGCACCACCACATCTGAGAGTCAGAAATTAGGTGGGCCCTGATTTAGAACTGCTCTCAACTGTTATTAGTCCCAGTGGCTTCACAGTGACTCTTCAGTGTGTACAAATAAGGACTCAGGTTTTTGCAGAATGAGGGTCATAATATGTAACTGCATATGATCAAGTCTTGCCTGACCTCCTAAGGGAAAATAAACCATACGTAAGCACAGATCTTGCTAATATTTTCTTGAATCCTTTCACCCCACTTCAGTCACTGTCACTAATTTGTTTTGATTATGGTAAAATTTCAAGCGTTTGCATACTTTTATTTTGTCTGAATGACTCCATGGGGTCTTGGTTATTTTATATTACCTTGACTGCCACAAGCAAAATCAGACACAGATAAAATTATGTAAATGTAAATGTCAATAAAATAAATTATTCTATTTTTGCAGATGTTCTTCATCTGGATTGAATTTGATTGTGGATGCTTGTCTCCATGCATAATGATCCAAAGCAAAAGGATGAAAGTGTTCTTGCAGCAAAGAAAACACATTCTGAATCTTTACTGTAAATTATACACTATACAAAATCAGTCCAAATTGTTCAAATCCTCAGACAATTACAATGTTATTCTACTCCCCATGATGAGTACTGTGTAATTATCATGGTTAGCAGCAGTTTGCTTGCTCTCGGTCCTGAAGGGAGATGCAAGCTTTACTGAACAAAAAATAAATGCAGATGTTAGACCTTATTTTGTTTTCTGACTCAGCAACTGAAAATACCCAAAAATGTGAAGGATTTTTTTCTCCACTTATTTAGTTGAAATAGTACTAACAAAAACAGTGCTATTGATCAAATATGCACTGTGCTATACATAATGAATAGTGTGGTTAGTTGCATGATTAAAGAATTTGCTAAGTTGCAACCCCAAGCTTCATTTGTAAAAGGAAAAAAAAATAATCAGAGATTGTTCCCAAAGAAGGAAGATCCAATTATTAAGAAACATTTCATTAGCTTTCTAGTTTATAGGCTCACCCTTCTCCTATTAAGTCAATGATAGATTTGCTTGCATAGTTAATCGTGCATGGAACACACTTCATATTAAGTCCATTTGTTTTGTAGGGTTAGTTTACCCATTCTCTTCACAAAGGTGATCAGTCTTCCAGTCTTTCTGACTAAAAGCTTCCAATAGAATTAAATTCCAAGAACTTGTTTGGCTTATGGGCCAAGCTTTTGAACCTCAACAAAATTGGGAGATTGGCTCAGTTGGTTAGAGCATGGTGCTAATAGCACCAAGTTAATGGGTTTGATCCAGGGATCTCTTAAGAGTTAGACTCAATGATCCTTGTGGGTCCTTCCAACTCAGAATATTCTGTGATTCTAAACTTCTGTGTAATTTCTGTAAGGCCTTAATCTAAATCCCCAATACTTTTTCAAGCTTGGGTGGACCTACCATCCACTTGTCATGAAAACTTGGAGCAAATGGATCAGGAAATCAGTAATAGAAGACATTTTTTGCTTGACCAGTTAGAGAGGATAGATGTGGGATTCCAGCTGTTACCAGGTTGTTTTGATTACAAGATAGTAGTTCATGATTTTTTTATGCCTCTATGTAATTTCCATCTAATAAAATCTAAGAAGTACTTCCAGTAAGCCCACAAATATGCTATAAGAATATTAAGGAGCAGCCTAAAAAATATCAACAAAGGCCCTTCTGCTTGGATGTCCCATATGATATTATGGTCTTTCTTTCCTCTTGATCCCTGAGATGGGAACTCCCCAGTCACAGTATTAGCTAAATTTAATCTCAGCTAAATTATGCCAGTCTACCTGGGTCTTCTTGAATGCTTTACTGAGCAGAGCATGCTGCTCTTGGTAGACACTTTGAAGACTGGGCCACTAGTCATTGTGCACCTTGTCTGAAGGTGGCAGCTGAAGAAGGTAGAAAATAGGATTAGTTGCATTCTTTCCCTTCTTTTGCACGGGGCAACACATCTTGGAGAAACCTGCAGAAACTTAATGTGTGGCCTGAAACTGCTTCTTGCTACAGACTGACCTTCAAAGGTATGTGAGGTTAGTAGTAGAACTGTTGTTTCTCAGTGTTTAGATTGCTGTGATACCTCTTGGAACTATTCTGGTTAATGCACTTGCAGCTTTGCCTCTCTATTGGCACAGATGTGCTCCCTTTCTCATCTTGCCTGTGTCTTTACACATTTCAGTAGCTCTTGGCACTGGCTTTCCACAGTTGAAAGATTTTTTTTCTGTGGAAGCTGTATTAATTCCAGGGATCTGATTGCTTTCCTTCCACATCTGTCTTCCTAATGTCTAAATATGTGCAATAGTAGAGGTCTTTCTTTCTAGGGAAATTATGTATTCCCAACACCAATTGTTTTGCTATTTGGATTGTGACTAGTACAGGACTTGGGGAAATCCTGTGAAAGGTTTAGCTGAGTCTAAGTGTCCACAGAGGTGGCCAGAGAATCAAACTCCACAGGTACACAGTTTTTTATTTCTTCTGGTTTGGCAGCTTTTTTCCATTTCCAGAATCAGAAATCTGTAAATGGAGCAGCCAACATGGAGTTCTGCTTTTCTGTCAAAAAACCTGTTGGTATCAAATGGAGCTCAGTTGACCAGGCTGTGGTGAGATTTGGCACCGGTTTGCCATCCCAAAAACTCAGTGTTAATTCTACTCACTTTTAGCGAGCTTTAAGAAATTTGCCCAAGCTCTGCCTTTTGAGATTTGCCAAGGGTATTGTACAGCAGCTCCTGTGCTGCCGAGCAAACACATTTCCTGAGCCTCCTTATAACATTCAAGACCAGGAATTTCAAACTGAATCAACTGCTTGTGCTGGAGCAAAAACACCTTAATGCAAACCAGTTTTGAAGTCCTTTCTGCAACTAGTGGGTGTCTTCTCAAGTTGTCTACCTGGAGCAAAATGAGTTCTGCAGAGCTATGGTTCTAAATCCAGAGATCTGGTCCACAGTCATACTGAGGGCTTACTGTAATGACAAGAAAGTAGATTCTGTATTAAAACACTGAAGAGCTGACATTTGAACATCTGTTATGGCTAAGTAAATATTATTAATGAATAAGTAGTTCCTCAAAGACTTGTCAGTGCTTATTCTTTGTACTTTTATCAATATTCTGTATATTTTTTTTTCCGTTCCTTCCTCCTATGAGAAGGAAATAGCTTCTTTCCCTGAATGGTGGGTAAGAGAAGAGCTCTGAGGAATCACATTAATAACCTTGCACCCTGCATTGAATGGACAAGAAGTTCTCTGTGGCCCACAGTTTTCCCAAGATAATTTTCTGTTTGTTTTCCACAGTACTATCTGGTGAATAAACATGACTGTTCCCCACTTCCCATCTCTCACAGCTCTCTGTAGGTGACCAGTCAGCCAGTTGGTGCCAGATTAATGACAGAAAACAGATTTTATTGTCCAAGTCAGCTGTGAATGATGGGACTCTCTGTTAATTCCCATGAAAGCTAAATAATCTTCCAACAGAAATTCTGCATTTTCAATCCAGGCTGTCATGGGGAGCAGGTTTTTTTTTGGTTTTTTTTGTTTTTTTTTTTTTTTTTTTAAGAGCAAAATAAACCACATTATTGGTGGGGGGAAAGTGGAAGAAGGGCAGTTTCATCTGTTTTCCTGTATTCTATTCCACTGAGGCCACTTATGTTCCACTGGAAATGCAAAAGGTCAGTATCAGCCTTTATTCTCATGGTCATGCAGCAGTCTCTGCTTTCTCCCTGCTGTCTTCAGCAACAGCAATTTTAAAACTTAGAGAGGTGGTATGTTTTTTTAGTGAGAGACTGTGCAAAACTTATCCAAATATTAGATTCAAAGTTGGAGCAGGTACTATATTCTTGTCAAAAAATATTACAAAATAATCTGTAAAAATTACTCAAAAAACGACCAAGCCATTAACTTCAGTGACCTGATACTATTTATCTTGGTATTGTTTATTACTCGTCTATGACAAAATTATAGATAGCTATGTATATACAAATACACCTTTAGGAACATTGTCCTGTTTCGAGTGTGAATGTTTGAAAGTAGGAAAATGCTGTCCCACTACTAATGCAACTCAGACTTAAGGGAAATACTATTTGTGTATATCCCTGTTATCCAATACTGTCCATTCAATACCAGCCTTGTCATGTTTGGATGTTTTGTTTTAATATAAGGCAAAGCAGAGTCATTGCCTCCAACAGGCATGGGAGTGGATCTCAGGAAAACTGGCAGAATTATTTGCCTGTTTTTTTAAAACTGTTTTTTGGAGAAGCAAAAATCTTTTATAACCTGTAAAGCAAAAATACAAAGATTAGTGACAGTGGAGTTTATTTCTCTTCCATGGGAATGATTCCAGCCAAAAAGCTATAATGGAGTCAGCTTTAGGCAAGCCTGTTCTTTCACATTCTGCTCATGTGTGGAGGGTCCTGCCTAGCTGTCTTCCATGAACCCACCAGTCAGCAGCACCAGAAGGGGAAGAAGGTAGGTGGTGACTGCCCGAGAGGAGGGTGGGCAGCACGGGGAGGGATGGCTGCTTGCCCTGGGGGAGCAGAGCAGGTGAGTGCTGGGGGTGGAGCAGGAGCAGACCACTGTGGCTCCCAGAGAGGACAAAGGTCAAGCTCAGCAGAATGCTCAGGTACTATGAAAAACACCAGCAGGATACAAAGGCTTCTTCTAACAAGCCAAATCAGTTCATTAGGTTAATATATGTGATAAATTTATTCTCTACGTAATTAACTCAAAGCACGCTATTGATAAATTTTTAATTACTCTGTTATTAATGACTGAAGTTTTTGTAGAACACTTATGTATTTAACATGCTACAGATAATTAGCTTATAGAGATATACATATATAGATAATTAGATAGTAATAATTTAAACTATAATTTAGGAAGACTGTTAATTGTCATGTAACTTTGTAAGCTATCATTTTAACTGCCAGTGTCATTCATTTATATTTCTCAGCACTTCACTGCATATTTTCTATTAAAACAACTATAGGGACAATTAATCTATAAACAAATGCAATACAATGATTCTTTTATCTTTAGGTTACAACTTGCTGATCCAAACCCAACTCAGTAGTGACTACAATTTGTTGCTGCAAAACAATACTGGCAGAAGAACAAATGGATCCCATGAATAAATTCAGGCTGATAATTAGAAGACAGTTTCTAGCCATCTGGAATAGAAACAGCCTGCAGAAGGCTGTGGAACAGCCTTTAGAAGAATATTGAAATGGGATGGTTGAATTTTTTTGAAGATAAAACTCAGTAAACTTCTGTGTTACATTGTTGAGGATGATTGTCTGCAACAACAGGGGGTTGAAATGAAAGTTTGTGCTGTAGTGTTCGTTCCTTTGTGTGACCGGGGGGGAATGGCATGTCAGCCCATAAGGATGAGTATCTGTGTCAGGAAGTGAGGATGATGAATCTGGAGGTCAGGAACGGGATGAACATGGATCACTTCTCACTAAGCAGAGGTGAGTTGTTTCCCATCACAGTCTTGCTCTGTTGCAACTGCAAGGAATTTCCACTGACATCAGTGGAAACAAGATGTTGTTAGCTGAGAAGTGACTTCTAAGCATGCCTTTACAGATGACTTGATGAGTAATTTCTAATGCTTGTATTATTAACACCTAGATGCAAGTGGCAATTGGATTAAGAGTAACAGAGGAAACAGGAGTCTGTGAGGTCAGTTTAGCTAACACTGGGAGAAAGGCTGTATTTCCCAAGACACAGGCTTGGCCAGTGAGAGACTGGAGGGCTGTACTGAACTGAGTGAAGTTGCAAAGACTGGCATTTGCTAGTGGTTTGCCCCAAAATGTGGACTCATTGCTTATCGGTTTCGCTGCATGAATCCTTTTCTCAAAGTGGATTCCAAAAGAGGGCAGGCAGGCAAATTCATGGAGACTTGATCCACGGACAGCTGCTCATCATTGCCCTGAATATAACTTTTGGCTCAGGAATGCTTAACCTGCTGATTAGCAAAATTTAGAGGACAGGCACAGCATGAAGAAGCTTACTAGCCTTGTACTTGTGCTTTTCTCTAAACATTCATTACTACTCATTATAAGAATTGGGTTCTGAAACAGATAATCTACAAGCCTCCCTCACTACGAAGCCTCTATGTGGAGTCCTGCTCTTCAAATATGGGGTTTTTTTCCCTCTTTTTTTTTCTGAAAGAAATAGATTTGAAGAGTTGTGAAAAATCAATATATCAATTTACATTTTCAAAGATGTAGGTTGTAATTACCAAATGGTGTCAAGGAATATAGATGACTATTCATCTCCCAAAGCACCTTTTGCATTAAACTTTTCCCAAGAGAAGAAGTCCAATGAAAAATCTATTAATGTTTTGCTGTATATAGGATTCATTTGTTCCATGGAATATACTGAGTTGCTGGGAGTTTTTAATGTGAACTTTTCTTCTTGTAAGTTTGCCATGTAAAATGGAGCGTTCCACCATAATCTTAGGACCAGTTAGATGCTAAACTCTCATAGATGTTAACAACATCAGCATATTGTAAAGCTGAATCTTTTATTTACCTAAAAATCTGGATATTTGGTTATCATTAGAGTCACTACATACACTTAATGTGGCTGTATAATGTCTATGACATTTTTAGTAACATGAAATGCTACTGAATCAGGTAGTCTCTTGACCTCCTATTTATCACAGACTAATACTTTTAACCAGAACTTCAAAAAGCTTGTGTCAGGGAAATGCCTTTTGGTTCCTTTCCCCCCTCCTACAGCTTGAAACTCCTTAGGTGGTAGAAAACTGTAATATTTGCTCATACCCTTAAACTATTATTTGCCTCTGTTTTCACCTAGAACCATTTCCCTAAATATGTGTTGCCTTTCCAAGATAAGAGAAACATTTTAAATTATTTGTTAATTTGAAGGGGATGCCTTTTTGTAAAGGAAGTTCTTTACATGGAGGAGAACTGCAGTGTGGGACTAAGTGCTTTTCTTTGCAGCAGCATAAACTTGGAGGGCAAATCCTGAGAGCAATCGTTTGTTTTCTCTGGGTGACTGGCTTTCAGCTGGATGTCTGCCTGCTGAATAATGACTGCACGGCTACTTCAGCCAGTCTCTTCCACTGCAAAACACGTGTTCAGTTTAGGGCATTGACATCTTGGAAGCTGAAATGAGCCTCCCCACTGAAGTTGTGCAAACATGATACATCCTACCAGAATGAAATCAAGTAAGGAGATGTGAAAAAAGAGGGGGATTGAAGGAAGAGGATATTGTGTTCTGAAAGTGCAGCATCAAAGAGACTTGAGGTTTTGACATCACTTGTGCCACTCATTATTTAATTATTCCCATCCTGAGTATTTATTTTCAAATGGGAAAAATTTGTTTGCAGATTTTGAATCCTATGGTTTTGATCTTTAGCTACTGAGTGATGTGGAAAAATAAGAAACAGTAGAAAGCTTGAAGTACTCTCTAGAATTGCTGAGAGCAAAATTTGAAAAGCACTTAAGCAGCACATAAAATGTCACATCCCTTTCTCATTTAGTCAGGGGATTAAGTTATCTAAGTCACAGAGAGAATTCTAGAAAATATCCTGCCTTTTCTACAACAGGGCTCAATGTCTGGACATATGGGTACAAAATAACTTTGGCTGTACCATATCTTGGTTTGTGAAATTGCCTTTTTTGTGTGTGTGTGTGTGTGATTACAAATGGGGAAATCCATTGTTAGCAACTAACAAGGAAACAAGTTGCTTATAAAAATTCAAGGATTGATTTGAATAATTATTGGTTTGGTTTTGCCTTTCAACACTGTTTTTGCCAGATAAAGCCCTCTGCCTTCCTCCGTGTACCTTGCCCTTCCTGGTGGCCAGGCTGCCTGAGGGAAGTTGATTGTGGAGCCTGAAGCTGCTTTGGGTGGATTGATTTCCATTCCTCAGGCTGGCTTTCCATGGGTGCCTTCTGTTTCATGCTCAAAGGCTTCTGCCCCTGCGTGCCAGCCTGCTAGGGGGGCAGAGGTAGTGCACAGAAAGTGTGCAATGGCACTAAGAATGCAAGAGGTGGCAGTGGGAATTTGTGAGCTCCCAGGTGGAGGTTCACTGGCTGCCCAGAGCTGCATTCCAGAGAGGACAGAAGCTCTCAGTCTCAGGAGTGCAGTCCCTCTCAATTTGCTGACAGTAATAATTCCACCCTTAGCTCTTCGGTAACGTGTTAGCAGCAACTGTAATTTTTGCCTTCAGACAGGCTCTGCAGTACAGCATGATGGTTCCTACCCTGTAATTGTAGGATCCTCATTAATCAGAAAGAATATTATGACATTGGGAGCTCACAAGAAAGACAATTCATGACTGACACAATAAAGGCCTAAATTATTCTGCTTTGATGATTCGAGGTGCAAATTTTTTTCCTCTCTTGTGAAAATAGGATTTAGCAGCTGTTTGAAAAAATTCTGTATAGTATAATGAAAGTAGGGAGCATTGAGTGGCAAGCAACACCAACTCTATCTAGATGAGACCTTTATTTCAAAAGGAAATTAAATTTTCAAAGCCTGTAGTGCTTTTTTATTGATAAACCTGAATTTAAATCAGGATTTTGAGGAAGAACTATGTGAGAAGCTCATTGCTGCAGCACTGTGTTTAGCAGTTCACTGCTGTTACCCTTTAAACTACAGAAATTTATCCATGGCTTTGGCCAGCTTAAAAAAAATGTGTTTTGACAGATATGAAATGATTAATGCTCAAACACATCTCATAAATTTAATGCAGTTATATAGAGTCTCTTACATTTGATAGGGAGCCACGGATTTTAAATGATAAATGAAGGAGGGGGAAAAAAAATTGTTAAAGCCAAGTTTCTTCTCCTGAAACTAAATAGGCAAAGCCATTCAATTCCTAGAGAAAATCCAAAGGCTCTTTCCATAAGCACTGACTTAAGGGAAACCAGTCCAGTGAGAGCCCAATATCCCTTAAAGGCAGAGGAGTGGAGACCAAAGGACTGCTGGCGAGGTGGTGTGCTCCCAGAGGAGAGCCTGGGCTTGTTTAGCTGTATCTGATGGGCTCCGTGTGCTCTGAAGTGCTGTGATTAACAGGGAAATTAATCAAACTGCTGTTTCCTCTGCAGGGATTCCTTCCTCCAGAACAGACAGACTGCGGCATTCAGATTCCAAGTAACCAATAACTTAAACAAGCACCTAGGATTTTGGAAGAGCCCCCCAAAATGTCTCCTGAGTTGGGCACCTCACATGCACTGGGGTTAAATGACTTATTCCAGGCACTTCTGTCTATCCATAGGTGTTTACATATGTTTTTAAGTATAGCCTGGACTGATCAGACAGAAAGATTTCTTCTGAGTGCATTAAAAATTTCTAATCTCTCTTTTCTGGAAAAATGATAGCTGAGGAGAAAAAAAAGGGAGAAAAGTTCTCTCTGAATATTACCCTAATCCCCATTCCTTCTCCAGCTAAAACATTTTGCATGCCTAAAATTTTACATTTCCTTTAAATTCAGGAGGTCTAGACTACCTTGCTGTGCTGAGTTTGCATCAGGGAGCAGCCCCAGAGTACAGACACAGGCAGGTAGGCAGCGGGGAGATTGACTTTAAAAGCAGAGTCAGGGCAAAGCAACAAATAGTTTGGACACACCTTGCTCTGGCACCTCAGCAGCTCCTACTTGATCGCTCCTCTGTGATTTTAGGAAGATGAATGCCATTGTGACTTCACCCCTGAATCTCAGTCTAGACCTCCTGAATTTAAAGGAAATGTAAAATTTTAGGTATCCCCATATTACTGCCTAAGTAAGGCCACAGTGTGCACACATTATTTAAGTCATGGCATAAGACATGAAGAAAACAAGGATTTCATTAACTACCCAGAGTCATTCATGAAAGAAATTGTAGAAACACTTGTTTGAAATAATTTATGTAACAACAAGTAAGGAATGTACAATACTTCTGGAAATATTTTTTAACTTCAATCTCTATTTTTCTCATTACACTTGATGGCTAATTTTGACCCTTCTACAAGTCACAATCTCAAGCAAATAAAAAAAAAAAATGGTCAAGGGGGTGGCATGCAAAATGTTTTATCTGGAGAAAAGATAGGGATTTGGGTAATATTCGGAGAGAACTTTTCTCCCTTTTTTCTCCTTAACTATCATTTTTCCAGAAAAGAGAGATGAGAAATTCAGGTAGTGCAGATGTCAGGTCTTCAGCATCAAAGATCTGTAAATCTATTTCTATGGGGATGTTCTACGTGATAACAAAAATCCTGCTTGGGATGTTCCTTTCCACTGAAATTCAGTGGCACATAGCAGTATCTCAAATCCTGCTGGGTGTCTTTGTAAACACCATTAAGAAAATATCCTCAATATGTGAACATTTTTTAAAACACAACTGACATTTATTTTTCTCTCAAATTCTTGTAGTTGTGCTTTTGCTGACTTCAGGACTGTACCATATGGAGTCGTCTTAAGTCTCAGCCTTTTCTTTAGCTCAAGCATTAGTTCATTCTTTGGGGAGAGCTCCAGAAGTGCTGTGGGACTCCTGTGCCTGTGTCACTGAGCACATACAGATGGTATGAAAACACAGGGATCCAGATGGTTCCCATGGTATAAAGACAAAATTACATGGAGCAGAGAATTCCTTCTGAGAGATCAAAAAAACATGAAGATGTTTCTATTAAATTCTCAGTCCCGGATATTTTTGTGACATTAGGCCTATCCTAGCAATATGTGAATCAGATTCTCATGACAGAGGGCCAGTTTTGCTTTCTCCAGCTCTTCTTGGAGGGAACTGCCATGTACCATCACACTGACCTGAGGTCAGGGAAACACAGGACAAAGAAATGGTCATCTTAGTCAGCTCCACCTCAAAGAGTCCCATGGCAAAGGTCTCTTATTCAAAATTTTATCTAGAAAGGTGGATTTAGTGAAGTACCATAGAAACACTGAAACCTATTTAGAAGATACCTGTCAAACCAAGCCTGAGGTAAAGCTACATAGAAAACATTGTGTGCAATACAAATGCTTATTAGTTTGAAAACTACTTGGAGTTAAATATACATAGAGATTAAAAAAAATAAAATAATTTCTGTTATTGGAAGTGATGAATCTTTGCTATTGTCCAACTCTGCAGAGTTGCACAATATCATTAAAACAGCCCAAATGAAGATTCACAATGATACAATTGTGTTGGTTTTCTTTCTGTGTTAGTGGAAATTGATCTTCCCTGATGTCTTCAACTGGATTGTATGCTGCTTAATGAGCAGTATTACTGATGGCAGAGGGAGAAGACCAAAGTGCTAAAACCACTGAAAGAGCATAACAATTCAAACAGGAATGATTCATAGAGTGCTGGTTTCTGCAGCTGTACATATGTCTGCTCTTCCCACTTGCCCTTCCAAACTTTGAAGTTCAATTGTTTTATTAAAACACAGATTTTAATCATAATTTTATTTTTCAAGATTGTGCCCCTTCTTAATTATGCTTCAGTAATATGACTATTTAATTTTATCCAATTATTGTGACATATAATATTAGCATATAAAATGATATCGTGTAGTAATAAATGTACTAACAATAATCATGTGATTAAACCCAATGATTATTACAATAACAACAGCAATAAAAGTAAGAAAAATAAACAACCAGAACAACAGCCCAACTCTTTTTCTCAGCAGCTGGACAAGTTTTCTTTTTCTAAGTCTTATCAGCAGTAAAGAGAAGTTAATGAAAACCTTTGGAGACTTGCTGCTTGCAGGGAAGAAATTACTTCCATTATGCACTGCAGAATGAAATTCATTTAATCTCTTGTAACTCACGGCTGTTCAACAACTTGGATGGGTTGAAGATTTCAATCTGCATACACAGTACAGGTACTGTTCTTGGTTTCATTAAAGGTTCCTGCTTTTCAATAGACTCTCTCTACCCTGCCCAAAATTTAAAATTGGCTTTATGAAAACCACTTCCCTGGTAGATATGCATCTGACAGGAAAGGGCATCATTTAACAACAATTTACCATGATGTAAGGCTAGAAATACTAATGGAGTTAATTACTTGTCAATAGCCCTTATTAAAGCTTTAGTATATTAGTCTTCATAATTAGTCACTCCGTATGAGGACAGCATCTGTCTCTTCAAATCTCTTCCCAAGAAAGGCACTGAGTTAGGAGTCCAGGTTCCTACAGACTCAAGGTTTTATGCTGTGCATATACTTTTTTTGAATCATAATGGGCTAAGTCTTTTTTCTTGTTGTTTTTTAGGTTTTCAGGTTTATATGGATCTCCAGATCTAGTAATTTAACTAGGATATATTTGACATGCTAGCTTATTATTACTTCTGTTTTTCTGTCCCAGTTCTTCCCTGTTCCCTGTCACAGCAGGCTTTATGACACGAATCACAGCTACAGCTAATCCTATTAAAAGCTCCAGTTATTTGAAAACACGGTCACTGGCAAGGACTTAGAAATGTAGAAAGTCCTATCAGGACTCCATGAAGCCTTTGCAGAGGTTTTTATTCGTTGGACTATCATTGAAAAAAGACCTAATCAAGTAGCTTTTTGGATATTTAACTGAAATAAGGAAGTTAAATTTTAATAAATTTTTGAAATTTTTTTTTTTTTTGAGCCCTATGAAGGCCAATATCTGGCAACAGCAATGGGACAGATGGGTCAAGCTTGACTTGCCTGTTCATCAGACTAAAGCAACACAGAAATATTCAAACTCTGCTACTATCAGAACAAAGATAGGTTCCTATATTTTCATAACCCAGCAGACATGCTGAGTTCATTTGCAAATCTGTAGTCCTCCATTGTGTATTTTATTTTTCCACAGCATTGCTAAGGAGAGGAAAATTATAATTTTTCTTTCCTTAGCAATGGCAGAATCAGCAGTGAATTTAGCACAAAACATTGCAATACAGATCTCTCTTGCAGAGACCTGCCTTAGAAGCACTGTGTGACAATCACAGCCTTTTAGCCACGTAATTAGTGCTTCATCATCTCGTTAACAATTTCTATTGTCCTTCTATTATAAATATATATTTTTTGCCATGATAAATGTATTTTATGAAATTTCATAATGGAGATGACACTTCATCATGCAATAAAAGATTTGCTAATATCAAGTCTTGCTGAAATAGCTAATTGTGCTGCATTATCATCTTACATTAACAGCACTTGGGGTTTTAAATAAAGAACTCTTGTCCATACAGCAGTACTGTTATTCAGAATTAGTGTGGTGTCAGATGGAATGCCTCTTTAAATGGTTGAGCACAAATAATTTTATCATCTTTTCTTTGTCTCTTTCCCTCTTTTCTGATGTGACCTGGGTAGTGTCATGAAAGGATGGGTTGAAGAGATCTGTCCTTCTGCTACAGTTTTGAAAAGGTGTAAGCTAGAATTGTTTTTCTATGTTTTCAATTTAGTTTTTACCTCTAAATTGTCCTTCTGAAAGCATGTCACATTTATTGATGTAGTTACCTAGAAGATAAGATTTAAATGAAACTGCTCCCAAATCATCTTTCTTTCTTTCAATCCCTATTTTAGGTGTAAAGTGTTTTAAATCAGAGATGTTTTGCATACCCACAACCCCTACCCTACCACACTTTCCCCCCACTTTGTTTATTTAAATCCATTTTGGAACAACGATACCTAGGGAAAAAAAAAATTTAGATAATGACATCCAAGCTTAGTAATAGTGATAAAAATATAGTAATTTTGAAGTTCTGAAACTCATAAAATTACCACAACTAGTTTATTCTGCATTCCCCAGAGCATTAAGCTGTTTAGTACAAATCTAATTTCCCACCAAACAGCTCAAGGCAGTTAGTGCTCAGTCTGGTTCCAAAGAATTAAACACACTGTTATAAATTGTGATAGTCTGTGTAACTCCATAGATAAACCCATTTTCCAATACATGTGTACCAAGCATGAAAAAATAAGAGGCTGCTGTTGTATAAGGGGAGATTACAATGGGAATAAAGGTGAAATTAGAGGCACATTTGCTTCAAGGCTAATTAGTAATGACTAATAAGAGAGAAACCACTTGCAAAGCTCAGAGAGTAAAGGCTAAATTAATTCACAGGTACAGGATTATTCAATGTCCTAACCATTATGAGGTGTAAATCTTAGTGTGGAAATGCAGCAGACTCCCTCTACGAGCCTAAATTTTTCATGTCACAGTGATGTGGAGTGAGATGGATTTTCTGGACCACCTAATCTGCCACTATCTAAAGCTGGGAAAGGGGCTGTGATAGTTGTGACTTCAGTGTATTAATCTGGACAAAAGAGGATATATGAGCCAAGAAACTCAGTTCTGCAGTTCAACTATAAATGCAGCATAAAAAATTATCAGGGACTCTGGAATGTGGCTCAAATAATACCGGATATATGGGCAGAGATATAAAAATTTCTGTTTTCTAAATTCAAAGCCAAATGAGCCTGGGAGACCAGCATGGCAATAATATGAAAATTGAAATGGAAATTTTGTCTCCAAACTGCATACCCTGTGCTCTTTAGGAGAGGGGAAAACAGTGAAAGTAACTCACTAGTAAATAATAACAAACTACTGTGTGCAGTATATAGTAAACAAGTAATTGTGGCCGCCTTCATAGATATTTCCAAACCTGTATTTCAGACTGAAAAATTAAAAAAAATTAAGAAACTTAAAAGACCAAAACCAACACTGCAACTTAGAAATGCCTTTGAGAAACTGAGGAGAGTTTTACCACTGATTTATTAAAACTATGCTTTTACCCTACTGTTTATATCTAAAATGCTCTTTCACATTCTGAGTTCTCTGTCAGGGAAGAATAAGCAGCAGGATTTTGGCTGTGGGACCCAGGGATCTCCAAAAGTCAAATGGCTGCTCACTGCCAGGATGCCCTTTTGAAAAGCTACCTGTGAGGGAGCTTTTTTCCCCCTGTGCCTCACTTGGGGATGCTCTGGTAAGGTCTGCTGGAGAACGGCGTCTCACCACGTTCTGTAACACACCTCTTTCCTCCCAATGACGGCCTGATGTTGCTAGGTTTGCTGAAGGTGTATTGTCTTTCTCCAAAAGGAAATATGTGTTTCACAGTAACAGGATCCAGACTAAGAGTATACTGCTTGAGAGGAGAGAAGCCATCCCAGCTTCAAGAGATTTGGAGAGGCCCCACAAGAGTGATGGTATGTACCTCCATTGTTATCTGTGTCACACCAGTCCCTTGGTATCAGAGCCACATTGTGCTGGGCATGGGAGCACACCATCTTCCTGATGCTCCTGAATCAGGAAGGATGGACAAGAAGGGAGAATGCCCCTGGGGTGGCATTACATGCCAGTGATAGAGCAGACAACTGAGCCCTGTGCTTACTTCCTGACTTCACTGGTGTGCCTGCAGTGAAACTGTGCATGCCTCTTTTAGCCCTTGCATGTTGAAGCTGTTCACAGCGGGTTTTGTACAACTGAGTGCATGGGGAAAATACCCTGGTGTGCTAGAAGGCAATTTGAGACTGAGACCATCAAAATCCCACTGTTTGAATGTATAAGCAGGTTGAGTGCGTCCTGGATGCTTTGCAAAAGGAAGAGTTTTGCAAAAACTGTGGATCATGCCAAAATCTTTGGATGCATTCTTGTTCTTTAATTGTTTGTCCCCATAGTTATTTCCTTTTTATGTGCTGTTCTTCCTTAGTTAACCTGAGATGTCTAATGCAACTTCATAGAATTTATTAATCTGACAGGCAGGGAATGCAGTTCTGGTTTTTCCTATACATTTCAGATTTCTAACGAATCCTGTACATTTCAGTTTAATGCAGCAGAATTACTAATATTTGCGACAGTAATCAGCACTGCTGGCACACTTCATTGCTGCTTTTACTCAGCCTCAAACTCCCTTCCGGAAGAGATGGCCATAGAACAACACAGAGCAGTCAGATAGATAGCTCTGTTTGGGATGTGCAAAACAGAAGATCACTGAAATTTGGTCTTTGGGCTTTATTTCAGTTTGTACAGGAGTTTTCAATGTCTGTTTTCTAGATTTTGCATCAGAAGTGATCTGTCACAGTGAAGAGCATAAGAGAAAATCTGGATTTCAATGAACACATCAAGCTAAAAATTAGTTTCTTGTTCCTTAATGTTTTCCTCGTCACTTTCTTCTAGAAGATTTTCTCACAAGCAGATACTTGGTAGCAGGGAAACTCTATGTTGTACTGAAATATATCTGTCAAATATCAAATAAAATACACACCAATCCCATTTTAAAGCTAACCCAGGATGTCATCTAAAGTATTTACTGCACAGATTGTCATTGTTGGTGTCTTTATATTTCTTCTCAGTCTTGCCCTTTGGTAGGAACAAAGAAACTGGTTGAATGCAGAGGCCTGCTCTTTGCTGGTGTATTGTTCGTAAAGCTAGAGAAGTGCTGAATTTTTCACTAAAAAACCCCCATTTTGTTTTCTTGGTTATGCATTTCCTAAGTTATTTTTGATAATAATTATGTTGAAATGTCAATGTCTAATCTATTCTTCTACTATACATCAGGAATAAAAAAGAATAATGTCAGACTGTCTGATCTCTGAATACTCTGCTTATAGTCAGAATTGAACAGCCTAATTTCTTGTATCCTTGAACTTCTGGCTTTTAGCAGTCAAATGCCTCTGGTGTCTTGAAACAGCAATGAAACTTAGGTAGTATTTAAGGAGTCTTACCATGGCCCCAATTCCATCCCAGTGAGGAGGTTTTTGTGAATGCTGCACTCACGATGTGATGCGAGGAGGAGCTGTGCCGGGCTGGGGATAGGGATAGGGATAGGGATAGGGATAGGGATAGGGATAGGGATAGGGACAGGGATAGGGATAGGGATAGGGATAGGGATAGGGATAGGGATAGGGATAGGGATAGGGATAGGAATAGGGATAGGATTAGGGATAGGGATAGGGATAGGGATAGGGATAGGGATAGGGATAGGGATAGGGACAGGGACAGGGATAGGGATAGGGATAGGGATAGGGATAGGGATAGGATTAGGGATAGGGATAGGGATAGGGATAGGGACAGGGATAGGGACAGGGCTAGGGCTAGGGCTAGGGCTAGGGCTAGGGCTAGGGATAGGGATAGGGACAGGGACAGGGATAGGGATAGGGATAGGGATAGGGATAGGGATAGGGACAGGGATAGGGCTAGGGATAGGGCTAGGGCTAGGGATAGGGACAGGGCTAGGGCTAGGGATAGGGCTAGGGATAGGAGTAGGTGTGCTTGAGCTGGAAGGGTGCAGAGCAGCCAGCTGCAGCCAGGCACAGGCAGTGGGGAGGGAACATGTCTGAGTGGGAAGGGAACATATCTGCTTCCAACACACTACAGTAATGGACTAAGCCCACCAGACACCTGGGAAGGTATGGCTTAGAAGTGCTCAGAACCCTTGACTCCACTGCATATTACAGCTCAGTTTTTATTCAAACTGGCCTTTTTGCTAGCAGTGGTGTGTGCCTGAGGGTAAACCATGGCTGCCTTTTGCTACCTGCAGCCTAGATGGAAAGCCCTGTCTTTGGATGCCTGGTTACCTGACTGAAGGTAGCCTTGTTTCTGAAAAGAGCTATGACTGCAAAGAAATGACAAAAGGACATTTCTTTTAAATACAACATTGTGGGTGAAAGAAGGTAAAGTAATATGAAAAGAGACTGATAAAAATCTGGAGTCTATTGTTTTATGGTGTTATAGTTAGAATAGAAACTTTGTCTCTTTCTTTCTGGAATGAGGAGGCCTGCTGAAAAGTAATTGTACAGGGTGGAAAGCGAGAAGAGGGAAGAGGGGGTCTTTTGGGCCACTGATACTCTCTGAATACACAGAGTGCTCTGTGGAAAATAAATCAATCAGGTTAGCACAGGATCAGCTCTTTGACCTTTCCATTCAAAAGATCAGGCGTGACAGAACAATAATAATAAAGCCTTTTTGGAAACTCTCTTGAATTACTAACTTTTATTAGCCATACTTAGGTCTAAGTAGTTTAAATCTCCCTCAGGGACCACTGCTTTATTCCACTTGATTAACCATGCTTTGTGCTTGCCTCCAAACCGTTCTTTTTCTAAAGATATTACACAGTTCTGCCTAATAATATACTGTGTGTTTCTTTACAGTAGATAACATTAACAGGCCACGGTGTCAGCAGCGTCTCTTAACAGCCCCTCTCCCGTGTTGGCTCCTTTCCCTAGCAGGTATATTTATCATTTCCACCACTCTGACATTTCCAGCTCTGCTTCCCAGGACTGGCTTCTTTCTCTCTGTAGATTAGTTTGCATTCTTCAGGATTAAAAGGGTTTAGAAAGCAACAGGGAGTTGGCAGGAAGAGCACAAGTTTTTAGAAATGTCAAAAAGTGTCAAGCCTGCAGCCATGTGGGGGCCAGCAGCCCTTTGCAATCAGTCTGTGCCAGAAATAGCAGCACTAAGAAAGGACCAGGGTGCACCACGGAGATGGTAATAAAACTTTCTTCTGTTCTAAGCTGAGAAGGGCGAGAGATTTTCTCACTCCTTGAGGCAGCCAAGGCCCAATAAATCAAGTGGCAGGGCTCACAATATAATAAATAGCCAACCTTACTAAAATAGCTCCATAGGGGTGTCTAGAGGGGAGGACAGATAGGGCAGGATAAGAAGGCGCTCAGCTGCATGTTTCTTTTACTGGATTTATTCTTTTCACTGTCCCACCTTTCTGTTTTCCTCTGCTTTTTTTTTGGCTCTCCTGCTTTTAGAAAGCATGTGAGGATTGTTTATAATGTTATAAATGATAACACATGCCTCCTATGGCAAAGATTGCTATGGCAAACAGCGCTATTCCTTGATGTGGTGCAACAAACAGCAGCAGTATGCTGACAGGCCTCAGAATTAACCTCTCTTCAGCTAGACTTCAGGTATAAATTAATCTGTGGTGGTGGATTAAATCCCTTGGCTCTCCTGCTCAATATGTGTGTTGGTTGTGGCTCCTTTGTAGGTGACAAACTGTGCATGGAGTAGACTGTGGCTCAGCATGAGTATGGCATGGTAGGAAGGGGAGAGAAGGGAGGGAAACCAGCGAAGGGGCTGGGAAGGTCTCAAGAAAATCAAATGGGAATTGAGTTTTCTCGGTGAGGCTAAGCTAGATCTTTTGTTTTGCTTGATCTGTTTCCTCACAGCTCCAATGAAAATAAACCATTTCTATCCGACAGTGATGATTCTACCAACAATTTGTCTCCTTCACTCACTCTAACACCCCATGAGTTCATCCTCTGCCTGGTAACAGTTCCATTGCAGGAGAATGTGATGCAACCATCGTATTTATTTTGAGGACAAAGGCTCGTTTATATTTAATCTCTAATTTGGAGTCACCTAATCCAGGGATCTGGCAGAAGACCTGCCTCAAAATTTTTGCACTGAAAGCCCTCCTTATTTTTTGCTTTTTTAAAAAACTCACAGCTCAGTCACGATTTTAGAGATTGTTTTATTCTGGATGAGTGCCATCTGTACTCAGCATAGCTTTAGTCTGATAAATGTTTGGAAATTGTTTGCTTCAGGTGTTATCATCTATAGTTTCTTACTCAGGCAAGAGTGTGATTTCTCATTCATGTTGAATAGAATAGAGACTGTTGCTTGACTGGTCAATTTAAGAGAAGCTTGAATATTAGAGTAAGGATTTTTATTATATCTTTCCAGGGGAAAAAGCTGATAGCTGTCAGCGAAAATGTTACAATTTGCAGACATTTTCCTTGGCTAGAAATAGTTGGTACTCACAGATATTCTTCTTTAATGTCATAGCAACACTGCCTTAAATCCTCAACTTAACAAAATGTGGTCCCAAGTCCTGCAAAAATCTACATATCTGTATAATCTTGCCATCGAGTTAAAATGTACTAGGCTAAGGGCTTGGAGCTAAATCTTCATAAGCTGTTCCAAGATCAGAGCACAAGAATGAATCCATATATTCAAAAGAGAAAAAAAATTCCTTATCAGCGTGAGAGCATTCTTATCCCCAGAATGTAGATGAGCCTGAGAAAGAGGGAATGAAACAGAAAAAGAATATTTTTCTTAGAAGACCTGTTATCCCAGTGCAAACCAAAAGATTTACCTCTCCAAAACAGTCGTTTCTGTGTGGTTCAGACCTGTGAGCAACCAAGTCAGTCCGCGGGAAATCCATAAAGCAAGAACAGAAGGCTGCTGAGTGGCTTCTCTTTGATCGAGGTTACAGAAAGTCCTGGAAGACTGGGCATTTTGATTCTCAGAGTTGACAAGTGTTGTGTTTTAATCCCATCTGGCAAGTAGTGTCATGCAGCCGCTTGCTCACTTCCCCACATGCTGGGATGGGGGAGAGAACTGGAAGAGTAAAAATGAGGAAACTCCTGGCTCGAGATAAAGACGCTTTAATAGGTAAAGCAAAAGCTGTGCACAGAAGCAGAGTAAACAAGAATTAATTCACTGCTTCCCATGGACAGGCAGGTGTTCAGCCACCCCCAGGAAAGTAGGGCTTCATTATGCGGGATGTAGACTTGGGAAGAGAAACACTATCACTTGAACATCCGTGCTCCCTCCTTCTTCTCAGCTTTATATACTGTAATGATGCCAGATGGTGTGGGATATCACTTGGGTCATTTGAGGTCTGCTGGCCTGACTGTGTCCCTTCCCAGCGCCTTGCACACCCCTAGGCTCCTCGCTGGAGGGGCAGTAGGAGAGGCAGGAAAGGCCTTGACGCTGTGTAAGTGCTGCCCGGCAATAGTGAAAACATCCCTGTGTTATCAACACTGTTTCCAACACACAGCCAAAACACAGCCCCATATCAGCTATGAAGGAGAAAATTAGTGCTCTCAAAGTCAAAAACAGCACAATGAGCCATGGCTAATAATTAAAACCCCACTTCAAATGCTTTCTTTTCCCATCAGTTCTCAGATATTTTAGCAAACTAGATTTTACAATATCATCTTTAGGTCTTTCGACATATTTAGGAAAGTATACCAAATGTCTGAATCATAAGATAGCCATGTGTCTAGGGCTCCCTGTGGAAGAACAGCTTTGATGTGCCACGGGTTAAAGCAGAACTCTCAAACAAGTACTTCAAATGCCCAGATCTCTTACTTTCCTCTGGAGCTTTAGTTCTACAGCTTTAAAACTAACTCCCTTCCTGACTTCACACATTGTGATGTCATTCATTCATTCATTCATTCATGCATTCCCTTTCCCACACATGTATATTTGTACTTCTTCCTGGATTCTCTCACCTAACTCTGCTGTGAGTCCTTGAGTGCAGGAGGCAGCTTGGGGAAGCGGAAACAGGCCACAAGGAGGTGGTGTGAATGGGTTGGCTTTGCAAGGTTACAGCCTCTTTGACACGGAGCCCCCCAAGGCTGGTGCCTTTGTCCTCACTTACTCTTCCTACAGAGCTGGGATAAGAGATATGAATCACAAGGCTTTTTGCAAATGAAGGCGGTAGCTCTGTACACTTTGTATTTTATTGTCTCATGGTCTGCTTTTTACTCCTGACTAACGCAGAGTGATCTAAAACCATACACAGGGCTCAAATCACTGTCATGTTTGTAATTTGATTGCTAGTGTAGCCTGGACCAGTGGCTTCATATATTTTCTCTGAAGTGATAACGTTCAGGCATTAGCAGGTTCTGTTACAGCCTCTCTGAACCGTCCTAATAAACTCTCATACATCTGCCTGTACTGCAGGCTGCCCTACAGGAAACAAGCACTTTTGCTGTAGGCCGTGTTGTCCTATGGCTGAGCTTCCAAACTGATTTGAGAGTGGCAGTGTTATGTGGAAAATGCAAACACAAAGGTGTTTCCACACCTTGAGTGTGTTTGTCTGTCTGTGGGCAGAGGCACCTCGCTAGATGGCAGCAGCACCCCAGCTTTATGAAGTAGCCTCTGGGCATCCTTCCCCTCCCCCAGACTGCTCCTCTCTGCAGCAGTAAGGTAAAAAAAAAACAAACCAAAACAAAAAAAAAAAAAAAAAGAAAAAAAGAAAAATCCAATACAATTCTTCTGCTGTACAGGGCTTGAACGGTTGAAAGGAAAAGCTGTGATACGCTGAATTCTGAGCTTCATCATGTCTCTGTTATGCCTATATATACATGTATATATACACACATATATATGTATCCATGTGTGAATGTAAATATATATACAAATATATATGTGTGCATGTGTGTATGTTTATGTCTAGGCTTTTCTTATAATTGGGAAGCTTATAGCCAAGACTAACTCCCCTAGAGTCATAGGAAAGGGAGAGCCAGAGCTGGGATGGGCCACCCTTTGGCTTGCCATGTCCCCAGTGGTGGCCCCAAGAGTCCTTTGCCCCGGGCTCCTGCACTGCAGTGACTGTCCCCTCTCACACAAATCTGAAGGACCCAGCCAGCCAGGAACGGGCCTCGCTGCCCGCTCTGCTCCTGACACCATGTGGTAGCAACACTTGGTGAAGAAAAGCAGCTGATTATTTGGAAGATGCTAAAATTGGGTGTGGGTTTTCTTTCTCAGGAGCCCCCCAGTCAGTTTCCTGGACTAATTCACAGGCTGTCACAGCTGCAGCCAATTTCTGCTGTTACAGGATGGCTCAGCTAGTTAATATATAGCATGCCATACATTTCACTGAGCCCTGGATTAAACGTCACATCAGTGTGAGGGAATGTCACTTTTGCTGCCAGCTGCTGGCCATGTCCTCATCCTCTCTGTGGGCAGTCACATATGGTGAGTGTGATGTCCTGAACCTTTTGCAGCAGGAGTGAATGCATCAGGGGAAACAGAGAGGTTTGAAAGAATGTTCTTGGGTGTGCTGGGCTGGGGCAGTGCAAGGGCTAGAGGTTGAACATGGCAGGAAGGAAAGAGAGGAAAAAAAATTCTCTAAATGAGTCTGTTGGCCTCTCTAATTCAAAACAGATAAAAAATATAACCTTGGACAGGGGCTATGAAAAATATCTTCAGCTCCCAAGGTTGCATGTAACCCTCTACTCATGTACACCTGGAAGTCGAAGGTGTTTAGGTCAGAGCTACAAACTTTTGGGAAAAGCTATACCTGAAATTTGAAAACAGAGACTTTTTGTGACTGTAGTTACTATCTATGTGTTATGAAGGGTATTTAAAGCTAAAGAGGTACAGTGCTGGGGCAGTGAGTCAAAGTTGTTTTCTATCTGTAACTTGTTGCCAAGCTGTCCAAGATCTGCCAATCCTGCTTGTGTTAAGCATGAGAAAAACTAGAAAAGGGCAATAGCCTGGAGGGTACCACTCTTGACGTGCAACACCTACATGGGTAGGCACAAAAGAAGAAATTGTGGAGGCTTTGCAGCACAGCATGGTCTCTTTTACAATAAAGATCCTTTGGGATACTCTGGCTCGGAGGGGTCCCTTGTCTGGGTGAGGCTGAGGATGCTGTGCTGAGGGACCAGGCTCTCTCACTGCCCTTGGCACTGCTGCATGTACTGACCTGCTGCTCAGCAGCAACACCCAGCAGCTGCAGCAGGGAGTTCTGTTTCCTCAGTGCCCCTCAGGGCCCAAAGCCAGTGGGTTTATATTTGTCTGGAACCAATTATTTTAATTTGGAAGCTGCAGTAGTGACGGTGCGCTTTTATTTGGCTGGGTACAGGCAGAGAGAAGCATAAAGCCCTTTTTCGTAATGTGAAGGTATTGTATGTCTCTTGCACGCACCACTAATCTCCAAGTTCTCTTTTAGACTGTTCAGCTGAACAGAACTTGTGTCTTCAGAAGACTACTTGCATGGTACTCACCCGTGTTGGTCTTGTTTAAAGGTCACATCTAAAAAACTGCATCCATGCTTGTTCACCATGTCTTAGAAAATGAATATGCTTTACATACCACTATCTGTCCATGGGTTCTGTCTCAACTGAAAGCATGACTGTTAGTGATACAGCAGTGGTATTATAGCTGAAACTATATTTCTATGAAACTAATTTCTATGGCATGACATTTTAGCTGAGGTAGGAAGGTCAAGTTGCTGGAAACATTGATTATAACTTTTTAAGATCAATTCCAAATTAGCATAGTTTGTGAGGTTTTTCAATATCTGTGTTAACTTACAATTTAAAAGTAGTGTAATAATGGTTATGACTTTAAATTTCTCAGTGACTAAAATGTCTATAATATCTGAGATATTTCCAGATTCTCTGACAATGAGATTGATTGTGTGTTATCCTTGGAAGTGAGCAGATTGTACAAGTGCTTGTTTAAAGTATGCTAGTTGAATAGAACATATTTAAAACATATTTTCCAATATAAGGTTGGGAAAAAATTCCCATCTCTGATATGCTGTGACATTGGGTCAGAATTTTTGTCTGTGATACAAGGCAAAATATCCCTATCCAGGATAACAATTAGCTTAAGATCTAGGCTGATAATTATGTCATGTTCTATCATGACTTTATGAAACAATGTCTGTCTGATGTCCTGCTTACTACCAAGAGATGCAGTTGTATCATACAATGAAAACCTCTGTTCCCTTATAGGAAGCAGAGCCTAGAACAGTCAGTTAACGTATTTGCACTTCTTGAAAGATCATGCTTACAGAGGATGGTTAAACACTCGCTAAAGCATCCAAAAACCTGAAAAAGTACAGATCACTTAATCTTAGAGTTGTCGTCTTCCCTACCTAGAAATATCTCTTGGATATCCAGTGTTTGTAGATGTTTAAGGGCTATCTACTGCCCTTCAATTAATCCACATGACATTTTGCCAGCTGAGAAGTGTTTCTTGTCATGCTTCTACAAAACAGTCTGCAGTGTATAGGAGTGCGTGGTTACTCTCACAATTTCACATGGCAAAGAAACTGGAACACATGTTGTGTGTTGATAGGCACTGGAAAAAGCAGAGAAGCCTCCCCTGACAACTTGTCTGCTGATATGAAAATGGCAAGGAACCCTGGAAACCTTCCCAAAACTTCTTGTTTATAGACTGTGACAACACTGGGGTTCCTTTAGATCCGGACTGTGTCTCCCTCACTTGCCCTTTGCCAAATGCCACTGGGTAGTGTCTCACCTCGATGACTCTTTCCATGTCTTGTCCAGAGTGGTTTTAGCCTTCCAAAGACTTTAGCAGGTTGATGGGAAACACATCTCAGCTGCTAAGACACTCCAAAATTGTCTTGGTTTCTAGGCACCAAAGGAATTTTTCTGTAACAGTGCATTATTAAGACTTTTTTTTTTTCATTTCTGGGAAAGAAAGGTGCCTTGTGCTATAGCACTTCAAACCAGGAAATTGTTTTGTTTTGTTTTTTTCAATTCATTCTGTTTTGTTTTGTTTTGAAAAAGGGTACACCAAGTGCATCAAAGGAATAAGCTCCTGATTCTAAGTTGGAAACTCAGCTATAAGTGAACACTGTTAAGAACAGGAAGATGAAGACTCAGCAAGTGCCTCATGAATCTTCTGTCCCTGCTGACTCTGAGCCCTCCTTCAGGGCATCTCTTAAGTGCACGAGTTGAAGGGACACCACAGCATTACTGATGTCCAGGGCTGCCTGTAGGAGCATGCTGCTTTGAGGCACGGCCCTGTTGGAGGGTTTGGGGGACACTTCTGCTTCAAGTGGGGCTCAAAGGTGCAGGGACATCACAAGCTCACAGGAAGCCATAGGCAATTTGAGAGAGGAATGGGAGGACACCAAAGTCCCAGTACACAATCCTGGTTATGTAAAGACAAAAAAAACAGAGCATTAAAATAGAAGATCCGAGTTTGTTTGGGAAGGACTGACTGGCAGAAATTAAGAAAATAAGGGACCTCTAAAAAATTTTAATCTGACAAGGAAGTCTTGCAGAGAATATGAAGGAGAAAGGCAGCAATTAGGAAAGGATGGTTAAAGAAAATCAATCCCAGTGAAACAGGCTTCAATAAGCTGAGGAGTTTGATTTCTGTTAGATTTTGGGGAAACTCTTCAACAGTGAAGATGGTTAAGTGAAGAGGTAGAGTGCCAAGAAGGAGTGTGGAGTGTCCATTGCTGGGAGGTTTGAGTGGATGAGAAAGCTGAGTGAAAAGGCTGGCAATCCTGCACTGGAGTAGAGATTGCCCACTTATGGCATCTTCTATGCCTCCTTTTGATGCTCTGATGACAAAGAGATCAGATAAAGAGGTTATTGAGTTTATAAGATAATTCATATCCCTGCTTATGCCTAACTGCCTATAGTGATATTCTGTTTTCCTATGAATGTAGCTATCTGCTTTGTAAAACACTTGGAATCATCAGATTACAGAAAAAGCACCATTAGCACGCAAGTTACTCCCTCACAATAAACAACATTTAAAAAAGTAACAAAGTCGCCGGTATTTTATCTGATATCCCTAAATTGGGTTTTTCCCCCCACTGTACTCACCAACTGTTGTTTTTCAGACCACGTTTGATGAGAGACAAGTCTATATTAATATATTTGTATTTAAGGAAGGGATAAATCCATGTTAAAGGAGTTGGAGCAAAATGCACAACATATTAAGAGAACACCACAAAAAGTGGCCCAGAATAATATGGAGATGCCTGACAAATGTGAGTCTGCTGACATGGAAGGATATTTTTAATGCATTATTTATAGCTATTGCTTTACCACCACAAGCCATTGAGATCAAGGTCACCCAGTGGACTTTTCGGCAATGGGTCAAGCCTTGAGAGGCAATATTGATAACAGCAGCTGACAGTTTCTTGGATACAGTTGGTATTTTTCTAAGCAGCAGTGTTTTCGAACTTCTCAGGAACAATGGAAATCTGTTTGCTCTGAAACTGCTCGTGTCTGTCTTGGTCACAGCTCATTAATTGTGGTCAGTCCCAGGCTTGGTATAACTGCTCTCCCTCCTCCCTGCATCTTCCTGTAAATGAGCCAAGTAAAGGCATCTAATACAACAATTCTTGGTTGTTGTTTTTCTTTTTTTTTTTTTATTTTGTTTTTAAGTTTCCCAGACCCTGTTTGTACCCTCTCCCTGTTTTCTGCCAGTCAGAAGTTCTAATATTTCGAAGTTCCAAAGGTGAACACTTTCAGTGTGCTGGGAACAACAATAACAAAATGTATGCTGCGACAGAGGAAAACATAAATAGTCTTTGTGACCATCAGCATAAGATTTCTCTGTCTAGCTTTAAAGGTTTCTAGTCCCTTTATAACCTGTTCTTCATGATTTTCATTACTTGCACAATTTTGCCTTGCTTTAGTGCTATTTTTGTTGGGTTTGGGGTTTTTTTTGTTGTGTGTGGGGTTTGCTTTTTCCCTTATTGCTAGTAAACATAATTTCTACTCAGGGAAATTGGAAAAAAAAGCCATTTTGATCTCTTTAGCCAAATCACACTCTTATTTAGCAATCTAAGTCACATCTCGAGGTGAGCTGTGATATTTTTTCCCCCTGGCAAGGACTCCTGACCATGTAGAAGTTTTCCTCTCTCTTCTTGCTTAGAGACTCCTGATTTCTTTCTGACCTGCTTCTGTTCCTTCAAGTATTACTTCATATTGCTTGCCTAATGCATTGGTTTACAGCCTAAACCAGTTAGCAAACTGCTGATGGAAGGTTTGATTAGCAATTTATTAAATTCTTTTTTTTGTTGTTGTTAATTTCTTTTCTGTGTTTTTATCTTACAGTTACATTTTTGGTGGCATTAAACTGATCATATTTATATGTGCATCTCATATTGGATAATACACCTTTCTTTCCAGAACAATCTGTTAGCTTTTTTAATATAAATAATGCTTTGACAAAATAAGCAGCAAAACCAGGTGACCTCTTTTCCAAAAGTGACTAATACATATAGATAGTGCTAACCTTCTTCTGAGTGACTAGACTGCAAACTAGTTCAATGCCTAATTGAAGAAAGAAAAAGTCGTCAAAATAAATTACCTCTTATAATCCCCATATTTCTTTAAGAGACTTGGAAGGACTTCACTCAAAGTAAGCAATAATCCCTAAGAGAAACCAGAGTGAGGTGAAAATTGATGGATTCTCTCTGTACTTGCTTTAATCACTTGGAAAAAACTACAAGATTATACAAAGAAAGCTGAAATCTGGGCACTGCATCTGCCAGAGTTACTGAGTTTCCATTAGCTGCCAGACATTGTGGCATATTTTGCTCTTAGTGATGGTGGTGTAAATTATTCTTTTTGAAATTGAAGGAGTTGCACTGAAATTAATCTGGCATAATCCAGTGCAGACTTCCTCTTCTTCCTTTTCTGAAGCAATTTGGCTCGCATAATGTATGTTCAATAATTAATTTAAACTAAAATGAAATAGCCCATTTATCCTTGAAAGGATTTAGGATTTGAAGACTTCTAGGCTGATTTTCAGGAAGATTTCTGTTTATATGGGAAAAGCACTTGCAAAAACAAGCTAGGTCAGCAGAAAAAAACAGAGAAACTCCGTCAACTGGACTTTGAATACCTGTTCTGTAAAATTTTGGCACAGAAGCTTTCTTTTTATATTTATTTTTTATTTATCTATTTATTTATTTATTTTATTTATTTACTTGATACTAAATCATTTCCTTGTATTAGTGAAAAAAACCCAAAACAAAACCAAAAAGTTTGGTAGTCCATGATGAAGGACATGGTCTAAGAGGCAGAAATGCCATGCCTGCATAGCGTGTAGATACTGGTGTGGGGTGTGTTACGCTACTCATCAATCAGTGATTTTTTATTGCTCCAATAAGATCAATATTTGTCCCTTGTAAAATGTGGCTCCCAGTCCAATATCTACACCAGTTTCCATGGCTAGTGGCTCGGTGGGCGTCTGCTGTTTTCTGGGCAGCGCAGATCTGCGCCTGCATGGCAGG
>JAWWTY010000077.1:58207805-58260370 GCA_035222235.1 Margarornis squamiger
AGTGCACCACTGATCCTTCTGGTGCCACGGGGTTCCCGTGGGGCTTTGGTGCAGGGACACTTCAGTGTCACTGATGGGAGTGCACCACTGATCCTTCTGGTGCCACGGGGTTCCCGTGGGGCTTTGGTGCAGGGACACTTCAGTGTCACTGATGGCACAGGGCTGAGCGCAGCCAGAGGTGCTGGCTCCAGCTACCCCATCAGGCAGCACCTCAGCCCAGCACTGCCCCTACCTGCGGCCTCAGAGACAAACCCTGGCTTTCCCCACGCCTGTGGCAGGAGATTTCAGCAGCTGACAGCCAGGCTTGTGCCAGCAGTATTTCTTTCCTGTGTCACACAGGAATAAAGGGTCTCTGAAACAAATAGCGCCTACCCAAATATTTATCCTCCTATCCTTTCACAGGTGATTTCCATCCTAAAATTATGAGACTTGAAAGCTTGTTGACAAAGAAAAGGGGAACCTTTTGAGCTGCTTATTTTCAACACCAAACAGCAACATATTCCTTTATCCAGTGTTTAAAAGAAACTTGCTCAATTTGTGCTTTTGATTTTGCTTTGACATTTGGATGAATTTTTCAATTTTGTTTGGAAAACCTAGTGGTCACTCAGCACTGGATAGTGAATTTGCTGATTTTTATGAGTAGAAGTATTAAATGTCCCTTCATCATTTGCAAGGTGATGCCCTCTTCTTTTTTCTGCCCACCATGAGCATGCTGAGTATCTCTGTTAAGCATGACACGGGCTGAAGCAGAGAGAGATATCTGTAGGTCATCAGGCTAGCGAGAGCAGATGAGTTTGGATTGGTGGATAAAATTACATTTTTTTCTTGCCTTTATCAGAATTCTTTCCAATATGCCAGTTGATGTATTTCTGTTAGAGAATGGATTCACACTCAGCATATTGCAGCAGATTGATCTTCATCAAGATCGTGATGTGATGTCCTGTATATGAAGATCAAAACTGTGCTGGCCCCTCTGAGTTTGGGGTAGTGTAAATTTATGCTCTTTTCTATGCTTCTGCTCTGTGTTTCTATATTTTGGATTATTCTCTTCTAGGAAACTAGCTGATCATTTTCCAGATTATGTTTTTAATTTCTCCGGAGGCTCTGAATTATGTCTTGTTATCCTTGCAGTGTTGTACGCAGTGCTTCTCTTTGTGCAAGTGAAATGAGATTTGCAGAACCTCATGGTATGTACACCTTGCAGCACAACCCTTGTGAAACCACCATATAGCCTGAATAAACGCAGAAGATAAAATGTTTCTTTTCAGCAATCATGGTCATCTGAGTATTTCACATGATATAATTTGCTGTTTAGCCTGGCTGGCCTTTTCTAGACTGTTTCCTTCCCATATATACTTTGAGGTACTGTAAGTGTTTAGTTTCTATTATCTTGGTGGAAACAAACCTCATAGATTTTTGTATAAAAGTTGTGAGGAGTCAATGATGTGTTTAAAGCTATGCTGACAGTATTGTACAGTGACTGACAGGTCTTACAATGTGTTTGCAGTACGTTTATAGGACATGACAATTATTATCAAGCCTCAGAGATTAATGCAAACATAGACACTATACTACATTATAAAAATTGTCCTTTTTCATAAATGGCTTAGACAAGCTCTGGAAACATATTTAATAAAATGAGTAGCCTTTATCATTGAATAAAGGTAATTTTGCTGACTGTTGATAAGTTACAACTATTTAAAAAGCCATTCAAAATAAATTAAGCCATTTGTAGATACACAATGAACAATCTAGTAGAGTATTAGTAAAATGCTGTGTGTTTGAGAGGGTATTTTTTCTAATGAATTTCAAAGTTCTAATCTATTATGAAATTTCCATCATCCTTTAAAAATTACTTGCAATAAAAGCAACCTTGAAATTTGTATATTACTTTCATCATACTTGAACATGTTACAAATAGGGCCACTTGGAAATGGTGTATGTGTTTGCAAACACTTCAGTAAAATATGAAAATTAAAAGAGTATATGATATGCTTGGGAGAAAATATTTAATAAAATATTCCTAAGCTTCCTATGAAGTTTTCAGTAGGGAAAACCACTGTATTTGACTCCAGTAGAATAAGATGGTATTATTTTATGGAAAAAAAGGGACTGAAATTTTATAGGATAAAATTCTTCCTGAAATAAAATATTGGAAGTAGAGGAGTTATTTGTCTAATACCCTGCAAGAAAAGTTAACAAGTCAATAAATTGATGGTCTTTCCCTCAGACAAACCAAAGAGTGAGAAACTCCAGGGGAGGGCGGTGTAAAAGTTAGAGAGAACCTTTTCATCTTAATTATAAAAAGTTTCCATTTTGATTAAGCCCATTTTCCAGTCCAGACTCTTTTACTAGGAGGAATTTTAACTGGAGTTGCAAATAATAGATAACCATCTTTCCTGAATATTGGGTTAAGCCTCTGCTATTTATTAATAGATGGAATTGAAAAATGATAAATCATTTGTCTTTATTTAATTGTATTTATTAAAGGTATTTATTAGCGTTTCCAGGAAGAAATCAGAGGTGGATTGGGTTTGAAGTAATTGGTTTGTGACGAGGAAGCATGTTTCAGTTGGAGTGGTAGTTTGTGTGATGGCAGTGAGGTCTGGACCTCACAGGGGAGCTCAGACACACGAGGGCAGGTGGGGAAACCTCAGTAACTCCTAGAGCTGTCCTAGGGGACCCTTCAGCCCCATGGCAAAGATGAGTATGTGGCCAGGACCCCCTGGGATACAGGGCGAGCCTTTTGCAATCACAGGACAGATATTATGGGATTGGTAGGGGAGTCACCAAAGCAGGAGAAAGGGAAGGATTGCAAAGGAGAAATACTGGAACATCCTGGCCATCCAGGGGGAACAGGGAAGGACGGGGCTGTTGGTGCTGTGTGTGCTTGCGTGGGTGCTGAGTGTGTCTGGGATGCTCTGTGGGGCCGGCTCTGTGTGTGTGGACTGTATGTGGGGATTTGCCTGTGCACCTCTGGGTGCTCAGCCTGGCTGCTGGGCAGACCTGGGGGCATGTGGCTGTGGCAGCTTTGTCTCCGTTGGTCTGCTGGGCTTGGCATTCCAGGCACACGGAGGAAACCACGAAATACGTGTCATAGCAGGCTCTCTGTCAAACGTGCCAGGCTCACTTGCTGTTGAACAGACCGTAACAGGTTCTGTGGAGGTGTTCACTGACAGGGAAGAAGTTCTAGTGTGTTAGCTGAAGAAGCTGGCAGAGTTCTTACTACAAGCATGCTAGCATTGCTTAGCACATTTTACTGATATATGTATAGATAGTATTCATCTATTGTGTACTGTGTATATTAATATTTTCTTTGCATATTGTACTGTAGTTCTTTCCGTGTTTCCAAATTTTGAGAAAGTTAATATCCCATTACCTACCTACACATTTAGCATCTTTCCCATTCCTTTTTGTATGGTCTGGAAGTAAAGCAAAGCAATGTTGGCTGGCTGAGAGCCCCACTGTTTTAGAGTTCTGAGGGTGAGTGCTTCCTCTGTGGAAGGAATGTTGCTCTTTTGCCCTGCTGATATACAAATAAGGTGCACATTTGCAAGCAGAGCAGACTAGGACAGTAAACCCTTCATTAAATCAATTTATGCTGTTTCACAGGTGCACAGCTTTGCAGAGCACTGGGGTAGACTGAGCAACCTCCATGCCTTGGTTACATTCAGAGTTTCCCAATGCAAATCAGAGTAGGATTGTGTATGGCAGGTAGAGTGCACTTTTGCTATCAGTTCTTCATATTATTGAGTCTCAAACTGCTAACGTGCCCCAGGAGCACTAGAAACTGGATGTCTGGGTGTATGACATTTTTGGCCAACATAGAAAGATCTGAGGAAAAAAGCCAAGATGAACAGGAGCCTGGAGCATAATACTTTGGCTGCCCACTCCTAACCTTGCCTACTAGCAGCTCTGCTAATCTGTCCTGCCTGTATTTTAAAATCCAAATTATGGAGACTAAATACTGCTATACTTGGAAGGACCCTCACCTCTTGCAGTGTATATCATCAAGACTTGCAGAGAAACGACTTCCTGCTGCCCTATATATGTAAATGTAAATTTCATATGGAGAAAGGGACGACAATACCTTAGAACTAAGCTTGGGAATTTGTTTTTCTTTTGTTTTGTTTTGGTCTTCTTGCTTTTTATTCTGTGCAGGTTCTGTGAGACAAAGGCAGCTCTCTTTTTAATTACTGTAAGTAGCTTGTAAGTAGCTGGAACAGCTTTTTATGCAACCTGATTTGAATATATTCCAGGCTGAAGATAGACACCTATTTTAAAGGCACAGCATGCTCATCGTGGCTTTCTGCCAATCAAGCAGTTGTCACTTGCTAGACAGTCCTAAACAACTTCTGCTCCTTCCTCAATTCGCTGTCTGTCTGACTGATGGAAACGGCAGGGCTTCTTTCTTTCCCCCTCCCCTTTCTTTTTCCCTGAACCAGTGTCACCACATGGCAGGAGAATTCAGCCACTGCTGCTGAGAACAAGGCACTGTTTGTGCTGCTGGCCCCAGGGCTTGGATAAGGACCCCCGAAACAGAGCAGGGTAGATTATCTGTGTAATTCCCCAAGAATCCTCTGCTTTCCACAGCTCCTTGGAGTGGAAATGGAGGTGAAGAGGGTTTAATTGGGTTTATTTCGCTTTTTAAACTTCTCAAGCTCACTCAAGACTGAAAAAAATGAAATCCAGATCTGTTTTTCCTGAACTCTGCCCAGTCAGATTAAGCCAGATTATGTATCGATTGTGTGAATATTGTGGTCTGGCCCTGTAACAATAACACTCAGAGACCTAATCTGAAGCAAAGCTAACATGATAAGTGCATGGAAATATTTACTTCCCTGCTTTCTATCCACAACACAGTTATGGGGACACTTTACTGTTATGTCAGATCAGCAGTGAAGCAAGCAGTGCACCTCAGCAACCCTGCAGAGGACTCAAATGAGCCTCATTATGTTTTGCTCCATCTCCTCTCTTACCTCTCGGGGGACTCTGTGCTTCCTTGCTGGGCTATAGGCTCCAAGCATTCGGAAGAAAGTCAGAGAATCAGGGAATGCTTTGCGTTGGAAGAGAACCTTGAAGCTCGTCGAGTTCTAACCCCGCTGCCATGGGCAGGGACATCTTCCACTAGACAAGATTTCTCCAAGCCCTGTCCAACCTGGCCTTGAACATATTCTTTCTGGACTACTGAAAATATTCCAACTTCTGGTTCCTGATTTTGAGACCTTGATTCTCTGGGGTCCTTTGCAGTTTTATGTATGTTTTAAAGACTTTTCTTTAGCCAGTGACTTTAGCTTAATTCACTCAAAATTTGACTGCATGCCATCTGAGGTAAAAGTACATACTGGTATCAGTCCTGGAATTCATGGTTCTTTATTATTTGTAATTTCTAGAACTTTTGCATTTAAGTTTTCAGGCAAGCTTTGCATAGCTAGTTTCACTAAACTTTTGACCCTGTGATGAATAAAAAGGAATCTTAATGATGAGGGTTGTGAATCTTTATTGTATCCTTAATATTGTTGGATATAAAATTCTTTTTTCCCTTGGAAATGGAAATCTTCCACAACTGGCCATGATTTTTGAGACTTTGAGTGCAAGATATTATTTCTAGTCTCTTCGTGCTTCCTTTGCTTGGCTTAGGTGAGATGCATCACTGTTTTTAATTAATGAGGAGAAAAAGAAGGGAAAGCAAAGGTTTCCCTCCATGTCTCTTCTCTTTACAACAAATGTGCTGCACATTTCATTTCTGACTGAGGCTTTTGTCAGAGTTCAGACTGCTGAAGGAGGCTGTTCTTGGTATCAAACACTGTTTTCTCCCATGTTCCTTTTCTTGCCTATTGTTGCTGGTTTTAGCTATTGCTTGTGTCTTTTCCTAGACCTTTATTTGAGGAATGTTATAGTTTTTGTTTAAATAATTGCCACCAATGGTGACTCACTGCCTGTCGGCAACATCTTCTCTCTGTCTGTGGTGTCCCATGTGTGGTATCCAGGTTCTTTATAGTCTCATCTCTGGGCAGTTATAGAAATGAGAAATCAGAAAATGCTCTGTTAGGTTGTTCAGCACATTTCCTTACCAGTGTGGATATAGGATATTTTGTGTTTTTCTATATTTCCTGTATAATATTAATTATATTCTTTACTATTTCCATTTGCTTGATTTGTTTTCTGCTTCCCTCTCTAAGTCCCAAACATTAAGCCAGTGTACTTTTCACCTCTTCCACTTTTTTACTGCTATTATTAAAATAGATGTCACCCCCAAAAATGTACTCTGTGCCTCTGCCTTACTCTCTTGTTAGGCTGCCCCATGACTATAAATCTCCTTAATCTGTTCTATGACAGCATGTGTCTAACTACAGAAATTCTATCCATGCTCCATGTTTATGCAGTTCAAATATGTTTAAACATCTATTTGTCTTTCCATCTTTGTCAAATGTTTGCCCTCAGCTTTTTCAATTTTTTCCTTGCAAGACAAGTTTTCCAGGCTCTATGTCTTTGTGTTTGTTTTTGGCTTTTTCTCAGAAGTCACAATCTGTCAATGCTAGAGTTGGTTGGGAATTTTCCAGTGAAAAGCTTCTTTGTTTTGTTTTTTATTTGAAAAGTAATTTTTGCAAAATCAGAGACAATTCTCTTGTAGAAGGTATTTGCTCCCCCTGCCCCCAGACAAGTTTTAGTTTGGTATGATCTGAGTAAACACATTTAGTTTTTGAAACCAAATGGCTGCTCCTTCCTTCTGGTTAACTGGCTAAAATATCTAAATTACTCTTAAATATTTTCTTTTTAAGAATTCACGTACCTAATCACACAGAAGCCCCTCATTTGGCTGAAACATTTTGCTGAAAATCTCATTAAAAAACTCCCAACCAAACCCTAACACTATGCATAGTGGCAAGCCAGGAAGAAAGGGACATTTATCAAACTAGGATGAATATTGGTGGTATTGGCTGCTTTTCCCAATCACAGCATTATGGAGGAGGCAGCTTTAGATGATTCCTAGTTCCAAACTCAGAAATGTTTGGAATGACTTCTCATTGCTGCAGGTCAGTGGCGGGTTCATTCATTACTATTATTACTGATTTCCCTGAAAGATGCAGTTAATTAAGCTGGCTGCTACCACCCCAGGAATTTGAAGGCAAACTGCTATTTATTCCATGCACAATTGAATATACTGCCAATGCTGTGTATAATAATACAAAAATGTTGTTATGATTACTGAGAGTGTGTGCTAAAAGACTGAAGACATTTTGTCGCTTGGCATCCATAAGGTTTAAAATATGTTGGCCAAGGTTGAGCATTTTAAAAAAAGCCCAAAAAAGGAATAATTGTTACTAAAATGTCTTACCACTCCTAAACACATTGTATAGTGTGAGAGCAAGGGAGTGATTGTTCTAGTTGACTCAAACACCTCTCTCCAGGCACTGTTTTCTGTATTTCCTTCCTTTGCCTGTATTGAGCTCACTTATATGTATTTACTGGAACACAGGGCATGCTGAGGCAAAAGAAAGGAAAAAGAAAGCTGGGGGATGTAAAAACAAGGCCTTAGGATTGGTAATATCAAATTCCCCATTAAACTGTGATGTGTTTCTTCAGAAATCTCGTTTCATACACAAGGCTCCTTGGGTGAGCTCATTATCTCCTCGTACGTAGAAATGTATTTTGTCATTGCTCAGCCAACACTAATGTATTTATTATTCATCTGATACTAGGCCAGACTTTAAGCTGTGTAATGCTTTCCTCACCAGTTCATTGGTTATTTGTTTTAGTGAGTACCCATGAGCCAGAGTCTGAATGCAGATCTGTTGTTTTACTCCTGCTTAACAGGAAAGACTTCAAAAGAAAATGCCTCTTTTTTTTTTTTTTTTTCTGAGGTGCTAACCTCCTAAATGGAAGTTATTTAAATGACAGTATTATTTCTTTTCATTCAGATATTCACGTGCAAAGATACTGTAGCACTTAGCAAAATAGACCTTTTTTAACATAATTTTATATCAAGGTGTTAGTGCATAACCATGCAGGATGACAATCTTAGTTCATGGCTGCTTCAGTTCACTCCAGAAAATAAATGCATCCGATCATTACTAGCATTGTTGATAAATGACCAAATCTGAAACTAGGTAGTATCTCCTAAAAATAATGCCTCTGAGAAGGGCTCAAAAAAAGAACCACTTGAATGGGATGTCCATGTACGATGGTGGAGGTACAAGAGCCAATTCAACCCTTAGAAACCAAAGCAGGGAATACCAAACAGTGAAACAAAGTTATTTTTCCTCTAGCTCATTATAGTGAGACCTAGATTGGGGCATTTTATATATGGTTGCATAGTCACCCAATGAAAAACAAAATGCAGGAAAATAGATAACCTAATTTGCTGTTGTATACCTAAGTAAATTCAGTCTGTTGACTTTGTACATGAAAATAAGAGGAAACTAAAAGCATCTAATTTATCATATACCAAAATATCAAAATGGGAAGAAGATTCTTGAAAAACAAAGGCCTAATCAGCAGTTTACAACATAGCATGGTACAAAGATAAAGCAAAGGTGTGACATCATAAAAACCCCAAAACCCAGGACTGTGGCAGCCCTTAACAAAATCAGCCGTTTGCAGAAGCGACTTAGTGCTGCTGCCTAATTCAGTGTCTCAGCCAACCTGCTCTCCAGCCAAAGGCATGAGAACAGACCAGGCTACCCTGTGGAAAGGGCCCCTTTCTACAGAGGAGATCCTTGGATCTGCCTTTTGGTGAGGGTTGGGCCGGTCACCAGGTCCCTGTAGGGCTGCACCTCCCTGCGCAGGGTCAGCCAGAACCCAACAGGCTCTCTCCCTGCAGAAAGGATTCTCCCCTGGTCAGCAGCGTGGCAGGGGAAAATTGGGCTCCTTTCCACCTGAAGGTCTTACTGACAAATATCCAACCACTTTCTTTTTCCATTTCTTGTGCAGTTTGACTGACTTAGGCTCACAGTTGGAACTGAGTAGATTGTTTCTGTGTGAGCAGCTGAAGTACCCCAATTTTGGCCTATATTCAGCTACAAAGAGCTTAAAATAAAATACTGAGAGAAGTCAGCAAGAGAATTGAAAAATCTTGCTGTATAAGTCAGAACATGTTGACCCTTTGTGAAGTTCAGGCTAATGGTAATAGGCTTGCATATGGGTAAAACCAATAGGATTTATTTACAGTGTGTGAAATTTCTGTTATTGTAAGGCTAAAGTGTATACAAGCATGGAAGTGTGGGAAAGTGACATGAGCCAGGCCCAACCTTGATAGAAGTGTGAATTCTGCCAAAATACTACAGTATGACAACTGGAAAACGTAGAGGATGAGGGAACTGAGGGAGAAATAAACAGTGGAGAAAGTACTGGAGCTGCCCCCTCCACATGCTCTGTAAAACAAAAGCAGCTTGTGCGGGATCTCCCATACTAATGGTCCTACTGGGTCAAATGCAACTTCCTTTGTTAGTGTAAAAAACACTGTCAAAGACAGTCTTATATTAGGACAAGAGAGGCAAAATAATAAGAACAATAAGGTATGCTGGGGCCAAGTGGGTATTCTTAGGACAGTGGGCTCCCTGGCTACATTTTTCCTTGTAAATAAAGTAGATTGGGGATTGTTCCCTGGCCCTCAGGCTAGAACATGAGCATGACTTGTGTCCAGAGAACTGAAAGTTTGCTCCTAAAATAGGCTGGATGAATCCAGGCTGCTTCTTGGCACTGGCCTTGGACTTGGGCTGACCCATAAGCCATCACCAAGCTCAGCTTTTGTGTATCATTTCAGTATTTCTTCTGGTTCACTTGGGCTTTTTGAGGAGCAGAACAGAGGACCTGCAGTCCTTGGCAGGTCTTCAAGGGAAAGATATAGCAACCATGTTTTTTCAAAAGGTTCATAGGATCTTTAAAAATACTGTTTTCTTAAGAAAAAAGGAAAAATCTGCATTATCAGATACAATATAAAAGCAGCACAGATTGCTGAAAGAAAAATTGACTAAATATTGGGTTGTTGAGGAACAAATACCTTTTTTTTTATTTTTACAACAAATAAATCTCCTTTTTCTCAGCTCTCTGTAGCTGAGTGGAAGTGGGGTGGATGGGACCCTGAGCCTTGCTGTGTGCTACTCAGCTGTTTGCTACTTTTTCTTTTTTTTCAGTGACACTTCAGTGCAAAAATGCATAAACAAATGTTTTATCTGGGACCAGAAACCAAAACCATCCCCAAACCAGAGGCTCTACTGTTAGCTAGACCAGAGTCAGGCTTGGCTGTTCTTTGTCTGTATCTCTCACTTGCCCCATTGAGATGAGGCATTGCAAGAAAGGAAAGGTGTTTGATCCCAGCTCAGTCTCAGCTGCCTCTTGGAATATGGGAGCAATCACACCAAGCCCCTTCAGGCTGAGCCCCCAAGCCATTTCCATCTCCCTGTGTGAATGCTGTATTTAAGAAATTATTTCATGAAAGTGAAGAGTAACAGAGGTGTGCCCATCATGTTGGGATTTTGGATTGAAATGTCTGAGGGATTTAATAAGAAATCTAAATGTACCAGGCCAGGCTGGGGGCTGAAGTGGAATTCTGGAGTTTTTGCTCGGGTGCCTAGGGAACTCAGTAGTCAGAGTGGAAAAATCAATTACTTTCAGGTACTTTCAAGGCTGAGGAGACGTTCAATAATAGCTTCTCCAAACTCCTTTCCAAAGATGAGGCTCCTAATTTCTATCCCAAGTCAAACTGGGGAAGAATTCAAGTTAGAACAATCCAATTCCAATTTTTTTTTTCCTATTCTATTTTTATATTGTGCCCTTCAAAAATAATTGTTCATAATACATGAAAAACAATGCAAGTATTTTTCCAGTTACTAAAGGGAAATGGAGAGACCTGAATGTGGCCAGCAGATATCTCAGAGACCTTCCCAAGGCTCATCATGGCCATGAGAACAGCAAATGTCCAGTGCGGGACACCTTGGTGAAACTGCCACACCTGTTGTCCCCATTTCATACTGGGGGACTGACCAAGCGCCCTCCTGATTTGGCCCCGAGGTCAGAGCCCTGGCTCGGGGCCCCTGAGCTGTGCGCAGGTCTCGGTGGTGCCCTGGCACTCCGCACCGCCAAGGAGGAGCCTGCAGTGCCCTGTAGCACTCACCGTGCCCCTGCTTGGCTCCCCAGCCTGCCCGGAGCACAGCTGGCCCCAGGGCCACCCGGCCAGTGCGGGGAAGGAAGTCCTGGCCACTGTCTCTGAGTGTTGCTTTGAATGGGGCCAACTTTGCTAAATAGAATTCATTAAAATGGATATATTCAAAAGCCTTCTGTAGTTGCTTGAAACAGATAAGATATTTTGTGTGAAACGAGAAGAGATCATTTAATGTAGATTTTTATCCACAGCTTAAACTTAAATTTCAGAAAAACGAAAGAGGCACCTTTAAATGAGTGCTAGTTATTTCACAGAATAAGCTGAATAGGAAAAGACTCACAAGGATCGAGTCCAACCTTAGCCCTGCACAGGCCCATCCCCAAGAGTCACAGCCGAGAGCACTGTCGGGTGCCCGAGACGCACCCCCGAGTGCTGCCTAAACACTTCCTGAGCTGGCAGCCTTGGGGCCGTGCCCACTGCCCTGGGGAGCATGGTCAGTGCCCACCACCCTCTGGGGGAAGGACCTTGTTCTAATAGCCAACCTAACCCTGCCCTGGCACAACTTCAGGCCATTCCCTTGGGTCCTGGCATTGGTCACCACAGAGAAGGGTTTCTACAGACCTCTGGGTATTTTGGTCCTGCTTTGGAAAAATAATCATAATTATTTTTTATGATTTTTTTTTTCTCAAGTGGCTTTTTACTTAAACAGATGTTTTCATTTGTAAGATGGAAATTTTTTTTATTTTATTTTCAATGAAGTGCCAGGCTCTAGTGAAGAGAAAATGCAAATCTAAAATCACTCATCTCCTCTTTCTTGCAAACACAAAAATCTTTTGTTCCTAAACAGAAATTAAATGGGGGAGAAAAGAAATCCCAACCCACTGACTTGAAAGAAAATGTAACGATACTTATCAAGCTCTCCCTCTCTTTCCTCAGTTTTTAGAAGGCTCAATTATATTTTCTTTTTAGCATTAAGGTTGTTAATTATGCAGTTGTCTGTTTATTTTGAATAACTGAAAGACTGTGCCAGAAAAAGGAGCAGAGAGGGAAAGAGAGCGGGGGAAAAGGAAGAGAGAGAAACTCATTACCTTTTGCAAACTGCTAATCATTGTAAATGGCCACAGAGGCCAGAGGAGACTGCAGAAAATTACTATCCAGTGTGAAGGAATAAAAATACCCTAGATTATTTTTCTGAGAAAAAAAAGAAAAAGAAGAAGGAAAAAAGTAAAGAAATCTTCTTGATATTAAAGCAACTAAACTGGAAAGAGTAATAGAAATGAAGCACAGTAAGGGGTCCTGGCAAGTCCTGTAAGGAAGAAAATAAACAAAGGGAGGTAGGAAATGGGGAAAGAAATAGATTTTATCATTATGTGCAGAATATATTGGCAGAACCCAACACTATATCAGAGGGTGCTCTTAGCCGTTTATTAGCGGGTCTCCATGAAGCCTTGTTGTTATTGTGTTTTCCGTGTCATCACCTGGTCCCTTGCTCTGCTCCTTCCTTGTGTGGCTGTGAGCTGCCCTGAGGACAGCAGTGCAGCTTCCCAGAGCCAGCAGCCCGAGAGCTGCAGCGGGGGCACAGCGCAGGGAGCGCAGCCCCTCTGCCTCGACGGCCGTGCCAGTGACTTTCGGCTCTGCCGCTGACCTCCAGCTCCAGCTCTTTGCCCACGGCTGTGCTCCTGAGGACGGATCAATAGCAAGGATTACAAAAGAGGCTCAGCCGGATGCAGAGAGAGCGCTCCAGGCACTGAAAGCAATATCAAAGTAGCAGCCTGCGCAGGCCTGGCTTCATGAATTCTTCACAGCGCTGGCCCCAGTGGTCCCTGAGCCATTTAAAGGGTTTATTGCTTGCTCGGCAGTCCAGGCTAAAGCCGTGTTGCTACCAAATGAATTCTGTGCTAAATATTAGCACTGTAGCTAAGAAAGCTCTCCCTCTCCGGTTTTACCTCTATCAATATTAAAGAAGATAAAAATAAGTCACCGAGAGGGAATATTGCTCCTAGAGTACAACAAAGAGGTCTGCTGATTCAGAAGAGCATAATTTAAGAACTTATATTTCACAAGAAAGAAAAAAAGAAGTATCTGTGCAAACAAAAGAAAAATGAACTTCATTTTTCTAAAGACTAGTTTAGAAAAAGGGGCTCAGATTGCAGAAAATTTGTGTCCAGAAACCTGAGCTCTTTTCCCTAGTATTGTTTATGTCTTTTTGTATTTACAGTGAATTTACATTCAGGACTTTCTTTTGATTGGATTCTGGTTTAGAAAACGCTAAGCTGATATAAAATCCTGCAAGCAATACCTGCTGTCCTCAAAAACACAAAAGAAATATTTACATTATCTAAAAAACCCCTGGAAATCTACATTAACCTTCATGTTAACTGTCCTCTAAATTTCTAAAGGGGTTCCTACAGCTCCATATGCAAACGCTTGCATGTACAGATATTGTCTGGGTTTACAAATACTTAGAAATAGGCAGTTGTCTGGGCACAGTGGAAACATATATAAACATTTCAGTTTTATAAAAATTTATTTGAAGAAGGAATTTGTTTATTCAAAACAAGTGTTGCATATTTTGACACCAAATTTCATCCCAACTAGTGTCTAACTTTGACTCACCTTAAGGCAGCAATGACAGAGGAGTGAGCTCAGCCTCTGTTTAGGGTCTTTGTTCCCCTCCAGTGTGCTGGAAAAGAAGTGCCATGGCTTTGTTTTGGAGAGGTGAGACACAGGTCCTATGCAGCTGACCATCTCAGAGTCACCAAGCATATTTAACTGGCAATGTATTAAGATGTAGATGATAAAATATGCACTGAGTAGTTCAAATTTACTGGTTTATTTTAATCAGCACACAACTCATTACAGATCACTTTGGGTATGACTGATGCTTTTCATGAACCACCTATTTGACAGTAATCTTTCTTTATTTTACCTAACTGCAGTTTCAAGATATTTTTCTGAAATTCTGTCTCCCAAGAGAGTCTTGCCGAAAAGATGTGCAGCCTTGCCAGAGATCTGCTTTATGTAAATCTTAAACTGACAATCCAGCCTCAACATTTCAGATCTAATACCTAATTTCCTTAAAAAAAAAAAAAAAAAAGAAAAAAAAAAAAGTTGTAGGTGGTCTCCAAGAAGTTTCCATTCTGGTATGACACAGCGAACTGCTAAGAAGCAGTGTGACCTTCTTTTAACCCTTCAAGAAAGTAGGTCTTTTCTTTCCAGATTGTAAGCTTTCCACCAGTAGTAGTAATCTGGACTATGTTTGCTTTAGAACATGCAGGAGTTGAACACAAATATTATGACAGCAGAAGTGCAATGGTGTATTCCTTGGCACAGACACCCAGACATTTATTTGAAGAGCTTAAGGTAGTGTCAGATGCCTGGTCTGCATTCCAGGAGTCTGTGCCCACCACGTTTGTGCAGGGCTGACATAAGCCACCCCACTGTCGGGTTGCCCGCTGGGGTGCCGTGGGACCCAGCGTGACAGCGCCTGAGCTGCTGAGTGCCACAGAGGTCCAGTGCTCCCCGGGCCACTTCCTTGTGACACCTCCTCTGTGCAGGACATTGTAACTGAGTCTGTACCACCAGCTGCAAAACCATGTCTTTTGCTTGCTCCCTTTCACCAGAGGGTCCGCTGCGTGGACTCAGGTCAGAACCTTACTACCCCCGTATCGCATCCCTCTTTAATTGCATACCCAGCCACCCTTGTGCACAGGGCTGTTTTCAACAAGGCACACTAAACTTGGCTCCCTGCACTGTGAAACTCAAGGCTTTTTTAGTCATCTGAAGAAACTGAGCAATGCCTGAGCTCCCCCACTCTAACTGGCACGTAGTGAAAGGGAAATTGTGGTCAGCTATCAAACTCCTTTGTGCCAAACAGCAGTTTAGTGCAGCACATGAGTTTGTCAGCAATTTGCCCATGCCTTGGTGGGAAAGGAAGAGGCAAAATATGAACTTGTTCACTTTCCAAGACTTTGGGAACTCACTGAATGAGTTGTAAGAGCTCCAGTAAATCTGAATTATAACTTGATCTAATTATTATAAACAATGGAGAATGCAGGGTCCAATGGCAAGAAAACATGACTGGATAGATGGATGAGTCCCAAAAAGATGAAGTGAAACATGGATAAAATAATGTAGTCATAAAACTACCTAATATTACCCTCCTATATATAGAATTTTTTCAGGAGCTAGCCAAAGGCAAAATGTGTTCTTGATAGACTCCATAGCTTAAAAATTAGAGAGACTCTACAGAAAGGTTTTGTTGTGGGCGAATGGGAAGGTTAGGGCTTTTTTTACCTAATGGTGCTTTGTGTAACTGGCATTTTGACGGTGTATCAGAAAACAGCTTATGAAAATAGCTGAACCAGAAATTAGAGAGTTCAAATACTTCAGTCAAACTCTACAAAGCCTTTATCCTGACAGCTTCACTAGAGAACTGAACCTCTGTCATTTCTATAGGACCTGTTGGTAATGTTTGTTGTTATCCTGCTCCATTTTAAAAACAAATATGTATCAGGTCACTTTCTAATAGCACCTTCTTTTGAAGAGGGTTTCTTACACACAATTTTCAAACAGTGACTTCAAGTCAGCCTGGAGATTTTGCTGGGTCCAGATTTTTAAGAGAAGATGTTTGTTTGCAAGGGAGCAGCATAGTCCTCAGTGGAGTTACTCCAGTAGTTTATCACACATCTTGTGTGAGGTATAATGAGACAATGCAACTGTGGGTGTGATGTACTGTGCTGCACTGAGATGTGTATGAGAAGGGACGAGCATTACACACTCCATGTTCTTCCCTTTTCCTTTATCCTCATTGGCACTGTAGGGCTCTCTGTCCCTGTTCCTGCTTTCACTAGTCTAGCAAGCAGTCAGGTAAGATCACAGTCAATCTGGTTCAAGGACAGGTTGATCATATAGAGAAAAGCAGTGTGGGACTGAAAAGGAGGGAAGAGAGCAAAGGGAAACTAGCTCTTCTTAGTTACCAAAAAGCAAATATCTGCATCTTCTGACCTCCTACACCCTGAAATGCTGGGACAAATCTTCCCAGGAGAAATTAAAGTGTGATTCCTGGATTTTGTTGTTGTAATTTGTAAAGTTTTGGTATATGTCTTTTTCTTATTCTGGCAAGACAAGTAGTTTATTGCACCTTTAGGAATTTTAGACCTACCATATGAGGCATGTTTATGATCCAAATGAAACCAATTGCTACGTAATACCATTTTGTGATATAAGAATACCAGGAAAAAAATATGGTACAAAACACTGATATTATCTCCATCAGCATAGTAGAAGTGTCAGTGGGGGTGGGCTTTCTGAAACAAGGGGAACTCAAAGTGAATATTATTCTTTGAAATCACAGTGCAGCAAAAGGGTCTGTGAAGGGAAGTTTACAGTGCATCAAAGACATGGATCAAAGCCTTTCTTTTCAATAAAAATAATACTTGTATAACTTTGTGGGAGAGAAGTGACCTAAACCTGCCAGATTTGCTATTTTTATTTTATATTCTTATTTTATATTCCTGTTTTGCTTCGCCATCCAGAAATCCCCATGATTTTCAGAAATGCAAGACCCTACAAGATGCTAGTGAAACCCAGTATGGGAATTACGCTGCTGTGATATCTGCAAATAACCTGGCATGATTGAAAGACATCATAATTTGTTCATGACAAACAAGTCTTGATCTGTCTTTTACTATGCAATCTCGCCTGAAGAGAACCAGAATTTGCACAAAGTACTCACCAGCATGCCTAAAGGAGTTACAGAGATGACTAAGGACAGTCAATGGTAATCTTTTAGGAAAACGTCACCTTAACTACCATGTCGTGGCTCACAATGGCTAAAACTGACCTTCTGTGCAGTGAGGCTTATCTGTTAGTTGCATCCCACTTAGAGATTCAAACATGTTTGGAATTAGTGATAAGCTAAGCATGCGCTTGCCATTTCCATCTTCTAAGAACACATTGGGCACTTATGTAATCAAGTTACTTAGAATATTACAGATTTTCTCATGTCTTTCTTTAGAACTGAGTCACTGAATTTTACCATAGATAGATAAATTGTTCTATTTAGGAACAATTACAAAATAGAGCTGGAGGTAGCAAACAAATATGTGGCAGGCAGATGATGTGTCATGTTCACTACAAAATAAGACTTTATTTTAAACTATCTTGAACATCAAAAGCCAGGTGTTCACACAGTACTTAAGTAAAATTAAGTCAGATAATAATTCAGTAGGGTACATCTTAACCCCAGCTGTAACAGGGATACTCTGGAGACTGATATACAATTTTCAGCAGTTATAAAATGAAAATCATCAGCAACATTAGGCAAACAAAAGCAATATGAGCCATTTCTTCTCCCTCATTTGCTAAAAAGCAGTATAAACCTAGGAAACTAAACTGAGTTTAATAGCTACCAGTGAATTGTGTGTTCTTATGAAATGTTTTTCTGTCTCATTTCTTTCTGCCCAGTTAATCGTTTAGACAAGATATAATCGATAATAAATTTTATCCAGGTTCTGCAAAGCCAATCTGATGAACTGCATCTCAACTTGTCATTTTTCCTCAGATGTGTACACTTAACGTGATAGTGACATTTCGTGCTTTTTTCTACCCAGGTACAATTTAGAACCAGAATGGTATCATAGACTCATCTCTGAACATATTCAGAGACTGATTTCTCTGAATTCATCCCATATCATTCCCCTTGACAATTTGCAAACTTACTCAATAGACTTACACATTGGTGATGACTCATTAGAAAGACTCCATCTACATTGAGATTTGGACAATTTATCATTTCATTTTCATGCATGCCAAGAGAAATACATTTACCTTTGTGAAGTGTCATTTTCACAGGCAAGTTTAATACTAATTCAATTAACTTTAATAGTAACCTGAATTAAATGCTTTCAAGAAAATGAAGAATCAGAGAGACTAGCGATGAAATGCAATCAGATTGCTGTTGTTTCAGCAGTACAGTTTGTCAGATAGTGGGTGGTGAGCAGTGCTGCTTTCCTCTGTCCATACAGTTAGTCTGTGGAGAATGCTGCTTTCCGCTGCCTCCTGATCCCTCGCTTTTGGGATGATGTTAGTGACTGTGCTGCCTTTCCACAGGAGACATAAGCCAGGTGAAAACCAGGTCTCCTTCTTTGGAATTCAAGCTTGGGAACAAGAGTCTCTGATGTCTACTCTGACTACTGATGAATGTGATATAAGCTAACCAAAAAGTCAATCAGCCTTAGAAAATTAACAAGCTAAGCAGAAACAATCGTGTTGCGGAAGTGGTGGCTTTAATGAAAAGAGCACAAAACCGAAGGTAAAGATGAATACCAGGAATCCACGCTCTATCTCAAAGATTATCTCGGACCCTGACAGAGCACTTTGCATGGCAGTCTCTCTTTCTCTCACCCTTTCCTCCCCTCAGTACCCTATCCCAGTAGCTAGTATGAACCCTATGGGACTGCAGACACTTTTGCCGGGTTCCGAGTGACAGCTGTCAGCTGCAATGTGCCAGTCTAATAATGACACGAGACCCTCTTCAGGAACTGCAAAACAGCATCTCTGAGTCGTGCAGCAGAGGTTATTAAATCTGAACAAACAAGCCCAACTGATTGATCCAGACCACGGAAATTAAATGTTTTGCCAGTCTTCACTGAATCCTAACATGCTTTGGGTTGGAAGGGACCTTAAAGATCTTTTAGTTCCAGCCCACTCTCCATGGGCAGGAACACCTTCCACTAGGCCAGGTTGCATCCATATAGCACAATCATCAACACTTAACTGGAGATGCGGATGAAGATGTGACTGCACAAGTGACAGTATGCTGCTAATGCTGGAAAATGAAATTCCTTGCACATGCAATGTCCACTGGCACAATGTTGTTTTCTTTCTCCTTAAACCAAAACCATCAAAGCGGTGGATTATTTGTTTAATATGATTTTGTCAAAGGAATGGTGAGCTTCAGCACACTGAAGGGACAGACTTTTGGTGTAAAAACAGAATAATGCTTAAAGAATTATTGGTGCAAATCTGCCCTAGAGCATATCTAAAATATTATACACGGCTGGCTTAGCAAATGTACACACAGATATGATTTATAATGAAGTCTGTGGTTTACTGCACATGTTCCAAACATGTACTGTCTCTTCCCTCCCACTGCTAATTTGCTTGATTGTCCTCTTCTTTTCTCTGGGTAGAAAAACCATCTGATCAACATAATCTTAACAATGACTTTGTAACTGAAACCCTGAGGCTTCAGGTGGCAGCTACCCTATTCAGCCTGAAGACAGTTTTACCTTGTCACTGTAATGCTGCAGTGCTCATTTCTTACTGCTCTTGTTCTTCAGCGTTGTGAAGAGTAATGATAAAAATATTGGATGCTTGTGGCAGGACTGCAAACAGCCCTCTGAGCCTGCTCTCTTCCAAGCCTGAATAGTCCAGGTCCATAAATAGTGCATGTAAAACAGACAGAACCTTTCCTTGAACGTTGCTGTGTTGTAAGACTCATCTGTGAGGCCGTGGCAAGGACAGGCTGCCACTCGGGAGGGACAGAGCAGGGGCTGAGGGTGGGCTGGGCTGGCAGGGCTCAGCCCTACCGCACCTGAGCAAGGTGACCACAGGCAGCTGCACACCAGCCAGGTCCTGGGAGGCTGCACAATGTCCCTGCCCTGCAGGGAGGCTGCATGGATGGTGCACTCAGAAAGCCCACAGGGTGTACAAGATAAACCCTCAGTGACACGTATCAATCTTTCAATGACATGCTCTCCAAGAAAAAAACCTCTGATTTTCAGATCTTGTGCTGTGTACTGCATGATAATATTTGAAATATTGAAAATATCCGGAGGATATTTTGGTCAATTTCCACATTGGCCTGTGGAAAGTAAGCAAATCAATAGAGCTGATAAAGGGAGAAATCCCTAAGCAGTTTTATTGCATTTTTATAATTCATCCTTCTTCTTTTTGAGTTGTTATGTCACTGGGCAACTGAAGCAGGCTTGTTCCAAGCCCCTGCTGGCTGCACTGTGTCCATCTTCGTTCCCCACAATGGGCTGACTTGGCTTTCCTTCCCAGTTCTCACCTCTCAAATTTATTAGGACTCCTTTCTTTGACAGCTGCAGTGGCTTGGCCTTGCTTAGCTCCCAAAAATAACAGTGCCTGACTGTATGACCTTGAGCGGAGCTGGCTGGCTTCTTACCAAGGTAGAGCCTATTACCTTCCACGACTTGCATGGTGTGGAAGGTCAGAGGCACTTTTAATTTTGACCTATTCATCGTGATGAGTCAGTTATTACTTCCTGCAGCAAAGCTGGTTTTGCAAAGTCACTCTTAAGGAGGAAAATTAAATTGTTTATTCTGAGTGTGCATTTTCACCCATCCCATATTCAACTCAGCCAAGCATTCATTTTCATAGGTATAATATTGAACAACCATGTTATTTTCAGCTCCGCTTTTGTACATTGAAATGTGGCTTTTGGGAAAAGACTGAAGAAAAAACATTCTGTGATAAGTATTAATTGGATATTTTTGTGCGAAAATTATCAAAAGTCTTGGAAAGCTTTATCTTTTGCGGGGCTCAGATATAATTTCTAATTGTTTACATGAATTGTTTACATGAAACACTGCATATGTGAAAGTTTTATACTTAAGAATACTTACAGCATTAGATGACATTTAATATATTAAGTAATTGAGTGTGATCCATGTAGTGTCACTTATAAAATTCATATCTCTTTGCTAATCTATTTCACTGATGGGACAAAAACTATTTCAACAAACTAAAGCAAAAAAAAATTTGCTAATTAACTTCTCTAGCCCTCTGCAGATGTGGTGCATGATAAATGTTAATGAAGGACGAGGATGCCTGTACCGCAGAGCAAAGGCTGGTCAGTCTGAAACACGAGAGCACTATGAAAGCATCCATCCCCACCTATGTAAGGAAGACTGTACACTCATTCTCTAAGGATAACTGGAAATAATTTCTACCCATTTGTTTAATGAAGCTTGAAGTACAAAAAATTTAAATGCAATTAATTAATTAAACCCCCCTTTAATAAAAAGCACAACAGTGATCTAGTTTGGGAGAGTGGTAATCAATATGTAAGGAGATCAGCTAGAGTGAGGTCAAAGATACCATCAAAACCTACTGAAGATATGAAAACTTCTGGGAATATCTCCAACAGAGTTTGGATAATGCTTTGTGGTGTTTGTCTGTAACTTAGGAAAGATTAGTGTGCACTTATCAACAAATTAGTCTTTTAATAATAAATTATGTCTCCGAATGATAAATTCTGGGCTTGACCACTGTGTTCTTTCCCTGTGGGGTACAGAGGAAGAAAGGAGTAAAACCCATCCTGTAACAGGCATGGGCTATTGACAAGTTACCCTGAAAGCTATACTTCTCCCCTAAAACTTACACAATTAAAGCTGAACCTATATGATGGATTGAGGTTAAGTGAATGTGGTATGAATATTTATACTGCACATTCACATTATGCATCTTTTATATAGTACATAGGCAAAATGTCCTGATACAGAACATTTTGCTTATAAGGTATCATGGAAGACTAAAAACTGCAGGCTTTTTTGAAGTTTAAATGTTATTAAACCTCCGTCAGATGTAAACAATTCATGATGCAATTGTTGTGGGGTTGTGCAGAAAGGACTTATTTTAGGGCTGATAAAAACCTGCATCAGGCAAAGGCAGCAAACCACTTAATTCTTCACTGAATCTTCTACTGGAACAATGATTGACCTATAGACACTCTAACGAAAGCTTAATTTTTAATGTCTGCCTTCTACAGCTAAATAATATCCCCGGGTTATTTTAACTATCCCTAGTTAAATTGATCAAATATTGATGATTGTGACTTTGGACTTCAAAATATGGTGGAGAAACTTTGGCAAAGAAAGAAGCAGATTGCACGTGAATGGAGAAATTCATCATAATGTCACTGAGTACCTGGGGAGTGGAGTTCAAGCTGATTTATTACATTGTTCTTCATTTTTACTGGACACTGATCAGGCTTAGACTCCAGAAATCTCCTTGTGATCTCTAGTCAAGCAGTGAGAGTGACACTGGTACTTCATAGGCACATGTTTCCACAGGTTTTGTGCTGCTGCGAGGTAAGGCAGCTTTTGGAGGCTGCCTGCTCTGTTGGTATATACCTCACTTTTCTTTCTGCTCCATTTGTCTGTGTATGCAACCAGCTCCTGCAATTCTCTCACTGCCTTCCGTGTTCAAAATCACTGGCTCTTGTATGGTTTTTGTCTAAACTTCTCTACTACCCGTTGTATCTGCCTCTTGCTCCCCTGTGATGGTCTACAGGGGAATTAATACATCTCTGCATGCTGTTGTGGCTCTAGTACAGCACACTGAGGCTCACCCAAGAGGCTGAGGATGGCTCTGCACCCAGAACTCTCACTCTTGCTGTTTGCCAGTTTGCCTGTATGGTCAGGGCTCCCCAACACCTCTCTGGCCCTCTCCCAGGCTGCAAGTTTGTGCTGTATGGAGAGGAGTCCCACGCTGCAGCCTCCACGTTGGCTGCTGGACTGCTGGGCAGCAGGGGCAAGGTGCAGGCAGCCAGAGGCAACTTCTGGGCAGGGATGCCATGGAAGGGGGCAGGAATGGCTGGGATGTGACTCCAGCTCAGCCATACCACCTGAGCAGGGTGGGAGTCAGCAGCATGGGTGGTCGCATACTGCTTAATTTCTTCTTGGGAGCAATCAATGCTGACCCTACTCTTTGTGCCTTACAAAATAAACTAGAAAGAACTGAAAAGTGCACAAAAGGAAACAGGAATGGGTGGCACATTTCCAGCAGTGTTTACCAGGAAAATTATGGGAGTAAGACCACAAGTGTACATAGAATCTGTTTCCTCATGGCTGAAAAGAAAACAGCATTTTGTATGTTTGTTTGTATGTTTTTTAATCCACGGGAAAGACAGATGATGGGAACTAAAGAAGAAAGGGACATGTCTCTTTTACACTTCTGTGCACGACTCCAGAAGCAGCTCCAGCTGGTGGCAGGCGATGGTCCATTCCCTTTTGCACCACAGGATGTGCCTGGCTCTGTGCAGGAGCAAAACTCCTGCACGGGATTTCTGCTATTTCCCTCACACAGAGCCCCTTTCTTATCAGAGTCTGCAGTTACTGTTTTTCTTCCTGATTAAAACATGCTCTTGGGAATACAGGCTATTTGTGCTGTGCTCTTAATAACCTTTCTACTGCATGGTGGGGCTGAAATGTCAAGACTGATAAATACCATGAAGTGAACCCCCAAAAGACAGGCTTGGATACTGCATCATTATTTTTGCCAGCCAGAGTAGTCAGGCCAAGCCCGTAGAGTATTTGTTCATACAACTACACTATAACCCATGTAAGTAAGTTTGTCCAATGTTAGATCTATTTCTTTAAAGAATCAGGCCATCACACGTTCCTTATCTTAAATCAGGTGTATTTATAAGAACTTGATATTGTAAGGATTTTTTCTTTATTGCTTAGATTTTTTCTTACTGTCATTGAAAGGGTAATAGTTTCTCAATAATTGACCAGTTTTTCTCAGCACTTTGATTTTCAAAGGAATGTGGAGGATATATCTATTCTAGTAACAGAGAGAAGTATTTTATTAAAAGTTATCATTTAGCATTTTTACTACTTTTTATTGGGGAAAATAAAGAAATTAAGAGATATGGAAGGTAGAGAAAAATTGATGGGTGAAGAAAAAACAATGGAGTGAGAAAAAACCAGAGAACTGAATTAGGAGTTAAAAAAGAAAAATAAAAAAGACTCTCTCTTACAGAGAGGGATGTATATACAAGCTGAGAAACCTGGCTGGAGTGAAGGGTTCGTATCATGCTGCTAATTGTGTTATAACTGTAAGGCTGTAACACACCTGGGGTGTATTTTGGTTTTGTTTTCTTTGCCTAGCAATGACATTAAGCGGGTGTGATCACTAGTTGGAGCTGGTTTCCCTTTGTCTTGTTTACTTAGAATATAAAAATAATTTTCAGCAAGAGCCACAGCTTTGGGAAGCTTGCACCATTTACCCATCTCCAGGATATGAATAATACATTGAGAACATGCTTTGTGGAGATTTGGCATCATTGTTTAATGCAGCACTCTGGTTAGAAAGTCTTCTGATATAGCTACAGGCTGTTAAATCAGTTCAAATTGTATAGTCTATAAAATAGTAGTAAAAGCATTGAGAACATGGTCTTTTAGGAGAGCTGCATGGCTTCTTCAAAGGGAAATCCTGCCTCAGTAGCCTGATCAAGCACTTGGAGGGTGACAGTGATGTCAATAAACACACAGATAAAGGATTTCCCTGAAGACATAACACGGAGTCTCCAAAATTTGTTAAAGCTCCACACCAGTGGTTATTATGGAAACTAAGTTGTCATGGGTTTGGAGGAAAGGATCATTTATGGAGTGAAACCTGGCAAAAGGACAGAAAACGGATAGCTGTCCTTAAACATGACTCTTCTGGATGGATATGAGCCAGTTGCTTGTTCCCTCAGGATCTGTGCTAAGACCAGTTTTATTCAGAGCCTTCATCAGTGATGTGGTGGTGGGAGTTTGCACTGCAATCTGCAAGGCTGCAACAGGCCCTGAGCTCTCTCCCACCGCCAAATGCCATTCGAATGGCAAGGAACTTCAGAAGGACCTCAGAAAACTAAGTGTGAGGGTAAAAGGGGGCAAAGGATAAAGATAAAGATAATATAAATAAATAATAAATATAAATATATATAATAAATATAAAGATAAATATAAACATAAAACATAAATAATGTAAACTGATCTACTGCACTGAGTTTAACATAGAGATGGCAGTGATGGCTCAGGGAAGAGTTCTTGTTGCTGAAATCATCGGCTCAGCATGCAGCAGCAGCCAAAAAATTGCTGGGCGTTGTCAGGAAGGAAAAAGGAGGGGGTTATATAAAAGCTTGATGGGCTCACATCTAGAATGTGGTGTATGCTTCTGATCTCCATAGCTGAGAAGGAAATTGTGCAGCTGGTGAGGAGGAGGACAACAAAATGTTCAAGGAGTGGGAGCAGCTACTCTACTAGTAGACAGTAAAAGAGTTTGGGACTGTTCAGCTTGAAGAGACAGCTGGGTTAGGGGAGACCTGATCAAGGTTTATGAAATCCTAAAAGCCAGTGGGTAAGGCAAATACAGAACTTCTCTTCGTCACAGTCTATAACAACCAGACCTGAGAGCGTTTGAAGCTGGGAAGAGATTGGCTTAAAACAGCCAAAAGGGTGTCTTGACACAGGGTATTGTGAACTTTTGTAACCTCTTGCCATTTGAAGCTGTGCAAGCAGAGAGTACCACTAGGTTTGGGAAAGAACTAGAGGAATGAATGATCTGCATGAAGACTGGAGTGAAGTAGACACCGATATATCCTGGAACATCCTTAATAACAGTCTTTCTGGATGCTCAGGGAGTGTGAGAGGAACACACCACAAAATGTGGCCAAGCTCGCATATTTTCCCTAAATTGCACTGTCCTTTTGGGGGTGTTGGACATCATTAGCTTTGCCCAGCAGGTATTATTTTTCTTGGAAATAAAAATAACAATACATAATTGGGATGCAAAGAATTAAACAAATTTACTCTGCTGTTCTTCTGGACTAATGGCCCACATTTTTAATGTCAGAGTGGAAATTATTTTAGAAACAATATATGTTAAGTTTAGAATCCTGTGCGTTATCAAGAAGCAATACTTCCATGTTCTTTCTATCAGCAAAATTCTTCCCAGATGTTTCTGTGAGATTTATGCTATTCCAGGCCACATCAAATTGCATGTGGAAAATAAGTCCCTTCTGGTTTTGAATGCAGCCCAGAATCAAAACCCAAGGAGATTTGAAGCTTGAACTTTTCCTTCAACCTTGAATTTCAAGGACAAGAGGTGTTTAGTTCTAGGTTTATGATTCAGACTTGCTTTCACTGAATTGCTTCCAGTCCTTCTTAAAATTGAATCACACATAGTTTAACACAAAATCCCCCCTTATTCAAAACAGCTTTTACTCATTTATTTTCCATTAGAAGAAAGAGGAACAATATGCAACCAAATTCACTGATGACATGGCAACCAAAACATGAGTTAAGGTTTATAACACTATCCCAGCATCTCATAACAGTGGTTCTCTCTTGCTCCTGGTCATGCTTGCAGCAAAATTCCCAAAAGCATCCACAAGTACAGAACAGGGTCTTGAGTTGCTAGTAAAGTGGAGGCAATGGGAAAACAGATGTGAAGGAAGATACCAAGGTCACTTTGAGAACATTTATTCAGCAGCTCATGGAGAAAGATCAAACACAAAATGAGCAGAGAAAAGCTGGCATCAGGGGCTAACTGTATCATAAAAGATTATTTCAAGAAGAGGACAAATTGTGGAGCACCTTGGAAGTGAAAGCAAGGATGTCATTTAGAGAAGGAAGCCACTGGAAGAATGTGAAATGAGGTTTGATATGGTCTATCTGCCAAGCTAGGAGAAGCAGCTTTCTAGAGAGGTGAGACTGCGTTTGTTAAGGGGAAGGGAAGGAACACTGCAAGATTCAAGATGGAGAATAAGAATTTCTGCTCTAAAGGAAAGGCTCTCACAGCTTTTAAGCAGAAAAGCTAACAACTTTTATCAAGGCAGAGCCCAGATGTGGTACCCCCGCACTAAGCTTGAACGGACGATGTCCTGTAGAGACAAGAAGCAACAGCAGGCCAACAATAACAATGGGGTTTGTACTGATGAAGAGGGTGATCTAAGGGGGGCTGGAAGGGCAAATCTGAAAGTCTTTTCAGTAGTGCTGAACTTGGGCTGCTGCAGCATATCCCCAAAGAAAAACCAAGGACACCAACTCAGATGTAGGCTAGCATATTTCAGGCATTTCCTGTTTAAATATGTTTGCTTTTGGCAAACTAAGCTATGTTAATATAATGATGTAGGCAATGTTTTGCACAGGTCCTTAAATTCCCTTCTTCCCCCTCAGTTTTAACTCTTAGCTGAGGTACTGTTTGCAGCCCTGACTCTTCAGGATGTTCTCAAGGCTTCACACCTCCAGGGGTTGGAGATGCAGCTCAGGAAAGCAGGTGTTAATAGTGTCCAGAACACTTTTTAGATCCCATCCGGTTCCTTAATGAAGCAAATATTTAATGTACATAGAAAACATTGCAAACTGTAACACTAACATATATTTTGAATACCCTCAATAACTTTTAACCGAAACCTACTAGAGCCTTTCTATTTGTATTCCTTATACAGTCTCCCACACTTTGTTGCTGCTTTACATCCAAACATAAGGTTTTGGGCACTTTTTACTGCATGCAAAGAAATTCCCTTCTCACCTTTTCCCAAGGCAGTTCTTAAAATTTCTAGCATAACCACAGTATGTGTGTGCAGATGTCATCTGTGGCCAGGGTCTGAGCAGACTGTCCCTGCCACAAGATCTCCTCACTGCTCACTGGCTTGCTGAGGTCTGTCAGAAACTGCCTGGCGTGTCCCACTGTTCTCCCAGCAGTTCTTCTCTGGACTGAAACTGCTAAAGTTCTGCAACCAGGTCCTGCCAGCAGACATATCTCTTGGTCCTTAATCAGTCAGCCTCAGGACAGTCCTTAACTTTCACTTTTAGGAAGAATTTCTCATTGAGCAACTGTGGATGACCCACCAGATGGCTTTCCCACAACAGAAAGTTTTTTAAAGCTTCAGAAACAGTTACCAAACATCTGAGCATATTTAGTAAGTGCTATGTCTACACATTTCTGTGTAATCTACCCAAGTTGCTCTATCCCACAGTTTTCAAATGTTTGGAGATCAAATTAGATTCCATATACTCTTCTCTGGCTTGTTTCCATTTTCTTGAGACAGAAAGAGCAAATGCCATAATACAGGATATGTGACTTTTCCTCCAGTTTCTCAAAATGTAGCATGTTCATATTTGCCCTACTCTCTCACAGATGCAGGCCCATGGCTCTCCCACCATCAGACAAGTGTTCACGGATGTGAAGACTCATTTTAGTGCAGGAAGCAAGGACGATTTTCTTTTGCATTCACAGTGGAATATATCCACCCCCCCAGTGAGAGAAAGAAAGTTTATCTTCATGTTCTGCAGAGTTTTTGGTCTCTCGATTCAGGCAGGTGAAACTTAGGCTGCTTCAGTGTGTGGAAAAATTAAAAGTTGCATTATAGCCATACTGTTGTGGTGTTGTATTTAGCCGTCATCTTATATGGTCCTGAAAGTATAATTTATGTCAGCTCTCTGCAGTTGTTAGTATTCAGTTCTTTCTAATTTAGTTAGATTATAGCTAAAGCAGGTGATTAAAAACATTTTTAAAAATTTATTTCTAACCATACCTTCCCATTAGAATAGTTCTGGAGAGACAATATCTTGTAAATGTACCTGTAGTCTGACATTATTTCCACCTTGAGAGAGGCAGAATTGCTGATGCAATGCTGTTTTGTGTTATTTTAAAGGCTACCTACTCCCATTCTGGTGGTTTATCTGGGATATGTTTTGCTACTGAACCACTGGCATCTCAAGAAGGATCTGCCTCTTGAGAGCACATTTGGAGACATGGGCAAACTGATGGGGAGAAACTGGAAGGTGGATACTTTCTATCCTTAAATATGGATCCAGATTTTAGTGTCAGAAACATATTTTTACTAGCAGGGGCAGAATGATAAGGGGATGATTTGCAGTTGATGGGACTTGTAAGTTCCTTCTGTAAGTGCTGGAGTGAGGCAATTAAGAGGCTCTCTGTCCTTGCAGCTCTGAAATATGATGGTTTCTCAAATGTTTTGCCGGTTAAAATCTGGCCTTATAAATCTAATTTATTTTTCAGGAGTAAGGTCTTTCTTATCAAATGTCTTTCTAGTAAGCAATCCAAATCAAGCTCTCAGTTCAACTTGTCCAATTTAAAGCTCTATGAGCCTTGAATTTGCTTATTAACACAAAACCAGAATTAAGATTAAAGGGAATCTCTACATATGCCTAGAAGAACACATCTAAACTCAAATCATTGCCTCAATACAGAATGTCTTAGTCTTTCATACAAGTACAAGGATACTGGAAAAGACATGTGTTTTTGAGACTATGGGGAACTATGATAAAGCACTACTGTAATCCCCTTGATCATTATGTGTGGACAGTGTTCAGACAGCAGTCAGACAAACAAGGGTGGAATAGGCACCTGGCTTAGAATATTTTAAAATAACATCATAATAAAATAGAACCAAAGAAGAAATGTGTTAGCATTCTTCATGAATGCTATCTCTGACTGGCAAATCACTGTAGTTCTGCCTCCCTTAGGCCCTTTCTGGTTTGGGGAAAAAGGAGACCCCTTGTCAGTGTGGTTTTAAAGGCATGCAACCTTGAAATGGCAGGATGAAGCTGTCATTTCTCCTGCCTCTCGGATTCTACAGCACGGATGGGTGGTGCACGGTGTGTGATGGGAAGAGGGAGTGGATTGCAGAGGGGACTGTGAGGTTTTGCTCTCTTTGCCACCTGCCTGTTTAATCCCATTCTTCCCTTTGCTCCCACAATTCAGGATGCAACTGGCAGTCAATATTCAGGTAAAGATCCGTGCTGGAGAAGCTCTTGGGTTAAGTTTTGTGTGTACTAATGAAGTCAGCAGCGGCAGCTAAGGAAGACTTAGACCATTCTATAAAAGTTCACCCAACAATACAGTTAATTTCTTTGCCTCCCATCGCTGATGATTGCTGCCTATCATTCACTTAGGTCTGGGCTTTCATCCATCCTGACAAACATATTTCATTCATTTAAAGAGACACTTGTCAGACTACCTAGTTTTGTTTATTTAAGAAAATAAGGGGGGATTTTGAACATTTTTTTTTCCCCCACTCCCTTCCCAAAAGAATTGGTGTGAGTTTGCTTCATAGTCTTGGAAAAATGACTGGAGAAGAGTTGTTTGAGGAAATGCTCACAAGGAAACATTGAAACATAGAGGCTGTGTAGGCAGCTCTTTGGAAACCATGAGTCAGCATTGCCAGGAGAGAAACTGAGGCACATTATGTGACAGGCTGATACCGAAGGGCACTCTGAACCTTAAAAGTTGTCACAATCTGAGTTTAAAAGTTTTGACTTTAAGGAGCTAGGGACACTTTTTCCATCAGCCTTGCCGAATGATCTGTCAAAATGAAAAGCCTACACAAGGCTGTAAGCCCCAAAAAATGCTTAAACTGAGCAAACTGAGATTTTGTTAAATGATCTGAGAATTTGGGCATAAGAAGTCAATATTCAGATGAAAGGACAAGCAGCTGTTTATAAGCAGTCAGAAATCAAACTCACCCACTCAGTTACCTGCCTATTTAATTGGTCAGAGATATCTAGAAATGTTTGGGATACTTATCCCTATAAAGTGGGAAGGCATGTGTGTCTGGCAGGCAAGCTTACCTTGACATTCAGGCCCTGAGATTGCCAGTGGGAAGACAATGCCTTTAAAAATCCCACTCTTTTAGGAAAGTAGCCAACACAAGGGACTCTGTTAGTGTCATTTAAGACAGATTGTCTGAGATGTTTCTCTTTGCCAGTGTCTTAAAGGTGTATTCATCACAGACTGACGATGAGTTGTGTACACACACCCTGTCAGGTTAATAGAGTTCAGGGGGCTGAATGTGAACACCACATGCAATATCAAGAAATGGGAACCATAAAAATAATCCCAGCTCTAGAAATGGTAAAGAGCCTCTCCAATATCAGTGATGTTCCCTATAAGCTATTATTTAGAGTATCAGATTGCACCATTTTTCCTGAGAGATTTGGAATTTTCCACATTCTGAGTTGGACATTACCCTTTGAAACCGCGACCTCACTTCGTGCCCCTATTTATCTTCCACATTTTGCATGACAAACTCTCTGACTCCTGCATTGGGCAAAACACATTCTGTGTGTGCACAAAGCCCACTGGAAGGGATTGGACAGAAATTACCTGCAGGACCTGTGCTGGTAAATGGATGCCTCCGAAAGCCAAGAGGTCCACAGAACTGAGGGGTGCACAGGCTTGCTCTTCACCGTGGCCTTCACTGGCTCTCCACACAGGGCAATTTATGCTCTGCGAGGCAAAAGCTCACACACACACAGAGCCCTGTTTCGAAGAGTGAAAGTGTGTGTTTCTACTGTGCGGGCCTTCTCCTGAGTCTGTGTGACTCAGTTTATTCCTTACTCAGCAGTTTAAAAGATGAGATATGTAACTGCACTGGGGAGAGCCTGGCGCTTTTTGCTTTAGAAGATGAGGAAGTTCTGCCATTAGAGGCGTCATGCAAACTGGGTGCCTTTTAAAAATAAGTTTAATCAGCCTCCAATAACTATCATTCCATGTGGTTAATGGCAAATTTTGTTTAATTAGCTTTTAAGAAAACTTACGTTGCTTATTGTCTGTTCTGACCAGGAACAACAGCTATAGTCAGTTATGCAAAAATCCTAAATGATACCAGGTGGAGCTCTAGTTAAGAGGAAGATCAAACTTTTACATCTTCACTGTAGGCCTGAGGTTAAATTTGCAAAATGTGGCCACTTCTATCTTCCCCAGGGTCGAAGGAAGAATCTGGCTGCTGGGTTGAGGAATCTATATACAGCTGAAAAATTGATGAAGTTGTTTTCCTATGAGGAAAAAATAACTTCATATATATGTAACACTACAATGGCTTGTGATATTCTGTGTTCTTTACAGATACCATAGACATCAAAGCATTGCAGTATATTTTATCAACTTGCCTGTATTCTGAATCTATGAAATTGTATTTTCTGCTTGTTCTTATTCAATTTATGATTTATTTTTCTCCCAGTATAAATCAGTTTCTGTTCTGTGGATTCATGGCAGGTATTCCATCTTGTTTTTCAATATGCCATGCCTAGAACAAATATCTAGTCAGTCATGGGCATATAAAGTATTAATCATACATGTTTGAAGGTATGTTGCTATAGTAATTCCTTTAGTGCAAGGAAAAATCAGCATCTAGCAGGCCAGGGATATGAGAACAGTAGGAATTACAAAGCTATAACGGCACTATTAACACATTATTGCATTGTAATGTTATTATTTCCTAACTATTCCAGTCCCCAGATGGCTAATTTTTAAGATAGAATTCTCCAGCAGGGATTTCATAAATGACTCTGACACAAAAGACACTTGCAATATGAAGAAGGCATTAAGCAATCTGAAGAAAATATTTTTTAAAAGAGAAAGTGGGCATACATGCAAAATATCTTCTGCTCATGACATACCAGATCTCTTCTATTCCCTATTGTGATGTGATCTGCCCTGAGGTGCTGAACATCACAGCAGAGAGATTAACAAGAGGAGGAGATTAACAAGACCCAGTTTAAGAAGAAATGCTGGGAGTTTAGCATGTAAAGCTGCAGAGCAGGAAAGCTGGGACAGCTAGCAGGAGAAGATATGGAAATGTCATTTCATCTTGTGTTACAAATCTAACTGGAAAATTTTGAACCCAAAGCAGAAAAGACACTGTCTCTGAGAGGATTGTAATTATCTGGGGTAGAAAGGAGGCTGCAAGTTATGGTGCAGTTCATGTCTGAAAAAAAGAATGCAACGGTAAATTGAACTGGTTGAGAATATGGACTGAACCACAGCAGGAAAGAGGAGCTACTCAGACACAGATGGCCTTCCCCTCCATTAGGGCTGCTAATCCTCTGTGTGTATTAGTACTGCCTTCCCTGGCTGGAAGGCAGGCTCAGCTTCAAGTTATCCCAGTCCTGGTATTGAACTCTTTGAGGCTGATGCTTTCCTAAGGTAGATGTTTGCATTATGTTGCAAAAGATCCTGAATTGCCTACAACTGCTATCTCCTTGCTGTGCTCTGTGTTTTAAATATTGAAGTGTTGAGGCAGAACTACTTTCGTATTACTTTTTCAACACATTCTTTAAAGAAAAGAAACAAGGATCCCACAAACAAACGAGCACTGCAGTAGACCTTTGGATTTGTTGCATTGATTTACTGTCTGAATGAACAAGAAAGAACATTTATATTTGAATGGATGGGATCAAACTGTAAAGATCAGAGAGAGCTAGCAATGCATCATTCACATCCTTTCTTTTTAATTAAAGACAAATATAGGCCTTCAAGAAAAAGAAGCTTCAGTTCAAATCGGTATTAAGTTTAATAACAAACAACATTTACAGAGATGTATCATTTTCTCACAGTTTTGTTGTACAGCAAAGTGACAGTAAGGAGCAAGAAAAGGGGAAACCTGGAAAATTTCACCTGTCACAGAAAGAGAGAAATCAGAGCCTGCTTTAGCTGAACATGCTTTCCAAGGTAGAGAAAGATTTCAAAGGAGGAGGGAAGGAAGCAGATAGATTTAAAAAAAAAAAATAAAAGAATAGAGTTTAAAGACACACTTCCTATTTTGGACTCCTTGGGAAATGTGTGAAAAGAAGTTAAACAAGCTGCTGACTTTAAACTGTGATGGAAAGAATGATATCAGGAAAACACAAATACCTAGGCATTTGGAAATGAACAGCTGTGCTTCACCACTGAACTGCTCTGGTCAGCTGCAGCTTGCGCCCAGATATCATTTTCTGGCTACCTAAGAGCCAAAATTAGAATCCCTGTAAAACTCATTAGAGGTCCCAGCAGTATCTAACATTTCTATAGCTCCAGACTAGGCTGCGCTGCACAGCAAAACTTTTCAGTGCTGTATAGTGCCAGGCTTGTGACAAGAACCTGTGAGTCCACAAACACGTGGCTTTTCTGTAAGGGAAAGCATCTCAGCATCCAGCAGACATCAGTTTCCGAAAAGATATTAGGAAAGTGCAATGTCAAATTATTAATAAAGTGACTGACATTAAGAACTAGAATTTTGCAAGCCATCCTGGCTGGGGAAACATTTGTGGTTAGGTCTGTAATATTTGAAAGGTGTGTCTGCACTGTGTATGTTCATTTGGGTAAGAACAACAGGGGTGGCTGCACTGTGAGTCTCATTGTTCCTGTGTACATATGTATATTATTGCTGTTTATGTATATGTATATGAATAGCGACTGTGGTGTGTATGAGTACCACCTACATATGCACGTACGTATAGTCATTAAAGGTGACTAAATTGAATGTTATAGTCATAAATGTGGCATTTTCTAATAACACGTTCTTAGCTACTTTTTTCAAAACGTTGAAAAATATTAATATTTTCCAAATTTAAAAATATTAGGTTCTTAAAGTAATCATGCACCTGTATAAGAGGCTATTCCTACTTCTGTCTCTCCTAGTTATCTCTCTTCCTCAAAGTCCATTCCAAATGTCTTGAGAATGCATCTTTTCCATTTTTATTACAAGGTCATTTCCTTTCTTTGGCAAACTGACTTTTACTGATCTCCTGAATGCTCCTTTAAATCAGGTTTCTTCTAGTGGCTCTAATCTAATACTGTATTATTTTGAAGTAATACACAGACACAAACAGGCATAGAGTTAAAATGCAAAATACTGAGGAAGGCATTGAACCAAAGCATACATCTACTGCTCTATTTGGTTTGTGTTTTCCAGTTAGCTACATTAGACACTTAGGGATCAGCTATTTATTTACATCGCACCCTCAGAGGCTCCACCCTGTAAGAACTCTGGAATTAATTGGGAAAAAATCTGGTCCCATTGAAAGCTTGGGGAATTTCACTACTGACTTCACTAAAGCCAGGATTTCACCTTCTATATTTGCTCAAGGAAGAGTGGAGCCCTTTCCCCCCAGCCTATCTGCCCCTCTGCCCCTGCCCTGAGTGCCTCCCAATGCTCACACTCAGTGTCAGGCAGCGCAGTTGCTATTCATCTGCTTCTCTTCCGAGCTCCGCTGAGCGTGCTAAGGGAGAGATGCGCCAGCCTGCCCCGGCGCAATGGCCTTTTAATGAACTAGTCAAGGGTTTAAACTCTCCAAGAACACGGGGAAAAGCATTTTAAATTTAAGACCCTTTTAGGCAATTAAAACCTGACATGTTGCCATTGAAAACAGGCCAGGGAAGAAGCGACTCCACCTCTTGCGATTCGCCACTTACAGGGAGAATAATGGCATTTCAGGCACCCCAGGTACTGCAGCCTTCAGAGGGTGCTCGTATGTCAGCTTCGTGAACTGATTCTGGCTGTGCAGCATCTTGAGTTGATCCTTCAGGCGTGAGACAGTGTTTGGTCACTGAGCAAACTGGATTACTGTATCTTGGGCCAGTGCCATTTCAAAATATGGGGGAGGAGGAGAGTGAGAGAGAGAGGAAGATTTCCACAGCTTAGAGATTTGTTTCACTAAACAGTTTTATGCTTTTGCGTTTGTTTGTTTGTATGTACGTTTGTTTGTTTTAAATATGTGATGTGATTTACTTCTATTTGAGAGAAATAAGAGTTGAATACCTTAGTAGTTGATATATTCAGTGTTTGCAAACTAGCAAGTAATTTGCTATTCAGAATTTGCTAGATATCCTATCAATGACATACTTTGGGAAAAACCCCTACTTTCTGAGCTGCACTGCTCTGCAGTAATGGAAAAATTCTGTGTCCTTTCCACTTATGTCTTGTGTGGCACTGGAAAGGCTTAAACATTACATAGCTACATACATCATGCTGGAATACTCCATGGTGTGGCCCTGAAAAAATAACTTTCTATAAAAATTTCCTAGTAGTTAAAAAAGGCATAAAGTCAACTTCTAACCACAAACATATCCCTCATATTTTGATTCTCAGGTGCTGTGTCAGGATCAGGACTGCTATGCCCAAACCCTTCCCACACAGAATCAGGGAAGCCAAGCTGCCTTGCCAATGGTTGCATCTCAGCACCCTTATGCTGGAGATCACAATTCAGTGTGTTTTTCAGCTTAACTCTACATCTGTTACTGCTGCTCTCCATTTTTATAAGCCTAACCAAAGCAGGTGTTTGCTGCGCAGTCTCCTATTGACATGTGGGAGAATCAATCCTCCCCTTTACTGCATTCCTGTTGTTGCACATGGTCTGGCTACACAGGCTGGGCTGGCCATGTCGCAGAGGCTTTCAGGCAGTGAAGGAGCAAAGCTTGGGGACCAGCAGCCGCTTTCCTGGAGCACAGCACCAGAGGAGCTGCAAATGCTGGCATGGCTACAAGAGTGCTGGCGAGGCTCTTTTGGGACATCTCAGAAAGCTTCAGAAAGGACAATGTTCTTTGTCAAATCCACTGCTGCTGAGGCAGAGACCTTCTTGCAATGTACCCACCTTATCCCTTACAACTAAATGCACAAATGTATTTAAGATGAGTTAATGGAAAAACATGAAGTGTTTTGTTTCAGCCAAAGCTCCCCTTTAGGGAGGTAGAGCAGTTGTACTTTGGAGTGATCCAGAGAAGTGCCTGGCTGTCCAGTGCCACGAGTGCCCTGAAATGTATTTTCCTTCACAGCCACCTTGTAACACTGCAGAGGACAGCAGTTTTTTCTTGGTTTTCTGGTTGTAAAATATCATCATGAGATAACTGCAGCATGTGTAGAGAAAAGGACATTCATGAAATCTGAATTCCTAAGTTCATTATTTTTCAGAAAAATGCAGCTGTTTATAGCATCCTCACAGAGCCAGATGCGTGACGGAGGAAGAGGTGTGGAGCTGTGCTGTGGTTGGGAGGCTGGTGGGACTGGAGCAGGCGTGGTGCTGCTGGCTTGAAGTGTTTCATGCTGGCTGTTCAAATGGAGAATTGTCTGCCTCCAGGTAATTAGACAAATACGTGCCTTTACTTTTTATTCTCTGCTTTTTATGGAATTCTAAAATTAGAATGTGTTAAATGTGTTTTTTACACAGTGCTCAACTCTCATGCGTTATAGTCCTTTTGTGCACTGAATGACCTCTGAGAGCTGGAAAGGGAAGTCTCACATGAATAATGAAAAACGTTTAAGTCGTTACTTAGCCTTTTTCTGCTGTCTTGTTTTTGGGCCTAAAGTGTAAATTCACCTCACTATTTCTGAAGCTTTTCCTATAGAATACTAGGAAATTACTTTCAGAAGAAAGCAATTATTAAAAGCATGTTTAATGTTTTCTCTGAGCCTCGGGCTTTGAAGAATACCAATGTCACAGAATGAGAGCAAGTGGAGAAAAGTGAGGACTTCCATATGGCTTAATATCAATATCTGCACTACATAATTACATTTCCTAAATTTTCTGCATCTCCTGAACTTTCTGTTCCTTTCTACAGGAAGGTGTATCTTTGATATTCCTCTTGTGCACTGAAGCACACATAAATCTAAAAAGGCTAACGCTGTATTTTACCTTGGTGCTTCGTCATTTTTGCTATGGGTACAGAAACAGAAGATGTGAAATTGATAAAAATAACTATTGCATTAGTAATAGTATTAGTATTTTTCTTAGTATTAGTAGTTGTATATTGTATTAGTAATTGTAATAGTATTGCCTTTATATATTTTTACCCAGGCCATGGGAGAAAACAGTGGCCTCCAGTGCCACTTTTACTAAGGGCCCCTCTTCCCAAAGGCCATTTCTTCACTTTCCAAGCTTGTATAGGTTTGTCGCCCTAAATTCTGGCATTTATGAATGTATGAAGAATATTTCATCTAGGTTCTGTCTCATCATTCTGTTTATGAATATCCACAACCTAAGAAGAGTTTGAAAGAAAGAGAATTAAAACATAGGAACGGATCTAAAACACTGTTCACAGTTTTTAGCATGATACCAGCAAAAAACTGGCTTCTAGTGGATGATTCCTCAGAGTTTCTGTTGTCATTACTGTTTCCACTCACATGTAATGTTTCTAGGCAAGTCTCACTGCTCTGAGACCTGCTTATTGCAAATAGCAATGATAAAAAACGAGAGTTTGAACTGAGTTGAATCTGCACTTGGTCTCTGAATGTTAACTCATGCTCAACAATGAACTTATACAGCTTGAAAACAATCCTTGTCCCTCCTTGTTTGTTTGCACACTCCCTCCCTCCCCTCCCTTTCACGGTTAATAATTGTAATAACATACTCAGATGCAGGCAGTGTTATTATCTGATAATGCCTGAAATTTGAAATGGGCCTATTAGCCACCCGAGGCGAAATATAATTGCCCAGTTTCTGTGCAATATCAGATGGCAGATGATGTTGCTGAATGTTATTACTTAAGTATTTCAATTTTTCATATGGTGGAGAAATTAAATTTCAACTGTGTTCTGCAGCAAAATACTCTGAATTGAAAGGTATTACTATTTGTGAAAGGTTGTGATACTGGTACTGTTGCCCCTCTACCCTTTGGTGAAACTGGCACTTTGAGCGCGCGATTAAAGCTGAAGAACATTGCTGCTGAGAACAGGAATGTGGTATAAACTGTGGTAAATATTTGCACTTCCAAACAGCAATCACCCTGTGTCAGCTTTCCTGAGTATGTGAGGCCTGAGTCCATTTCACTGCTGGGCTCTTTATCCATTGACATGGAATAGTTACACAGCTCCAGCACTAGTTGAAATTCCCTCTGGATTTGTGGAAGTCAAGGATTTTGACCAAGAAAGCATTCCTCCTTGTCTACACTCCAAAGTGTGCACTGACTCAAGCAAGAGCAAATTACCTTCTTTTCACCCATGGCTCCTGAGAGGAAAAAAGGCATGTGTGGATTCCTGCCTAAACGCTGAGATGGCAGACTGCAGCCCCTTGCCCCTGAACTGAGAGGCACGTGAGCTGCCATCTCCTCAACGGTGCTCCACTGGACTAGTGTGGCAAGAGCTTTGCTCTCTTTCTTCAGAAGAAATCTATTTTTTTCCCAAGTCTGAGCTTGTCTTTATCCTACATGTTTTAAATGTTCAAATCAAATTCTCAGCTGATGCCCTTTTTTTTTTTCCTTCCTTTTTTCCCCCCTTAAGTAGGTTTGTATAGATCTGCTTTAAAGCTCTGGGGACCCTAGAAATAGGGAATTGTGGCCCCTCACCTGGTAGGTGGTGTGGGGCTATGGGCCAGCAAAACCAATGTTGCTAATAAAGCCTGCTGGTGTGACTCAGAATTAAGGGTTACTTGCGAAAAAAAAAAAAATGGGTACAGCTTGAATAATGTCACGTTACACTGAAACCTTTGGGACTCCCTCCCAGTGGAACAAGTGTAACAACACTGGCTGGGCTGGATAGACCGTGGGGCTTAACATATGGGCTTACCTACAACAGCAAGAAGAAACTACGCTCTACAAGAATCAGAAAGTACCAGTATTTAACACCTTTGTGCTACTGCCTAAGGCAGGTGTGAAATAGTAGTTTTTCCAGTCTTTCAAAGCATTTCAAAGACTTAAGCTCTTTACAGAGCTGGCTTAAGAAAATTCTGGCTTTTACCAAAGGCTATGGTCTGTTTGTGTGTATGAAGCTTCTAGATGCTATGATTCCCAGATACAGGATATGCACGAGATAAGGAGCTATGAATTTATAGGCTTTATTTGCCCTTCAGCTCATTGTTAATCAGTACAATGCTGGGAAAAAAATCCATCTCTGAAGCCCTAATTCTTCAGTCAGAGCATCAAAAGAAATGTGAAGAAACTTCACTGGAAAACAATTTTTCCAGAAGATAAGGAGTCAGTGTGGATTCTGAGTGTGACAGGTCTGTGAAGTTCACAGCTCCTGCTAGCCTCATTCCTCTGGACCTTGTTGCTGGTCTGTGCAAAATGGGGGTGACCAATACTGTCAAGGGTTTGGCTCACCCCATTTCAAAAGCAGAGCTTTAGAAGTGGAAGAGCAGACTAACATAGAAGATGTGAACAGATGAACAGTTAGTAACGCAAATAAATTTTTAATATCCATCTTCAATTGTTTTGGAGAGGAGGTTAACAAGACTACTCAAAAAATCTGTCTGAATGCTGCATAATCGACTGTGTTTGAGGAAAAAACCCTAAGCCTCCCAGAAGCCCTTCACAGCACATCAAGCTCCCAGAGTGGTACAGCTTCCTCTTGGCAAGGGCATTTGATAGTTCACAGACTTCAGTGCCAGAACCGGAAAACAGTAAAACAAACTATAAGCTATAAAGAAAAGAAAAAAAAAATTACACTCATTGCAATTGAGTCAGCTTGTTGAGGGACATAAAAATCTAATCAATTGTTTCTGCATAACAATGAGTTGTCAGGTTGGGCTCCAATTGAGCAGCCAGATGGAGCCTTGCAGTTGTAGGCTGTAGTAGTAGTGTTCCTGGGACACACAAAACCACATGAGGCAATGAACATTAGGTTCATCTTTCTATTAACATGTAAGAAGTGCTCCACTTCACAGGAAAAACAGATTTCCCAAACCAAACATATTCAACTCGATGTGCTTCTCTGCCATACATGGCAGATAGAAACCTTCCTTTTAATGGATCCTTTCTGGGCTTAGAGGTATTGCTGAGTACCCGGAATCTGGGGCATGGGTGCCTTCCAAATGCCCAGATGACACGGAGGATCTACAGGAACTTCATTTCCTTTCTAACATTTTTGTATATGCTCCATATGCGTGGCACATTTAAAACGACACTGACGAGACATTTTTCATAAACATTCTGTTCCTTAATGTTTATAAATGCTCTTTGGGAAAACTGAAGCTGAACTCTTTTTCTTGAGTGAATTGTTTTTCTCCTCCATCTGGATACTTTGATTTAGTTGGCTCCAAGCTTTCTATTAGTTGCAGAAGCAAGCGGTAATAAGGAACTGAGAGTGTTTAACAATTTATCCCAAAAACTAACAAAAAAAAAAGAACAAGAAAAAAAAAAGAACTGAAGTCCCATTTTGAGTGTGCAAAGCTTGGCAGCATTCTGTCAAATAGGGTGTTGAATCAAATATAGTAAAGAAATGAAAATGACCAAACAAATCCTTTTGGCTTAAATGCAAACTGCGTTTCTGTCCCTGTCTGTGTTCCTCAGGATCTTTGTCATCCAATAAACTTTATTGCCTTTGGAAAGGGCTCAACAGAAGCACACCAGTGTCTGGTTTTATTTAAATGTATCTGTTTGTTGACAGGTGGGCAAGTAGGCAACAGTTTTGACTCAGAGACCTGGGGAAAAAAAAAAAAGAATTTGCTGATTCTTTTCCTAGCTTCCAATAACAGCTAAAACAACACTAATTGCTGCAGGAGCTAATGACCCCTCTCTTCAAAGGCGACCTGCTGAGGGCAGTTATCCCCCTTCACTGCACGGATTTAGCCCGGTGCTGCTTGGGACTTCGCACAGACTGGGTTGCACCCGTGCTGCGGGCGGCCCCCCTTCTGCTGCAGCTTCGGTCACACCAACCTCTCTTGGGAAGATACAAACCTCTGCTTCTTTTTACTGATTTATTTGACTGCAGTTAACATCGATTATCTTCATTGTGAAACCTTTTTTTTTTTTTTTTACAGTCTCCCCCTCAAGTAGTCTTTGGATGGTATTTCTTTCTGCTTTTCTCTTACCTTCACAGTTTTTTCTAATTTGTTCTCCATTCTGCCTTCTTCTAATCTGACTTCTGGTTTCACAGCTGTGCACGCTACTTATAACAGCTTTTATATTCTTTCTCTTCTCTCCTCCTACTTCTTGTAGCTGAAGATCTCAGTTACAAATATAGGTTATGCTCGGGGGATTCCACAACAGCTTTTAAGGATTAGTACACAAGTTGCTTTCACTGCTGTAAAACAGTATTTAATAACTACCCATGAAAACAAAATTCTTCTAAAGATTTACCTCTTACCAGAAGACATCTTAATTTCAAGTTTCAGGAATGTCTCTATGTTTCCTTTCACTGCAATTTGCTAAAGAAGAATTAATTTGAATTGTTTTCTATTTTGTATATCTATCTTTATATTGATAAATTATATATGCATACCTATTACTGTATTGAAGTAATATCTCTATTACTATTTTGTAGCAATTCTAATGTAATACTACGTTAAAACCGTGCATTGATAACAGAAAGTAATACATTTTCAATTAATAGCCTGCCTGAAAATGGATCATTGTCAAGGAGATGAAACATCATTTTTAGTATTTCTCAATGACTGAAGTAAAATGAATGAGTCAGGACTTTGTGCCTCTGAGAAATCATTAAAAAAAAGAACCTCTTTCTTCACATTGGAGCCAAGGACTTCAAAACTTGCACGTGCCTGCGGGAAGGCTGCATCCTTCTCGGGGTATCAGTGCCCATATGCCTGTCTGAAACAGCGGGAAAACTCCCTTTGCTTTTAGCCTCAGTAGGCAGGTGGAGTCATAGGTACCAGAAATCCAACAATTTGGGTTTGTGTCTTGGCCAACACTTTTCAAATGGGAGATGCTACACTTTGGCTTAAGAGATTATGAGAGAAAATATTCTTTCTTTTAAGAGACAGCTGCTGAATTGTTTCATTAATATTAAAATGTGCACAAAAATTTACTTTCTTATTCTGAGCTGGGACAGCCCTTCAAAGGAACAGTGCTGGTCCTTTGCTATTATGCTGTCATGTTAAAAAAAAAAAAGGAAAAAAAAGAAAGAAAAGGAAAAAAAGATTAGTTTCCATTTTAGCAACTTCTTGGCTTTTTACCTTATAATTATAGATTTATTATGGCTTTAAATCTCACTTTTTAATGTGCTTTTTATTGTTAAGGATGATAGATCCAAGAGGATTTTTGGATTTGAGATGACTCCTTTGGGAGTAACCTGTATAAGAAGTGTTGGATGCTGCAGATAAGCCTGACACTTGTGGGAAGCAATCCATGTGTGGGTTTTGATGGGAGTTGTCATTAGTGGCTCCAACCAGCTCCCAGGGATAGTGCAAGCTCAGACCTTGCTCCGTGTTCTTGACCCTCCCCTGGTGCTGTGTTTCTGGGTAGTTCCTTGCTGAGGCAGGGAGCAAAGGCACTGAGGAGAGTCCTTGCACAGATGTATCACCGAAAGGTCACTAAGAGGCAAATTCCCAAGTGACATTTTCATCCCTTCTGCTAACATTTTGGCTTGTACTGGTCATATTCAAGTGAGATAGTTCTACTGTCGCTATGTCCTTTTAATCCTAGGCATCCTAGGGTGAAATTTAAGACTCCAAGTAACTACCTACTGCTCCACATAGAGCATGCAGTATTCCTAAAGGGAAACGCATGTGAGACAAGCAGCTTTCCCCTGGCAGGCTGGAGTGGTACCTGGAAGCACCCCCAGTCTGTGAGGTGTCTGCTGTCCACATCCAGGCCCTTGGGGCTGGCCCTGCTCGGTCACAAATACACAGCTTTTTGCAAGGGAAGCAGTAACTGTGTCCTAACGAAGTGTCTTTCTGGATGAATCTAATGTGTCAGGAGTGTGTGTCTGCCCCATGCTCCCATGTGGGCTCTGCACTCACAGCATCAGCCTTAGAGAATCTTGGCATTCCTTAATTGCCTACTCTAATTAAGATTTCAAACCTAAGGTGTAGGCTTTTGGGTCATGGGACTTGTTCTGGCATATTGCGAACAGTTTCATGAGGTGTTCAAGTTGCAGTTTTTTGTTATGGGCCTGGGACTTAAAAATTTGTGTTTTATCTATATGTGTTTATTGCATTGGTAAAAAAAAAAGGTCCAAAGGTGCCGTGGTTTTTCGTGCTGCCTTGGCATACAAAATGTCATAAGAATATGCATTGTTAATATGTTTCAAGCTCCAGACCTCATAATCAACCTAATCAAGCAGGCTGTGCCTTGCAAAAACTCAAAAGAATCTTACTTCATCAAACTTGGTATTCCAGCTGGAGAGAGACCACAGAAAAATACCAGTGAAGAAGGTTTCTCAGGCAACCACGCAAGAGAAATTCATAGGAATGTCTTGAGCTGTCTGGAGGCAGAAATTTTGCATTGACATGTTTTTTTTTCCCAGGGAAATATGCAATTTTGTAAAAATAAAAATTCTCATGGCAAAATTTTTCTTTGCAGTTAGTCATTTCCTGGGTGAGAGCCACAGAGAGCAGAAAGGGAATTCTGCCTGTGAACTAAGGAAGGAAGCTGCATGTGTGGCCATTCAGCTGCTGAGCTGCATCTGTCCGACCTAATACATTTTGACAGTCAGGAGTGGAAGTGGCAAACCTGAACCATCAAAGTAATATACATGCCCAATTACAATGTCCACTCTTTGCCAGATGTCTGATAACAACATTCCCAATTCATTTGGTCCAATGCTTTAAGCATACAACACATTAAGCAAAACCTCAGTCTTTCGCCACTGAAGATGGCAAACCGCATTTACCACTATCCGAAAATGGAAATTGTATGTGCCTGTGTGTGGTCTGTCCCTTACTCACCAACTTCCTCTTTTTTGATTAGATTTGCATTACAAATCTATTGCAAAACACAGATTTAAGTAGCTGGGAAAATGTGTGTGGCGTTGGCAGTTTTACTAATTGAGGAAGAATGACTTGTGGGCGTGGATTCACCTCAACTTCAGCACCTGGATATTTTTAGGAACCTCTTTTATTGAAAGAACCCCACCATATTGACATTTTGTTATCTGCTACTATCTCCATCAATGCTTTTTTAGAATCCTTATGTGCTGCCTATTCCTCAGTCTTGGCATTAGGATTTAGATTTATTTCATAAGCTGAAATAAAAACAAACAAACAAACAAAAAAAACCCCAAAGCAAAACAAACAAACAAACAAAACCCCCCAAAACCCAAAAAGAGTGCCCTTTGTGTAGATCAGAAGCATTTACACCACTTCTGTTATAATAACATCCTGAAATTACTTTATCCCTAGTGTAACTTTCCCAGAAATTATTTTTGCCTAAATGATCTATATTGCGACATCTGTCAGGCAGCAAAAGAATAGTAATAGTTATAGGTAAGTATGTATTTCCAGAATATTCCTCATACAAAATTCATGTAGTGCAATACACACACACACACAAAGCAGCAAAAAACCTCCCAAAACAAACAACCCCACAAAAAAACCCAAACCCAAACAAAAACCATTGAATTAGCGATTCAAATTCTGTTTCCAATTAAGCTGTATACCCAGAGTAATTCCACAGATTGCTGCATTATTACTTTTGATTTATTCCAGTATAATTAAGAAAAAGTTATGTCATCAACTCCAATGGAACCCACAGTCTTAAAATTTAAACTAGAGAATCCTCTAAGATAGTTTCTGACTAATGAATTGCAATATAATTCAGTATCAAAAGAAGCAGTGATTTAATACTAGTATCTCATAATTGTCTTACTTAATTTTGTATTTGAGGTATACACTCCAGTTAGAGAAAAAAACCCAAAATACTAAGACTCAAACAAAAGCATTTTGAATTTTATTTTTTATATTATAGATAATTTTGCCTGCTCATCATTCAACAGTCAAATTCATGTAACAATCCAGAGCTCCAGCAGAGAAGGCTCAAAGCAGTGTGACTATACTGTGCTCCCCTAAACTTTTCCAGAGTCCAAAAGGTTCACATTCTGCTCCATTTTCCTCATCCTGATCCTTTCCTTCCCTAGTACCAGCCTCACTGCATCTGTTCTGTGAGTTCTGGCTCCTCACGCCTGCTCAAATCACTTTGTTGCTGTGTATACCAAGTTGCATTTATCTATGCCTCATACCCCAGTATAAATTGCAGTTATCCATCCCCCTTTCTGCTAGCAACCTTGCAAGGGTTACTGCAAATCTGTCAGACTCATAAAGTAGATGTCTTTTTGCCACTAATTCTTCAGCACCTGTTTGACTCAGTCAAACCTTATTCCAAATTATTTCATACACGCTCTCCTACATCCTTCGTGATTATTAAAAACTCTGTCCTGGCAGAAGCAACTTTAGATGGCAGCATAAGCACGACCAGGCATGAGAATGTTTGGGTAGTCCCAGAACCCATCCTGTCAGTACAGTGTCTGCTTACACCTCAGTCTTAGAAACAAAACTGAATATTGCTGGCCACTTAATCAAGTACCATGCATCTTGCTAAATAATCCACTAATAAACTAGCCAGGAAAGGCTATAACTCTGGATTCAATGTATTTATTTTATTTTTTTTCCCAGAGAAGAGGGGATGAGTGTCAAGCTCACAGAGAGAGACTGCTATTTCACTGCAGCAGTAATTAGATGGACCTTTCCTGACTTCTAGACTACAGAGTAAAATACTTCTTCTAGGTAATAGTGCCCTTTGTGCTGTTTTTAAGTCAGTGACTGATGCTTCCTCTTGCAAAGGCACACTTCCCTCTGTGATTAAATATTTACCACAGTGAGAGACCAGCAAAAGGACTAAGTGTCTCCAATTAACTATTGTGGAGGTTCATGAGGGACTGCAGTACGTGTATCAATATTTTAAAAGATCAGGTCAGAGCAATGTCCATATCAGGCCAGCTTCCTGTAGATGAGGGTGTGCTCTTTGTTGGTAGGCAGATGCGTTTCTGCTCACCAACAAACAAAACCTCCTCTTTACTTTCTGTGTTTTTGTTATAGATCACTTGTTAAATTATCATATTAATCATGTATATGAAGAGCTCTGCTTTGCCTGGTGATTACTAAGGGCAAGCAAAACATAATTAAAGGTGTTACAATCTGTTTGTGCTGGGTATTGTTATTGTTTCCAGGGCTCACTCACAGCAAGGAAATTCACATTTACTTCTCTGGACCAAGAGGTGTCTGTATTTGTGAGGATCAGCCACACGGGAGCCATCCGTGTCTACTTTCAGCTTGCGTTGAGAAACAAGGGCATCTTGCCCCAGGTCTGCTATCAAGAGCCCTTGGAGGGACTGGAAGGGAGTCAGTACTGCTCTCCTAGGCTGGCTGCTGAGCCAGGGCAGAAGGTCGTGCTCCAAGAGGAAGATTGGCTGCTCCTTGGCCTGTATTTTATGGACATGTATGGTCATTGACAGCATTTTGGCGTTCATGGACACTGGCAGTTTTTTCATTTCTCTGGGAAGAACAACTCTACGTTCTGGTGCATCTAAAACCTACAGATGTGGAACTCATCTGGTCTGCCAGTACCCTCAGTAGAGTTACCAAAGAACGCAGGGCTTGCAGTCTTCTGTCTGCAGTTCTCATCCTTCTGGCTACATCTTGTTTGTTGCAGTTCAATGAGTTGAGGGAAGAAAAACCCAACCAATCAAACCAAACAAAACACAACCGAAACCAACATTAAAAACAAACAAAAAAGCCCAAACAAAACCTGAAGCCGTGACAGCTGCAACAGATTTGGAGAATGAGAATAATAATTTGTTTTATACTGAACTGTGGTGATGTAAACAAATACAGTTCTAGATGTGATCAGGAAAATAATTAATCAACACTTTTATCACACACGTCTGAAATTAAAGTATGAAGCAAAGCAATTTTTATGCAACCCTCTGAGATTTGAGACCACTTCTTTATAAGGTGTTACAAAAGCTTAAAGCAGTTTAAGGTGTGTGCATGAAACAGATTCTTCGCTGCTAAGACCAGGGCAATGACAGGAGTACATTTCAGGCAAGGTATATATATATATATATGTTGGTAAGTTTGAATGTATTTCCTTTCATAACAGCTTTCTTACCAGATTCTCCATCCTAGTCACACAGGCACGAGTTTAACTCCAGCTTGGACTCTGTATGTGGGATCGCCTCAGGCAGACTTGTGTTTTGGGGTCCATCATAATACACCTGGAGCAGCACAGGCTCTCCTCAGCCACAATGGAGCCTCAATTCCCTGCTCTTCAAACCCCAGATGGGACCTGCGTGGTTTTGCGAAAGTCTCACAGTTGGTCCCCCCATCCCTGGGGCAGCAGAACCGGGACAAGCAGAGCCAAGCTGCAGCAAGGCTTCATTAGCTGTGAGCTGTGTTAATGGGCTGCTCGGACAAGCAATGCTTCTCAGTGGCTTCATTAGGCTTCCTGAGACCCCACGTGTAGAGGGAGCAGAGGCACCTGCTGGGAGCTTCTGGGAGCCCGTGCCTGTCATGCTACAAAAGGGCTCTTAATACGCACAGGACTTTTCCTATGAACCTGCTTTACAGTCAGCTGAAAGATGCTTCACACAGTTGATTATTTCTGGTGAGTAAAAGGCCCTTTGTTTCAGCAGTTTTTTGTACAGGAGTAGAGTAGTGTCTTTTTTTTTTTTTTTCCTCAGGCTAAATAAAAAGGAGTATATGGAAATGTGAATACTCTGAAGTTTAAGGAAAAGTTAGGTTGATAAGAAGAGGTTACCAACTCTACTTACATTTAGCACAGGGAGGCATATTAAAGTCTGGGACCTCCTGAAGCAGAAAGGAGGTAACCTGCTGCTGGAGCTTTTGGGGAAAATCTTTGGCAAACTCCTCTCCTTGGGCTGGGGAAGAACACTCCTGTCACACTCCTGCCTGAAGGACTGCCAGGGTTTCAGCAGTGCAAGTGCTGGGAGCAGAGCAACACCCAGAACTATCTGGAAAACATGAAACAGGGCAGGAAAGGAGTATAGGGCTTTTCTGTTGCCCGAAGAAAACACAAACTGCACTGTGTGAGAGTAGCATTGTATCTCCATGTGCAGTTGTCCACCTTGGACATGATGAAGCTAGTATGCTGGCCAGGGCCTCTGCAAGCCATACCCAGTAGATGTGGGAAAGGCTAATAGTTCCTACCTGCATCATATGGAAGAGATAAGATTTGTTTATTTATTTTTAGAATAGAAAACAGGCTCAATTTTGGCAGAAAACTGTGAAACTATCTAATATAGAAAGCAGGTTGCACCAATGTGCATGGCAGATAAATAGCCTTCTTTCTTGTATTTTAAATTCCCCATACCACCTCCTTTTTTTGTTTTCCTTCAGGAAAGAAGTTGGGATTTTTTCCATATATTCCTACATGGATTAAAGAAGTATCCAATCAACATACTCTGTTTTGAACTGTACTTATTCCTATCTGTAACATGTGCCACAAATACATTCCTTAAATAAAAATCAGAAAAGAGAAGGAGCTGCCAAACAATGAATGATATCCTTAAAAAATTCAGAAGAGTGACCAGAGTGTTTGGCCATGAGAAAAGGAGTGCCCAGAGTTCTTCATTGTTATGAGTTTACAGAGAAGAATAAAAGGAAGTGCTTACACTTGCTGATGAAACTTGGATGCAGAGGTCCTCCAGCAGATGAGATATATTGACAGAAATACAGAGAATTCCCTTAGGTCTTTCCTAGGTCTTTCATCTGGAGATGTCAAAGCATTTCTTAAGACTTCAAGAGCTGCTTTCATGCTGACATCTGGGACGGTCACTGCTGAAAATTACTTTCTAGAAATATTTTGCCACAAAACATCACAGAAGTTAGCTCTCGTAAAACTGGAGGTGGTGGTGTTGTTTTAATCAGAGAAAAGGTAACATTCTACATAAAACTTCCAATTGCCTGCAAAGCAAAATTGTGTATGACCAGAATTATTCACAGACTTAAATTCAGAAAGTTCTTTTCACACAAAGCTTTAATAATGATACACAAGGGACAATATAGCTGAGGAAACAGGTGCAGAAAATAACAATTATTCCAGTGAATATCCTGAAAACGTGGAGCAAGTTCAGACAATGCAAATCTACTCCCTAGTGGAAAGAGGAGCATGGATGAAATGACACATGACTCAAGTGAAAATAGAGGCAAAGCAGAGAGCTGAGTGCATATTTAACACTTCAAACCTAAGTACCTGAAGCTGACAACTCCAAAGAGAATGGGTATATACACATGGTATGAAACACTGTGAGATGTGCAAGATGTTTAACCGGTTTTTCTGATCAATGAAGAGAATTTAAGAACCATTCACATGTTTTGACTCAAAGAGTGATATAATTATATGGTTGCCTGCTTTAATTGTTGTGTGAAATGTGATTGGGTCAAAGGAATTATGCAAGCAAAATAAAGACATAATACGCCTCAAATTTGATTTTGATCTGTCAGAGTTTCAAATGAGTTTCTGAGTAACCACAGCTCACGTCATTCAGAAGAGGAGTTTGGAGAAGACAGTGACTGTGCACAATTGCAGCAGACTTCCTCTTGGAACAAGACTAGGGATTACTTTTGAAATTTTAACCAGCAAACAGATACATTTCAATAGGTTTTCTTTCCCCCCACACGTATGACAGATTCTTGGACTGACAGGTTGAGAAGTAGTATTCTGAGTAACCTGTCCTTACTTGCAGGCAAGAGAAGAGCAAATGTCAGTAACTGGACATGATAAAGTGTAGGAGGCTGGACTGGATTTAGAGTAGGTTTGGGGACAATGAGAGATGTAGCACTATGAAAAGAAAACAATGGTGTTACACAAAATTTCTTATTTTCCTATTCTGAATATTTATCAGGTGTGCTTTCAGTGTTTATATGAGTATTCCTGAGAGGCAGAAGAGCAGGTGGTTTGAAGAGCAGCAGTGGCACTGGCAGAGGAAGGATACATGGAGCACTCTGGGCTGCCTGAACCCTCTAGTACCACACCAGCGTCCTTCATACAGGAACTGGGGCAGTGAAATTAGTATGAGAGGAAAGGAATAGAAATATACAGGATGATCCAAAGGCACTGTCTATATTACTTCTTTACCACTAGAATTTTTTCCTGGTTTTCATAATGGGTACTCCTTGCAGTTTCTTCAGAAACAGTGACACTTTAACGTCAGTGAGGTTATTGTCTTAGAAAGACTAAAAATTAGTATTTTACATGGATTACAGCAGCAAACTATAACTAAAGAGTAACATTTTTTTTGAAGTACCACAAGGCTTCAGGCCTCAGAGTTCCTGCAGGGAAATATATCAGGACTTTGTCACTTCCTTCTAGGCTGGAGTGCTGGGCGAAATGTGTCTCCACCACACAGAAGGAGGTGTAGTCCTTGCTAACACTCCCAGTGGCAGCCACGGGCACCTGAGCATCGACCCTGAGCAGACAGGGGCAACCTGAGCATGCCTTGTAGAATTTGGGCAGTCCAGACTGCCAAATTGGTGCATAGGTTAAAGAAAAGAGAACCTTTCTAAAATTCACAAATGTCAGTGATAGATCAGGAGCACAAAGGACAGCAGGAAAAAACTGAAATGAGAGAGTTTCAGGCTCCCCATGAGAGTAAGCAAGCAGGGTCCTGGAGATAGTGTATAGCCTTGCAGCAGAGTGTAGAGCTGGGTGTCGTCCTTCCAACCTGATTTATCCTGTGATAATGAACGTGGGTATCACAGGTTCAGAGATGTTGCTAAAACCCCCCCCACCACAACAATATCCCAAACAAAATGCAAGCAAAAGCACCCCCCAAAATAGAAGGAGGCTTTTATTTAATGCTGCAGAGCTCTCTTGAAAACTAGAAAGGTGGTGGCATGGAAAGCACAGACAAATATTTGTACAAGAGCCATTATATATGATAGAGGAAAGATAACCAAAAGAAGTTAAATTGCTCTCTCAGCAAGAGATCAGTGAAAACAGGGGAGATTTGGATGAAAAACAGGCTCTGAACTTGCATTGATTAGAACTTCACAAGTTTAGTCAGAATGAACTGATGTTAAAAAATCACCTTGGTCGAGTGAAATGATTAAGTGGGAACATTTTTAAAGTGAGCGAAATGCTTGCTAAAAGGATATGACAGTCTGACAGAAAATAAGCATCTGGTAGCAAAATGAAGTGAGAGCAGCTACACAGAAGAAAGAAAAGAAACGGAATATTTTAGTTTGGTTTCAATACAAGAGATCAATCATAGGGTTCAGGTTGGTCTTGCAGCAACTTGTTCTATAATTGTATTACAAAAGGCACTTAAGCATCCTATAATTTGAGCCCTGCTGTTCTTATAGCAACACTAGAAGAAGGGAACTTAAGGTAATATATTAAAAACTCTTTGGGGACCTCAGTATTTCATTGTTTTATTAAGACAGAATTTTCATAAAATGGAAATGAGATTTGCTCACCTGATTGAACTCAAAGAGCATCTTTTAAGTCAGATGGGCACAGAGCATCATTAAGCCTGTTGTCAGAATGGGATCCCATCCACCAAGGAGAGCAGGGACCTGATGATATAGACTGTGGTTCAGGATCTTCTCCAGCACTGTCGGAGAGAAAAGATCTGTGCTGAACATACCCTCATCCCTCCTAAAAGTTCTTATGCTGTTAAATGAAATGAGAGAAGTTTGCAAATGACAAAATATTTTGACTCACTTGGCAATGTCAAATTTCATTTTGACATTTCTGAAGCGTTTCTATGAAACTGAACCCTTTTGTAAATTATTTGAAAGTGTGGATTTTTCATTTTAATTCTGGATGCAAACAAACACTGAAATATTTGAATTATCCATGTGGTGAAAACTGATTTTGGCCAGTTCTATTCGGTAATCATTTTAGACACTGAATAGATTTTAATGATTCACAAACTTCCCAAGATGTGTCAGATATTTTTTTTTTCTCATCTGTACCTCGAGCATGATGAAATGGATGAATTTCTCTAATCTTTGACTGACCTGCAATGACCCTGCCAAGCACTGCTACCTTTTGCTTTCTTTCCCCAGTGTAAGCATATTACATCTTGCTTAGTAGGAGCTGTTCATAAAATGCAGCTTTTAGACCAAAGATTACAATTTACTTAACATTAGGAGTAAGGTTTGCATATAGTCTGCCATATCTGCTGCTGAGCAAGGGCATTTTGATGCCTACATAGAGTCCAAGAAAAATTCATTCACTCTTCACTTTT
>JAWWTY010000077.1:58260470-58277605 GCA_035222235.1 Margarornis squamiger
TGCCATATCTGCTGCTGAGCAAGGGCATTTTGATGCCTACATAGAGTCCAAGAAAAATTCATTCACTCTTCACTTTTCAGCCCCTTTTCTAGAGTGATTTCTCCCCTTGCTGTCACACTGGAGCTGTTCTAGGGGCAAAGAAGGAATCCTCGGTGAAATGACCATGTGTAATGAGCATTTTCCTACCTATTTGACTTTGCCCTCTTCATTATCAGCATTAAAATTTCAGGCACTGCACATGCTAAACGTTTCCTGGGTTGTCAGAAATATATCTCCTTAGACACCTGGCCATCGGTTTCTGTAATCTTCACTGGGCATGAGGTCAGTGTGTGCCAAAACCAAGTTTCCTCAGCATAAATAATAGCATATTATAGAGATGGTCTTTCTTAGAAGTTCACATCAAGGTTGAAAGTCATCTGTGACTTGCAAGCTAGTATACAATGTCAGTGAACTCTGAAAATTGAGGCTGAGGACTTTGCTGGGAATAATGACAAGCTGAAGTATGATCAATAGCCATGTTCCAAGAAGTCTGTGCGCAGTTGTTGGCAAAATAGGTGCATTTAATTTCCCCATGTATCTGTTTAATTTTCCTCATGCATCTGTTTAGTTCTAAACTATGATGTGCATACATATACAGATCAGATTTTGAATATCATACTGCATGTAGTGATTGCGGGTGGTTTTCTGAGTGGATCTCAGCAAAAGAAAAGGAAATAGGAAAGCACTTGATTGCTTGGCCTAGATCTTCTACAGCACAACAAAGGTGAGCAAAAATGTCACATCTCTTTTCAAGAGGCTGCTCTGGATCTTGCTTCTATTGGTGAATAGCAGAAATGTTCATTTAAAACTGCTCTAGCACTGTGCAAGTATAGAAGCACAAGATCAGAATGAGAGTCAGAACAAAGCTTCGATAAGCATTTTTATCTTTGTAGAATGGTTTCTCATATTTTTAACCTGTTCTTGAAATGTAAATGTAAACTTCAATGGGAAAAATTACCTTATGGCAGAAGGAGATTGAAAATAGATCCTGGCAGAAAGTGCAAAAAACCTTGTGGATCTTTTTAGACAACTGTGAAAAAATGAAACTCTCTCTTGTCTTTTTTTGCAAACCATCTCTAAGAATACAAAGTGCAGTGGCTGTATCGAGGAGAACATGCTCAAAGTAATGGCTTAAAACACAGTGAGATGTGGGGCTTTTTGTCTTGCTTTGCTTTGTTTTTGAGGGTAGCTATTAATGGAAGAAGTCCCAAAGACAAGCGATAGTTGACCAAAGGCAGGCTAATTCGCAAAGATCAATGGTCTGACAGTGCTCATCTATCACCTTGGACGTGTGTGCATGGTAATCAATGGTCATCCATCTCTTTCCTTTAGGTCGATTAATCTTTTAATTTTGCAGGCTTGGTGCTCTGGTATAGTGCTTTTTATAATACCTGCACAAGATTTTCTTTTTATGCAAAAGGAAGGAAAAAGATTACATTATTCAAACTGTGTATGGAGTGGTTCCTCAAAGTCTAAAGAGAATAACTGTCTGAGGTGTGAAGTTAACTCATGGCCACTTCTTCCTCATGCTTTGAGGCCATACCATTTTCCATGTTTTATCTGTGATCATTTTGAACTCAGGTGAAAACCAGAATTTTAGAACTGAGTTTATGGTTTATGAAACTGAACAAATTACTGTCATAGAAAAGCGTAAAGAGCCAGTGTTGTCAGATGAGATTGGTGCAGTCGAACTTGCAGTAAGATCTGTATCTTAGCAAGGAAGAAACATTATCTATAATCTGCCTGAAATAGGAGAAGGAATTACAGTAAATGCATGTACCTCTGAATGTTTACTTGGGAATAGAAATTACCATCCCCCTGGTAATATGAGATCTTTGTCTTGATCAGATGAACCTAATCAAATATCCTTCAAGACAGACCTTCAGCTTTATAAGATATCTTGACAAGAACAGTTGTCCTTGGGATATCCCCCAGCATGCAAAATACTTACAGAAAGGTAGTATCTTGCTGATAATGTAATCTATGCAGCCTTAATTGAAAGACTTCTCAGCTGGAAAAAAGTAGATTATACCCAGTTAATTTATTAACTCACATAAGGCAAATAATTCCTCCTGGTTTTGTCTATTTGTTTGTTTTTTCTTGAAAAAGAATTTCATCAAAAGCTGTATTATCAGCAGGAACTTCTAAAATTAGATTAAAAAATTATCATTATCTTTACCATTATTAGTCTTATTTTTATTATTTTTTCTCTGATATGCCTTCTGTGTTCTAGTGAATCCGGTTTTTGTGAGAACAACCTGTTCCTATTGTGTTTTTTAAGTGCTTAATGCAGAGTGAAGGCGGATGGAATAAGGTATCCTATGTCAATAAAAAAAAGAGTTGAAATCACAATTTACAAAGTAGCAAATATGGCTAGTATTCTTACAGCAATGTATGATCACATTTAATAGATAGATTTTGATTTTTAAAAAATTAAGTTCTTCAGGAGAAAACTTAAGGAAATTTATCAAACTGACCACAGTTGTCTGAGTTATGTTATAATAAAATGATGCAGCAAACTGGAAACAAAAATAATAATATTGAAAATATGGGAACAGATTTCCTGGAGGAGATTTTTATTCAGTGGACCTCTTGCTCTTGAAGAAAATCCTGGACCTTCCCTGTAGGTATTCTGTAGTACTTAACCTCAGATGTGTCCCTAGTGATTAGTATGATTGCAAAATGCAGACAGCAGGCTGATGTTATTCAGCCAACAAATTGGTATCACTTTCTGAACTGAGCTCCTCACATAACTGAGGACGAAACTAATGCATAACTAACCCCCTCTCTCCCCCAAAACCCTACAGAAATAAGACTCATATCTTGGTTAGTATCTCACAGTAAGACTGGCAAAACAAAGAACCCAAATGTTGCAGGCCTTGGTTCTGTTCCATACCAATTCTCACAGAAGACAAGTGTCACTATGCAACTGCCACTCAAGTGAAGTGGAGTCTGCATTTCGTTTTGACTCTGGGGTGTCGATGTGCTGATTAGTTTTCTGATACAGCTTGGTTGTCAACATTTAAAACATTTCTTGGAAGAAGAAAAATAATTTTGAACAGAAGGCATTCTGTTATACCTATATTTATACATATTTCCCTGCACCCTCAAAACCCAGTTTGAAAGTGACTTATTGGAAGAGCTGTCACAATCATCTTGGAAATTGGTCCATTGACAGCATGTTTCAGTCAGTCGTCTCTCACAAGTATATAGGGTTTTTTGGTGTGTATGGATATTTTTGGTTTGGTTTGTTTTTTCGGTTTGGTGTTTTTTTTTTCCTTTGGTGTTTTTTTCTTTTTTTTTTTTTTTTTTTTTTTGTTTGTTTTGGTTTTTTTTTGGTTTTGGTTTTGGTTTTGGTTTTGTTTTTTTTTGTTTGTTTTGTTTGTGTGTTTTTTCTTTGTTTTTGTTTGTTTGTTTGTTTGTTTTTAAAAGCATATTTGAATAGTTTCATGCTTTCCCTGAAAAAGGAAAAGGAAACTAAATTCAGAATGGACATTTTGGAGGGTGGCATCTCTCATCCAACAGAATAACTGATTTCTTTCTTTATTTATTTTATTTGCAACTGATGTAGGTCATAAATTTGTAATCAAGGTGCTTGCATGAGAGGGAGAAGTTCCAGTTTGTGCTGCAGGGGCTGCTTCACTTTCCTGTGGAACAGTCATTGATGATGAGCCCATCTCCCTGGTACCTGCTTGTCAAGGCACTTTTACTGTCTCCTTTTTTGCTGCAGGATGGGAGAGCACCATCTTTCCAGAACAGCTGGTGTCTTTAACATTCTCTTGGGAGCAATGGAGTTACAGACCCCTTGAGGCTGAGGAATACAGTGAAAGTGGCTCTTCTGCATTTTTGAAAGGGGATCTATTTATGTAAAAGTGTGAGGCCGTGTCCTACAGTAGCTGTGACCTCCAAGGGAGAGAAAAAGCAAGCTGTTTTGTCTCTGTAAGGGAAGAGCTGAACCTCTGACTTTGGAGACAGCAGGTTGTCTTTCGCTTGCTCTGCACAAGGCACGTGGTGCCTGGCAAAGCTTGGGGTTTGAGACCTGCCCACATCAGCCTTGTTGCACCCATTTCTGGGATGCCCAGGGGAGAGCCCCAACTATCTGTCTCAGCATTACAATTTCTATTCCAGAAATTTGACCACTCAAGCTGATTATTTCAGTGCTCATCATTGTGGACTATGCCCAGTTTTGGAACTGGGCTTTAGTCAATCAGTGCTTGTAGATACAAGGACTGACCTCAGATCAGAACCAGCAAATACTGGTTACAAGTTTTTGCTTCTGGATAAGAAAAATGATGATATCTTCCCATATTAGAAGTGCATCCAGAAGAAAAATACATAAAGACAGCACCTTTTTCTGCTAAAATATCCAGACTTTTTCCATGGAAATAGTACTGACTGAAAGTGGCTTAAGGTCTATCATGAGTGAAGCACATGTTCTGTGTATTTTTCCGTATCATTAACATGAGTTAATTATGAATTTATTATTGCTTGTTGTAATAAGTAGCACCTAAAATGCCTTACAGAAACAGGATTAAAGGAAATAAATGTGTTTGTCTTTTCTAATTTGACTCATGTCTTTTAGCAGTGCTTTTTGCATAGTCAGATTTAGTTTTCACTACAAAGTCAACTCCTGATGTCTCCTTTTATGTGCAGGTCTTTCAAAAAGTAACAGGGGACAGATGAGGATATGGGTTAAGCCCATATGTATTCCACCACCTATGCTACTCTTGGTGATGACAGATCACACAGAACTGAGGTCACAGTTGGAAATCACTTGAGGTGCCGTGCTAGGGGGTCAGGCTCCTTCTCTGCAGGTCAGGAACTCTGTGAGATGAGGTGCTGCACTCAAACTCAGGAATCCCAAATCACAATCCCATAAGGTTACAGTTACAGTGCAGCTCTGAACCAGGGCCTTCCAGGCTGCCCTCACTGAGGTGAGGAGGAATCCTCTTAGAGCTGTGCAAAGGAAGGAGCAAGTTCTTGCAGGCTGGAAAAGAGAACAAGATGCACTGGTCCTGCTCAAGGATCCTTTCCCCCCCAGCCTGTGAAAGACAACATCATTCAGCCCCTCCATCTACCATGCAGCAGAACAAGAATTAGCAGCTAACACGTTTCCTCCATGTCCAGAGAGGACAGTCTCTTTGGATACAGTACTCCTTTAAGAGTTTTACTAAATTTGCACGTGAGCTCAATCTGCCCGTAGAAGAATTTCCATTTGTGCAGATGGTATCATTTGGCAGATCACTCTGATGTTGGCAGCGTCACAGGGGTCATATTTGTGCACAGATGGACTGTTCTTCATCTGTTTCTTTATTGTAATAGACCCAAATAGGTTTTCCCACAATAGTACATATGTGCATTACAACTCTCCTGGCTTCCTGTCACACAACTTATTTAGTGAGAGCACACCAAAATTTCTCTGTCTCCTTCTCTTTGTTCACGGATCAAGTCCTCTTTGTTTTGGGGAGGAAGGGGGAATACTAAGTGGAGCTACCAAGAATCTCTGTATATTCCTGAGCCATAAAATCAGGTGGCATTCCCAAGATGATATTGAGAGCACTTCTGTGAGCTTAGGCTGCTCTCATGTATAGATTTTTTTCCTGTGGTGAATATTTTTTGCACAATGTGCATATTTGTTACGGCTCCCTCATAAACCAAGAACACCTCCAGCTGACATGTGAATGGACAACTGGGGCGATTGGAGAGGCTGGGGAATCAGCAATTCAGAACTGAAGATCTTGAATCCAGAGCAGTGATTTGACTCTAGTAGTAATGACCAAAAGCTGTTACCATTTGACAGCTGTTTAGAAAATTATGCTAAATGAACTCATTTTTTTAGTGCTGAGATTTTTTCCCCCCCCTAAGCATCTATTGTCACTTTCATTTGCAATCTCAGTGTGGCAGCAATGAACTGAGTGTGTAGCTTTCAGGAGTTGTCCTACCAGTACTGGTTTATGGCACAACAACAGGACATTTTGGAAAACTTGCACTGCTTTTATTTTGCTTTACACATGACCTTGCTTTGTTAACAGAAAACTTTATCCATGCATGCCTTACATTTTATTAATGAAGAACCTGTTGTCTTGTGATGAAACTGAGACATTTTCAGTCTACATGCTGATATCAACTTTGTCTTTTCTTTCTCACTTGAGAACCTAATCAATTTATTCTGAAGTCCTCAGAGGTCACAGGTAGTGGAAATATTTCAGTATGAGCATTGTTTGCTGTATACAACTATGAAAGAAGTTTTCACTGTGTGTAAATGAGATCAAAATAGCTAGGCAGCTTGGACAGGGAATTTCTTGACATTTGTATGCCCAGAGTCCTAAATATAGTATCTCAGTAACGTGATTTTTACGGGCACGTGAGACAGCATCTAAAGTACCCTTTCCCCCCAAAAAAACAGTACTGTTTGAAAGTACTTGTTCACAATGTAAACATTACTGAAAAGGCAATCCCTTCTACAACTGTTTCTAAATGAAAAGTACTTCTGCTTATTTACTGGTCTATTTTTAACCTTTCGACAGCCTAGTGAACAAAAGGCATGAGCAGGGTACCAGATGAAGCATTTTGCATCAAATTAGGAAGGATTTGTGAGTGAAATTCCAGAAACAACTGTTAAATAACTTCTTGGATATATTAGGTAACAGAGAGAATAAAATTGCTGACTGCAACTAAATATACGCATTACTGGGGAAATATATAAAAGCTCAAACCCAACAAAACCCCCAAATTATAATTTTATATCCATCTGGTAAATCTTCATCATCAGTCCCTAATTATCTTCTTGTTAATACATTTCTGGTTACTCTGACACCTTAGGAATTTTTCTATGAATAGAATTCTTGCCCAAGGCTATGGAAAATTATACATGCTGCTATACATGCTTGGATACAGCTGGTTTCTGTTTTGGGGTCATTTTCTTTTTCCATCACAGTTACTTAATGTATCTACACAAATAGCTGCACTGAATTTTGCTTTTTCAGTATGATTCTGGAGTTTGAAAAGCAGTTTAAAGCAGAATATTCCTAGAAGAATTGCAGTTACAGGAAGCAAAATTAAAAAAGGGATGCACTTTGCAATGTAGTTGTGTAGCATGTTATCACATGATAATGTATTGATGGAGAGACACAGATCAAAAGTTAAAATTCTTGTGATGCTGGAGGTTTTGGCTGGTTTTGAGTGTTTTTGTCTCGAACAAGGGACAAATCTTTGCTCCTGCTTTTGAAAGGCGTGCGACAGGGTGTTTCACTCGCTGGAGGGTTTGCCCTCTCCTTAGCTCTGTCTGATGCAATGCAGTTGGAATTTCAGCCAGCACATTGCTGACTGGTTTCCCCAAGTCAGTTTCTGACAGCTGAACTTCTTTTCCAGAGTATTGGGAGGTTTAAGCAGTTTGTGAAGCTGCATAGGAGAGGACTTTCACAGAGAGACTTGTTGCAGATTAGGTGTACAGGTTCAGGTCAACAAGACAGCTGATACCAAAGCCTGTCACAGACTTCCATTTAGTCAATATATTTGCAGGAGATGGATTCTAGAGAAGATTTTATTTTCTTCATTCATTCCCCAAATACTGAAATTATAAACACTACTAACTGTGAATCCCCAAACCAAAAGAACACTACAATATGTGTAGTGTACTGGCATAGCAAAATAGCAAAATATTCTTCTGCCCACCAGAAGAGTGGGTTGAGAACTCAAGATATGGGTATCCTTTTCTCTGAAGATGAGGAGTAGCCATGCTGGAAGTTGAACCGTATCATAATTAAGAACAAGCAGAGATTGATGATGTTGTTATCACAAGAATGAAGATAATCAGCAACCAACTGTTTGTATATCTGGATTTGTAAAGTCTAATCTCCAAACCTCAGTTGGCAAGTAAGCAACATGCAGCTGCTTGTTCAGTCCCCCCTAGATACCATTCTGAAGTAAACAAAGACATCTTGATGAATATTGAGTAAAAGTCCTTCACTTGTCCTGTGAAGGGGCAACACTTTGAGATCTGTGTGCTGTGTTTGTGGTACGTACTGCCCACCACAGGAGAAAATCAGACTCCAGACCATCTAAGGAATGTACACAAATCCATGGGACCTGGTGAGATACACCCAAGGGTCTTGAGGGAACTGACAGATGAAGTTAAGAAGCCATTCTATCATATCTGAAGAGTCATGGCAGACTGGCAGAAATCTTGTCATGGTTTAACCCCAGCTGGCAACTAAACACCACACAGCCACTTTCTCACTTTCCCCTCATAAAATATGGGAGAGAATTGGACAGGTAAAAGTGAGATAACTCATGGGTTGATGTAAAGGCAGTTTAATAGGGAATGCAAAAGCAAAATAAATAATCTGTCACCATTTCCTATGGGCAGACAGGTGTCCAGCCATGTCCAAGGCAGCAGGGCACCATCACACCTAACATGTGCTTGGGAAGACAGTGCACCCCAGGGCACTCACAATAGGGTGACAAAAGAACCCAGATACACCATGGTTTGTCTCCAGCTTCTTGTCTGTATTGTCAATATTGCACTTAGGAGGTGATGCAGGGGCTCTGAAAGGCAGTGGAAGAGAAACCTCCTGGTCTACAGTGGCAGTATGAGACAGGAAAGCCAGCCAGAACAAGCCAAAAGAGCACTTCTTGAATTCTGCAGTCTGTGTGAAAATGAAGGGAGTCAATCTTGAGCTTAAGTTTTGCCAATATGAGCTGTTTTGTAAAAGGTTCCAAAATGGAACACAGGCCTGAATACAAACTGACTTTATACACACTAAGGTAAAGTCGAGTCAAAATAAATGAGAAGGGATCCCATGGTTTTTGTGCTGCAAAGGTCTGAGATGTTCTGATAGACACCCAAGACAAGGATTTTAGTCAGCTGTGGATATTTATGTCTTAGAGACGGGGGAGAGAGGGGGAAAAATTGGAGAATAAATGTAACTAGCATCATAATGGTGGGATTTGTCAGAATTTCCATTATCAGAGTCTGTTTACAGGTTGCAAATATTCCCTCTGGGTTGAGACTTAAAATTCAAGGTCATACACAGGAAATTATATTTATCTTTGCTAAATTAAAACATTGGTTCAGCAGCTTTAGAAAAACTACAATCATAAGAAAATCCTCAGAGGGCAAGAAGTTCAGATACTTCTGGCTTCTTTTTTCTTTTTTTTCAATCTACATTTTCTTTCTGCCTAATAAACATGGCATATGCTGGATATTTTAAAGCCTTGACCTGTTACACTGACATTAGTAGTAGAGATATATTGAAAACTAATGTATTGAAATTCTTTCACCTACGAATGCACCTTTTCCTGATGACATTTTCTGTTATTTTGTTTGTCAAGCTCCATAGTGTTCAGTGTTCCTGCTTTATATTTATAAGAGGATTTTGTTCCAAATAAGTCTTATCACTATTTAAATAGAGTAATTATTTGGTTTGTATTAACATTTCCTTCCCTACACAATAATAAATATATCTCTAAAATTCTCTATTTTTGAAGGTAGTGTAGAAATTAAAATGCACTTAAGAACTTCTTATTTGCATGTAAATTGTCAGGATGAAGGAAGTATGAGGATATGCAAAATAATATGTAATTTTCAATTACATTTATTATTATTATTATTACTATTATTAATATCTTCCAACTTTTTTGACTTCTGATAGCATGTCAGAATTATTTTGGTGATTTAGAATATAATTTCTGATTTAGATTATTAAGGAGCAGAGAAATTTATAGTCTCCAGTACTTTTTTCTCTCTAACTCCAAGTTGAGCATGTAGCAACTCCTCTGTATGGGGGCAGTCAAATTGTCTGTGAATAATTTTCTGTTAAATAGCATTCTGGCAAAAAGTTCTTCATTTCCCAGAGTATTTTAACTGGTATTTACTGGAGCTGATTGAATACTGTCCATTTACTGTATTGACACATTTTGATGTGACTGAATACATTATTCAATTAATCATCTCTGTCATATTAGGCCAGCTGCACCTTTAGCTCAGAGTAATAGACCTGATGTGAAGTCACTTATCTAGGAGCTGTGTGTGGTTTGATAAAATCTTTTCCCTCACTTGTTCTGATCAGAACAATAGATATTAGGTTGTTGTTCAAAACAGATTGTTTGATTTGTGATTTTGCTACTCTTACATTTCGTGTTTGAGGAAAAGATGCTCTTTTCTTATGGGTCTCTAAAGACTTGTTCTGGGTAAATGCCCTCTTGTTCTTTTATAACAGAATAGTTCTAGGGAGTTCACCTTGAAATTTATGCTATTATTGCTGTTAGCCTGTAATACACACTTAAAAATGAGTACTATGAAAAAGTGAAGATACATGCAAATAAATTATTAAAGAACAGGGAGAAATTGTTTCAGAATTGCATGATGCAGTGTGATGGAACAAAGGTCAGCTTAAGTTGCATCAGACCTTCAGGGTCTTGTTTCAAATCAAAATCAATTTCAAGCAAAAGCAAATGAAATCCTGCTGAGAGAAAGGCCACAGTAATATTTCAACACTCCACTGTACACCATAAAGTATTATCTGGTCTTCCATATCACAGAAATTATTCAGTTGGTCTATTTGGGTATTTTAGTAATATTCAATCTTGCAAATTAGTGGATTATAACAAGGAAAATCATGCCCTTTTAATTTAAAATGGTTCCTGCTAAGTCAATATTTCATATTTTCAAGGCAGTTCTTTACAAAAGTAATTAAAATATCTAGGCATCTTTTAGTGAGCTGTGGTTTTAAGTATTTTCTTTTTCATTCAACTTTTCTGCTTTCTTAAAAGTGAAAGATTTATGTATTTTTTCCCTTTTTCTGTATCAGACCCTTCTTTGAGCTGTTTGTGTGGACATCATGCAAAGGCCTCTCAGTGCAGACCTACAACGTAAGGAAATGCAATAGTTTCTTCAGGAACAAACTTCTAGAAGAGTATTATGGGAATTCAAGGTGAAATGAAATACTACAGAAAAATCCTCTTCAAAGCTCCCACTGAATTCCTCTAAAGCCAAGATTTCATACTTTTGCCAGGTCATGTCCTTGGCCTGATCAGCATCAAAATGAAGCTCAGTTCGTAAAGCTCTTTTACTGTTCAAATGTCCTCTGAAGCTTTTGACATATTTAATAAGAAATGCAAGAATAAGTAAAATAAAGTTCAGGAAAAAAACCCACCAAACCATCAAATTCTCTCCAGCCGCCAAAATTGCATTGTGTGGGGCTTTTAAATAATTATTATACATACCCTGGCAAATTGGCCTATTGAATAGACTGCAACATTTCTACTGATGTATATTTTAACTCAGACTCAAATCCTACTGTAGGTGAACATTTAGTGTACCCAATGACTGGAACAGTGATTCTCCTGTGCAGCTTTTGGCCAAGTATTATTAGGTAACATCAAACCAAACAACTTTTACTGAGAAAACCAATCTGGTTGCAACAGGCCACCTAAACCACGTGGTCCTCATGGTGGTATTGGAATAGTCTCATTCACACCTTTCTCAGTAAGAGAAGGTCCGTGTGGATCAGAGAAGCATTTTCTTCTCCTTCCAGCATCTTAATTAAAGAGTCAGTCACTTCTACAGATCTTCCTCAGATAAGCAGGCTCTCTTCAGTAATTCATAGTACAATATTTCTGACAAAAATAAGTCTATTTTAAAGATACTAACAGATCTTTCCATCCTCCTGGCCCCTATCAGTTGTTCTGCAGAAGCCCTGTGGATGTTCTATAGATACACCAATATGAGGGATTCATTATCCACATGATTGTAAGTGTGGTAGGAGAAACCATTGTGGGACAATAGCTTGGATCAAGAAAACTTGAAGAAAGAAATTTTATAAGCAGTAAAACCTGCAAAGATTTGAGCTGATGTTTTGGTTTCCTGCTTCCCCCCTGCTATTAATAAACTCACATCTCAGGAGAAGAGGGTTTAGGCTTTGCTACAAGAACTGTGTTTCTGAGCAGGCCAGAGAGACACCTGTTTATTATCCTAAAAAGAGCACTGGGAGATGAATCACCAGTTAGTGAGCTTATGTACACAGTCACAGTTCCAGAGAGCTGAGGAGAGGTAAGACTAGTGGTGAACCACTGAATTAGAAAGGGTTTTAGAGTCTTACATGGAAAAGTAAGTGGATGAAAGAATAGTATTATGGAATAAGTAAATGTTTAAGAAAATTAAAAAAGGAAAAAAATCAAGACTGAACAGGGCAAACAGAAGTAATTTTGTACTGTTTTAATGAGAGTCTCCACCACTGCCATTTTTTCCTCATAAGCTTTTCAAGATAGGCTTGTAACATTCATATGAATGATCTGGAGTACAGGCACCTGAATGCAGGTCCTCACTTCCTATACTGGTGCTGAGTGTGAAACTGTGGAACAGTAAAGACACAAACCTGGCAGAAAATGTGTTGGTGTGTGGAATTATTCCTGTGGCCTCTGGACTCTGAGGTGAGGAAAGTTCAACTCTTCCCAAGGGAGCCAAATTGAGAGGGTAGGGCAGCATACGAAAACAATGAGGGAGAAGGAAGCTGAGTTGGAAGTCCAGTGCAAGGTCAGAGGGAGTGATAGAGGTGTTTTGCCTTCTGGCTGAGGCCAGGAAAAGGAGCGGAGGGACTCATCAGCTGACTTCTCTGAATGAGGATGGGAACTTGGACAAAGCAACAAAAGCTGAAGGCCAGGGAGACAAAAGACTGTCTTAATTCCTCAAGTCTGTAAATGAGATGGAGAGAGCAAAGGAACAAGTGAAAATGCAGGCAGCTGATGTTTAGGAGTGGTGGGGGACTGGACTGCACGGAGAAGGAGCTGTCTGTGGAAGGTGTTTGCTGGTTTTCTTTGATGGTCTCTATGACTGTGCACCACAGTGCCCCAGGCAAGAGCCCTGGAACTGGGAAGGTACCAGAGGTGCTGGAGTATTTGAACTGGGCCCCGTGTGCTTCATGTGAGCGTGTGTGTGGAGTGGATGCTTTGTGGGCTTTCCTGAATGAAATGTTTATTGTGTGATTGCAAGCAGTTGAATGTTGTGACTGGGTGTTCCTTTCCAGTTCTATCACTTGTTTGGGATTCTGAAGGGTTATACATGTGTTATGTGTATGTTTGAGATATATATATATATAAATACATATATATATACATATATATGTATATATATAGTCTGTGATACTGAGGAAAGAAAAAGTTTCCCAGTAGGATGTTAATCGATATGGGAAACCTCAGAGAGGATAGGTGGATCTGCAAAGGATACTTAGCCAGGTTTTAAGTAAATTATGCACAATGATTTTAGGGGAAACCTTAGCAAACTAAGAGTGGGCAGTTCCAGGAAACTTGCCAATTCTATTGTGAAAGTTGTTCTTGTGGTTTCCTTGGTCAATGAAGTATATTCTCTCAGGACTCTCCCAGTTTTATTCTCTTCTCAATTACCTCATTATTTATACTTTTCTAATGCCAAAATCCACCTTCTGTATCCCCCATAGTCGTCTTCTGCTTGGTTATGGATGAACCCAGAATAAAACTGGAGTCCCTGCCTCAAAAAGGTTGCAGTTTAGCTATAGACAATAATAAATGTGTTTACTCCTGCACGTCCCTCTGTCAGAAGAAATGAGAGTGTTCAGCAACTTAGGCAGTTGCTGGAAGGTTTTACTGTGAAGCAGGAATCCATGTAGGTCATGGAAACATAAAGGCTAGATGTTGCCCACTCTCAACCATAAAAAAAAAAGTTATAACACAAGAATTATAAGAAACAAGTATAGGAATAAAACCCCAAACAAACCACTAGTGTATCCTACCTATGGTAAAGAAATTAGACCTCAGAGTAAGCATATTCCCTTTATCTTGCTAGTATTGTCCCCATGGCCTCTGTCTGTTACTGTTTGTATTTATCCTGGTGCTTGCCCAGTACCTCTAGGTAAACCCACTAATGCCAGCAGCACTCTGCATATGCTATGGGGTACGTGCAGAATATCTGTTTGGGGAATCAAGGCCTGACATCAGCAAGAGAAGGACTCTTTTGCAGGAAATGAGAAGGGTGAAAGGTCAAATTTTCCATCAGATTTCATCCCATATTTTAAAACCTTGCCTAAGGAAATGAGGAAATATTAGATCCTGTGATGACTTTTCTTTTGCAGTGGAGGTGATACTGGTTGAAGAGGAAACTAACTCCCTGCTGCACTTAGTAGATATTCCCAAATACCTGAGATTCTCCTCTAGTAGAAGGGAAGAGCAATGAACAACTGAATTTGATACTGACTGACAAAAGCTTCAGGAAGTGGAAGGGTAATAGGTCTCGTCCAGCACGTGAGCACAGACTTTGGCCCTCATCCCTACTGTGTGTGTAAGGCATGAAGAAGAGTCAGTTCATCAGCTGTTCATGCACAGTCAGAGGATGTTAGCAAGACCTTACTCATGCAGTAACTTGTTACATGTGACTGCAACCCTCAGCACATAACACAGTATTGCAAAGAATCTCTGCAGCTCTTCTGTCATTGTTCTGCCTCGTTGCACATACTGCATCAGTCCTTGGGTGTTACTGGGCAGAATTAATGAGGGCTGCAATAGCATTGGAGCAAAAATCTTGAAAGGTGACAGTCTGGAGGCTTTCTTGTTTATCATTTGTTTTCCACTGGTCTATCATCTCCTTGGGCTCCCAACACTGAAAACCTGAATCATCTCATATTCCTGCTTATATTTTTGCTTAGGACTACAGGCTCTCCTTCCTTGCAGCACCTTCTTGCTCTGGTATTGTCCACACTGTGTGGTTTGGAAATGCTTGCTTTTAATAGTCACGCAATGCAAATAAATAACACACATGAAAGTGTGTGTGAGTAACTGTGCATCCAAGTGTTTAATATTCTTCCACCTGCTGCTGAGAGGCAAGCCAGTTGGAATATATCAAAACCAAACATAGCACTGGCACGATTAAACAGCAGTGGATTTGCACATGTAATAAACCTGCTACACTGAGTTTAATCCACGTGTAATTGGCAATAGATAAGGCTGGAACTGAATGACTGCACAGGAACTGCTTTGGGTGGAGAAGGGCAAGGGGGGGAGCAGCCTAGTGCAGAGAGGCAAGAAGGCTGTGCAGCCTCTCATTTGTCATGCAGATGCTGGAACAAGGCGTGGGTTTATGCTGGTTTACTGTGGAGGACATTAGCAAAGTGGTATGATGTTGATGAGCTACAAGTGCAGTAAAGGGCTTGGCTATTGGAGAACTTCAAGTGTAAACAGGTTGTTTTCCTCCCTGAGGTACGGGAGGGACAGTTCTGACTGGGCTAAGTGTCAAGAAGTGTTGCAGATGTTTGCAGACTGTCCTTATCTGCCCAGTCTGACTATAATACAGTAAGTAAAACCAAACAATGAGAATAAAATCACTGCTAGTCTATTGTTCTGTCATTTCCTCATCATCTCTGTTTTTCCATTTAGGAAGGAAAAACTCATGAATGATCCAAACTCCTCCCTTTGCACTTCAAAAACCACAGTACCTTGGCCAGTCAGTATCTGTGTTGGCTTTAACTCTGTTCCCTGCTAACTGCTTGGCAAAGGAATGTGATGTTTGCCTCTCTTTCAGCTTCCTTCCCAAACCTGTTGCTATTTGTTGGGTTTGGATTTTGCTTCTATGAAATGCATGAATGAATAACTTTTCATGTGTTTTGAAATGCATGAGAAGATGTACATACAACATTAAAAATAGTTTCTTCATTCTATGGGATACAATTTTTTTAATATAGTTTCTCCCTCTAAAGAGTATCTAATTCTTTTTCTTTGTAATTCCCATTTTCAGCTGTTCCTCTTCACTGGCTCTTACTAGTGCATCACTGCTGTTGCTAATGAATCACTGCTGATTCTGGTAGCTCTCTCAATGTCAGACTTGATGTCATCTTCTCTCAGAAAGCTCCATCTGCTGAGCTTTCTATCTCTATCCTTGTTGTCTTACTCCTGTACTCATCCTCCCTCCTTGTCTCTCTATAGCCCTAAACGTCTGATCCCCTTTCTGTCTCCGTGTTTTCCTTTCTGTGATTTATCACACGGTTACCACCAGCAACCGGCAGCTCAAGGCAGGCATTAAATGCATGCAAGTCAATCTTTTCCACTTATGTTTAACAGACCCAGTAGGTTTGTAAGGGCATTCTTAGGCAGTCACAGAAAGATTTAACAGATCCTTTAATATGTTTAGATCAAATTGAGACAGCCCACCCTAATTTTCATCCACTACAGAAACTCAGAGGATCAAAGGACCAACATTTATTACACAGGACTTTGTTTTCCTCAGTTGTGCGTCTTTTGACTCAATTACTATGGCCTGCTTTTATGTGAAGATCAGAATTTGCCACGATTTTACATGACTCCACAGTGTGTGACTGTGGAGTTGAGACACTTATACCAACTTTTAGCAGACACCAGAAGAAACTGGCAAAAACACAGTAATTCATCAATTGACAAAGCTGGACTCAGGCTGGCTTTCCTTCTCCTTGATATAATGGGTATGCCTGGCCCGGCACAGGGAAATTTTCTGTGACCCTGACCAAGTGCAGAAGTAGAGGATTTTTTTAGTACTTTGATTTTACATGTGCTTTCCTATGTGATGTTGTCTCTGGAAAGCCATTCCTAGCTGTGAGCTGTCTGAATGCAGAAACAGTGTTTCTGACAGGCCCTACTCAGCTGCTGCTCAGTTGTGTAGGTACCATTGACTTCTTTCACTTTGATTTATGGAGGTATCCCTGAAGCATGAAATTGGACCTCTGAACACAATGACTTACCTCAGCCCAGACTGGGAATAAGTGATTCACTGTCCTCACAGTGAGACTCACGAAGGGTGTGAAGGCAAAGTGATTTCTCTGCCTGTGTCTTTCTGGATGTGTGTGTGTCAATGAAGCAGGTGTTCCCTGAGGTTACCCAACACCCAGTGACAGAACCAGGCTGCTTGGAAAAGTACCCAGGACCCCTGCTTGCTTTCAAACTCTAGTTGGTAGAAGTGGAGCTTTAACTCCCCTGTTTTACATCTGTAGTGTCCAAGCTGGTGGGAAAGTTTCAGGAAGGCGAGGATGGATGGATGGATGGATGGATGGATGGATGGATGGATGGATGGATGGAAGGATGGATGGATGGATGGATGGATG
>JAWWTY010000077.1:58279058-58384209 GCA_035222235.1 Margarornis squamiger
CAAACCCCACAACATGGAACTGCTTCAGCTAGCACTTGATTCATGGAGTAAGGTAGATATGGATTCCAATCAGGACACTGTACTAATGGCCACCACAAGGACTCCAGGTGTTATCAGTAATTAACACCCTAATACCCAAAGAACCATGGCGTGTTAGTTTCAAGCTTTCTATTCGTGGTGGGTTGACCCTGGCTGGACAGCAGATGCCCACCATAGCTGCTCTGTCCCTTCTCTCTTCAGCTGGGCACGGGAGAAAAATGTAGACAAACCTTGTGGGTCCAGATAAGGTCAGGGGGAGATCACTCACCAGTTACTGTCATGGGCAAAGCATACTTGACCTGGGGAAAATTAACTTAATTTATTACCAATTAAATCAGAGTAGGATTAAGAAAATTAAAACCGAATCTAAAAATGCCTTGCCCACACCCCTCCCTTCTTCCCAGGCACAACTTCACTCCCAAATTCTCTATCTCCCCTGGTGGTCAGTTCATCACTTGGCTTTGCTGCTCCTTTCTCCTCAGGAAAAGGACTCCCCACACTCTTCCCCTACTCCGGCGTGGGGTCCCTCCCAGGGGGAACAGTTCTCCACGAACTTGTTCCACGTGAGTCCTTCGCACAGGCTGCAGCTCTTCGCAGGCTGCTCAGCGTGGGTCCCTGCTGCAGGGCGCAGTCCTTCGGGCACAGACTGCCCCACTGCGAGCCCCCCACAGGCTCACACGTCCTGCCAGCAAACCTGCTCCAGTGTGGGTTCCTCTCTCCATGGCCCACAGCTCCCTGCCAGGACCCTGCCCCAGCACAGGCTTCCCACAGGGTCACAGCTCCCTTGGGACTCCACCTGCTGAGCCAGTAGCAGCACTGAGAATAGGATTGTGGCACTTCTCATTCTCAGACCCAGGGAGGATTTTGTCAGACCACAGTTTGACATCTCATACTGAACACTCAGCTACTGTACTTGGTAGACTCTGCCAAACACACACAGGTCAGGAACAGAGCTGGCAGGCAGAGTATACTGATTAATTTTGTTTGGCTTTTCAGTGCACCTTCCTGGAGTTCCTATTTGCTGTGTTGTGGGTTAAATACTTAAACAGGAAATCAGCTCAGAGGACCGGCTGACCATTTCAACCTTGGGGAAACATTTGTCCCTGCCTGCTTCCCAGAACAATTCAAAGAATGCCTTGTTTCTGATGCACACAGCCAAAGGAAAAGATCTGTGGGGACTAATTTATGGACAGAATGATTCAGTAGGGTGACAGCACTCATTCAAATTAAAAGACCTTGGAGTAAAGATCAGCATAGATATCTGCACACCTAAAGACAGGAAGCTCTGCTTAATTTTTGTGTTGTCCTCTAGACAGTCATCTGAGCGAGTATTGTGCCTGAATTGTTACATGACTCTATTAGCTAATCATACTTCAGAGTGATCCTCTCAAGATTAATCTAGCCAAAAATTGACATAAATGATGTAGAATGACAACAATTATAAAAATCACTTTACAAAAGAGTAACCTTTAACAGAAGAAAAAGCAAATTCAAGCTAAATTGATTCCAATGAAACACATTTATTTTTTCTTTCTTTCTTTCATTCTTTCTTTCTTTCTTTCTTTCTTTCTTTCTTTCTTACAAAATTTTTTCAATGCTATAGTTTTGTCAGGCTTACAAATGCCATGTTTCATATTTTTGTTAAGGTGTTTTTATTTTTGCTGTTACTGCATGCATAAGAAATAAAACTTCATGCATGACTTCTAATATCATTATTAGGATCTTTAATGAAGGTCATTCCATCATAGCAGATGCATTTTAATTGCCATTTCTTTTAGCTCAGCTCTGCAGCACTGTTTATATTGCTTTAAATTAAACTCCTTCTTACTAATGGCAAGATCTGTCAATCCTCTAAAGGGTAATGCATGAAAAGTATCACTATAATCTGTGAATTAGGTGGAAACAAAATCAGAACTCAGTGAGGGCAAATGTATTTCATCAGGTCTTGAATAGTTGGTTGATTTTATGCTGCTTGTATTTGAAAAATCAAATCACCTTTTGGTTAAAATTTCTAATGACCTCAGGATAGAGATTTATCTGAGAAAGGACTGTGTCAATCCCTCAGGATTTTGTCTTCCCTGAAAAGTAATTGTCTCAATGAGTGATAGACCTTTATCTCCAAATTTGGCTATCAGGGACCTGGCCTGTACTGATTTCAATATGCATTTTGGTTGCTCGCAGGCATCAATTGTGGTGGCTGTAAATGTGCTAAATCATGGCACGGAAGGACGGGCATTAGATGGGACAACCCTGCTTTCAAACAGAAAGAAGTTTGTCCCATGGACAACATGGTCCTTTGTGTGTTTTCTGAAAGGCTTGCACGATCAGGTGTCTGTGGCTGATTCCCAGGAAAACCTCTTTAGGATGAAAGGTCCCTGATAATTCCTTCTCAGGGGTCTACAGTGAATCCGTGTCTTTTGGTTTTAGTTTCTTTTCCACATACTTAAAGATTTCTCCAGGAGCTCCAGGGACTTCACTTCTTATCCTAACTTTTGCACTTCTCTTGGCAGGCAGTTTGAGTTTCATAGTCCAGATAATTTTAAATGATGTGAGTCTTGGGTAGACCTTCCTGACAGAATACACAGAGACACTACTCTGTCACTGGGGAAAGAACGCTAAAAATTCACCCTCCTCTTTAAGCATAGACCTTTTAGCTCCCATGTACTCTGTTGACACAAGAGAGGCAAATTGTTGCATTTTACTTGCTTTGTGACTTGGTTTATTTAGCTTCAAGTCAAAAGCAAATATTCAAAAGTTACAGACCTGTTTTGAAAAAGGATCTCCTCAACTTGCACAGAGAGCTGGGGTGTGAAGATCATGGTTTTCCAGCCTTGAGGAGGTAAAAGCACAGGCAATGTGCATTAGTGTGAGCAGAGCGATCCCATCCATCAAACAGATCATGGTCAGTGTATCGGCAATGCTGCAACAAGGGCAAATATTTTCAAGAATTTTAGTGCATATTTTTGAAAATTGGATTCTAAGGCCCGACAAATATTGCAAAGATCATTGCTAGTCAGTGCTGGGGGAGGGTGGGGGGGAAGAAACAATAGGTTTGTCAGGAGTTACAGGGAAGAAAAAGTCCTAAAGTAGTGCTTCTCAAGCCTGTGTGGGGTTTGTTTGTTTTAAATACATTGTGTGCCTGTGGATTTATCACTTGTGGATTTAAACCCACAGCAGCTGCCAGAGGGCCTGTGCAAAAGCACCAGTGCACGATTCTACTTAATGAGCACTGTAACACACACGCAATCTAGTTCATGGCCATAAAGGTGAAACTCTGCATCCCAAAGACAGTGTCAGAACACTGTGGATGAAGTCAAAAAGAAAGCCTTGAATATAAATGCTGAACCATTGCATTGTCTGTGTTCTCTGGTGGTGCACTCCAGTGGAAGCAAGCCTGGGTCCCCTCCAGGATGCCCTGGTGGGCAGCTTTAAGGAAGCTGGCTTTGCACAACCTGCTCAGCTCCTGTCACAGCCTCTGCCTGTGAAAGGTTTCTCTATTACCCCGTTTGGGGTTTGGAAGGAGGGCTTTCTGCACACTCTGAAATACAGCCAGAAATGGCAGCACGTTGAGTCTTTCCTCAAGAGCTTGGCTTGCCCAGGAGTAGGGCTATGGTGCTGAGAGCAGGTTCATTGCTCCTGGGCTGCAGGGGAGATCATCTGAAGGCTCATGTCCAATACCATTACATGCTCTAGCTTTAACAAAGCCCTTAATTTTGAATCAATGTATATGATGCTGACCTTCACTGTCCTTCATCTGTAGGTAGAAATGTGACTAACATTCACCAGGACAACTTATAGCCAAAGCCCTGTTCTTGTTCTCCAAGTATTTATTGACAAATTTAATTTTGCAGCTATTTTCTGCATGCCTAATCTTGTAAGTCTATATTAATATTCTGCCTAATGTGTTGTTTATAAGCAAACAAATCCATTTTTTTTCAGAAGGGCATGAGAGTGGTAAATCTATAAAGTGAAGATGAATTTCTAATCTGGGCAGTAAGACTTCTTAAAATTCCCCAAAAGTTTCTTTGCTACTGCACCTGGTTTTCACTTAGATACAGCCATGACTAGTGTTCATGAGGACAAGTAAAATGCAGTGAACACCTACTTGTGCTAAGTTCCTCTATGGAACTGATACACAGTAGGAAAGAGTTTTGGAGAAAAGAAGTAGGTTTAACTTTCCTAGACTGCATACCTCAGTATATGAAGTACAGGAGCAACATAAAATAGCTTCATTCTGCAAGCAGCTTTGTCATATTTAGGTTGGTCCCTGGCTAGTCATGTCCAAGAGTTGTGCCCCTGTTCTACCTCAGTAATGAATGGACAGAGCCTCCTTATTTCCATGGCAAAGTGCTGCTGAGTGATAAACTCACCCTAAGCAAGCCGAGTTTCCCACGCTGTAGCCCCAGCTGCCCTGGTGAAAGGATACATCAGACAGGTTTCGTGTAGGAGCAAGGTTTTGGTGGGTGTGAGTATGCTCTAATCAGAAGTGACTAGGTAGGGCTGCTGGCAAATCTGCAGGGCTTTCTGCCTGCTGTGCCAGTAGGAGTGAGGGCTGTTTGCAGCCAAAGGGCAGCCCTCTCCCCTGGCCCAGGGCGCTGAGAGCTTCACTGCATCTTGCTGTTTGCATACACGGAGACAGCTGGCAGCTTTGCTACAGCACGGGAGGCACCACTGCGGGTTTCCCACCCACTGCGAGACACACCATGAAATATGGGGGACTGAAAAGCCAGCAGTTTCTTTACAGAAGTTGGAGTCTGTCTGTAACAGTACTGCTGGGATTTGCTCAGCTTTATTTTTAGATGTTCATGCTCAATCAGCCCAGTATTTCCACTAGAAGGACACAAAATGGTGTAAATCTGACTTTTTCTCTTTTGACAGTGAATCCATACACTCATTATGATTTTGTAGCCAGAGCTTTTATTTACCATATTAATTAATCTACTACTCACCCCTCTTTTCCAAATCCCATGTTTGCTATGTTTTTTTCTAGGTAGTACAGTTCTACATCAGCAATAACTCAGTGTAGTGGGCAGCAGAAATGTGGTTATATACATAGATATTCCCCTTCCTTTATGGGAAACAAAAAAAAACAAAAAAAACCCAAAAAAGCTTGATCTGTCTCACAGATATAGAAGAACCAAGTGTTTGTTACAGTAAACTGCAAGGGAACATGATATATACATATACTATGTATATATATGATATATACAAACTGTACTATATTATATGCATATATATGTACACATATTTATCTATATATCTATATTAATTGAGTTAACTTAGCAGAGCTGGGACTCTGAAGAGGGTTTCTGTCCTCAAAGAAGTTAGCTAAAACAAAACAAATGCACAGGCCAGTGCCTCACAAAAAGTGCCAAGCTGGATCAGGGAAACCTCATCTAAACTGCTCTCTCTGAATGATGCTGAGAAATTCTCTGCAGAGGGACAAAAATACCTGGTGACAGACTTGGATAACGGGTTTGGTCATCTCATCCCAGCTGCCATTTAAGTGTGCTGCAAGAGACAGCGAGGGAGGTCATGCTGCCCATGCAAAGGCACAGGCAGAGTGGCTCAGCACCATCATTCTTATTTATCTGGATGTTATTCGAGAAGGCATGTTGTGTGCATGAATGCAACCACTGGTGTGGGGAACACAGCATCCTGGAAGAGGAGAAAAATGAGCTTAAGTAGCAGTGGTTTCAGGGAGCCTGGGGACATCTGAAGGATAGGCTTCAGACCAAGCCTGAGAGCCTTGCAGGTGCAAACTAACCCTTAGTTCCAGAAAGTAATGACTGATGACAGCCTTGTAAACAGCAAGCAATGGGTAACCACAATGATGTTGTTGCTGTTATCAATTCGTCAGTGGAATAACTTCCAGAACCAATATTTGAGCTGGGCACTTCGACTAGAAGGAGTTATATGTCAGTTCTGGTGTGCTCAGAGGAGGCCAGAATAGCTGGAGACATGGAGTATAAATCTGGGAAGTTGTTGTCTCCTCATGACCAAGGGACATGACCAAGTACAACCCACTGCAGTGCTGTCTGCTTCACGGCCATGGCTCTGCCTTCTCTGAGTCACTCTCAGGGCTGGGTGTATTTCTTGTAAGTCATCTCTGTCCTTCATGTCTTGGAAATGGTATTTTTATTGTCTGGAAAGGTTCAGTGCAAGATTTCTGGGTGACAGCTTCCTTGCAATTACGCTTTATTTACAACCACTCCCAAGAGTGGGCATGGTTTGAAACAGACTACCTATCCCACAACAAACACATGCTGCTTATGTTTTTAATAGCAACAAATCAATGTCTTAAGAATGAGCTTTCAAGGAGTTTCTCAAAGAAGACATTAGCAGTTTAACCTTTTGAAAGCTGAGATGCAGCTTAAAGCCTGTCCCAGGCACAGAGAAAGGATTTGCTAAAGGGAAACACCAAATCATCACATAAAGTGTTTTCCTAAACAAAGGCCTGGTTTTCAGAGACTGAGACCTCACAACATCATTGTGAAGATCATAAGGTCTGAGCATTTATGGTTTATGTTCAGTTCCCTTCACACATGCAGATGAGTCTGGGGGAAAGGGAAAACTGTCCAGGGTGTTTTGCTCTGTCCTCCAGCCTAAAACCACAAGGCAGTAACTTTCATCCAACATGTCAAGGTTTCCACTCGCACCTTCCTTCCTTCACGTTTTGTTAATGCAACCTGAACAGCTGTATCTTCAGGGTGTCTAAAGAACAGTACATGTGAACACCTGATTATATGTTAAGGTGCCTCTATCAACAGCATTCAGTCAATGAAATTCTGTGTTTACAGGGATTAAAACCATTCCTATTGATGTTTTTAGGACTGGACTTAGGAAAGATGTTCTTATAAGACAATTGTCTCTGAATGGATCAGATATTAGACATTGGAAATGCTAACATAAATGTTAGAAATAGTTTTTCTGCTCATTTTACCAGTTTCTCCACAATCACTGATGCCACAGGGCTCTGTATCGTCCCTCTGTCTTGCTGTGCTTCCTCTGTTCTGAAAGCCACATGACACTGCTTGTTGTGGGTGTTGCACACTGAGCAGCAATGCTGATTTGGTTCCATGGCTGGTTTTAGTTCAGTCTCTGTGCTCCTGCTGTGTGCCTTCCATTCATGTGCTCTCAGACTGTGATCCTCATGGCAGTATCCCAGCCTCTAAGCAAGCAGGTATTGCTCAGGTCTGAGTGCAGCACAACAGGCTAAATAAGATTTTTCTTTATTCTTCAGTTGTGTCTCTCTCCATCAGCAGTAACAGCAAGCTATTCTTCTCTCATCTATTGTTGCATATCTGGCAGTTTCTCTCCCCTCGATTAACAGGAGCAAATGTCTCAAGTTACTGTGGAATAAGCAGTTCTAATGGTTCCTGTATGCACTTCATGATGACTTAAGCCCATGCATTTTACCTTGAAGCAGGGGTAGACAAACTGTATGGGCTGGAAAATTTTGCCAGGTCTGTTGACAGATAAAACTTTGTTAAGCTGCTCTAACTGAGCTCTAGCTCAGTCATATGGCAGAGTCCTCAACTCTAGTAGAGATATCCAGAAATGTGTGGTTAGCAGCAGGTAACTGTTCAAAGAAAGGATCTCTTTGAGTATGTGTGTGGATGCTACAGTTCTTCCCATAAAGTTAGCATAAAAAGAAGGGGGCTGAAATTATCATCATCATCATTATCATTATTATTAACCAGATTGGGGAGAGGGTGAAAGCTGACAGTAAGGAAGGAAAGTGACAAAAGCAGAAGCAATAAAATAATTATACACCTGCCAGTTCTTTTCTTTCTTGTTAAAGAGTCACCCGTCTTTTTGTCTGTGCAAAGTTCATTTAAATCTCTTTCCCATGCAATAGGAAAAAAACCAGTTCATTCAACACTATAATACAAATCCCAGAATGTTTTCAAATTTCCCTCTTTTGTGTTTTTTAAGATTGACAACTATGTAATTAAGCATAACAAAGAGAGAAAGGATGTAACAAGATTTAGCACAACTTGAGCAACTTGGGGCAGCAAAGGGGAGGAAAGTCAAGGGCAGATGATAAATCTGTGGAGTTACTCATCAGAGGTGTGCAGACCCAGTTTGGAGCACTATTTTAAGAATGAAATTGATGACAGGGCTATATGATATGGGCAGCCACCACGTGCTGCTGACAAGGTCCAAGAAGGGATAGTGAGCGGAGGAGTCAGCCTGGTGACCCCTGTTTGTAGGGGAGATGCACCCAACCCCTCTTCCTGCCATTCTAGCAGAAAGTTCCAAAGCACTCATGCATCCAGGGGCATTTCAGCTGTGGCTTCTTCATCTTTGTCTTTCCTTATCTACAACAGGAGTGGAGATAGATTGGAAACATATTCTGCTGCATTATAGTCTAGCCTGTGTTCTACATTACGCTTTGTGTCTTTGGTGTGGAAAGTGTACTCACCCCACCAGGTCATACCAAGGTCCAGCTTCAGAGAAATCCAGTGCAAAAGCTACCCTATGAACTTTGCTTTAGAGAAGAAAATCGAAGTAAAGAGAAACTGTGTCTTCAGATAAGTCCCTCATCTTCCTGTGGCTGTTTCATTCCCCTCAGAGCCTATTTCTCAACTTACCTTGTTTGCTACAAGCATCTTTTCTTTAAATATGGAGTTTCTTAGACTTTTCCACTTATACAAATCCCATTTTTTCTGACTACTTTGTCTAAGCCTTTGTGCTTATGCAACCATTTCAATCACACTAGTTCTATTTCACAGATATCCATGTATCAGTACAATAGTTAAAGAGAGTTTGAAATGCCTTCCTTGAGAAGTATCTTAGACCTTTTAGCTTTGTGAAGTGGGGGAGATTCCTGTGTTCATTATAAGCCTAGTTATGTTGTTTTGAAAAGCTATACAATATTCAAGCAGATGGTTAAACAAATCTGAGACATTTTCAAAAGATCCTTCACTTGTCTGAAAATAAAAAGTGTAGGGGTTTGTGGCCAAAAAAATATAAATATCTAAGTAAGGATAAAATTTTTAATTCCCTAGCAAAATTTTCTTCATAAGAAGGTAGGAAACAACCTTCATGTTTTCTGACTAACCCAAGTATTCACTTCCAAAGGTGTTCTGTTTGTTCAGGGTTTATCAAAATAGAAAGGTTGTGAACACCTATAAAATTGCCATTCTTACTTCTTTGTGGCAACTTGCAAACTGTTATTTTTCTGTCTGAAAATCCCATTGAGCTAATAGATGTAGTTAAATCCTGTCTAGACAAATTTCCATCGCTTTAAATTCCAGTTGAGCTTAATTCGGTTTCTACTGATGCTGAAAAGCAATAGGAAAAGCACAGATGAAAGCACGAGGCATATCTTCACCTCAGTGAAAATCTGAAACCCTGCAAGAAAGTGGCAATGCCGAGTCTTTGTCTAGGTATCCATGCATGTTGCACAGAGTAGGTAATTTTTGTTTCTTCTCTCATTTTCATTGCCAGGCACTGACTCCAGCTCGGAATAATCTTTTAAATTCAGAGGGAAAGAGGACCTGCAGAGCAGTGTGGTATTTTCCCTATTCCTTTTTCATTCCTTTCTCGTTGCTGCCCTGCTAACTTTATACCATTGTACCTTGTGATGTCCTTTCTCTGTGTCTTAGAGCCAGACACCTATTTAATCCTCCTTACAACTGCTGCTATACAAATTCCTGTGCATGGAAGAGACGCACGTGTGCTGCCAGGGTGAACGGGCTGTAGACAAAGATCTGTCATGCCGTTCTGTCCGTGGGAGTTCTCCATGCAGTGTGACAGCACAGCTTCTTGCTAATGCTCACCCAATGCTAGGAAGCAGCTTGCTCTCTCTCTCTCCTTAGGATATTTTACTCTCATCACTTTTGCCATTCTTCCTGGGACCTAAATAACAATGGGACAGACCTGTCCCTGGTGCTTCCCCTGCTCTGAAGCTGCAGCTGCTTTGGTCTTTGGTAAGAGAAAGCAGCTGTGCCTGTGGCGTAGCTTCATTCCTCACCTTTCAAAGGCACTGCACTGAACTGACTGGAAGAGACGCTGGCTCCACTGGCTTTGCATCAGGAATGCTGAGTCTAAGCAGCTGCAAGTGGATTGGAGGCCTTTTTCCACAGTGAGCCTGTTACTGTGCCTGTTACATATAACTGATGTAGACAGACATCTCCCAGGAGCTACTTGGCTTTATCATTTAAACAAGTTGACTTCTTGACTACGACCTCCTAAAATTGGCATTGTGCAACCATGCTGTATTAAGTTCATTATATCCTGCAGCATCCCACATGCTCCATAATAAAAACTTTAGAAATGACCTAATGAATTCCTCAGCACAATTAATGTTTCAGTTGAGGCTAGCCAATAATATTTCCGACACTTAGAGTTTCCATATGTCCAAAAAAAAAGCAAATTGATCCATGTAGCCACAGCTGCCAAGCATTGGACTAATCAACTGTCTAAAGGTTCATAACTTCGAGAGATTATTTGGCCATGGTGGGAAACTTAGAGAATTTCCTGTAGAAAGGCCTCATTTGTGGTGGATAAGCATCAACCTCATTGCTTTTCCAATAAGTTTGGCTGCAAAGTCTCTTGGGCACATCTGATAAAGTTGTTATGACCTATTTGTCACCACCCCAGAAATTATTTCTTTAAGAGGAAAAGAAGTGATACTGAAACAAGATGTTGGTTACCTCTGCTAAAGGCTGAGGTCTTTGTATACTTTGAAATGCCAGATTTGCTCTAAATTAAATATGTATTCCTTTCTTCAGTTCCAACTATGAGTTATAGGCCAGCTGCTTGGGTAATCCCAAATATCATTATTTTACACACAGCTATATTGCTGCAGAGGAACGCACTACAATTGCCAGATCTGACTGCTGGTGATTGTACCTGAAATGGTAGAATTGAACTTCAGTCATAACTGATAATTGATATCATAGTCAGCTCGATAATCAAACAGCATGTCTAGACAAAATTCTTGTTCAGAATTCTTCTCATCAAAAATCCCCACTATTCTCCTCGAAGTCGAACAGTTCTCTGTATCTGTCACTAGAATTAGTTTTATCATCTTTGTGGGGAACTGGGTAGCTAGCTGTCTTTGACAGAGCAAAGGAAACACAGTCTGTGTGTTTCCAGATTATGCATAGTTGTGTGTATACTCTGCAGAAAGCTCTGGATACCAAGGACTCATGAAAAACACCAGTACTGGGCTAATTAATGCAGCAGAAAGAACCTTCAGTCTAAGTAGCAGAGAGCACATTCTTCCATGGCAGTGAAACTATCGGTTTTCTGCTGTATCTGAGGTATTTGAGCCTCAGAGCAGAAACTGTGGTCCTGTGAGGAGTCAATGATTTAATTCCTCATGATCCTGAGAGGGCCAGGACAATGTTCTACAAGTCGAAGAACAGTGGGCTTATCAAGAACACTGAAATCTGAGGAGCTTTTAAACATCCTCCCATCAGGCCAACAGTACTGGGATATATAATACGAAGAAACACATGTTGAAATGAAGAAAGCAAAGTGTGAAAAAGGAATGAGAAATCTCCCTACTCACAAACACACAATGACCATTGTCCAAGCTGGTAAATTTGCCATTCTCCCACAGCAAAACAGTATTTTTTTCTTATTTATTTATTTATCTATTTTTTTTTTTTTTAACTAACTTTTTAACTTTTTCACTTTGTGGGCTAGAAAGTTCTATGTTCAGTGAATCAAAAAGTCTATTATTATCACTTGTGGTGATTATTGTTCTAATAACAGCATTTTCAGGCATCTCCCAGAACAGGGCTACGATAAAATCCATTGTGCTGTCTGCTTTGCCCAGGAGAATTTTAGCATGTGTTCCTTATAACAATTGTTATGGTATGGAGCTGAATTTTGAGACAATCTCCCTTTTCACACCTCCATGTAAAGGCATCCTGAATCTCAAAATGTATTTGGAAATTTAATGGGTTAAGTTGGAAGAAGCTTTTCTGAGTCCTTACTGCAAATTAATTTTTTTGAAGTTTCCAACCACATTAATTATAGTCCAGTGGTAGCTGTAGGTGACTGGCACTTGCCTTGTGGCCATAGTGCTGCAATATGCTAGAGGTACTGGAGTGTGCAGAAGCTGGGGGGTGGGTCAAGGGAAAGGTCTAGCAAGAAGGAACATCTAGAATTTGGATCTGTGGGATTTAGGTCTCCTGGGACAAAAAATGGTCACTTAGCCAGAGTCTAAGGGACCAGTATCTGATGGGAGATGCAGGAGATCTGAGATGGTCTTGGACTATAAGGTATGAAAAAATTTCAAAGAGGCAAAGTGGGGAGAAGAGAAGGCAGAAGATACCATAAATTTTGAGAGGAGAAAGAGTAGATCCAAGACTGGAAAACATAGAGCCTGCAGAACTGGAGAAATTATACCTAAAATGAGGGGTAAAAAGAAAGGGAAAGCAACCTGGTGAGCAAGGACCATGGGACTGCTATGCCTGAAGATGAGGCAATTGTCTTGGACAGGTCCCAGAGGAATGAAACAGGGATGAGAAGGCAGAGAGTGGGAAAACCATTACCAAGATGAGAGTCAATGTGTGGGAGGGCAGGGCTCGAACATCTGGGTAGGAATAGCAGGGGCCAGAACAGGAAGAACTGTCTGGGAAGGTCTGTGGTGCTGTAGCATTCTTTCCTCCACAGCCTTTACGTTAGGGAGTAAATGCAGCATTTTTCATTTAAAAGGTACCTTCCCCCCGCCCCCAGAGAAAAGTAATATATACATGTGTGCCTTTCAGAGAAGGGAATTTCTGAAACATTGTAGTCATCTGGTGCTTTACCTGCTCATCTGGCAGGACATTTAAATCTGGAATTTCCAAAATTAACTGGACTCTGGCATTTCCCAAATTACACCTTGATGTGCTTGAATGTTGGTTTTATGCAGGTATGCAGGTGTGTGTGCATGTGTTTGTTCCCAGTTATAAGCCCAAATGCACCTTGAACCACATATCAATTCCACATTGCTAAACATCAGAAAAAACCTACTGATTAGTATCCATATATGTTTTATATTTGGATTTACATCAGAATAAAGTAAGATGTAGGAATTTTTTGGTGGACATAATTTACAGGACACAAGGTTTTTCTGTAAGGAGTGGTAAGCCCCTTAATTATGATACAGGTACTATACTGAGTTCCTTATATTGTCACCTGTTTCTTGATCACTAACATGCAAACAGACTGAGCTATCTTATCTTGGCAATCATCAGATCTGTTATTAGTCTGCGAAAATATTATTTAAACTTGGGAAATTCCTGTAGTTTCATAAATTTGAGAGATGGATTCCTCTATTTGAGAAATCAGTGTTTTAGCAGGAACTAATGGCCTTTTAAAATATGTGCTTCTACCACAGCAGTCCTTATAACAACACCAGAAACAAAGGGCTTTAGACACTGTGGTTAATAGATTGTATGTGATTATGGGAAGGGTGAGTTTTATTACTGTTTCTGCATCCAAAATTCTGATTGGAATTGTATCATGTAGGTTATTGCTTTCTGGATATTCCTGTAGCTGTTCTCCCCAAGATCTTGGCCAGCATAGTAGGTTAGATATTAGTCGTTCATTTTCCAGTACCCTTGGCTTCTGCAAGATTTATTTTAGCAGGAACTTCACTTCCCTTTTCTTTCCAGCCACAGAAACATCCCCCTTCCAGCAAAAACTTAACCACACTGAGCGGTGAAAAGAGGAAATTCCAAAAGGAAATACGGTGAGTAAGGATCTTTGGGACAGGTGGTGGGATGAAGCTGGGTACCAAGCTTGGACTCTGCTAAACCTGAGACTGAATTGATGGTGCACCCTAGGAAAAGGAATTTATTACATATTAGCCTGGCAGTAGCCTTTATGGCCAACAGAATATGTTTAAATGAGGCGCATTACCACTCTGCGAGAACACAGCTATGGCTATTCCCTTCCTTCCTCAGTCATGCTAACACTGGTGGTGCAGCAGTGTGTTCTTTAACAGCCATATGAAAGGGAGGCAGTAAACATTTAAGTAAGATTTGTTGTCTCCCCATGGCTTCCTTGCTCTATTGCCAGGCAGTGCAGATTGTGTTGTTTGTGCAAGACTATTCCTGTAGAAGCTGAGCTGAGCTCTTTCCATAATGCCTGGGAATAGCCATCAGGCATTGTGTATTAGGGACCATTTTTGAACAGAGTGTATTAAAAGCAATAAATAAAATGTAATACGTGTTAGCCATAGTGCCTCAACTGTAAAATGTATTTTGCATCTCTCTGTTTTTAATAACAGTTTGTGAAGATATCAGTGCTCTTACATTTATTTGAAATAATTTGCAATCAGAACAGATATCTGTGAATCACATTCTTTTTCTGAATATTTGAAGCTGAAATATTAATTCCCAGGCTTAGTGATGATTCAGTGTACAAGCTTGTTCCTGGACAGAATAAATGCTCTTCCTATATCTGAAGCATATGGTACAAATTCTCATGTGAACAAATACAGAATTGGATTTCTTTGACCAGTTTGACAATATTTATTTAAAATGAATGATATTCATGAACTTTCTTGCCACAAAGCACATTCACTGTAACAAGGGTGTATGGACTGGGACTGATCCATTCTCCCCATTTATGGCATGAGGCTTTTTATAATATGAAGCAGATTGGGAACCATTGTGCTACAATATTAGTGGAAAATAAACACAAGCTAAGTGAATTCATTCAAAACATTAAACAAATATTTACACAAAATCTTCTGCAGTGTTTGCCTACCTCTTATTCGAACCACTGACCTAGAAGGAAACGTTCCAAGCCAAATGGGACTTCAAACCATTTACATCATTGTTCTTGTACTAATAACCTTGTGGATTTATTATTTTTGTAGTGTTTTATTGGTTTTTTGCACACTACCTGGGGCTTTTTGAATTCATTATGCTTGCCATTATTCTATATTCCTATATAAGAAGTGTTCATCTGCTTTTCTGGTAAGCTTGCAACATTTCCCATAATATTTCCCTATATCCTATGTTCCATAGTTTGTATTAGACATGAATGATACAATAATAAGCAGTAAACCTTATTGTCATTCATTTATTTGAATAACAACTATTCTACATTTGGAAGTGCACAAAAAAATTGCTAATAATCACTTGTAAAAACCAGACATTGGGTCTCTCAGTCTTCTTTGTCACAGAAGACATCCTCATTTGCATTTGTATCTTCCTTCTCTGCTGCCTGCACAAAGAGAAGTGCAGACCCTATGATTACCACAACCTGCAGTCCTTCTGGAGGGCTGGAGCCCCTTGTGTCAAATGGGTTTTGAAGCAAAGAGGGCTCTCAAGGAGCAGATACTTGCTGGTTAGTGTAGGGCTTCTCTGCTTTGCCTTCTTTCCAGGCTGTGGTGCTGTCCTTGGGCATGGCATGATCATGATGCCAGCAACTTGCAGAGCAAAATAGCTGAAGGAGAAGCACCTTTCCAGGAAATGCTGGGCTGAGCTTAGGCCAACCTGAAAGCATTACAGGGCCAGGTACCTAGTCCTCTATTGAGGCAATCTGGCTGTCAGACCCATAGCTGGATGCTTTGGAACAGATCATCTATTTATGAGAGCAGAAAGGGAATAAATGGACAGGGTTCCCTGATTCCTTTATATACAGAATGCTTCTGCATCTGCCCTATTCTGCTATGTAAGGGTTTGTGTGCCCATAACAAAAGTATCAGCTAAAACACCACATTTTACTGAGAATGTTAATTTCTCTGTTCTTCTTCACCAGTCTTCTTTTCCAAGTCACAACAATCATCTAGCAGCAATTACTTTGAAGAAATAAACAACCTGCAGGACCATGCTAAGGTTAGATATGTAAGCATAAGAAAGCAACGAGAAGGAACAGAACAACCTCTGCTGTAGCATGCCTTCAGCTGAGATATTATAGACATGGATTTTTTTTCATTTTCCCCTCCATAGAAAATCTTAAGACGTTGCTGAGAGCTTTTACTTTGTTTCTAGAAAACATTCACTTAAGGGCCACTTATTTTTTACAGACTTGCATAAAGCTTTCTGTAATGGCTAGAAGTTGATATTTACCTTGGGACACATCAGACACTTTCTGCTGGCTTATATTTGGCCACATTTAGTGAATAAGAAAGCAACGGTATTTGCAGGAGAGAGAATTAAAAGGAGAATGTCTTTTATATCAGAAGGAAATTACTTTTCAGACAGATTCAGTCTTGGACATTCTGAGTCTGGCCTGAGACTGGAAATAGTCTGCAGTGATGTCTTTTTCCTTAGCACAGGTTTGCTAACATCAGTGGCTATAGAGCATGCTGGCTTTAGTGTTGAAAGCCAGTTGGTAAAGACAGCCAAGGTGTTAGGCATCCCACTAAGATCCAAGTATAAGACACCAATTTCTTTGATTGCAACTTCAGGAGATGATGAAATAAAAATTTGTACACTTATGGACTTGTACTTCAACAGTCCTTTGCAAGAACAAGCTGGCTTAGCACTGTTGTACTTATTTCAAAGGCCAGAATGTCATAGAATATCTGCAGAAGGAAAAGACCTCTGGATGTCATCACCTGACCTTGCTGCACACAACAATGTCACATTCAGCAGGTTGCTCAGGGCCTCATCAAGTTGGGCTTTGAATATCTCCAAGGAGGAAGACCTCACAGACTCTTCAAGATACTTCTTCCAGTGCTCGACCATCCATACAGCTCCTCCTGCATGGGACACTCCAGTTGTCTAGTGCAGTCCCCTAAGTATTGTTGCTCCCATGGTAGTTAACAGCACTAAGGATTAAGTGTGTGTTCCTGGGGAATAACTGAACAAGAAGCTGATAGGCAGGAATGCTAGAGCAGCTCAGGAGCTAAGGTGTCCATGAGATGCTTTGTGGTGGACACTCTGGAATATGCCAGAGCAGAGTATATCCAGTGGCACCATTCACAGCAAGAGAAATCTCTGTCCACAGGTTTGCACCTGTGATAGCACACTCTGGGAAGGGTCAGGAACTACTCTATAAGGGAATTTTCCAGAAAGTTACTTTTCCACTCATCTCTGGTGGGTTTTTCTCTGTGTGTGTGCTACAATGCTATTGTCTGGCAAAGCCTAAACTCTCATCAGCTGTCTCCATGATTCCAGGCCTGCATGCAGCCTGCGTGATCGCCTTAGCAAGGCACCCTGCTGCTTGTCAGGGCAAAACCCACTGCCAAAATTCCTTCCACCAAGTCTCATACCCCTCATCTGCCTCTTTTTTCCCTTTTGCTCCCTGTCCCAAAATCTGACTTGCATTAACAGCTGGAAGAGTTCATCTTCTAGAGTAGGATCTGTGTCTTTCCACCAGCAGTTTAATTTACTGTGCTGGCAAGCTGAGCACACTTGCACACAAGGGCTTAGGAAGGATAGGCATATTCTCCCACAGTCTGAATCCATAGAGCAGTACCCCAAACAATGCAGCGTGAGGAACCATCAGCCAATCTGCTCAAACCCAGCCTGGTGTAAGACTAACCCTGCAGCAGGACTGTGCTCTAAGGCCTGATTTACCTGCCCTGGATAAGTCTCATGTCCCTGTACAATGAAAGCATACTTACAGGTAAAATGCTGTGCAGTCAGTCTTGGGGACTGGCATATGGTCTGAGGACCTGGGCTGGCTGCAGCCAAGTATGAGACTTCAGCAAAATTCAACCTGTTCCCTCATCTTCTCTATTCTGCTTTGCCTGCCTGTCTCAGGGGTATGATGTCAGGAGTCTCTGCTGGGTTGTTCTGCCCTCATTCCCAACAGGACTGTCCCTTCACTAAGTATTTTCTGCCAACATCTTCATTGCTGGAACGATGGCTTTCAGACTGAGCAAGAGTACAGCAGTAGCCTTTAGCCTGTACTACCAGTCCTGCAAGCAAGTGAACAATAAAGAACGTGTTCACTGTGCTGTTCTAAAATTACATCTGGGGGAATAGCCCAAAAAGTGCATCTTGTTCAGTTTCACTCCCATTTGGATTAATGCCAGGTTTTCTGTCCCCTAATAGACATAATATGCAAAGTTTATAGCATAAAAGTATATGGCTGTTTGTCCACGAGGCATAGTCACACACATGTATACACTCACAAAATTCCTTGGCCTCTGTGGACCCTGATTAGCAGCTTTTCACATGTCCACACTTGCAAATATTGTGGTGAACAAAACTTAAGAACAAAAACCAGTCCTGAGAGTACTATAGCATCACCAATATGGGTTCGTAAACATGAAAGCAACAAATGTTCCCAAATAGGTTTTGCGTATTTCTTAGCCAGGATTGCTTCAGACAACGTGAATGGGCTTTAAAAGTCTCTTGATAGCAGATGTGCTGTGAATGAAGAGTGGAATTCTAGTGAAAGACCAACAAACTGCCTCTTTCAACAGCTTTGAGCTGGCAGATCTTTGCAATCTTAAATCCATTTGCAATTAAGTGATCTTCTTTTTTCCCCTAGAAGGAAAACCCCTTAATTTTCGTCTGTCTGAAGATCAGGTACAGTGAAGGCTAAGATTGCTGATTACTCTGGGGCTGGTGCTGTTCTGGACACAACCATCAGGAACAGCTGAGGTGTGCTGGGGTGACAGTCACACTTCTGACCTTCTGTTGTCACCACTTGCCTGCCTGCAGTGGGGTGTGGGGCAGGTGGAATAGAATAAAGTTCCATTCAGAAGGGATTTTCAGCTGTAACTTTAAGCAAAGCAGCCTTATTGTGGCTGGGGATCAGTCCCAACACATTTTATCTCCTGGGTCAGCTGAGTAGAATGCAGTTTACAGGATGTGGCTTGTTAGCCATTTAAAATTGGACATCCTGTTTGCTTTGCATGGATGTCAGTCTGGGGTAGCACTTAAAAGCAGAGCTTTCTCAGAGCTCCCTGGCCAAACTGTCTTCTTTCCCCTGTGCCCGTGCACTTTGTTGCTTTGGGTGGCACCATGCCAGGTGACATCAGCTGAGAATCAAGCCCAGGCTTTCCCATGAGGAAAAAGAAGTGAAAATGGACATCAGTCCTGCTCAAATGAAGTTAAACATAAATTCAGACTTTTTATCTCTCACATGCACAAAGATGCTGAAATTGCACACGAGAAGCTCTTTTCATATCATCTGTTAGGAAATCCCCTTGCTTGGTTTAGAAGACCAAGAATGTGCATTTACCCTTCTGCTACCCGTGCCAGTACCTGGCAAGCAAACATGGCTGGGGACTTCCACCTCTGTGAGCCTTCTGTGTCACTGCTTTGTACCTGTCCCTTTACATGGTCCTTCAGTTTTGTGGGGGCCAGATGCTCTGGATGGATATCAGGTAGCTTCTACATAGCAGAAACCTTAAAAAAGTCTGGGCACACTTGGTTGACATTATCTGCCAATAACCAAAATAAAACCAAAAGAGATCTTCAAAAAGCCAGTGACATTCTCAGAAAACCTGATTTCCAGTGATAACCTGAAAATCTGCATTTGAGACAGCGCAGGTAGACTGTCTTTGCCCAGAAAACCACTGAGCAGAAGGAAGAGCTCATTTGTGTGCTTCAAAGGTGCAGTGTCAATGGTGGTATTTTGTGCAAACAAGCTGGTGGCTCACACTACCACTGATTGTTCACACTAGTTTGCCAGTGGGACCTGTGACTCATACAATAAAAGATCCTTAAATGGACTGGCTAGAAATCCACTGGTCAATGTGGAATCTGCAGTGTCACGTCTGCCTGCTGTGCCAAGGTGCTCCCCAACTGCAAAGTCCTTTCTGAGTGCTAACCCTTAAGTGTCAGCAGTACCACACAGTTAGTCCTCACAGAAGGGCTTTCAAACCCCGGGCCACCAAACTAGTGTCTGTTTCTCTCTTTTTGGCTCCCATCTGTCCTCTGTTTTCTTCTCTTCCCCTTTTCCCCATAATTTCTTTTCTTGTTTTTTTCTGCCCATTTATGCTTTCCCATTCTAACCACATCTTCGTGTTTCAGTCTGTCTTGTGCAGCAAAGTTTCTTTTTAGCCTCTGCACAGAGCTGGCAAGGGGACAGACTAATGCAATGAGCTGTCTTGGGCAGAAAATGTCTGCCTGCAAGGATCAAAGTTCTTTTTCAAAGAGACAGAAAGTCAATGTTGTGTAATGTCTGAGTTCCTGGTGACCTCCTTGGCAGTGAAATGGGAAGAGGAATGGTCTTGTAATTAAGAGATTAGTCTGGGGATTTGGTGACCTGCTTCAGGTCCCCCTCTGCTGCACACTTCCTCTGTGAAGTCTCAAAGTCCCTTAAAATCCTCTGGATGTCAGGACATCTATGCAGATGGGGGACTTTTCACGAGTGTATAATGAATTCTGAAAATCTGAGAAGGAATCACCTACCTTGATTATCACCAAAATGCTCTTCAGCTGGTGGATGTTTTCCTCTCCCAGTGCCTCCCTTCCTTTCTGAAAAACAGTGATTTCTTGCCCTGCAGATGAAGCAAAAACATTTTTGGTGTTGGAGCTGTTCAGACAGTGCTGCACTATACAGATACCATAAGAGGAGGGAATGTTTTGCTATATTTGGCTCTAGGGCATGGAGGCACTCATGCATAACTTATTTAAGGCCTAGTCTCCTGACCCCCCTCTGAAGTAAATGAATGGCACTTGTATGCAAAAAATTAGTGTTATGTAGATTTGTTTAAAATGAATGGATTCTTTTTTGGTGATGAGAAAAGAATATATATTAAAATATCCAGGCACAAACACTTTTTAATATTTTTTTTGGCACCGGTGGGCTCTCTTTTCAGTTGATTTTGTCAGCCACATTTCCTTTCTGAACAGAGGTTACATACAACAATTGGATGAACAATTGTAGAAAACTCTCAGGGGGACATTCTTGAAGAAAAGCCTGCATGAGATCATGTTATGAGTGTGGCTTGGCTGTGCTTTTATTCAGTAGGTGATCTCATTCATTTAGAGTACTAATCATTTTAACAGGGAGTAGCTGCAGCTATCCAAAAGTATAGCAAAAAAGTGATGTTGCAAGATTTCCTGTGAGTTTTGCACAGAAATAGCCTTTTCTTTGCTAGTTGATTGGACAGAAACTAGATATTGCTGGTCGGATGAACACAGTAAGTTTAGTACAAGCAATAGGATTATTCACTCCAGTGACAGCTTCACCAGGTTCATTGTTTTTCTCTAAGTATGCTTTTTATAGGCTCCTTTAAATTGTTAGCTTTCGGGAAAGAGACTGTGTAAACATCTGCATTTCTACAGTTTCTGCCTCACTGGGGGTCTTTCTGGGGCCTCTGGATACTATCATGATATAAATATTAAATACAATCTAACAGATGAAATATCCGGGGACAGGTTAGCCTATGATTACCCCTGAAATGCCTACAGAGCATTTTCTCCAGTGTTCCTCAATAATGAAGAAATCCCTGGCTGGACCAATTATTTTCAAGTTCAAGAAGCAGTCCAGGCTCCTGGCTGGAAAACTTACTTGGGCACAATCAGCTAAAAACTTTGAACTGTCTCTCAGAGCAAAAAAAAAAAATATGTTTACAGCCAGAAATAACAAGGCTGGGAAGTTAAATTAGAAGCAGGGACCAAGAAAGGCTTTGTCTAATTCTGGTTTCAATCAGTGACTGCAGCAGTCATCAGGAGCAGGCGCTGCTGTGGGGTTGAGAATAATGACTTTATTTTAAGTAGACAGAAGTTGTTGGCTTGACCCGATTGCTGACAACCAGTCTCCCCTAAACACCCTACATGGGGCCAGATCCTGAAGTCCTCCTGTGGTTTTCATCCAAGTCCATTCTCACTGCAATCAAAACTGGAGCAGACACAGCCTCAGTATTTGGCCTGCACCTACTGCAGACTCTTTTTGGTCTCTTAAAATCACCACAGAAAAATAAATCCCAGTGCCCAGGTTTAATTTTCAAGCCTCAAACTTCACTCCACTGCACTGTTTTTTTTCTGCACTGAAATAAGAGTGGGATATAAATTACAAATCTTTTCACTGTTAGGTTCTTGCATTACTTGGGGTCAAATTTCAATGAAATAATAGATTACCAGCCTTGACCTCATGCAGCAAGAGCAGTACGTTGTATATGAGTTGATCCTGCCGGGGTGGAGCAGCTTGGGAATGTACTGGGAATATCCCCTGCACTGAAAGCTACTAAACTAGATGTTACCCAGCTTCTTGGAAGAGGAGACCACGTTAGCTTCCCTTGGACAATCTGCCCAGCCTGGCTTTCCCAGTGCTTAGGACCAAGGCCTGAAGACAGTCACCGCAAGGTAAATGTTGAAATACATGGTTTAAAAACCCAGCAGGGAGGGGAACCAGCCTCAGAGGAGAGCCTAACAAACACATCCACACAACCATTAGAGTACAAAGGACTAAAAAAACAACACGAGAAAAGTTGCAATTGCTGCTCAACATCAAGAGGAGAGATTGTGTAAGCTGTATCATTTAGACTGAGGTTATAGTCAGAGCATGCAGGAGACTCAGTCTTGTGATTTGGGCCACTAGACTGGAATTTTGGAAGGTTTGAGTTGATCAGCTTTTGTTTAATGGCTTTCTGGGTTTTTTTGTCATCTGTTAGGGCACCTCATCAACATGTGCCTCAAGTTGCCCTTTGTTTAGATGCATCTGTAGGGAGACTATTACCAGGGAGGCTGGCTGTGCTAGATCCTAGTGAAATGTGAATAATCTGTCATTTGGTGCTTAATGTCACCAAGTAACTCAGTGGAAATGATTGATTTTTTTTTCTTAAATAAGGACTTTTAGCAAACACAGAATGAATCTGAATTTTCAATTCCCACCTGATTGCTGTACATTATTTCAATAATTTGCATCTGACTTTCATTAGGCATCTCAGTGTGATATCTCTCCTAAACAGCAGTCAAGAAAATATTAGATTTGTACAGTAAGTAGAAGAATTTTCAGACAAACTTTAATTTGAACCAATTTGGTTTCTCTTTCCATTGGACTGGATTAGTTCAATTGGAGAAATTAGTAATCTTGTACAGATTTATCCTGGTGAAACTTCCTCAGTGCTGTGAAAGTGATCTTCCACCATGGTGATGTATCTGCCTGCAGAGATACAAGGAAAGCCCTTGGGAAATCTTAAAAACAAATTTCAGTGTTAAAGCTGCTTTGCCCAAGTCCCCCCACAGATGATGTCTGGAACACTTTGAGCTGTATGCCTTCCATGGATTTAGGAGCATGAGTGTCATGGCACTGTGTTGGGCTGTGGCTAAGGGAGTTTAACAGGAGAACAGACTGAGCTGTTGGAACAAGTATCAGTGGATCTTTCAAAGACAGAGCTATTACTGCTGGCATTATTCCTAATTACTCCAGCATGAGCTCCTATGCATGTGCCTTTTCAAAGGAGTAATAATTAAAAGCTGGTTTTGATTTGTTTCCCCACCCTCACCTGTTTCTCTTGGTAAATGAACATATTGTAGGGCAAATTTATTTGCTTGCTACAACATTATCCAGAACAGCTTTTCTCACCGCCCCCCCTCTCTGTGTACCAAAGTAACCTACACCTTAGCTCTGCTAAGTTTAACTTTCCCTTTGAAAATGTGACCCTGAGTAATTTCTGTCACTGCTAACCTCAGAGCATGATGTGTTATCTTTTCACCTCTACACCACAAAATGAATGACATCAATAGAGCTTGGAAATTACATTTAAAAGGGGTTGGTAAATCAAGGGAAATGGACAAATCAAATGAATCTATGCATGCTCTGAGTATTATACAATGTGTTCATGTAGCTTCACTGAATGCCTTCTAAAGTGTTAGCACCAAGGAAAGAAGAATAATTAAATAAGCTATTAATAACTCAGGGAGACTCCGTGTCTCAAATGTTCTTTTATCTTATAAATGGAAGGTCAATCTTAAGAGTGAAAATACATTAAAAATTAAAGCTACAGAGAACCCTTGTCCCTTGCTAGTACTCCAGCTGTGTTTGAAAGGTGGCACTTATTTTCTTTAATAACAGAGCTTCAAAAGGAACATAATTAAATGAGAAACTATGGAAATACATGGAATATTGTGGTCTAACTTAAACAATTACCATCACTTTCAGTGAGATTTCCATCATGCCAAAGGTGATTCTTGTAAAATAAACATTTGCATTATTTTAGAGAGAGAGAAAAATTCTGATTTCACTAGCAGTATTTAATCATCCACCTAATATTAAAAACCTATTGTTTTTGAACCTTCAAGAGTCTTTTTGAGGTTGTTACACAAAGCAGGGAGGCAAGGACACCAGAATTGATTTTCTCTGATCATTATTTTAAATGTTTTGGCTTGAAGGAATCTTATAAATTATTTTTCTTCAACCTTTTAAAATATTATCATTATTTATTCCTCTCTGTAGTTTTGAACTGACCTTTAGAGTCTAGAAACAAAAGCTGACTGTACTAGTGATGATTTATTGTCTTTTTACTTTTCCTTAACAAGTCCCTTCTTAATCTTCCTGCTTAAATAAATCTGGAATCAACTCACCCAACTCCAGGCATCTAATTAAGGTACCTAAATTCAGGTTATGGTTGGTCCTCTTGCCTTCTACTGCCAATTGACAGAGACAGGCACTTTTGGAGAGTGATCTCAAGCTGCTTTAATACTTAGGTGCCCTCTGGAGGTATCCTAGCTCTCTGTTTTGACAACAGAAGGTACCTATTGTGACATTGTGCCTAGAATGTGTGTCTCATTTATGTACCTAAAATCAGATAAAATTAACCTAGGCCTAAGAGGCTTTATAGTTTAATTTGCTATTCCATAGCGTATTGATTGTTGGCAAGTATTTTCCTTTTTTTTTCCTAACAAAAAGCTCAAGAGCAAAATAAAAGAAAACCACAAAACCAAACAAAAATAAAACAAAAACAAAGACAAAGAAAACACAAACATTGCAAGTGTATGAAATGTGTGTATGTGTTTATAGATACAATATACAACTGAAGGAGATTTGGAGGCAGAAATAGAATAGAAAGGGCAGGCATCCCCCTGAGCCTGCCTCAGTATAGCAGCATGACTTGAGGGTCTGCAGAGATCCCCCTTGACAGCCTAGCCTGCTGTCTTCTTCCTCCAATAACATCTTTCTGCCCTATAGCCTCTTCTCACCTTCAGCCGCTTGTATTTTCAAGTGCAAAGGATTAAGCACCTGCAGCTACACAAATTAAAAAAAAAAAACAATCTCATTTTGATTTCACTTCTCTAATAACAAAGTTACAAAAATATCTGTTAAAATCCTGCACTGGGGAATTTTTTTTCTTGTTGTAGTAGTAGCTTAACCTGCCAGAGTTTCTGTGCCATCCTGCACTCCATGGTCTTAAATGACCTACAAAGAAAAAGTTGATTTATTGACCAGCCTATGTTCATTTCCATGTAGAGAAGGTATGGCTGGTCAGGTCTGTCTGCACTCCTAGGGATACTGGCACAGGTGCTTAAGAGATGTCAGTGTCAAGGCATGCCAGCTCTGGGCACTTCACATCCCCTAGGGCCCTGACTTGGCAGAACACCCTGGCTCTTGCCATGAGAAAGGGGGAGGAACAGTCGTGGCAGAGGAAGGGCTCACCTAGGGCAGGATGCTAGGGCACTGTGGCTGTCCCGAGCACTGCCCCTTGACTGTCCACACAGGGGCCCTGTGGGGCAATTGACCCCCACCCGCATTGCCTTCTTCAGCACGTGGGCCACCAGGCAGTGGTGTGAAACACAGCCTGACTGCAAGCAGCACGGGCCATGGCTCTGCCAGGCATCGACACAGAACTGACCGTGCCTGCTGAAGGCAATCAGAGAGAGAGGTGGTGACTGATGCTCACGGCAGCTAGCATGGGCAGAGTACCTGGTCACGTCAACAAAACAAGAACGCTCCTCTATTTCCTCTGAAATTTTCTTAGGAGAAAAATACAGTTGTTTTTATACAGAAATGTGAGGTGTGTATCTTCTGTATAGCAAATATAAAACTTCCAGAAACAGGTCTTCTTTTCTTGTTCACTTTTTCTGAACCCTCAGAAGTGGCTTCTCCAAAGGAAGAAAACTATTGGCCTATACACATGAAAAATAAATTCCTTAGAGGTGTACTTAGACCTTTTAATGCATTGTAATATATTATAACTGGGATGAAAACAGAGAAAAAATCTAGACAGATTATTTTAGATAGCTAATCACTTTAAAACAGTAATTTGCTTTATTTGGTAATGAACAGTTAATAAGTACTTCATACTGACCACGAAGTTTTCAAATGTGATTATATAGCTTAGGTTTCAAAATCATAGACTTAGACTTAGACCTGGTAATTAGGACCTTAAATATAATTTAAATATGATGGCGTTTATTTCCTTCATGTCTGTGTCACTTTGGAGTCTGAATGCACTCTGTACATCTTATGTCATCTTGGGTTATCACACTCTTTTAACCATAATGGGTCCAGCACTAGATTTTCAGAAACTAAACCTCTCAAGGGCTGGGAAATTTCATGCTCTGAAAAGAAACAAGCTGTAGAGCTCAGATTCCTTTCCAGAAGTGTCATGTGCACACCACTGTGGAGGTTTGTATAGTTTAGCTCCGACCTTGCTCTGCTCTGACTATAATCTCTTCTTAGAGAAGATTTTAGAAATGCCACCCTCACCTTATCTTCTGGTGCATCCAACCTGCCGGGGAGGTTTCCTTTGGGCACTGTTTTAGCATTGTTCAGATTCTGTAGGAATGGGTAGAGAAGTGTGCAAGTATTCTCCAAAGCAACATATTGCACTCTGCTGCAGTCTAGTAGGGGAACCCTGACATGATACATATCAGGTGTATGCACAGCTCCACAGTCTGGGCAGTGCTGCTGTGCTCTCGTGGCCTCAAGGGCACCACCAGAGCTGACAATCTCTACCTAGACTCCTGGTGGTGTTCCCATCCCGCCCATGGCTCACAACCCCACTTCAGCCCTCCAGGTCCATGGGTCCCTGATGAAGTCATGCTGCAACAATGCCAGCCCTCATGTCCCCCCAGCCCAGCCTGGCCGTGGTTCCCATTGATACAGGCCCAGCCATGGGCCATCCCCAGTCCATCCCTGTCCCTAGGGAGGAGTCTGGATTCTTGGCTGAACTTGTCTCCAGTCTGTGGGTTTGTCCCTCTCCTTCACTGGGGCACTCTGGGGCTGGGCCCTTGCACTTCAGATGGGGTAGCATCCAAATTAGCAATAAGCAGTTAATTTTCTGCACTTAGTACAGTCTCAGTACCTACATGTGTTTTTGTCTTCTGTACTACTCTTTTATTTTCACCAAAATGCTCACCAATCAAGAAAGGTTTAATATCTTTCATGATTTGCCAGCTTGGCTAAGGCTTAAGTTGTTTGGAGTAAGTTGTTTTCTGTTTATTATTCTTTTCTTAGATATTTAGTGCAGCTCACAATGTATTAGGCTATGGTTTTGGAAAAGTTAAACCACTAGCTAAACTAGATAACATCTGATGGACTGGATAAGTAGGATGAAAAAAAAAAAAATCCCTGGTGTGTTTGTTACCTTCTTTGGAATAACATTAAAATGGAATTTGAACCATAGAGAAAATTTTCCTGCATTTGCAGTAGCAATATTATCCTTTTAGCAAATCAATAATGAAAAATATATGCTACTCATGCATGAGTTATCTCCATGGAGGCATTTGTCACGTAAGTCTTTACATGAAGATGTCTTAGAAATGGAGTCCATATCAATAATTTATTCAACTATATGAGCCAGAGCACCAGGCCATTTTATTCCAACACACTATTGCATTATCAAAATACTCCATGGAAGTTGTCCTTGTTGTCAGCTCAGACTGTTCCCTGGCCTCCTTGTACCAAGGCTTATCAGCACAGCATTGCCAAGAAGTACAGTTTGACCCTCGTGCAAATCAGGCCTTCCCTGCAGACAGAACTACTCAGAGGGAATTCTTCAAGTGTGGAGTTTCTCTGTCAGACAAATTGAGTGAATATAGGAATTAGTATGGGATAAATAAAGGCACATTTTGAATTTTAGAAATTTAAGGAGCTTTTACAGCTCCATGAAGACTAACTCCAGTGGTGTATGCCTTTTGTTATCAATAGGTACCAAAATCAATAGGTATCAATACCAATAGGTACTGATGCATATAAATACTGAAATCAACACTGAAACCAGTAGGTATGGATGTCTAAAAATGTCTATTGATATGGATAGGTGTCAACACCTATTGATATTTATCCATATCATTACCAATTGATAGGTATCAAAATTGATAGACATCAAAATTGAAAGGCACTGTCTATTGACAACTATTGATATTAAAATATATTGATATTGTTAGACATTGAAGCTTACAGATATAAAAATCAATATAAAATGCTACGTATGAGACATTTATGCTTATCAATATAGGTAGTTATTGATGAAAACACATTTCAATAATGGTAGGCATAGATGCCTATCAACAAGTATTGATATTGAGAGGTGTAGATAGGTACCCATACCTATTGGAACGGCTGCCTGTTGATAGATATCAAAATAGGTGTGTATTGATACTTATACATTACAATATAAGAAGGTATCAATGGATACCAATGCCTACCAATATGTATAGATGCTTTTGCTGATAGATATTGATAAGCATTAATACCTCACTGTTCATAATCTTCTTTATAAATATTATGAGAAGGTATTGCTCTCATATGAGATGCAAATCAATATAAAAAAATAGACACAGATACCTATCACTGTCGATAGATACCAAAATTAATCGGTATTGATGTCTATCAATAGGTATGGAGATTGAGAGGTACCAATTTGTACAAATATCTCCTGATGTCAATACCCATAAATAAGTATGCAAACCAAAAAGTATTGAGGCCTATCAATGCATATTGATACAAAAAGGGATCTATGTTGGTAGGTACCAATGCCTGCGGACAGAAAAAATCACCAGTGCTGATTGAGAGGTACTAGTAGCATCAATGAGTAGTGATAGGTATTAATATGCATAGATATCAATACTGATAGATATCAATGTCCATTGATATAGGTATTGATAAGTATTGAGGTCTTCATATTATCAATAGGTATTGATGTCAAGTCCTATCAATAGACATCAATGCCTGTCATTAGATATTCAAATCCATAGGTAGTGCTAGTTATCAAGATATCAATATGGAGATCAAAAAGGATCAGTGTCTATCAAGATCTGTCTGTATCAGTAGATATTAACATCTATAAATACAGATTGATACTGATACTTACTGTGAGCTACTAATATATAAATATATATGCGTGTTTATATATATGTATATATATATATCTTTATAAATACATACATAAACTCATACTAAACCGGATATCAATATAGAGAGGTATAGACATAGATCAGTCTATATTTATATTGACATAGAGATGTATATAAATACATACAAGACAGAGAAGACACTGCTTCCTGTCAACTGTTTTCATTAGAGTTGACATTGGTGAAAGAAGGAGGGAATTCCTCTTTGCAATAACCACCATATGAATTGCATAAAAGAGCTGTGTGTGGCCTCCAAGCCAGTGCAAAAGATATTAACTTTGTTTCAGCTTTGGTGGCATTGAATTCCTGATGGTATATCCTGTATTTCATATCTGTGGGAAAAATCATGACTATTTATGTTTCTGAGAGCGATCTTGGATTGTGGGAAGGAAACCCAAAATGAAGGAGAAAAGACCAAATTTTCCTTGTTCCTTCCTCAAAAATATGGTACAATGGAGACTCCACTGTCAAGTGATAAATCACTCTATATGACAAATGTGAACTCAGTCAAGGTCTCCCATGGCATTTAGGTTATAGACAACATTTTAGTTCTGTCATTGCAGGAGACAACGTGTAGGCTGGCCAGATCATCAAAACTGGGTGATTTTTAATTTTATAATTAAAGAAAGAGTACAGAATGTTTTGCACCCTGATATCTCACAGAAATCAAATAGATCTGTGAGCACGTGATACTCACAAATATGAACTTTAAAATTAGATGTGAGAATCTTGCTGTTTTAACCGGAGTCTGGGTGCAGGGGTGGAGGGGGAGAGTGGGCGGAGGGGGGGAAAGTCATCTAAATAATTGTGTACATATAAAAAGCCAAATCCTTAGGCCATAATCCAGGCACACACCCAATGATGTCAATGTGTTTGGCTTACAGGGGAAATAAAGAAACATTTTATTACATGCTAAGTGAGAATCTTAGCTTGACCAGAATGAGGGAAAAGTGCAAACAGGTGCTGGCTCAGCAGGAATGGAAACTCAAGAATAATAACAGCTTTTCCTTAGGCTCATAAGCATCCTGAAAGACTAAATTCCTGTCAGTACCTTAATAAAGAATTATCTACTACCCAATCCACCTATGTCTGGGTTTGAGGCTATCTGCAGAAGCTTTTGACTGTGAAGCTGCTTAACATCATTTCTCCATCCTGCCTTTTACTTGTGCACGAGCCATTGTTCAAGCCACCCCCCTCAGTCAAGGAAGTTGGGGCCCCACTCTCCTCCAGCTTGTGGGGGAAGAAAGGAGTCATTATTGACACATGCTAGTGATTTGAGAAGAGACTGTCTACCCGGATAGAAAAAGACTTAGTTGTCTGGTGAATCAGGAAATGTCAGACTTTCTGAAAGGTTAATGGGTGGCTTTAGAAACACATTAAATCTAATCTTACAGCATGAATACTGATGACTTTATGTTTAGATCCTAGAAATAAGAAAGGGCAAGAAAAAATGCTTTAGGTGAAAGTAAGTTTTAACTGGGGAGTCAGAAGAGAATTTTATTGCAACATATTGCTGAATTTCTCCCTCCATATAAGGCTGGCGATCTGCCTGGTGCCATATGCTAACAAAGGGCACAACATGAGACCATTTGAACTGAAAGTAAATTTTTTTATACTTGCTGAAGTTTAATTAAATGAATGACCTGTTCAACTCTAGAAGTGAACAAAATTAATTTCTTTCAGAGTTATCTACTCTAAATGGGCTGCGTAAAACTTCAGTTGCTGCAGGGACTTGTAGGGGACTGTATAATGCTGTTAACATAACCTTTCCACTTCAGTCAGAATCATCCGTGCCTCTTCTTGTTTAGCTGAAGAATCATTAAATATAGACCTCATAAATAAACACACTTTGCATGCAACCTTTCCCCTTTTACAGACTCATAGGCATTAACAGAAGTAGAAGTGGAGGACAGAGGGAAACCAGCAATGGAAGTTGTTAGTTGGCTTTTGTTGCATAATTCACGCAGTTTTGTACCATTAGCTTTTTAAGCAATATCTTCTGTAGTATCTTCAGGTTTGAATTTTACTTTTTGGTTGTTAGTCTTTTGTTTGTGTCTTTCTTTCGTTGCCTGTCTGCTTTGGGGAGATTTGCCTTTGCTAGTCGTTAGTAGGTTTTTACAATGTGGGCACAATTGGTTAATCCCATAATAGAAACCTGCTGTGTGGAGAGTGCTATTTTTACTGTACATACCATATCTCATAGCACAAAGCAGTTTTAGAAGGGGATCCAGCTGCCATTAAATCTATACATCTCAAGGAGGGCCATGAATAGCTAGTCGTTGTGTAAGGACGTGTCCTGCAGTTCTATTATCCCAGCTCAGGCTCTGAGTAACACTGTTCTTTAGCAAATCAATATCCTTACCTCTCCTTTTTTGATTCTTTTTCCTCTCACTTGATCCATTGTTCCTGCAAAGAAGTAGAGCCTGCATCTCCACTGACCTGGGCTGTGCCAGACAGAGATGCTGGCAGGAGCACTCTGGGGTTCCCACCTGCCTCACAAACCTCCACGTCTTTCCTGGGAAGTCGGGGTGCCAAGGGAAGAGGTGAGGTGCAGGGCAGTGGTCCATCCTGCTGCTAAGCTAGTGTCTGAACAAGCTTCATGTTAAAATGAGCCACTGGGACTGGGGGGGGTGTACTGTTGTCAGAGCAAGCACCCAGACACCCTGGGGGAGTCTGCACAGTATGGCTCGCCCCAGGCCGTGCAGTTTGCCCAAAGGGATGTCTGTGCCACTGCCTCTCTCTGCACAGCTCACAGACAGACATGGCCTGAGTCTCACCTGACCCTTTTCAGTAGCTCCTGGGGCAAGGGGTATGTTGGAAACATGCCGAACATGTGCTCATCAGGTTGCTCATTTGGTGTGAAATCTGTCCATGTAACTCTACCAAATGCAAAGGTTTCTCCCTATCATTTCCAGAGCCACTCAGACCTTTGCCCCACTAGCAGTATTGCTACTACTGTTCTTTTCCCAACATATCATAATTGCAGTCAGATCCAACCAAACATGAGAAAATGTGCTCATGGACTAGACTTACAAATGTCCGGTCTGTTCCCACATCAGTTTGACAAATGCTAGGCTCTAGTCCATGTGTTACTTTTAAGATTAAAGAGGCAAAAACATGCAACAGTGGTCTTAAGCAAGAGCTACATTTGTTAATATATCCTGAAAAATGCACATTTTTTACAGACTGGACATTTATATCAAAGTATAATCTCTCAACAGCAAACATCCATGTATTGTTCACCTACAAATACCTTGGCACATCTGTGCATTTATCAAGTCATAAAAAAATCCTTAAGGGGCCTGTCATGTTTCCCATGAATCATCCCAACCTGCATGCACCTCAACTTGAACCCTCTGGGAGAAGGCTAAGGCGACTGCTGCTGATTTATGGAGGCAGACAGCTTGGAGTCCCTGCCAGGGAGTAAGTAAATCCTGGTGACTGTGTGATAAAAGGGATAAAGTGCAGTCATTTTCCAATGCTTATTCATGCAGCTCTTCTAGGAGAGATTTGCAGAAAGTAATGAGGAGGTTTATATTCAGTCCTACTGACCTACACTTCCACTGGAAAATGTTCCAAGGTTCCCAAGTATACAAGGACTGAAAACACATTCAGCTCTGGCTAGGTCACAGGGATGTGCCCAGTCCTTTTCTGAGAGTCAGTGCCACAGGGAAGACCAAAAGGCTCCTGTACACACGCACACACACACACACACACACATGCACACATACACACAAAGTCACTTCATTGGGATTAAAAACTAAAAGCCTGGACAATTTAAATGAATCCAAATCTAGTGGCAAGTGCTGAAAATCGGTTTTGCTTTTGAAGACTTGTCCCCAGTGCTCCCCTGGGTGCTGCATCCTTTGGAGGGGGGTTGCTGCTGCCAGGCGTGGTAAGGCAGCATCTGTGCCAGCTGCAGCAGAAGCTGCCCAGTCCCCTCAAGGCTGCCCCTGTGCCCCCCAGGGCTGCCTGATTCAGTTTGCTCCGTTCAATACAGGTATCTGAAGTGGTCTGAGACCTGGTCTCTCAGGAGGCTGTGCCAACACAAGAGCCTGCCTCTTTCAGGTGCAGCTGGAGATGGGCAAGATGCTCTCAAGTGGCCCTTTGCAGTGATGTTAATGGATGATGTATGTATATTTATTTCAAGAAAAAAAAGCATATATCTATGGCTCAGTATAATTAACACAAAATTTAATAATTCATTAATAATTAATACAATAATAATTCAAAATTACCACCAAGCTGTATCCACTGGAGCTGCTAGAAATTCTATGTTTCATGTATTACTGATTCAGTGTATGTTGGTCTATTTTGTGCAACATTCTCTGTATGAACAAAATTTTTTTGAGTCAGGGTCATGGGATCATATTCAAAACCTATCTACAGAATGGGCTGTAATTAAATTTAGAGAGGTAATTGAATCCACTGTGTTGTATGCCCACTGTCCAATGCCACCACCTCCCCACTCCCAGTATGCATGTGTATTTATGCCAATAAGCCTCATGTGCCTCTTTAGATACATGTATGCATGTTTGTGTTTCCTGGTGCATGGCAATTACTGTGTATGTAGTAAACGTTCCTTGCTATTTATAAGCCAGAGTGCTATATGACATCTCTAATCTTAAGAGCTGCATTCAGTAGATAAAGTCATGAAAATCTTATAATAATGTCAACTTCCCAAAGCTGTAGCAGATGTCTGAGACACTAGAAAAGTATATGATTGGGAACATAAAAATACTGAGGACTCCTGATGCTTAATGTAAAGTCCATTATTTTGCCATAAAATCATAGTTTTGGTAAGGCCCTTTTAAAACCTGATTCTTTAAAAACAGTAATTATGCAATAAAAACTGAGGAGGTTTTCAACGCTAGAATTATGTCTGCATTTCTTATATTGATGCATGTCGGGGTTTTCCCAGAAAGAAATGTGTTTGCCAGCTGAATTGTTTCAAATCTCTCCATGTGAAATCTGTGGCCTTGGAATATTTTTTCAAGTAGTTGGTGAACAAATATAATCACTTGAAATATAAAAGAAGTCTGTTATCAAACAGACCTGGGTCTGTTTCTGCACTCTGAGCTAAGCCACTGTCTCTGTAGTTTTTCTCCCTACATTGCATATCCTGTTTCTTGCCATTCCTATTGCTTTGTCAGTACTTACATGTTAAGGTCTATTCAAAAATATCCCTACCCAGAGAGCTGCTAAGTGCTGTAAAGGAAGATGAGGTGACAGTATTTCACAGTAGCTCAAGCTGACTTTTATGTCATGAATGAATTTTGGTTTAGACTCCCCTAACATTAAAACAAAGCTTTTTGTCTTTGGTTGGTTTGGTTTGGTTTGGTTTGGTTTGGTTTGGTTTGATTTGGTTTAGAGTGGTGGGAAGTTACTAAGGGGAGGTTGGTGATGTGTGAGCACATTCCCCCCGCCCCAGTTTTTGTTCTCTTATTACTTTCCAGTATCTCCAACCTGCACAATATTCCCTGAAAGCAAACACTTTATGCAAAGCAACTGTCTAAGGCAGTTATTTTTACTTTTTGTTGCAGGGTGGCCTATTGAACATGATTAACTTGACTCTGATGGAAAGAGGAAAAAAACCTGGAAACATCTGGCAAATAGCAAAGCAATGCCTAACATTTTCTTCCCTGTAGGATTTAGCTCAGAAACATTACACTTAATGGGTACCCACACTAAAGGTTTCCATGCAGGGGTTCTGGGGGTTTGGGTTTGGTTGTGCTGCCACCACTAGCTGTAGCTCTCCAATATTTTATCTCATACTCCTGATTCATTAGAAAAAAATGTGTGAGTACAAGGTGGGCATGGTGATGCGTTGAAAAGGTATTTGCTGTTCCAGCCTGGCTTGTGTTTCATATGCACATGTTTGAGGCTTGAAATAGGTGAACACTCATTTCCCATGTCGCACGTGGCTAAAATGAGTTGAACAGTAATTTGGGGACATGAACAAATAGAAGTTGTCAAAGGAATTTTAAATAGTTAAAGGAACTTTGATATATTTTTAAAGGATTTAATTCAGTTAATTCAGTAAGAAATAAAAATATTTTCATAAAGTGTCATGTATGAAAAGTCATTCTTACTTTATTGTTTTTTAAAATAAGAGAGAAAAGCATTGTGTTCCTTTTATATGTGCATTTTTTATTCAGGCATTTTGTCACATAATCTGTGGAAAGATACTCCACAGCAATAAGTATTTCATATTCACTGATTCTTACATATAATTTCTCAAGTGGTGTTATTGTGTGGAAAAAGAACAGAGAAAACAGGAGCAATGTACTAAGAAAAAACACTGCAAATAAACTTTGTCCTGTAAAGTTTCACCTTTGTCTTCTTTCTAAGGACTTTTTAAAAATTCCATGCAGTACTATACAAAAAAAAATTAAAAAAGCAAACTCAAAGTATTTCACAATTCTGACTTATCTAACTTATAAATTTCAGACTTTAAAAAAACAAATACAAAACCAAAAAGACCAACAAATCCCCCTCCCATATTCAAAATGGTAAACATTTTGAAAGGAAAGTTTACTGTGATTTGAATATCTAGTCACAAAACAGTTCACATTTACTAATTTTCATTTCATGATACAGTATCTGCTCTAATTTAGCCAACAGTAAATTAAGCCCATATGTGGATTTCTTTGGCCAATATCTTATTTGTGAAAACAAAGGTTTCAGCTCTAATTTCATTAACAGTCCCTGAAAAAATAGAAAAGGTGTAGCTTTCTGGATTGTTCTGACCTACACAGACCCTAGAGGCAACCTGTGTTTAACTCCTGGTCCTTCTGTCCACTAAGAGGTCAAAAGTCTCATTCAGAGACACGTCCGTGGATTTGTGGCACTTGTGATGTGCACAAACCCCTCTGGTACAGGTGGAGCTGCACTGTTACAGTTGCCTGATATTTTTGTGTTTTAGACACAGAGCTTTACTAGAACCCTCCAGAAATGTATCTTTGCATATCTACTTGTTTTCCACCAGAGGCTTCACTTGTGTTCCTGTGAATGCCTCTGGAGACTAAAGGGTGCATGGCAGCTTCTTCCACAGCAGGTTCTGCAGCTCCAGTTTGCAGAGCTCTGAGCTGTTGGCAGGAGGTCCATTTTAACTCTCCCTCTCCATTTTCAGGCACTGTAGGAATCATTAGCAAGAACACAGGGATATGATCTCCAGAGGCACTCTTTGGTTGCTCACGTTCTGGGCAGAGCAGAGCAGCACAAAATATTGGTGAATTTGTGTTAGCTTCTGCTAAGGCACTAGACTGAAGTGAGGGGAGGACTGACAGGGTCACTTCCATCATGTAGCTTGAAGTGACTGAATGACTTTCCCTCACTGTTTAGCCCAACAAAACTCTTGTTTTCAAACAATTTTTTTGGCTTTCTGATCTTACTTTTCATCTTGATTGAAGTAAAAATTAGGCCTTTCCAGATCAAGGACCCTAATTGTAGCATTCCTTCCCTAGGGATATCTGTAATACTGATTTTATGGCTGTATTGAATAAGAGGTATTTCTGTCCACATCTGTGACTTCTTTCTCTTTAATCCCTTCTTATCAGCCTTTCCTTAGGATTTTTGTTTGCTAATATTTTCGTTAGTTTATTTGTACATTTTTTCTCTATGGTAGAAGGAATCCAAACATTTTTAATGGCAGATGCTTTTTGGAGAATTTGCATATATCAGTAAATTGAGTAAATACATGCTACCCTCTGCTCTTGAGTTCTACCTGTACTTCCAACTGTGAACTGCTCACCACCTTCTTAGAGACAAAAATGTGATCCTTCTTATATTTGTCAAATTGAATCCATCATTAAATGAAGTGGTCTTAGGTAGTTAGCCAAAGAAACTGTGGAATCTGTGGAATCATGGAATACACAAATTGCATTTGTGTAAGGCTATATAAGAAATTTTTGACAGGATACATTAGATGACAGTCCATTTTGAAATATTCAGGTCAAGTGACTGATGACTGCTGGGGATGTAGTTGGAATGGAAACATTTTAAGTCACAATCTCTCTGCTGTTTAAGAGCTGACATCTAGCTCGGTGCTACAGAGAAGATTCTAGCCTAGAGCAACAGATACCCTTGGATTAGCCAAGAGGGTCCTCACAATTCATATTGAATTACTAAAGCTCTCTCACGGTATGGATCAGACATGACTTTTATACAGAGCCAGCTGTTTAGAGGTTTGTCTAGGATGAGAAAATGGAGACCACAGCTAGCAGCCAGCAGTGGCCATGAGAACACCCATGTGGTAAAAATCCGTGTGAAGAAGTACTTCTGCCCTGGCTAAGTTTCATTTGCTCTTTAGGAAGGAGGCAAATTTAGTCCAATGGCTGTGTCATGTTGCACTAGGGGCAGAGAGCATCTTGTGCAGCATCACTGGAACAGAACCACACACACAAAACCAGAGGAGCATTTTGTAGATTTCCTGGAGTTATAAACCCAACTTTGGGGCAAACCTTCGCCTACCTGAGATATAACTACAAATTTCAGCTTTTCTTGCATGAACTGGATATATAGTGCTGGATATGTTCAGTTTTGCTCTAGAAATACAGAAACTACCATAAAATAAACTTTGTTTTGGGTGAATCCCAAAGTTTTAAGAATAAAATGAAATCAGAGCACTGACTTGACAACCTTCTGTTATTTGTAATCTTTACTGGTATGCAAAGAGAAAGCAGGATTTCTTTCCCGGTGCTTTCCCTGTCTCAAATGGCACTGCAATTTAGGCAATAACATGCATAGCACATGATTAATGAAGCTGTGCACTAAGGACAGGACATCTGTGGGATCACAAAGAGCTGCTTTGTGTACATGTTACTGCATGTTCAAGAAGCTCCACAAATTGATAATTTGTTACATTAATTGACTTTCTCTGTGTAATGTTAATGTAACCTTCGGTTCAAAAAGTGCACAGATTTTTAGCAATGAAAAAAGGCAGGTAGTCAAATCCCTAGAGGGTGCCTTAGGTTTGCAGCTCACCGCTTTGTCCTTTACTAAGGATAGTAATATTTCCCAGAAGCTCTTAAATGTAACTCATCTTGAAAAAAAAATCACTTTTTTTTTTAGGCCATTTACAACTTTTTTACATTTTTTTTAGGCCATTATTACAGAAGATGTGCAACAAAAGTCTCACAGAAATGATATCTGTTCTGTAAGGAGATACACATAAACTGGGAATGATCCAGACAACAGTGTTTTCTCTGATCCAGCCCATTGAGGGGCACAGGGGAAAAAAAAAAAAAAAGAATCATTGTTAGTTCAGTGATTCCTAAAGAAAATTCACATCTGGATCTTTATGTAATGAAGGAAAACAGCGAGACTATTCCAAGGTAAGCCAGAAGGGAAGGTAGTGAATCTGACTTAGACCCCTCTGCCAAAACTCTGTAGTCAGGGCTCTTATGTTCATGTCACCACACCTAAATGGAAGCTTTAAGTTAGTGCACACACGCTGGCCTAAAGCCATATGAAACAGCAAAATATGCTCTTCTATTTGAATCAGAGGGTGGAATTACAGCATTCAGCAGTTCTATTGACTGCTCATCTTTGGTAACAGACTCTGATGACATATGTATCCATTTTAATTCAAACAGGAGTGCATTTTTAATAAATTCCTTGTAAGAAGAAAGTAGCAGAGTGGTGTTTTAATGTACTGCATGAGCTTTCAGCCTTTCTTTGCTTGAGGCTTGTGGATGGAGCCAGAACTACCTTATGACCCATAATAGAATTGGTTGGATCTGACCACCTTAGAGCTCTCCTGTTACTGCATACTGATGGCTACCTAACTCACAGCTGGTCAGGGAGATACATAATTGCACTTAAGTGTTTTAGTTATCATGACTAATTAATGTAAAAGAAGATTTTGGGAAAACAGGGATTATTATCCGTTGCTTTTAGAGGATGATACACGCTAGTTTCTCACTGGGGAAAGAAACAATGAAAAGCAATTTTCCTTAGGATTGATGCAGCCCTCTTCTTGCATGCACTCCAGATCCAAAGAGTAATCCCTGCTGCAATCCACCAGTGCCACGGGCATGTCATTAGCTCTCCCTGGGATGCCAGCTATGGGTGCAGTGTCACCCACAGCCCTGTTTAAAACATAGTTGCAAACTTGCTGCTATGTTGGAGGCCCTGCCAACAGCACATACAAATAGATATACAATGAGGCTGAAGGTTCCCAATGGATAGAATCTATTAATTGTTTATTAACCTATTAAAAAAGAGTAAAATAAAAAGCATGTAATCTTCTGGTTTACAGCCCTGGATGGGCTCTATGTGGAATTTCTTGAACATGTGACCAAGTCTGAGTTTTAATGGGTGCTATCAACACACGTGATCACTGTTCAAACACAGTAGGTGCAGGAAAATATTACAAGACCTGGAGAATTGATAAAAAAACCCCATTCAAGTTCATTCCATTTTAGGAAGGTCTGACTTCAGGGCATGTCGTTAGTATCATGCCTGACCTTGACACTTCATCTCTGCAGCCACTGCAGGCCCACTGAGCGTGATCCTATCCAGAGTCATACAAAGCCATCACAAAGCACATCTGGTTTCCCTAGGAATCTCCATATTTAGCAAGTTCCTAAACTGTGTACTGAGACATATGTATGCTATAATAAATCTGGAAACTGCTGCAATGGAAGAATCATGAGGCCAAAGTGATACACTATATGTTGGGGGAGGAGAGGGGGGAAGGCATGTTACCTAATGAAAATGTGCATTTTGCATAAGAAGCAGAAGAACATGCTAAAATATTTGTATAGCTGCCACATATTTGGTGTAGTATATTCTTTAAGCCACTGTGTACACCATTCTGACACATCTTTGTCAAAATAGTTCAATATACAAGTAATACAATACCTGGGTTCCTTTACTGTGAGATGAAGCTTGCATATGAGTGGACTTGTAACATTTAGTGGTCAATTATCATTCCAAACACCTCTTCCCCTTTGCCTCTTGTGCAAGTTACCTGACAACTTTTCAGATTATTGCTGTTTTCCATGTCAGTCTGTTGGTAATATTTAAGAATTAAAATTTACTGTAAATAAGAACATATCAGAGGTAATTATTTATTATATAAACATATAAATTATATATATATATTATAATAAATAATATATAAATTATATTTATAATTATGTATTTATTGCTGTTGCACAAACAACTTATGAAGACATTTCTGTCACCTCTGAAAGTGTACCATAAGCTTTAACATGCTGAAGGCAAAGATGGAATTTTTTTCTTCATTCTAAAACCAGAGCCAAGTAAATGAAACTAAAGAAAAAATAATCCTGAAAGGTCAGCAGTTTTTAAAATAACTGGGTAATTAGACAGCTAAACTAAGTTACAAGGAGGACTGGTGGTTAGGTTGTGTCCAAATTAGATCCTACTAAATTGCCTCTTGGTTTATAGCTCGGGTCAATAACCACTTCTGAATATCTTGGTCAAACATCTTGTGGGCAAATCAGAAAGCACGAGGACAAACCTGTAATTGTTCATGACTCAACAAACATAATGAGAAACTACTGAAGTGAGTCTATTTTACTGATGTTGAAAGAGCGTCCCAAATTGTTTTGGAAAGAGTAAACACATTTTTCAAAGTGATTTGATAGCAACTTCTGCATTAGCAATGTAATGACAGCAATTGCACAGAAGGAAAAAAAAAAAGGAACTTCCCTGAAAAACAAACACTCATTGAAAATCTATCATTGCATCAATTCATGGAGACCTAGTTCATTGCTAAAGATACAATTCAAATTCAATGTGTATGTTCAGAAAATATGTGACAGAATTCTAGGATACCTGCATCATTTTTATATCTCTCTCCTATTAAAAATACTTAATTATAAAGATTTTAAATATGCAAGAGCTGTCTCCTTTCTCACTTAAACAAGAACTTCATATCATGCAGGTTTTATATACAAAAGACCTACTTCTCTATTTATTCAGTGAGATAACTAAGCATTTTTTTGCATAAATTAGAAAGATGATTATTGTCATTTAGCCATAATGTGGTGGCTAAGAGTTATTTAAACATTTTGTCTTGGTTTGATATGCCCTCATTGTTAGCTAACACAATAAGGTTTTTTAGTGAATTGAATAGCAGAGAAAAGGAAAATCTTCATTGCTTGTCAGGGAAGTCGAACAGCAAGCAAACAAGAAGAAAAAGCATTTTTTGTAAGATTTGTTTACGCGTGGTAAAAAAAGTAGATTTCAGAGACAGGCACAGGATGGACCTTGTTTCTCAGAGCTTTTTCTTGGAGATCAGCACATAAGTTCGGGCAACTGGGGAAGGTGCCGAATACTGGGCATGGGCTGAAATGAGAATGACAGACGATGGATGACATGAGTAAGATGAGTGATACAGCACATTTTGGCAGAAGCTGGGAAATTTCAAGATGTAATGAGTGCATTTAAGTGTGTCATAGTCTACAGAATACAGTGCAGACAGTTCAGGGAAATATTATTAAAATTTCAGTGCGCATCCTTTTATATGAAATATACATCTTGTGTATGCAAAGTACATTTTCAGGAGCTCACTGAATCCTGAGGTTAACATATAAGTGTCGCAGCATTAAGCCTGAATATTTCATTGCATCATTAATATAAAATGTTTCAGTATATAATGGAAGACAGATAACTACATATTTGATTTCATGCCAGTCATAACGACCCCTCATATGAAGAACTGTTTTCATCATCATGACCCAGTTGCTAGTGCCATGAAAAATCTGACAATAGTTTCAAGATTCAGCAAGACGTGGCTACATTAGTGTTGGATATGGTAGCAATGTGGCAATATCTCTGTTGCAGTCTATGTCCAACCTCCATTATCATCAAAAATGCCCTCGTGCTTCCAAAGTAATAGACAGTGGTACTCTGAAAGCTTTCCAGGTGAAGTTAACTTAGTATGTCAATGTCCTCTTCCACCTCGGATTACTGAACTGGCTGTTCTGTGCATTGCTAGCTCTCAGTTTCATTCATTATCTCCCTTTAAATGGAAAATACCCTGTCCTCCTGTAGCAATTGGCTACATAAGTCACTAGGTGTCTTGAGACCACTTGGTATTCATAGGCTAGTACTTGTCCCCGCTCAAAACACAGCTACCTTTGTATTTATGGCACTTCAGCAAATGCAGCCTTTATAATAAAAAGTAGCTTAGGAATGGAGAGTTCACGGGGTTACTAATATTTTCTTCAGGTGTAGAGGTATTTATGTACAGGACACTAGTACAGCTACAGTAGAAACCAAGACAATGGTTTGGTTTATTTACCCTGTGTGTCTACAGTGATTTCATCAGTGCTGTACTCTTTGATTTGATGCCCTCGTCATTCTTTGATTACAGTGCGTGCTTGTACCAGTGACAATACTTCACACATTTGGTTTGTGGAATAGCCTGTTTGGCATCTGCTGCAAGTCTCATGGCACTGCAGGGGAAAGGAGAGACAAAAGATTGCTTCCTAAATCTCTGGGGAACAGCAACTCATGTTCTGATGGTGCAAAAACATAAAGCCACAGCTATTTTTTGACATGTCTTTAGATATCATCTTCCAGAGAAAAACCAGGGCAAAAGCAATGCAAATCATAATAAGATTGGACCAGAAGGACATTAGACACAATCAATGGAGTAAAACAGCAGCTCGCCTGCTGTTAGCTCCTCATCATTGTGTACAGTTTTGAGGGAGGACTGACAGAGAACAGGATTTCTTCAGGAACTTTTCCTGAGTGGACATTGTTCTGCCTAATGTCTTTATGCAAGTGTAAGCAAGCTGAGTTTCAGTATTTGCAGTGTCTATGCCTGTCTCTCTGGTTCCCTTTTTCCTTTTCTCCTCCTTTTTCTTCATCTCTTCTTCTTTTCACCTTGATCCCACGCATTTGATTGCTGTGTACATTTGTGACCACTGCCTTATTAAACCTGTTTCTTTTCTGTCACCTTACAGCCCCAAAGTGAGAAAGAACACTCTAAGTCATTTGGCAGGGCACAACAGCAGCCCTAATTCTTTAGAGAAGAGAGAAGAGAGAAACAGGGACTTCAGTCCCTGGTACATGAGTCAACACTGTCACAAAAAAGGACAAGCATGAGTTTCTCTTTCGTCCACATTCTCTCTCATCTGTATTTGGGCAGCTGACTATGGCCTGAAATTATGAGGTCAGGTTAAAAAAGCAGAGCTAGTAGAAGCTTAGCACAATTTCCCAAAGCACTATATATTTATTTGTGTTTGAGTATGAATACACAAGGCTAACTTTAGTTCCTGTTTTTGAAAATGTTGGCCCTAATCTACATAGACCATCATTTATTCCCTGTCCTGCCCCCTCCACTCCCTCCCATTTTTTAACAGATGGAAATATCATTTTCCAGAACTAGTTTTTTCCAGGTGGAGTGCCTCCAAACTATAAAAGTGAATTTCTCACAATCTACGGACAGAATTGAAACCAGAACTTTAAATTAATTGGCATTTGCTCTCAGAAAATTCCAGCTAGGTGTGTTTGGCTTTTTTTTTTTTTTTCATTTTTGTTATTGTTATTCAGAAAGGTCAGGAAAAAAAATGGAGAAACGGTGGCTCCACTCCAGCTCTGCCTCTTTTTAACTTAAGAAGTTAGTCCATAATTATAGCCCAAGACAGAGGCTACGGCTCCAAAAGTTCAGCTACCCATGCTGATAATTTCAACCTGAAATCATGTTCAGAAACAACATTGCTTAAGCCCAGCCTGGTAATTCATTCTGCCAGCTTCAGACACCTGCAGGGACACCAGAAGATTACTCCTAATGCAAATAATCCAGCCCGTGGCATGGAGGACTTCACAGAGATTTAGTTACCACCGTTTGGGGGGGAAACCAGAGATCTGTGGCCAGAAATATCACACAGATGGGCCTGCTTGAAAATCCGCTGCATCCTGGGCTTTCAAACCTTGGAAACAGCTGAGGTGATTCCAGCGTGACCCCCACTGGGATATAATGGATCCTGTCTGTGCGTGCAGTGTTTGTCGTGATTTACCTCTTGCAATTCCTGGCTTGGGTAACAGGCAGCAGTTCTGAAAATGAATTACTATTGATTAGATATCCTGTGCTATTGAGTTCTAGGCAATGTTATGAATTTATTTATTTGAATAAAAGCTTTTAATGACCCCACTAATTTCAAATGGCTCTAGCAAAACAGCAATTCTTCTTTCTTTCTTTTTCCTGTTTGCCAATGGCAGATACATGCTTTTAGGCCCTGTTTATGCCAGCTATGACTTGTTGTCACCCTTAAACAGACAGAACTACCTGATTAAAATTACAGTGTGGGTGTTGGGAGAAGCAGCAGAGATCCTCTCCAGGGGACACAGTCTGCACTCAGGGCACAGGGGGAGCTCTTGCCTTTCTGTGGCAGGGGGAAAGGAGGTCGAGCCCCAGTCCCAGAGCATCCCTGGGGCAGAGCATCCCTCCTTCTGCTGAGCACAGCAGGAGCAGGCTGCAAATAAAGGACTACCGACAATGCAACTGGGGGCTGTGCCCCTTAATTACCACTCACACCCTCCTGCCAAAAAGAATGTTCCGCTGAGAAAGGAGAGGATTAGGTGCTGCTCCACTAAGGGTGGGATTGTACGGAAATGAGCGAAGATCCTAAATGGGCAGCCTAAGGTTTGGAATGGGCTGTGATCTAACGTCTGAATTTTGCCAGTGTCTTATTAGGCATATCTGCTTCCTGTAGAAATAAAAACTGTGGTAAAATGTGGGCTGGCACTGAGATGTGCTCTGACGGAAACAGAAGACCAAATGCTCACACGGAGTCAGGCTCTCCATGCTCTCATTAAAAGCCTAGGAGACTTCTGCTGAGGTGCTTCCAGTACATGTATATTAATGGTCTCCTAATAGGAATTTTTTTAGTGAACAACCTAGTACGTGAGAATAGCATGCACATTTCAAAAATCAACAGCCCACTTCCTCCCATCCGAGGAAATGGATTAAGCAGGATTTTTGGTAGTACAATGGACTGGAATGAAGGAATAACATAGCTTTTGATATATGATAGTTTCAGGAGACTGCCACAAAAATAGGCTAAAGAAAGTCCTCAAAGGCACCTATACGGAACACTTCCAAGGCTTGTATACAGAACATTCTCTTTTCATTCAGGGAAAAAGAATGTGCTTACACAGCAGAAAGGACAAGGAGTGGCAGTTACGCATGACTTCCTGAGAATATTTCCAAACATAATCAATGCAGTACTAATGCTGCAAGGTATCAGTACTGTAACCAGCTCTAAGCATGCTGGCTATGGAATATTAAAATTGTAAAAAGAGGGAGAGAGAATGAAAGAGACCGAAAAGGAAGAAAGGAGCTCAAGAAGGGCTGCTCTGTAACAAGCAGAAAAACAAGTTCCTGTAAGATGGATCTGGGCTCAGGCAGGCACTTAAAGCCTTTAAACAAGCTCTGCAGGGAATTAAATTCTCTACCTTACTCCAGAAACATGTAGCAATAAGCCAGGCTGTTTATGACACAGAATGTCTACGATTTTAATTGAAATTTGTCAAAAATATGTATCTCCATGAATGGATGCTGAATTTAACTACTCTAAGTGGAAAAAAAAAAAGCAAGCAAGAGGGTACAATGCAGTCAGTCTTCCAGAAGTCTATGAAAATGCAGATTTTTTCATTTACTTATTAGGTAAGTATGTCATACCCTAAAGGCAGATCATTTCCACAAGAATTGGAGTTAAGTTTTGACTGTAGGGATGGATTTGAATGCGAGCTCCTGCATTGGCTCCCTTAATTCCTGAATGAGCATAAACAAGGCAAGTGAAACCAGTGGCTGTTCTGCTACCTTAACAAGCTGTTATTCTCTCCCTGATGGTGGGTGCTGTCACCACCACAAGGTGACGGTCCAGTCCCTCCTTCTTCCTTCCCTCCTCTTCCCCCTGTCATTCCCCCTCCTTTCCCCAGCATCCAGTCTGGCATTCAAATCAAAGGTTTGCTTTGAAGTTATAACCTAAAATGGGAAGTTGATAACTATTTTCCTCCCAGTGCTTTAGTGATGATGAATTGCTGAGCACGAAAAGGAAATGACTTCCCCCCCCTCCTTTTTTTTTTTTTTCATTTACATGCAAGCAGTAAAAGTCAAGGCTCAGCACTGCAAATATGTGCAAATTCATCCACTGGCTGCCTGTGCTACAGCAAATCCTATGGAGATAAGGAGCTAAAGCAGCAGGGGTGCAGCAACATAAGCTTCAAAGCTAGACATGCAATTTACTAGGCAACAAACTTAACAAAGGGCAAAGGGATATTTAACAGGGAGGTGAAATATTCCAACTATTAAACCCAGTACATTGCTGTGATGGCCAGAGGCTTAGCTCTGCACCTCAATCTAGAATGTACATCTGGGAAGAAATAGAGAGGTTTGCCCAGAAATTAGCTTAGCTAACAATTATTTTTTTGAAGCAAAGGGATGTTCTGATTGAGAATGTTCCTGTTGTTATGAACAGAAGTAAGTAAAATAATATTTGGGAGTGGGGAGGAAAGGCTTAGTAGCTAGGGCTGAATGCTTAAGGTAATCATCCTGTTCATCATAAATTATCGTGTTTAACCATAAGCAAATTAGACCATGTCGATCTTTTAGGAGGCAATTAAAGCAATAGATTTTCTGTGGCCTGTTTTCATCCACATGGGGCCTGATCCAGCTCCCATCTACCACTCTTGGGCACAGGCATAGCTCTTGAATTCAGCACAGCTATGGCTGACTTTTACTGCTAGCAGTGGTAACTGGGTCAAGCCCGGAATACAGGGCAGAAATGTTATTCAAAAAGAAAAAAAAAGCAAACTCTCATCCGAACAAATATCAGGCCTTATTAAATAAACAATTTCAGTAAAGAATTGATTCTGATCTAGATTGCTCTCACTTAATGATGGAGATTCTGGAATGTATTATGGTTTTCTGACCACTTGCAGAAACAGTAGTTGATTGGCCTTTTTTCCCCATTCACCCGGGTCCTCAGTTAGCCCTGTTAAAGGACTGCCCTTACATTGCAAACTGGCCTTTTTCTTTCATTTTCTGCAGTTCGTTTTTGTCCAATCAGCTTGCATCGGGATTCATTGCATTTAATGGGAAATGCACTCTTCTGGATCAGATACCTGGTTTCACTTTGGAAAGCATCTGATTCTGATGGCAGAGGTGACAGGAATAAACAGGAAAGGAGAAGTAAGTGCCTATAGGATAGATTTCTGCCATGCTAATGGACCTGCCACTTTCTGAATCACTGGGACCTTAGAATTTACTTGTATTTTGCAAATTGCAGTAGTGAAAGAAGCGAAAAAATAATTATGCATTTATTTGAGTTTATTTGAAAATTAGTTATTGTGTTTCTCAAAGCATAGCCAGTTTTTGACATAAAAGCTCCCTTACCACAGCCTTCTAAGGACACCACTACTCTGCCATGATGGTCTGCAGAAGCATTCCTGACACACCACCTAAGTCAGCATCAGGCTCACTACTGGTTAGAGTGGAATGCAGTTCGGGCTCTTTATCACCTGCTCTTCTCTTTCAAGTATCAGCTTGAGGGTTCCACCGGGAATGATGAACAATGTTGCTGTGTAGACCTTATTTTAATTAAAAAATCTTGGCCTCAAATTTTTTTTTTCTTTTTTTTCTTGTTTTAAATCATGTCATGGAAACGGCATATTTTCTGTACCGAGCTTTGATGTAATTCATATTAGGAAGAGCACCTGGGCTGATTTATCTGTGGCAGAAACATCAGTGCACCTTTTTCCTAACAAGTAGAAAGAAAAATTCTGTGTCATCACAACATTAATACTGGAGACCTCTTCTTCCGTTCAAAACCAGTCTGCCAAGATTTATTTGATCCATTTGAATTATGAAGATGCTGGATCTGTGGAGATTACCATTTTCAGCTTGCTTGCAGGCATTTGGAAGATGTTCCTATATAGCAACAAAACAGTAAAATTTGGGATCAGCTATGGCTTCCTTGTATCTCATCATTGCCCGCACCCACCATGCTTACACTGAAGGTCTAACAGAAGTCACAGCTGGAGAAGAAAACCAGGAGGGCAGGAAGGAAGGTATTAACAGGAATGTCAAAGAATAAGCCAAGAGAGGCTTCTTGTTGACCTCTGAAGACACTGTTGAATCCCCCCACCGATTGCTGTATACCCTGAAAAAGTACTTTATCAGACTCGGAAGGCCATGGCATGCAACCAAGCTGAATGATAGACAAACCACCAAGGGGCCACCTCTACTTTGCCAGCAAGATCACAGATATTCAGGGAGATTTCCAAGCAGTGTAGATCAGTGCCTTCTCATGGACCAGAGAACAGCAGCCCACCTACAGCCCCTGAATTCAGCACTCTCATTCATCTCAATAAGTAATAGACACCCTCAAGAAGCCACAACCTGAGCCCTGAGAAGTGGCCTATGCCCCTCCTCAGCCTGGGAAAGAAAATGCTCAACAGCTGTGCCACTGCTGAGGGCAGCTGCCAATGCAATACTCATACAGAGGGGCCTCCTCTCTCTGACCATCTGTTAGTCCAGTGCTGAGGAAATCTTCATTGGAGACCTCATTTCTGGCCAGCTGGCATCCAGCCTCATTGCTCTGGGTTTACCCAGGAGCTAGCAAAGGCCAGCTGCAGGTCTGGTGCAGGTAGCCTCAGAGAAGTGGCCAGGCCAAACAGAGGTGGATGGATATTTTTAAAATAAGTCTATATTTCATTAGAAAGTACCCTATAACTAAACCTGACATATACTATGAAAAGAGATCAATCTTGGCCAAATTTTGTGTGAACAGCCACTAGACCTCTGAGAAACTACACTTGATGGGGTGCATTGGGTTCTGAAGAGTCCACATTTGCAGCCCTACCTAAATGTGTTTCCTAAACTCTGACACCTAAAAGCCAGAGGCCTTACCTGGAGCCCAATGGCCCCAGGGTCTGGATCCTGCAGTTTCCATGAGCGTGCCTGCTGAGGTTTGTGGCCCCACAGCCCTGTGTCCCATGTGGGAGATGGTAGTGTCACCACTCCTGAAGCGACAGAAGGGATTGGCTTCAGCTTCAGCCAGGCAAAGGCTGGAGCCAGGGTGGCTGGGAGGGAGGCAATCCCGGCCACTGCCTGGAGCAGCAGGTGACTGGCAGCAAAGTGACCACAGCCATGCTGCCCACTCTGCCTGTGGCAGCCCCACGGGAAGTCAAAATTGCTGCCGGAGGGTGAGATCAGCCACTGCTCCCTGTTCCCCGACATGTCTCCCTAAGGAGATGTCCCAGTGCTCTGTGGCCTCCCTTGGATCTACTTTCCAACTCCGCTCTCCTTGCCTTCCCTTGCCATAGCTGGAGCATCCCTGCTCCAAGCCATGATCCAGGAGAGAAACACAGAACTGTGCATGTGCTGCTGTGAAGGTTTGAGTCAGCCCTGGCCACACCAAGCTCCCCAGGGGAGCAGAGACTGTCACAGCCTGAGCACCACGGCTGGCAGCGCAAGGTGCACTCTCACCTTTGCCTGCCTCCTCCAACACAAATCGCTGGCAGCACACACGTTTGCAAAAATCACACCAAACAACACTCCTTCCCTGGGGAGTCAATGAAGATGCAAACAGCCCGTGACAGATGTTAGTTCTGTTGCTGAAGGCTTTACTGAATGGCACTTGCAAACCAGGGGATTGTCACGGTACAAAAACCTACACAAAAGAGAAGAATTAGCTGTTTCACCAGAAAATGCAAAAAAACCCAACAAACGAAAAAACCCAAGCAAACAAGGAAACAAATGGATTTATGGTCTGTGGTCTCAACATGTCCAGTTTAGTAGCATTTTTGAGCTGCCATAGCTGAGAGAAGTGAGAAAGAAAAGCCTTTTTGTTAAGACACTGGAATCAGGGACTAAGGAGATCTAGATGTGAAGAACAGCTTAAATGGGCCTTCCTGACTCTGCCTCAAGTTTCTTCCATTTCCTTAAGCATGCATTTAATCTCTCTACAGTGGATTCCTCATTTGTAAAATAAGGGTAATTCTTCCTTCCTCCGCCCTGTGTAATTAGTCAACCAGGGCCAAAGCCGTAAAAGAAATTAGCTACATAAAGTGAAATTTAAGTGGCTGAATTAAAATATAGGACCTCAGCATGTTCTCACAGCTGTTGCCTAGGGCTGGAGACATCTGAAATCTGTGTACATTGAGAAATGGAATGTACCCCTGTGTTCTCACCTAGGCACTAGAATATAGAACCTTTGGGGCACTTAAATTCCCTTGCAGATTTAGCCTTCATCCCTTTGAAGTTGTAGTGTGGGGATTTCTATAGGGACCATCATAACAGTTATCATTTTGGAAATAAAGATATCCAACTTCCAGAAAACACACAGTGTAGTTTCAAACTTTTCTTTTTTTTTTTTTTTTTTTTTTTTTTTGAGAAGCAAGCATTTCATCTGATAGGAGGAGATGTCAAAGTGAGAGGGTTTGCTGTAATTTAGTGTGGAATGAAAGATGGTGTATAACAAGGACTGTGTGATCACAAAGGCTTTGAAAGAGTAGGAGCATGCTTATCCTGTTTGACAGCATTACCCACAATGTGTCATTATAGATATTGATGATTATATAGCCATAATTAAAGTGTTGTGTTTAAATAGCTAAATGTAGAAAGACGTGTCAGATCATTAACACAACTTTAAGTTTAATCATGTCTGGTTACAGAACTGAGGCAAATATTTAAGGTTCCTTGCTTAAAAGAAGAGTTACTGCATCTAATCATCAAAGCAGAGCTGCTTGCCAAGAGCATAAAAACCTAATGGGTTTTGCAAGAAAATTATGTCACCTTCAAATTAATGTTGATAATACAGATGGCATTTCTAAAAGGTAAAGTCATTCATATTGACAGAGTCTATCTCCAGTGACTGTTAGAAGAGATTACAATCCCACTGTCCAGAAAGACATTTTGCCAAAGCAGGGTTTTGTTAGAATAAGATAGGCTGGCAAATCTGGGTGACTTTATCTTTTTCCTGACAGTTTCTTCATTTGGATGGTAACTGTGACATATGGATGCCTTGTTTTGTGCAAATAATCAGGACCATTCAGGCATCTTCTGCTTATATACGTATGATTTTTCTTGTGATGCTCACAGGATCAGCACTGAATGCAGGAATGGACTTCATAAAACTTGTAGGGAAAAATAGTTTTTTTCAACAACACATTTGCCATGCAGGGTGAATAAAAAGTCTAGGGAAACATTCTCACCAAGTTTGCAAACCTAGATAACAGTATGGCTTAGTATAATAACAGAATTACCAAATAATGCTGCTACCTAAACGTCAACTGCTCTTGAAATAAACATGGGATGGGGGAACGTACAAAAACCTTGAGCATAATGGCACATATAACAATTATTTAAAAAAAATAAAGTTAAGAGGGATCCTTACAAATGCTTCACATTTGGGGAAAAAAAATTAAAAAATGATATGTTTAACAAGGAGTTTCATTGCTTTATTTGAATGTACTTAAATTTGTTTGAAAGCTCCAAAATGCATTCCTGAAACCTTTTTCTAAACCCTGAGATATTCTTACACAAGAAAGTGTAACATATACCAAAAGTTGTAAAAGACAATAGTAAAGTATAGCAATGAATAATGAAGTAGGGAGTTATTAACATGCTGCATTACACCAATGGGCACAGAGAAAGACCCTCCCCATGAAAATTAAGGGATGTTGTTACAATTTACAAACATGCATTATTCCATACTTGGAAATCTAGCACAGAAAATAAAATGAGCATAAATTATGATATTTTAGAAACCATCCAATCTGATGGACACAAGGAAATATAGTTCCAAACACAGAAGGAAAAAGGACTGGGGACTGGTGTTAACAACAACTGGTGAGCACAGGCAGAGAAATTAGGCATGCGCTTCATGAGTTAAACAAAGCCACCCACAACAGTCAGTGTGTCGCAGAGATAGGGAAAATATGTATCGAGATTGTGTGAGAACTATCATCTGGAATATTGCGGCACTACAGCAGATACACTGTGTCTAAGGAAGGTGCCCAGAGAGGATCGATATAATGTAGAAAGGACTGAAATAAAAAAAAAATAATAATAAAATAAATAATAAAAATAATCACAATAAAACTCTTTCTGGTTAAACAGGATACTGTGACACTCTGCTGACATCTTAGAAACAAAGATTAAGTGTTTAGTATAACTAATAATTGATATACAACTGAGTAAATGGAAGGAAATTAGGAGTGAAATTTTAAGAGAAATTTCAAGGGAAACTTCTTGACAGTAAAACATATTGGGTTGTGGAGTAGTCTCCTCAGGGAAATAATGAAAGCACTGTCACTTGGGACTTTTAAAATTGCCCTGTAAACCCCCACAATAGAGTATCTAGTAGAGAGAACAGCCTTTGAATTGGCCTCAGGGAGTCGAACTGAATGACTTAATTGGTCTTCTCAGTCTCTAATTTCCTGAGGACAGACCATGCCCTCTGTGCTTTGCACACAAGGGCAAACCAAGCTGGGGCAGTGCCCGGTCAGGGGGCTGAGTTTCCCATCAGCCCATCCGTGCTGAGGTGGAAGGAGGGCTGAGCCCCCCAGCGTGGCCCTGGCGGCTCCACCTCCCCTTCCCAAGCCCCCCGCTCCTTCCCCTGTCTCTTCCCCCGGCTCAGTGAGAAGCAGCACTGGGGCCCAGATTAATTTATGTCACTGTTGTAGCCTCTCAGCTGGGAGACTGGTGACAGGATTTTTTTTTTCCAAGAGACTTTTCTGCCCCATGCTGCTATATTTAGAGGATTCTTCTGTATGCAGGCATTTTCTATGGAGAAATAATAAGCAAAAGCATCTGTGACTGTTGTGTCCTACCCTTCTGTCTAACTGATGACAAAATCCTTCACTTCGTCTGAGCCCAGCATCTGATTTTCTTTTCCCTGTGTCTTAGTGAGACTTTTCTCATCATTTGATCATCTAGGGAAAGGTTCAGCTCATGTTTCAAGTTTCTGTATTCCTTTTTTTTTTTCTCAACAGAAAAAATGAAAAGAAAAAAAGGAAAGCAAGAAAACCACTGTTACTCAGGCAAATAAAGCTATAACTGTGGAAAGGGGAAAAGTTTTTGTAGTGTAAAGCCAGTAACCTCAATTCTCTGGTGTAACAGGACTGTTTTCTATCATGAACCAGCATGGTGAGGGAGATTGTGCTTGTGATTTGGGATTTCATGGAGGAGAAGAGGAAGTGTGACTGGAGCATAAGATACACTTGATATGTGTGCAAAATACTTTTGTGTGTAAAATGCTTTGTTAAACTCAATCAGTCTTAAATTCATCAGCATAAATTCAAGTGTTCTGAAGTTTCACTGCATTTGTACTAAGGCCACAGAGAGTTAAGTGGGATGACAGCCAGATGCAACTTTTGTCTCAGCTCATTTTGTATGCAATGGCAATTCAGCAAACTAATAACAGATAGCAAATTTTAAGCATGTGAGCATCCAAAACAAAATCATTCTGCCTCAGCAAGTGTTTAATTAGTCTACATTTATGGAATGGAGACCAGCAGATCAACATAATCTGGCCATTATGAAAAGTATTAATGGTTTTTGTAAATTAAAAAGACTGTCTGCTACTCAGAGGGATTTGATTTCTTTTGACTGAATGCTGTCAAATGAAACTATATAGGAGATGCACAGCAATGAGCACATTGTTGTCCACCTGAGCTCCCCTATTTAAAACAGAAGCAGACTTTTCTGATGAGACTTCCTCAGCTGAAAGTCAGGTTCTTGTCCTGCTTGGGGTTTCAGAGCCTTTTTGTTGTCTTTTGCTTTTGTTTTGTTTTCTTCCTGCTCATTAGGTTTCTTCCTGCTCCCCTGTTACAGGTCTTATGCTGGATAATTCCATTTTCACCTTTTCCTGATGTAACACTAAAGTGCTTAGCACTTTGGTCTGGATGCCACAGGAGGAACAAGGTGTCGGTGCTGCAGGAGTAGCCATTAAGCTGTCTAGTCTGAACTTTGGGGAACTTCTTCAAGTAGTAGCAAAGGCATGGACCTGTTGACCCAGTCTGACCTTGGGCTGGAAATGGTCACTGACTTTGTGCATCTTGTACCAGGCATTTTGAACTGTATGCCAATACTTTGCTGTCTTGGTGCAAGAGGCTCTGCTGATCTTGTTTAATGGTGTCTGAAATCACTGGAAGCCCTTTCCTCAGTTTCAGTCTCCTGCTGAGGTCCTATGTTAACAAACACGCTGAAAACGTGGGATCCAAGTAGTGCTTGCAGTCAGAACACCTAGTTCATTTTTTTAGCATCAAATATGTTTTAAATGGTTCATTTATACTCATTTTTCTTTTTTCCCTTTCTACCCATTTCTCATGCTGAAGGACATCAATGCCATAGAGTGCTTGACCTTACTGCTGAGTTTATGGACACAGATAGTAATGTTACTTGGCTTTTATGGGCTTTTTTTAGGTGCTTAACACTGCACAAAGGAGGCAAGTGCTGCTTGCCATATTTTAGAGGTGGGAAATTGTGGTACTTGGCCTGTGGAATGACTGATCTGGGAAGAGAACTAAAGCCCTGTAGGTATATCGCATTTCCAGCAATTTCTGTGAGTATATTCATGTGCTTGGAGTTAAATAAAACCTTTACCACTTCCCCTGATCTGAAGACTCTCCCTTCCTCTTTTCCTCCCTCCTAAAGCCCAAATCAAAAATGCTTCCCCCAGATTGTTTGCTGAAACCAGACTGAAAAAAAAAATTAATAAAAAAAAGGGCATGAATGAGCATGTGAAAGGTGCTCTGGAGCATTAGCAGAGCCCGTCTTTGTGGGCCTGAAAAGCCCATGATAATGAGTCCCTCCACTGGGAGTGGAGAGGGGCACACATTGAAAGGAGGGTCTTGGGCTTCACGTTTTGTTAAAGGAAGGTTTCAGCCTTTTTCCTTGTTAAAAACCAGCTTTGGAAATGGAAAGCAACACAAACTGATCATTATGGTTGAAAGCGCCATCATTAAAAACTCTCTCGTCATTCACAGGCTGCTGACAGCTGGTGGCTGGGGCCTGAACAAACACAGCCAGCACCGCCTGACGTTGGGGGAAGACGCTCCCCGATTCCCTCGCTGCAGGGGCGCATCGCCTCCAGGGCCACCTTGGGCCCCCAGCTCCCTTCCAGCTGCCCACTCGGGGGGGAGCAGCCCCTTCCCCACTGCCAGCAGGACCCCCGCCTGGGACAATGCCCCATTGAGGGCTTTAGGATGCCTTGAATACCCACCGGTGGCTTTGTGCGGCGCCCCTTCTCCTCCTCCTTCTCCCCTCTCTGCCCTCTCCCAACCTCTCCCTTTTCTCCCACTGAGTATTTCCCAATCCAAAAGCCTTTTGCTGCAGTCGGGGCTCTTGTCCTGCCCTCACGCCTGGCTGAGCCTGCTGTCCCAGCAGTGGCCTGGCCCCATGGAGACCGAGGGGAGATGCTGAGCTCTTTGGAGTGCGGCATAAAACGAGCCACACGGGCAGTCACAACACCCACAGGCCTGGCACAAGGACGGGGGCCCATCCCCTGCAACCCACCTGTTTCTGGAGTACATTTCTAGACAGGGGCACCCACGTTTCCCTTCTGTGTGTCCTGGCTGTTCTTCAAAGCAATTCTAACTCTCCCATCAGCTGCATTACCCTATCTGTTCTGTGCTGAGCCAGACTATGTGTCACTGTTACTCCAAGGCATCTGCAGACACTTAAATTGCCAACAAATTAAATATTACAAATGCTTTGCAGAGAAGAGGAAGAAGGAAAGGAGAAAGAGGAGAAGGACTGAAACTGGAATGGAAATCAGCACTGGAATGGTTTTCCTTGCATGTTGCTTGCCCGCAAACAGAGAGACTGGAAATCAGGAAGGGGAGGGGAGACAGAGGGAAAGAGGGAGAATGAGGTGGGGAGAAAGTCAGACCTATATTCAACACTGAATGGAGACCATAAACAAACATCTGCTTCGAGACTTTTAAGGAGAGAGACAGGCTTTGTGCAGTTGGGAAAAGAGAGGCTTTTTTACATGTATTTAATGTTTTAGGGACACTGGATCAGTGAAAAGTTACGGAGCACTTAATGCTTTATGGAGACAGCTAAAGGCAGTTGTAATTGCTGAGGTTTTGCATCCTTTAAAAACAGAAAAAAAAGTCAAAGGCTTTGGTTTCCCTAGAAGTTGTTTTTCAGAATAAGTGTTTTCAATCATTCAAAGTAAATGCATGTTTCTCAGGGCATAAAATAGATTTTTCTGGGAATTTCTATGTGGCAAGAGTAACTATCCAGTGGGTTTACTGCCACTGTGAACCGACTGCTGAGATGACATATTGGTGACACTAATGTGACACTGTTGTCAGGCAGAATAGAAACAGAGAGACAGGTTTACACTGCAAGGTTACAACAACCTCCATCTCCCATTCAGAGGGTGTGGGTTATTGAAGGGAAATGAGGGGAAACCAAGGCTGGTGCTGGGCACAAGCTGCAGTGCAAGTTCTGTTCTCAAGCTGCTTTTATGCTCCATAAAATCACAACCTCACTGACATTGTTCCTCTTTTTTTTTTTTTTTTTTTTTTTTTTTTTTTTTTTATTTTTTTTTTTTTTTTTTTTTTTTTTTTTTTTAAATTTTTGTTCTTCCCTAATAATTGTATAGTGATTTAGAGTTGTTCTGGTTAATATTCATAATAAAAAATTAAAACAGACTTCCTCACAGCATTCTTCATTTTGTAAGTTTCTTCCCATTTAGAGTATTTCTTTTGATCTAAGAGAGATGAACGATGAATAAAATTAAATATTTAATTATTTATTTAGCACTTTATAAAGGCAGGAATCATGATTGCTGTTCCCTGGATTTCTTTCATAGTGTCAGGCTCTGAGCAATCTTTGCAATCTTCATCAAGGGGGAAAGGATGGAAGAAAGGAGCTGGAGATCAAGACACATGAAATGTGCACAGGATGGGTTACAGGCGACCAGCCATGCTCTATACAAACTTCTCTTGGAAAAATAAACCACAGAGAAATACTTTGACTGTCATTAAATTCTGCAGAAATTTGTCTTCTAAAAATTTCATTTGTATGTTAAGTTTGACTCAATAGAACTAATTTACAACAGTGTAGAACTCAAATCACAAATTGGTGCCAGAATTAAAATTAAAGAATCAGTTCTAAAAAGAAAGGTTGGCCAATGGATCAAATTAATTTCTAAATATATGTACGACCATTTTGCACAGTAGGTCTGGAGATCATCTCAGCAATTTACAGTTAAGGAAATCAAGAAGCACTTGTGATAATTTTAAGTATTTCCCTACAAGCTTGGCATTTTTTACCTCTCGGGACCTGGACACACTGCAGTTTCATGTAAGTAACCGTAACTGGTGGCACTACAGAACTATCATGTAACTTGTTTTTTAAAAGTCAGTAACAAATACACAGACAAAGCAAGTTCCTTTATTCTCCCAGAAGTAATGATGGCAGAGTGAAAAAAAACCCAGCAGAGGAAGAAAGAAAGCTCAGCACCTGCAAAATAAAGACCATATGTTACAAGGTACAATGAGAACTGCATTTAAGAAAAATGAGGAGAACAGTCTCCCTCTAAAAAATAAAACCACACTGTTTTTGTAGCCTCACAATGAGCCACAGACACATTTTGCATTCAGGTAGTAGATTAGAGAGCTTTGGGGACGTGGGATCAATATCCGCTGATACAGTAAAATGTGGAGCCCGAAAAAGCAATGTCAGAAAAGTACCTAACTAAAGCACCACCAGAGGCACACGACAGGGTGAGATTTCTAGCTAGTGATAAATCACCATGTCTGCTCTTAACATGATGACATCAGCTCATCATTTGGAAAATACTTCCAAATTTTGCCGCAGTAGCACCCAATGTATAACTAACTATAGCTGGCTCTCCAGTTACTCTACCATAAGTGCTCCATGACTACTTTTTATTGTTCCTTTTTCCTTGCCCATGGATAATAACCAAGATGCAGGTTTTCTGTCTTTTGTTGTGAGTTTCACAATTTTTGTGGAAATCACTGAGAAACTCAAACTCTTTCCCAAGTGAGTGAAGCATTCACTGAAATGGGACATGAGACTCCAAAGACTTAAAAATAAAATGAAATCTCTAGGTGTCTGGGAATTCAGTGGCTCTCACAAACAAACAAACAAACAAAAAAAACTCATGACAAAATGTCAGTGGAGCTGCAGGAAAACAATCAAACAATCATCCAGCAACGGAGAGAAAAGGCAAAAATGATGCCTCTGTGACAAACAGTCAATCTGTGATTGCAGCAAAGTGTCTAATTCTGGCTGCACTGCCTTTGCTGCTGTTGTACAATTGTTCACACAGGTCTGGGGCTTGCCCTAGCTGATGATGCAGCTGTGTTCAATTGCACCCGAGGTGGAGAGCTGTGTTCATTTGGTAGACACAAAGAAAGTAATTTTTGTTTCAGCTCTGCAGACCCGTGAGAACATGGGTGAGTGTGATGGGTGCATGGCAGTGGTAGTGCATGCATGTGCTTCCCAGCTGCCTGAAGATGGGGCTCTGGAAGCTGAGCCAGGGTTTCTGCCCTGCCAGTTTCTGTGGGAAGTGCCTGAAAGCTCCCCAGCTGGTAATGTAGAAGACCTGCTTGCTGGCCCTCAGAGCACCAAGGTCAGCCCAGCCAGGAGGGAGTGCTCAAAGTACCTGAGCATCCAGATGAGCCACCCAAGCCTGCTCTGGGCATCGTCCTGAAGGACGTCCTAAAAGTGCCAGACCACCAGTGTGCAACCAACACAAAGCTGTCTCTTGTTTCTGCCAAGACTGAAGGTAACTGGGGAACTTTATCTTCTGTATTTGTCAGAAGGAGGTGGTATGAGAAGCACCACGAAGATCAGTGAATGTTTGCAAAGTGCTTCATAGCACAGAGAAAAATTCTTCCATCAAAAGCTCACTTGTCAAATGTCAGGCTGTCATTGTCAGTCAAGCGTGTGGCACCTTTCTTCTGCTACTCAGCCACATTACAGCCTCCTGTGCGTTATCTGACAGTGACATGACATTTCTCTGACTTCAGGTACAGGCTGGCACAGCGGCAGCAGGGGCAGAGGCAGCCCTGATGCTGGATGGCATATGGCATATGTAAAGTGGCACATCTTGGGATGTGATCTCTATGAAAAGCCCTGTGTTTCCCCTCAGAATCACTCTGTCATTTCCCATACGGAGTGCTGGACTTCCCCATTCCATCCCATGAAACACTCAGGTTAACTGAGAGGTTGCTAATCACCAACGAGGAGGCAAAGTGGAGCTTCAAACCCTTGCTCTGTTACTGGAGCAAGCCATCTGCTTCCTCAGTGACTCTTCTGAGAAGCCACTCAGTGGGACCTCTGTGAAAGCAGTGCAGGAACAGCTTCACATGCCAGTTACAGGTGTCAGAGCAGAGCAGTCACTGGGCAAGTATCTCCTGCATGCAGGTCATGCAGGCAATGTTCTCAAGGGAAGTAATTCGAACGGTGTGGGGTCTATAGAGGTTGTGACTGAATTAATATCCCTTGCCAGAAAATTTTATGACATCCTAGGCCATTTACTAAATCCCTGCCCTAAGGAAGGATTAATGGTATCTGTTTTTATTCTTGACCAATGTTTGTCTAATGTGTCCACAAAATTGTCTAATGCTGGCAGTCCTGTGAGGGCAATCCAGCCCAGTGATCACTTGTCCCTGCTGTCAGAAAATATTTTTAACCTCTGCTACTTTTTCTTTTCACTGTCATTTAATACTGAATTACTGTCCTCTTCCCTCTACTATCTTATCCCTCTTTGCTGCAAGCTTCCTCCTGTCTGGAGTCTGTTCTCATGCTATTTCATCAATTTTCTCTCTAGGCTGAATAACTTCAACTTGATCAATTTTATCTACAGGTCATGCTATCAAGACTACTAAATAGTTTGTGCTCTGCTCAGTTGACCCACATCTTCCTTGAAGGAGCAGAGATCTCAGCTGAAGTTTTAGGAGAGCTGAGGAGAGCAAGAAGGATTGCTTCATGTGTTCCATAGGCAAGACTTCACTCCTTGCTTCATGATGGCTTTTTGCCTTTTCACAGCAACTTCTCAGCTCAAGCCTGTCTGGAGACATGACAACTTCAGACGCCGTCTGCAGAACAGCTGCCCAGTCAGCTGCTCCTCACCCTGTGTACCTGGCTATTCCTGTCTGAGGGTGGGATCTTCAGTGCAGCAAACCATGCTCCAGGACACTTGCCAATGCAAAGCTGGATGCACGTTATACTCGTTTGTATATCATTATCTAGAGTGGGTTGTTTCACAGACACATTTCATTCTGAGCTCTGGGAATGATCCAAGGGCTTGGCTGGCTTTAGTTTGTGTGTCAAAGTGATCTTCTTTGTGTCTGTTCTAGCAGGAACTACCTTGAAGGGCACTTTTGAGAGTCTGGTTCACTGTAAAGTTATATTGAAAGTTGTACAACTCTTTTGAACTTGAATCTCTAATGAGATTTCATAGACTTAACCAGTAGAATCAAAGAAAATAAAATAGTCTGTAGATTCTGTCAAGAAGAAATAGTCACCTTAGAAAGTCAGCATTTTCTTGCTATAAAATAAAGAAAATAAAATACCAGATTCCTGAAATCTCTGGCATTAAATTTTCCTTACTTAAAAAACTCCTGCTGTGGATACACTGAATGACAGACTCCTGCTCCTCTGGGTAGGCACAACAGCATGCACAACATCTCTTTCTATACCTTCCTCTAGTTGTTAATATTTCTGAGTTTGGTGACTAAAGGGAGACAAAGGGCTGATTTTGGGAAGGTTCCATTGTAGTGACGTCATTCATCATTTATATCTTTGGCTTTGAATAAGAAAATTGATTGCCTCAGGAGAACAGAAAGGTTGCTGGCATAAAGGTTGCTACAGAAAAAAGTGGAAAATAAAAGAATGAAAGGGACCTATCTCTTCTCTTCTTCATTTCTCTTTGTTGCCTGGAACTGCTCTATTTTATCAGTAGGGGAGGGAAAAAAAAAGGTATCAGTAGCTTTTCATTCAGATATTTTTGTACCATGGCTTTGATAATGCTGGAACAGGATAATGAGAAACTCTGACCTTTGACTGAGAGCAGGATTGTCATAAAAAGCAAGAAAAAACAATATTAATACGATATATTGTCTCAACCTTTCATTTCTGAGATAGCTTTCCTCTCCTCCCTTCTCTTTCTGGTCCAAAGCCCATTTCCCAGAGCATCAAATTCAACCTGAAAGGCAGTAATGCCACTTTTGCCCCAGAGGAAAGGAGCCTCAGATGATAGAGGCCTTGGTGTAGCATCACTCTTTGCTTCATCCTGGGGTGGTCAAAGAGTGCTAAGGACAGGGGAGACCTGGGGGGAGCTGTGTGCTGCTCGTTCTCTCTTGGGCAGGTGGCAAGAGGGAACTCCCTCCACGCTGCTGGGATGTGTCTCTCCTGCAGGCAGATGCCTTGTAGCTGTCACAGGGATTCCACTGCTTCTACCAGCACTCAGCATACTTTTCTAAGAGAAGGTCTTTTCTTTCTCACAGACAGACAGGGTGGAGAGAGAGGGGACATTACATCCTTCCTCTTCTTTCCATGTGGAATCTTTTTTTTTTTCTGGTGTGTGTTCCATGAGTTGTACTAAATTTGTAGTTATTTCCCACGTGAGTAATACCTGGATAAGTTATGGCTTACATAAGCTCAACACTTGAAATGAAAAGCAGATTGCCGTGCAGATTTGAATTATCCTCCAATATTTCATGATATATATTCCATCTTCATGGGTTAGTATTGTTACATATTTCATAGTTATCATTTCCATGGTATCAGGCTTCTCATTATCTGCCAGTACTATCCAGCTATAAATGCCAAAGCTCTCCAGCAGCCAGTGCATCCTCTCTCAGACTTATAGTTCTGTGTTCTATGGATATTCAGTGTTTAATGGCTCTGAATCAAACAGAACTGCCAACACGCTCTCGCAGAAACTCCAGCTAGGCTATTGAAAGAACGAGTTTCATTTAATTCCTTGATTCAACAGCCATTTCTAGATGTTTCCTGAGCAATGCAATAAACACAAAATGCAGTGCTCAAATTGAATATTTAAAAGTCAATCAGGCTTGAAATTTAATTTTGTCTAATTGGTTTGCTACATTCACACACAACTGAATGACATTTAGAAAAACCCAACCATCCTCCCCAATTTCATGTTTACTCCAATCACAAGATGGGGATTTTTAACTTCTTTTAATTCATTTTAATGCTTTAGCTAATAGACTACCCCCTCTGCCACAGATTTAATACAGTGTTTTGGAATCCATCTTTGTTTTACTGATGCATGATGCTATCAAAGTCTCAAGCCTTATTTATCTTCTAGTGCTGAATGCCTAAAGGAAAACCATATGTACTTTTGGGGGTCACATTTTGCAAGTTGGGGAAGGGCTTTGGTAATTCTCTGACATGTACAGAATAATGTTGAATAAAGAATTACACACAAGGCAGTATGAAGTTTACTGGTCCTGTAGAAAACCAGGGGCTGATACTTCCTGTTCTGTACTTTCTTTGACAGTTTCCTTGTTAATCAATTTCATACACAGACAAAAAGGCACATCAGTCCCATTTATAGTCATTCCCATCTATATAATCCACATTATTGCAGAATTCCAATATTCACCTCTGAAAAAGGAGTTGGGACACAAGCTAAGGCAGTGATGCAGAATAATGGGTACAGTGTTTGCCATCTCAACACAAACATAAATGTTAGAAAGGTTTCTGAAAAGGAAAATTATAAAGGGATGGCAGATAACACACAGGGTAAGTATGCAAAGAGAGGTCACTGTGACAAACTGAATGACATAGATCTTTCTATGTCTGATGACACAGAACTGAAAGAGATACATCTTTCATAACACCAAATTCCAGAGCACCTTGAGGGATGGAAGCCTGAAATCCCAGGGGGATGCCTGGGGACTCACTGTCACAAGAGCCTGTCCTACACATCACCCTGCAGGGCAGCAGGTCCATGGGAGTGCTTCCACTCGGGTCAGCTCAGGGGTCGGACACGTTCCTTTGCTCTCATCATCACGGGCCATTCAGAGGTACCAGGGTGCTCTGCACAGCCACAGTCAAAGTCAACTAGCACCATACCATCTTTTAATGAAGAGTTATGCACTCCTATGGATAATAAGACTATGCATAGCTAGATTAGATTAGTTAAAGCTTCTAAAAGTTTCATCGGAAGGTAGTTAAGAAGCGAGGGTGTGGTGTCCTACTCTAGCTGCTGCAGAAGACTTTTATAGAAAGAGAGTTACTTGGAGAAAACATTTCCAGGATCACAACTGCCCACTGGAAAAGGCTGAGCCGGGGGTTGCTTCTTCCCCGCAACAACTACAGTCAGTAATTTCTGCAAACAGGATACTGGACAAAGCAAAAGGCACTTAGGGTCCCATACTTCATTTTCTCTGTACCTTAAAGCATTACCAGTCTTTGTGAATGTCTGACATGGAATCACTCAAATGTCAGGCAAGATCCCACCTCAATGAGGATCTGCTTTTTATTTCATGTGAGAAAACCTGAGGAGCCAGCAGCATGGAATTATTTAATTTTTATTTGCACAGTAGTTTTCTTGATTTCCCTTTTCTTCATACTAACAGCTATGCAGAAGAGATGAATCTCTGATGAAAACATCCCTAGGACTCAAATGCTGCTGAGTTTAAGTATTATTTTTTTGTACACATATCAGCAGATACTCAGTTTAGCCTTAAACTTAGTAAGAGCTATTATCTCACCTTGATGTATAAAGCTTTATACATTTAGCTCCCAATATAATCAGGTGAAAACAGAGCCTTCTGTTCCTGGAAGCTTTGCCAATTTGTCATATTACATGAAGATGGATGTCACCTCTTTCTTTAACAGCTTGGTGTTTGACAGAGGCAGCAGGCAGTTAGGAGCAATACTTTGTAGAGAATTGTGAACAACTTCATTTGTCTCAGAAGGGCATTGGCTCTACCACCAAATGATGACAATCTAAATATCCCCATTAAGTGTTTTAGATGAAATAATTTGAACAGAAGCACCCAATTTTGCCTTTAATCGAGTATTGACGGTCATAATAAAGATTAGAGATGACAAATAACTAGTGCATCATCTCTTCCATTTCCTGAAAGGCCAGCCTAGGTGGTTTACTAATGCACTTAGACTTCAAATATTGCCACATCTAGTTTTAATCCAAAGCTTTCTCTTCCATAGATTCTCTCACCAGCACAACTACCAAAAAGAGCTAAATCTGCTGGAGATTTTCAAAGTTATGCTGGGATTGTGCTAGCAGTTTGAGTTTGGCAGGTGCAGGTCACACCTCCCCCTTTTGGGACAGATGCAGCCCACCCAGGATGGGGCTTTGGGACTAGAGAGCTTGCAGTAAAGCAAATGAAGAGGAAGAGTGTGACCCCAAACACAGATGGCTCCTGTCTGAGTGCTTTGCTTGATTACTCAAAGCATAAGTATCATGGAGCAAAAGTACAGCAAGATCCCCACAGCAGCAACGTGCAGGGAGTGCTTCCCCACCTCCCTGACTGCTGTCACACGGTCCTGCCTCTGCAGCACAGTGCCTATCAAATAGCCAGGCAAGGCACAGAAGCATTGGATGTGCTTTGAAATGTAGTCCAGAGTCAGTCTCTCAGAAACCTGATATGCTTTTAAACTCCTCGAGTCTCCCATTAAACTCAAGAGATATAAGTAATGACTTTCCTTAATCAATTAACTTGTCTGGAGAATGTTTAAGTCTACACCTGCACTACGTGTTGAGCCCACGATCCACTGGCTTGTTTAAAACTGCCTTTTAGTTGTTTAAGAAAAAAATGCTTTTGGTGTGTTCAGCTGCCAGATCCTAGGGGTAAAATGGTTTTCTTGACACCACTTCTGTGTTGTCTCACATCTGTGTATCTGGCTCTTTAACACCTAATAAAGTAAAAACCTTAGCTCCACTTCTCAAGCGTAATTCCAAATGTCAGTCAATTACAGCTCTGGCTGTTTGAGCTTCTGCTCTTGGGTGGATATTGCTCTTTAGCTTATTGACTCCATACCTGAAGTCTAGCCTGAAAGAACAGAGGCACAGCTTTCAGACAGTGAAATTTTCTACAGCTTCTGAGAAATAAGGGCCCACATTTGATGTGACATGAAAAAATTAGAAGGAAAGGTAATCCTGAGTTAGTGTAAGAGCAGACTGCACTTCCAGCCAAACTCCCCTAGGACTTGCTGTGCATTTATGAGTATTATTTCACAAATACTTGTCAGTAAAAAGTCCAGATTCTGAAGTGTAATTAATATGAATTTGTTCATTAGATTATCAGTTTCTTCCACAAATTTTTATGGTGCTCTTTGTGCTCTTTTGGCTGACCTGGCAAAATCAAAGCTGTTCAGTGGCACAAATCTCCACTGTGCTCATGACACAAGACACTGTATGGACTGAAAACTCTAGCAAAGCCTCCACCATATGGTTTGAGAAAATTAGCTAGGTATCTTACACAGAATAAGAAATGAAGCAGAAGCTCAGATTTTCTTCTAACATTTTCTCCTATGTTCTAAGGGTGAAAATCTTTATTTCTAGTTTCTTTGATTAACATTAGTATGTCTGTCTAGAGCAAAAATCAAGGAAGAGAACTGATGCCTTTAGTAGTTTGACTAACCACAGCTATCCTTAATTTTCATTGGATTAATTTGACCAGGGTTAATATTGTTTAAGAGGGTCTAGATAAAGCACTGATAAATAGAAGGGATACTGATTTCATCATAAGGAAATTATTGAGAAAAATAAGAATAAACTAAGACTACCTAATAAGAGATCAGAAGGCATCACAGTTAAAATGGAAGGTGCTGTGATCCCTTAAATTGCTATCTCTTTTCTCAGCTGAGTCAAAAAACATGTATTATCTGCTTGAGTGATTTAATCTGACTAGGTCTAATATGAGAATGGACATTTAGATCCTGTGAGCATTTCCATCCTATAGATACGAATGCCCTTCATCAGAGAGCTCAACCAAGTGTAACGATGACTCTGCAGTGCTGGAGAGCCTTCCATTCTTTAACCAGACTCTCCTCTACAGTTTATCCTCTGTAAAGTGAAAGCACAATTATTTCTCCTAGAGACAACTTCTTAATTGGACCTAATTATCTGTGGTATTAATTTGACAATAGATCCTGTTCATTCAAAGATTTATTTTGAGTTATGGCCTAAGGTTAGGAAATTTGTGATACAAGCCAAAATATATTTGCTACATATATATATTGCCCAGCTTCCTTTTTTTAATAAAACCCATAAAAAGTGCACAGAATAGGTTTATTCCATTAAGCAGCAGCAGCACGGCTCATGAACTTTGAAGGCACAAATATCCTTAGGTTAGAAATCTTCAAGGTATTGGATTCTTCTCCCAAATTAATATCAAGACCCTTCAGAGAATGTTAAAGCCATTCATGACATAGCTATCACTCAGCCATTTGATGAGTTATGGATCTAGAAAAATAATTTAGTGTTTTGTGACAGTATCCTCAAAGTTTAATATGATTCTTTTTTCTTCCTTAACACAAGCAAATCAGAAGCACTCAGATTTGCCAGCTTTTAAATGCAAACACTCTGGAGAAAAGCATTGTGAGGAAAATTAAAAAAAAAAAAAGCATATGAGAAAAAATCACAGGAATGAGTTTAAAAGGATAACAGCCCTCAAAGACCAAACTATTAATAAATTTATTTCTCCATACTGGGAGGGTGAAGAAGGAGAAGTCAAGACATTTGAAATCCATCCAAAACCAAGTGCCATTTTGTTATGAAAAGGAACGATGAAAATCCATGCACACAGTGTAAACTGTTGCCATGCTATGGAGGGGGTCCTGAGGGCCATTAGAAATGACCATATGGATATGTCAGAGGTTCCTGAAATTAACAGTGAACTTTAAGATGCATTCCTGAGAGACCTGTACTGTGCATTGCTCCTGTTTGGCATGTCACATGTTTGCCAACGTATTTCTCCCTGTTCTGATATGGGCTCACTGTTGCCCTCCCAGCATGTGCATAATGGAGTGAAAATGTTCCAGCAAGAGCAATCCTGTGACGTTGGCAGTGAGGCTGGATGGGCTGTTGGCATAGGTGAGCATGCTGTGCATCCTGAATGCTGCTGGGACACCTCTGGAGAGTAATGGCAGTGAGGTCCTCACCATGAAAGCAGTGAGCTTGTGCCATCTGCTAAGGACTCACCCAGTGGGTTTCTTGCATGCAAACTGTCTGAAGTCTGATGGATGTGCAAGGAATAAGTATTCAGGTGATACCTGAGAGCACAGAGGTTTCACAGTTTTGAGAGGGACAATTTCAGGAGGGTGAGGAAGACATTTAGGGCTGGAACAAGAATGACACTGCCAGTTGAAGCAGGTTTTATTACATAAATGGCCTTCCCTCTGGAGCTTTCTAACATCTAGGATCCTCCTGTGGTGTTCCTCTTGCAGTCACTCCATAAGAAAATGGTATTTTAGAGTTACAGAATGAGAAGGAAGGTCAAAAGTAAAGAGCTCTTTGAGAGAGCTCTTTTTTCCCCTCTATCAGCAATAATCCAGAACTAGGATAATGTAGGAAAGGAGTTTCAGTATTTGACACTAAGAGGCATATGAAGCCCTCTATGGGTATTATGGCTCGGCAGTTTGTGTTATCCCCAGTCCACTCTTCCATGAAGATGTTACTCCCAATTAAATCATAGATAGAGACTCATTCCTTGTGTTTGGACACAATTCAAAGTGCTCTCACATTCTCATGTGCAGACTTTTGTTTTGTATGATCAATGGCTTTTTTGCATGTCTGATATTGTCCGATTGATTCATTTTTTGGCTCACATGCATATTGTATCACACTGGCTTGTCATGCTGTGCAGTGAATAATGGTCGAATGCAATAGAACAGATGTAACATGATGCCATAACCAAAAGAAGACAAGTAATTTTCTGATCAATAAGCCAACCCATTTGGTGAGATAGAAGAGATCAGTTTGGAGACATGATTTATTTTTCCTTTAGGCAATGCATGAAGGCCCTTACAATTATGAGTCTCATGTGTCTGACTTACTCGAAATCTCCTGTGTGTAGGTCATGCAGAAACAACTCACTCAAGGCTGATGGTTTTCCACGGTGTTGTCTGTGGGCATGCTCTGCAGAATGTAAGGAGTCTGAACAGGGGGTACTTTCCCAGATGCCAGGAGTGTCCCCTTTTGCTCTTCTTACTGCAAAGGCTAGCTTTTCTTCTGCAGAACACCTGCCTGAGTCAACATGAATGTACCTAGTGGACATCACCCTGTGCTCACAGAGCCCTGCGCGCTGAGACGGAGCCAACAAAACAGATCATGTTCACTAGCACAATTTCTGACCAAAACCAAAACAAATCTGGGACGTCTAACATACAGGCAGTAGTTACAGCTACTCAACTAAAATTTAGGGCTGCAAGAAAAACCACTGGCTCCAAAGAGCCAAAAGAGCTCCACTGCCCCTCCTGTCCTTTTCTGGGGATGGTACCTTTTACCACCTGCATGCACAGCCTTGTCTCTGGGGCACAGCACTGTCCATCAGCCTGCACAGCCAGAGCACCTCACTTCTGCCTGGAGTACAAGGGCCTTCTCCATAAAATACATCAGCTACTCTCTGGGTGTCCTTGGCTGTGGTAATATCACCAGTTCCTCTACACTCATCATCTCATCAGTGCTTGCAGGGCATTTCTGTGCTTGAGAAATGGTTTTTCTGGGGACAGGCAAATAGTTTTCAATAAACATCAAGAGACTGTAGGTCATTGCCTCTGCCAAGGACACTTGTGCTTGCATTCTGCAGTGAGTGAAGGTGTGTGTATAGTAAAGCTTCCTTCTCTCTTTACTCTCCAGGAGCCTGAGTGTATCCTGTCTCTTCCCCCAAAAGATTTATCACCATTCATTACATTAAAAAAGGGGTGAGTTCTCTGAAGTATTTTAATGAGCTTCTGAGATTATACCTGCTGGGAGGAATGAGACCAAGAGACCAAGAATTCACCCCAATTTTTCACTGAAATTTGGTGGCAGAGTATTACCACGAGCTGCCCTGTTAGCACATCACTGTTTTCATGTCTCTCAGGTGGGCTCACGGTTTGAGTATTTGTCTGTGATAATTTCAATTCCTCTTTTCAAATTTCAAAAGAATGGGCAGCAATTTGTTCCAGCACCTTTGTTCCTTCTTCTTTACAGACACATGCTAAACCCAGGATGTTTTACTACCAGCTATTAGTACTTGGCATAAGATTCTTCAGCCTGCCTCTCCCTCTTCTGCTCTCTTTTGCTTTGTCTGAGCTTATAGACCTGACACAGATAGTTCAGTGCCACAAGGAAAAGTTAGACCACTGCCATGACACACAGATTGACTGCATTTTAGCAAATACTCCAGCCATTTGCAAATCTCTTCAGTCTGATCCTCTTGGTTTTCTGATGCTTAACAAGACAAGATTTAAAGAGGGAAAGGAGCAATTAAAAGGAGAGAACAAAAACTACAATCATAAAAATCTGCTAATGACTTATCCCCAGGGCTGGATGCTAACTATTGCCTTTAGGAGCCTCCATACAAACTTTCATTTCTTCCCTCCTCTGAGTTGCTGTGACTCTTAATTGTATCCAGATGTTACCTCTTCTTTCTTCAGTATCTCATCACTTTCTGAGGCATTCACCTTTTAAGAGGCATTTTATTCAGTGTTGTTCCCTACCTGCAGCTGATTTTTTTTGCAGTGTTTTTTAAGAAAAAGTCATTTAAAAATGTAGTAAACAAAAAACATACTTTCCCTATCACAAAAAAGAAAATAATCCGGGCTACATTTTAATAATGACAGAATCCTAAGGAGATAATGGAAATAATCAGTGTGGAAACAACCTAGGGGGGAAGGTGTTATTGAATCTTCTGCTGGTAAGTCTCAGTGAGGAAAGAGTTTATCACAAATAGTCATAAGTGTGTGAACGATTATGGCTATGTAGCTAATGTATTTGTCACAGGTAACATTTAACATGGGATGGACAAGACAGGAGCTGTAAAAGTGATCTTTATTGTTTCACTCTCTTATTGGTAAAGTAAAATCCCGCCCAGTTTCTCTGTAGAGTTTGCAAGGCAGGGAATTGTTGCTGTGCACTCCTTGTCAGCTGACACACAGCAAAGATTACCAGCAGTTTTAGAGGGTGAATCTTTTCATCACTCTCCTCACTTGCACACACACTTGTGCCCCAGCTTTGCCAGCCCTCTTCCTCTTTGCAACCCTCTACTGAAGCAGCTCTGGCTCTTTGTGCTTCTGGATGTCTCCTGGCTCGCTGGGCTTTGGCTGCCAGCCTAGCCATCCCTTCCCTCCAAGGTCTTCCCAGCTGAAGGTGTTTCCACTGTTCTTCCCTCCTTGGACACACTTAGTTATCCGCACCTTTTGGAGAGCAAGGCAGAAAAATCCATTGGTGTCTCCTGATTCAGGATGCTGTTGTTTGCTTCAAACATGCCATGGATGTGAAAGTCAGACACTAAGAGTCCCAGGATACTCTGCACTCCAGAGACACCTCCTCAGAGGGAAAAATGCCAAGTGGAGAAGCTACTGCTCTTATTTTTGGTGTTAAGACAAACAAACAAAAAAGAAGCCCCAAAAACCAACTTGCTGAAGTTGACTCAGAGGCTCTAAAATCAGAGAGTTAAAAAACTTTATTTGAACATCCAGCCATGTCCCCTTGTCTTGCACATTTCTCCTTAATGTTTACTCCATGTCTGTTTACAAATAATGCTGCATCTTACACTTTTTAGGTAGCTCATTTTGTTTAATAGACAGGGTGATGATAGGCAGTCAGATGGACAGCAAGACACAGATATAATAACGAAAGAGAAAGATTTAGCTTTGTCAGGGCATGTTGCTTATTCAAAACAAACAACAATGCTGTCAGGTTATGAAGACTGGTGTGGTCTGCTCATGCTTCAGTCTCGGATTTCTGTTAAGGTGTATCAAAAATCCTTTGTTTACAGCAAGCAGGCTTGGACACATCCCTAGTAATATCTACAGGGCTGGGGAAGTCACTGCCCAGCTTTGGCTCCAGGGCATCTGGCTCGTGTAGCCTCATCTCAATATTAGACCTGCAGAAGGCTTTTTTGATAAATAGGTCCTAATAGCTGTTTTAAAGCAGGAGTTTAGAACCAGTGAGCACTGGCACCAGCTACACAAAGTCTCTTTTCTCAGAGAAAACATCTTTCCACACGATAGACTCCAAATAAAGACAATGGCTGATAATGGCAATAAAGAGTTTACAGATACTACAGAAGAAAATAATTACACAACATATTGCTATATTTTTTTTTAAAGATTTAATGATGGTTTGGGATGTTTCTTCTATTGATTCCATGATTTCTGCTTTGGCAATAAAATATTTTATCACAGAACAGTTACATGACTTCATCATTTCACAGCAACATTAATGAAAATAATCAATCTTTGTATTGATAATATGTAACTGCATATAATCATCACCATCCATGTATAGAAGACAGAAAGCACAGTCTAAAAGATTAGAATATTTTTTGCCACAAGGTCTTTTAAAGAGAAATGTGAGCAGGTCAGGTGGGGTTTTCAGCTCCAGGTTCTGGAGGTGCTTAATTTCACTACTCAGTGCTGTCATCATTTGGGTGCCACACTGAACAGCAAACTGTGGACTAAGCATGCTGCTTTAGACTGAGCGAAGCCAATTTTGATAGCAGTCATCATTTCTGGGGAAGAAAAACACACAAACTGGGACAAACACATCAGGATGTGCTTCTTGCAGGTGTATTGGTGGAGAGGTCAGAAGCATCAATAGTTGTATGCCATTCACATTCCCTACATCTCCTACACCATCCTCTTTGAAGAACTTACCACTGTTTTTACTGGGGCTTTTAACAAAGTGCTGTAAAAAGTGTAAGAGCTCCCATGGGTTTGCCTCCTCTGTGGGAAAGCAGGGTACAAGGGCATCACCAGGACACACGTGGTGGCAGTGATTGAGGGCATGGATGGGAAATGCATATTGCAATCCAGTGTGGCCCTCTGGGGCAGATACACCTAGCCAGTCAGAATGCCATGGACTAAACCAGCCAGAGTTCTTTTCATAGAGGAGCTCTGCAGACCTGCCACCCTTCTTGCTGCCATTTCCAGTGGGTTAGTGCTTATTAAGTGACAGTGGGGCTGCTCAGTCCAATTTTAAATGAACACTGTAAAAGGGGATTTTGACAACTTATTAAAAATTTAAGAATAATTCCAACCCCTTGGGTTAGTTGATTTTATATTTAACATTTCTCTGTTGGAATAGCAACACTCGATGTCTGTCAGCAAGCCAGCCACAATAGCCCTAGGCAGATTTTCCAAAAATAAAACAGCAGCCTATATTTGTCAGGGCTGTGCCAGTGCCATGTTCTACATGAGCACTTCTTTAACCTGATAATTCATACGCTGAAACAAGGCTAAGAACGAGCTGAAGTGTTCTTGCAATCTGAAAGAAACACTGTTCCCTTCCCTGCTGTGGCAGCCCACAGACTGTGTCAGAAGAGCACTGAAAAGTCACAACTTAACAAAATTGCACATTAGAAAATAAAAAAAAACCAACACCAAACATAGAAGAGATTGGCTGGTCCATTTTAAAATAAAAGGAGAGCTAGAGTGAATTTTTCTTTTATGGAAAGATCAAGGAATCAATGTTTTTCAGATCACTGACTCTGATTGCAACAGAGACCTAAATTTGACCAAATTCATGAGTGATCTGGTTGTTGACACCTGACATAAATGTAGCCTGACTGTGTTTGTTTCCTCCACTTATAGAAATGTTTGTGATGTCCAAAGCACAGGTTTTGTTTGCAATTGCAGTTGTGTGTGTACAAGCACCCACAACCTAATGGATAAGGAGTCGAGTTCTCCTTGGAATCTAGTTCTACAAGAAGAGATAATTCTATCTGGTAATACTGGGAACTGGAGGAGGAAAAGGCGCAAAGGTTCAGATGCAGATAGAGGTGGGCTTAGTGTGGGACAGGGCTGTATGCCAAAGTGCTTGACTGCTCTGTAGTAAGGGACTGTCCAATACTTCCCTCAGGAATAACTTTGCAAATTCCAACATTTACTCCATATAAGTTTGTTATTTGGGTAAGCTTGCTTTTTCTGTCCCATCCTGCCAGTTAAAACTCGCCCAATCCATACATATGTGTGGGCAGCATTTGAATAGTTAATAATGTGCACATATCTCTGTACAAAGCACATACATGTGACTTCTGATTATAGGCATGTGGGCTGATAACTGGACTGAGGGATCTTCTTCAGAAAAGAGGAGCAGAAAAAAGTAGCATTTATTTTGTGAGTGCTTTGAGTTTTGACAATTTGAAGGCCTTTTTAATCTCTCATATTGTATGACTATAGGACTTACATTTGTGAATATTACAAGGGCACCACAGGGCAGGATTAACTGGAAATTTATTTTTATATTTATAACAGTAATTAATTGTGACAAAGTTACAGAGCTATTGTAGTCTGAACATGGGAAATGACATGGAATATTCCCATTTTCACTGCAAAAGTGATTGTTTAATACTCTGATTTCCCTTACAAATGGAGATCCATAAGGACAGCACTGTCTGCATTTCAGCTAAGAGAACATAGGAAAAAGCAGAACATGAGGCCATGGAATACAGCCCCTCTTTAGAGATGGTGAGGTGACAGTTCAATTTGTCACTGCATTGAACGCAGCTGACCACTGAAGAAAATGGATCTTCTGTCTGCAGTGGTCACGTTCTGAAATGAATCCTTTCACTGTATCACACTGCTAGTAAGATTTATAGATTCTGTGAAAAGCAAGGCATTCCCATGGAAACAGATCAAATCTAATAAAATACAAGTTACAATTTTTGCCCATATTTGTGATAATAAGATTCTGCTCTAGACCATAATTTCTTGGATGGGACTTTTGTTTCCAATTTCAACCCCAAATTCATTCAGCAGTCTGTATTTACTTATTTTTGTGCCACCATTGTATGTCTTCTTTTAGTTCTCATTTTGCTAGGACAAAACAAGCCAAGTGGGTTGGGATTTCTAACCATTGCCCTATTCATTCTTCTGCGTCTATTCCTCTTTTATCTCAGTACTTCTTTCCTCATCATGGAGCATCAAAATTGTACACAGTGTCTCATGTGGAGTCTTCCCATATTGTCTAGAAGACCATTGACAGTACTCTGGGAAATACTCTCAATTCAACACCACTTGATTTGCAAAGGAGATGTTGCTTTTCTTTTCAACAATCCCTCATTTTACTGAGTCTAAGGTGCTGGGCCTTTGTCAGGTCTGAGAGTGAACAAGTTACTACTGCACAACAACACAGGTTACTACAATTGCAAATGTCATAGTTTTTTTGGGGGGAAGTGCTGAGTATTGCACTTATTGCTACATCACAAAGAAGTTATATATGTCTTTGTCCAGTTTGAGTGCAGCTGTCATACCCATCACAGCCATTATTTATCTTGCATTCCATCCAAAGGGTGTTTTTAGGTTCAGTATCCTGATTTCCTTCTATGAGAAGGTGACTTGCTTAGTGGATGAGGCTGTGCATGTGGTCTGCTTGAACTTTAGTAAAGCCTTTGTCACCATTCCCCACAGCATTGTCCTGGAGAAACTGGCAGCTCATGGCTTGGACAGGTACACTTTTCACTGCAAAACACCTGGCTGGCTGGCTGAGCCCAGAGAATGGTGGTGAAAGGAGCTACATCCTGCTGAGGGCTGGTCACAAGTGGTGTTCCACAGCGCTCAGTGCTTGGGCCAGTCCTGTTTTATATCTTTGTCAATGAACTGGACAAGGGGATCAAGGGCACCTTCAGTCAGTTTGCAGACAACACCAAACTGACAGCGTGACAATCTTGATCTGGGAGAGGGTACAAAGGCTCTGCAGAGGGATCTGGACAGGCTGGATCGGTGGGAGGAGGCCAATGAAATGAGGTTCTGTAAGATGAAGTGCCGGGCCCTGCACTTGGGTCACACCAAGCCCAGGCAGCACTGCAGGCTGGGGGGAGAGTGGCTGGAAAGCTGCCCGGCAGAAAAGGACCTGGGGATGCTGGATGGCAGCTGAACACGAGCCAGGGTGTGCCCAGGTGGCACCCTGGCCTGTGTCAGGAACAGTGTGGCCAGCAGGACTAAGGCAGTGATCTTCCCCCTGTACTCAGCACTACTGGATCCTTGAAAATGTCTTTTTAATTAGAAAATGTGGAAAAAAACATCTAAAGCACTTAGGTTAGACTACGAGAGCAAACATGAGGTATAGAGATACAGATGATTTGCAATCCACAATGAATGCCTTCAGTCTTTCAAGTGTTGCACAAGGAACATATATATGCACATTCCCTTCCCTTTATTGAGTTCCTTACTACTGTGCTGTCATTCTCAGAGGAAGGAGAAACATTAGTGTGGCAGCACAGGACATATCCACGATGATATTCAAAGGTGTCAGAGATTTTGCTATTTTTCTAGAGATGACAGACATACGGATTTACCTCAGGACAGAGCAACCTTCAGATCCAGTGTTGAAAATGCACTGGGACTGCCATGATAGCCCAAACAACTGAGTTTGGGGTGTAGATAGTCAAGGATGCTGGCATCAAGAAATGAAATCTTGACCTCACTGGAGCTGGAACTCAGGCTTTGATCTCAGTATGACTGTGATTTTGACAGTGATTTTAGAAATGCCAGGCATGGCTCATGAGTCTAATTGACAGAAACATTTTGACGAGAGTCAAATTTTAAAATGCCATTTTTACCTCCAGCACGTGACTTGCTTCTCTACTGATCTTAGGTGCAGTTTTCTCCAACACAGTACAGGACACACTACACTTTCCTTTTTATGCACGCAGCCCTGATAGAATGATCCTCAATTGCTGTAGTTATTTGCCTGGCTGCGGAACAACACTGGGGAGCCTCAGCTTTGTGCCTGCATGGCTATACTGTTGACAATTCTGAGCTGTGTAACAATGATTTCAAACAGTTAAGTAGGTAAACAAAAACCCACTTTTATATCATTGAGGCTCTTACTCAAGTACCAAGCATTTTTGCAGTGCATTTGCAGAACCTTATGGAAACCAAACTAAAATCAGCCCTTCTACTGCATCTGCATTTCCTGCTACTGCTGCCATATAGGCCCCACAAAACCAACTGCAAGTCAATTGCTCAGACTGGAGAGCAATATAAATTCTTCTTCTTCCTCTAGTCTCCATTATGTGCTTTGGTGTCAAACAATGCCAAAGCCAGAATACAAATGAGGCTAGAAAATATTCACATCAAATATACATATATGTGTATACACCTGCTGTATACATTATGCCAGGTGCATACAGCATACTGCACTGCTAAACAGCTTTCTGCAGGGACTTCGCAGGAACACACGCCCTGGTATGAACTACTCCCTCCCTGGTTTTTTCCATACACTCGGGCTATTGTGACATCTTCGTTCCTGACAGTGCTTCCTTTCTCTTCAACTTTTACCCTCTCTGCTTCAGCCCTTCTGTGAATGGCAGTGAAACGAAAGGGGAGGAAAATGAAGAGAAAAGTAATTAACAAGACGATGACTGCTCCAGCTCCTCAGAGGTATCCTCACAGGGTGAGTCTCTGAGCTCATCAGTGTGGCAGAAGATGTCAGTGGCAGGGATAAACAGGAATGGAAAGAACTGGAAAAACCCCAGATAAGCTAGAGATTGCCTCGGTTATTTTTGAGACCAATTTCCTTGGCAGAGTATAACATCAGTGAAACCAAAGGAGTAAGCCGTTTAGACTGGCATTACAATTTTAGGCTGCAGTTCAAGTGGACTGTGTGGCTAAAACCATACCTCAGCTCCTTCAAATCTTATGTCACGTGTGCTTGGACAGTATCAGAAGAGTAATACTGTGAGAAAAGTCTGTTAAGGGTCAGTTCTTCAATGCAGTATCAGCAGATTCTCTGGAAAGATACTGTAGAACTCTCGGCTGCTGAATGTTAAACAGCTACTGAGCCCAGGCTCTGTCATGTGGCTGTACCTTGAGTAAGAGCAGAGCTCCCACCAACTGGAGAATTTCAAATGTGTGCCCCAAGCATGCACACGCACATGACAGCAGTAACACCCAATAGTAAACCTCTTCCTTAGGCATTGTTAATAGGAGTTGGATAATCACAGAAAAAGCCCTTGGTGCTGAAATTATATTCTTTTTGTTTACAGCACATTACCTAGTGGGACTGGGTGAAGCTGTAAAGGAATCAACTGATTGACATGAATATTACAGTTGAAAAAAATGGCAACTTCAGTGAGGCCACACTACAAGTTGATAATTTGTTTTACTTTATTCCCCCTTTGATCATCTCAAGGCATATTTTCAAATTAAATCATGCTTGTACATTTTAGCTGGAGTTAAGTGCAAAGACAGCAGGTTTTAAAGTGTCTGCTATGGGGATTAGAGGGCACCCTTCACATGGTGGCCACTCTGACAATGCTTCTTAGTCATTTCCTTCATCAAAAAAATCCGTGAGTGACATTTCACATGTCCTTTCCTGCTGGAAGCTGCCCTATCCCGGCCCTTGGACAATGAGATAAAATTATATATTCAATAAAATTACTGAATATTGCACTTCTAGTCCCAGCATCTATTAAAACCATTGCTGCTGCCTTCTGAGGACAGCCAGCCCAAGTTAGGTAAAGAGAGGCTGCAGCCCAATAAGGACAGTTAATTATTCACTGGGAAGTTACAAAGAGATGCCTCACAGAGGGAGGGTATCCCTTGGCTGTCCAACAGCCCTTCTCTCTGTCAGCTGTGGACGTACACAGTCAAGTTCATTCTTTCACAGTAAGATGGAAGGAAAAGCCTATTCTTCTGCTTTCCCCCCTTGTTCTGGTTTCTGTCTTTTGTCGGTCAGCACACAGTCCAATGAAAAGATGAGAGAAAAGCAGGCACAAGTAAAATTCACTTTCAGAGGGCATTTTACTGGTGCCAGACTGCCGTGCCATCAGCACTTACTGGTTCCACTCTACAAGCGTTTGCTTCCCTTCTTGCTGGCCAGGCAGTGCCAGCAGTCCCTTCTGCCCAGGGAAGGCAAGTGCCTGCTGGGGTATGACCAAAGCACAAGGCAGGCTGTGAGGCTTCCCTGGCCATTTTCCTAAACAATCTTTGCCTGGTGAAGTTCTGTACCCCCTCATGAGGACTGTCGCATGGTGGGGGCAGAGGCGGGGGGCTGATTCCTTATTTTTCTGATTTGTAATAAAGGTAAATGTTTATCTCAGTTTTGGCACTGAGAAGAAGAGCAGAGAGGGTTTTAAAGGCACTTTGCATGTAAGTACTCATGAAACAACACTGTTATTCTCACACAGCAGGCATAAGCAGCAGAAACAGAGACATAACAACTTAGCAATGCAAAATGAGCTCCAGGCATCTGGTAATTGTACCTTTTTTTCCTCTAAAACCCCACACTGAATCACATGGGGTCAATCTGACCTGTTCTTGACAGTGTTCGCAGTGGTAGGATGTCTTTGTGACTCACACTTTCAATCAGAAGGACATTTCGGATTATTCAGGTTTGGAGAGAAAAAAGCACAACAACAAACTGTTTATTTGCACCCATTTTATGACCCAAAAGGGCTCAATTTTCCATGATTATGCTGAAGTTAGTGTGTTTTAAAAGCCTTTATCTAAAAGATGTGATTTCATCATACAGCCTCCAAAACAAATTTCTTTACTTCCATTATATGTGACCTATCTTTCTGCCTTTCTTATAAGATACAAAATATTATGGATATGTAAAAGCATGTGATTCAGAGAAGCAATGCAACATGGCAAATGTTTGAAATTCAGAGGTACTGGCAGTTCCCTGGGGCAGGTATTTCAGTGTCGTGAGAGCCAGACCACTCTGTAATGAAGGCAGTGGCTCTGGATGGTTCAGGCAGAGCTTCTCCAAGGCAGCAGAGCTGGTGAAGGGTCTGGAGCACAAGTCCTGTGGGGAGCAGCTGAGGGAGCTGGGGTCATTTAGTCTGCAGAAAAGGAGGCTCAGGAGAGACCGTATGACTCTCTACAACTATCTGAAAGGAAGATGGAGTCAGGTGGGAGTTGTTCTCTTTTCCCAAGAAGCAAACAATAGGACAAGAGGAAATAGCCTCAAGTTGTCCCAGGGAAGGTTTAAACTGGACATTAAGAAAAATTTCTTCACTGGCAGGGCTGCCAAGCACTGAAAAAGGCTGCCCAGGGAAGTGGTTGAATCACCATCCCTGGAGACATTTAAAGGATGTGTAGACATGGCCTTTAGGGACCTATTTTAGTGGTGGACTCAGCAGTGCTGGGTTAATGATTGGACTTTGGTCAAAATCAGGGATCTTCCTCAGGTTGAGCAATACATAGTCTTTTTTCACATAACTTCAATGTGCAGGTCCTGTGCAGTAACTTCATGCCTTAGAATTTAGCCAGAAAATTTTGCTGACAAATGGATGTAAAATAAGTGCAGCTACCTATAGAAAAATGTTATCTATCTATAAAACACCTTGTAGTTAGCAATACAAACAATATTAAAGAATATTGGGGAAAAAAAGGTTAGCTCTCACCACTAGTTCCAGTGCTTGCAATTAAGTGTAATCTATAAATACCAAGGAATTGTCTGTTTGGACCAAATTACGTGTTCCAATTCCTAGAATAAGTGTTATATTTCTGCCATGCATTCAATTTAATATTAGTTACCATGTTGGAAAGAATAATGGGAAAAAGCTTTCCTTGGGTTGTCCTAAGATGAGAGCTAATATGTGCCAGTTAATGCCATTATGATTATTATATGTGACTCTAGGCTGGATTCATTCATAGATTGCACAGATATTACAAAATAAGGCTTCAGGCAACTAAACATGAATTTTTGTAAATTGTGGTCAGGCCTCAGTGCAGTGGCCACCAGGTAATGGCTTAACAAGCTGTCAGTATTAAATTCATTTATTTCTCCTTATCATTTAAAGTGCAGGTGGCCTCTAACTCCAGCAGTCTGAAAGATGCGTAGCTTTTTGCAGAGACATGGAAGGAGCAGCAACAGATTTCATTCATCAGGAATAGGATTCTGCTCCTGACCTTTCATCTCCAGCACCCAGGTAGACTCACTCTGCCGGTGCTATTGACCCTGCACATTTTATGCAGACTGAGGGGGATTGATGATAAATATACTGAAATAGGAGAGATTTGCTGTAACTTGAAATTAAGTGAGGCCTTGAAAGAAAAACCTTCAAAGGACTAAAAATGTGTGCACGCATCCATGTATTTGTTCAAAGAAAACACGTAGTGATTGACTGGCCTGGGTTCTGCAGATATGCACAAATATTGGTTTCAGTGAAATTGTAAGGTGTGTAAGTCAGTGCAAAATCTGTCTTACCCTTCTCCAAAGTCAAGTTGGAGAGTTGCCTCTGTCACATAAACAGTGGAACTTCACATACAATTAAAATATGTGAATTAAGCTGATTGATTTATTAAAAAGTAAAAGTGATGAAAAAGTTTCACAGTTATTTAAAAATGAGAGAAATAACCTTTAATTTAGTCGGGTTATATTGTCCCTTCTCTCCCCCACCTTCTTTTCAGGAGACAATAAAATATTTGGCCTGAAAACATGAAAAAGGATGGGAAAAAGTTCAATTTTGCCCTTTAACTAAGCAGCTTATCTGATTGAATCTCTGTATGCTGAAAAAAATGAAGGCCAGCAAGCAAGAGAATTTTCTTTCAGTAGGCAGGGTCTCTGTGAGGCTGCATGTTCTGTCATCTCACTTGGTTACACAGTGTGTTTATAAAAATTACTGCAGCCCCCCAATTATTACTGTGCTATTCCAATTAGAAACCAAAAGGGTACTGAGCATTCACTTGGAGAGAATTAGAGATCATGAAACAAAGTGAAATGTCTGTCTTCTCCATTCCAGCAGGCAGGTTTTCCACAGGTGAAGATAAAGAGGAGTAGCACAAGATTTCTCAAAAGAGTATTTTAATGCTTATTATCTTGTCTTACTATGGCTGTAAGCGTTGTCAAGCAGGGCTTTCACCAAGAAGTTGAATTACAGTCATCACAAAGAACAAGGTCATGCTATTGTCAGCAACACTACTGATGGCATAACAGAATGCTGTGTGCAAAGAAAATTTGAAAGACAGGATAGATCTGCCATTAAAGGAAGATTTTTCTTGTCTGGACAGGGGTTTTCTCCTCTTTTTTAATAAGACAACTTTTTAATTGAAAACAAACAAAAAACCCAGATACCCACAAGGGGTAAAGGAATTCTTAAAGTAGCCCATAAGAAAAGTTGTTCTGGACACACCTATCATCAGCTGGGGGTAACTAGAAGGTCTAAATTAGAGGCGAGTATCTCAAGAAGAAAGAGCAGCCAGATCCTTTCTCAAGGAACTGTGTATGCTTACATTCATGAGCCCTAAACAAGTGCTGAAAATACCTCTCTTTTCATTCCCTAAGCACTGCTGCTTTGAACAGCACTAGGCAAGAATTCAGAAATGCTGTACTTGAGCAGTGTGGCATTTAGAAGGTATGGGGTAGAACGGTTTCATTAAGAGCAGGTCACATCGGGACCCATCACAAAGACAATTTAGCCTGAAAAAGACTAAGAATTGAGATATATATAATCTGTTTTGCCACATCTTTTCCAAAAAAACATGGCTCAACTAGACCTTAAAGTTGTGCCCCAAAAGGTTATTTGGACACCGATGTTGCTCACTCAAGTGTGAAATAAGCCGATGTTCATTCCCAGTCCTCAGGGTGTGACACCACAGGGAGGTCCACCTTTACAATATTCTGAATGGAAAGGGTTTCTTCCTTTACACCTCCACAAGAATGAGCACTCACACTCAACAGGTGCACTCTCTGCTGGTTAAAAACTGGCTGGATGGCCAGGGCCAGATAATGGTGGGGAATGGCACCACATCCAGTTAGTGGATGGTCACTAGTGGGATTCTCTAGGTCTCAGTTTTGGGGCCAGTCCTGTTTAATATCTTTATTGACAATCTGAATGAGAGGATCGAAGGTACCTCAGACATTTCACAGACGACACTAAGTTGTGTGGGAGTGCTGATCTGCTGGAGGGTAGAAAGGCTCTGCAGAGCTAGACAGGCTGGATGGATGGGCTAGGACTGACAGTATGAGGTTGGACTCATGTGCTGAGTCCTGCAGTTTAGTCACACCAACCTCCTGCAGCTCCATGGGCTGGTGCAAGAGTGGCTGGAAAGATGCCTGATGGAAAAGGACCTAAAAGAAATGTTTGGTCCAAAAATATGTTAACCATCCAGTGTTTTGTTTGCGCTCTGTTCAGGGACTTGCAAAAGTATTCAAGATACACAGAGAAAGAAGGGAGTAAAATGCCTGATAGTCTAAGTTCCTGGAATTCTTTGAGGGACCAAAACAAACCCTTAGCCGTGCTTGTTTCACACACTTTTACAGAAAACTATCCTAGAGGCTGGAACTTTTTTCATCTGCCCTCTTTCCACGAGTTTTTTCCTTTTTGTATCCCACCTACCTGCGCAGCACTCTGCCCTTCAGTGCAGCTTGCACTCCTGACAGAGTGCCAGCCTGCACTCATTCTGCTTCCACCTTCGCATCCCTTCTCTTGGCTACCCCAGCCTGCCTGTAGCATCCCCCTGTTCCCTTTGCTTCAGGGGCTCTCCATGGCTCTTTTCTGTCACTGGCCTCTTTGCTATGATACCCTGACCAGCTGCTCTTTCCCAAGGTTTCTATACGAAAGGGTAATTATGTCAAATGCTTTCAGTTTGCTGGCTCGGTGGTGTTATGCAAGGGAGAAGGCTAATTCCATTGCTTAGCAGACCAAGGAATATTTGGGTAAATGAAACTCTCTGCAGGCAGCCAGCTTTGGTGTGTGCACGAATGCTAATGGCAAGGTGGGGAAGGTACAGGCTGGGGACTCTGAGCAACCAAGCAGGTACTGAGGAGGGAAGTCAACCTCTTTGAGATGATGCCCTTTACATCTTGCTGAGGACAGAAACTCACAAGTCAACACACAACAAAATAACTATATTTTGGAACTGTTCACATTAGTCAATACACTAAAGTTTTCCTTTGGGTTTATAAGAAAACAAACCCCACAGAGTCATACTCTGTCTGCACCTATTCACAAGCACCTAATAGCTGCTTTGGCATTATTTTTTGGCAATGGACTGTCCCCTTTCACATGCCAGCAGCTACCAGTGAGGACTCAGACCAACAGTCTGCGAAACAGGGATAGCACAGAGGTTTAAATCAGTGTCATGTAACCCATTCCCAGGCACTGTGAGTGCAGAAGAGACTGTGCCTTTCAGGGAAGTAACCTAGGAAAGGTTGCAGGAATCACTGTTACCTCTAAAAGCCCTTTGTATCAGTCCTCTGAGAAGTTCTTCTACCACAAGTCTCTCTCTGTTCTCCCACTTGCAACATGTTCTAGTCCAAAAGAGTACCAAAGCTGAGATCTTCAAAGGACACAAAGATATTTAGGAACATAATGTCCCTGAAGGTTGATGGCATTTTCCTAATCTTTTCAAGCTACTTCTAAAAAGGCCTGTTCAACAGCTCTGTGAGGTGTTTTGGGGTTTTTTAATTGCCTTTGCTTTCAGCTTCCTTTTGGATTATAAATCAAAAGGAGACAATTATCTATTCATATAGCAGTTTGCAGAAACTTATTCAGCCTAAACTATATGCAAAATTTAGCCACAATTCATCATGGAATTTAAATACCATTATAAAAATTACAGGGAGCCATAGTCTATCACTAAAATTTAAAAGCATTGCCTTTGAATATAGACAATCTTCCAGGATTAGTTAATACTAGTGCGTTTTTCTTACACTCAATCAGAAGTACCTGATCTCCTCTCTAGACACTTTTTCTCAGAAAAAAGCCGACAATTTGTAATTCTTACTGAATTTAAAAAGTTAATTGCTGTCTAACTGAAGCATCTTATTATACAAGTCCTGGGACTCTGCCTGTCTGCCAGTTGAATACACTAAAGTATTCCATTTAAGCAATTTAAATTAAAATATCATTTTATAAAGTTGTTTTGATTTTGATTACATATTGAGATTTTAAATAATTTTTACTTAATTTCAAGGGAGATGGATTACTTTTGTATAATATCAAATTGTAATAATTTCTATGTGATTAACATTTCCTTTATGTGTATATTCTTAGCACATCCTTTCCCTATAGCCACAGTTGTATTATACTTTTTTACAAAGCTGAGTGTTCTGTGCAATGCACTGTGGAGATGAAGTAGCAAAAAGCATGGTGAAAAAATTCTCTGTCTGAAGCTCTACAAGCACCCCCCCAGCAGAATGTCACTATCCCAGTTCATCATGCAGCCCCACAGACAGCTCCATAATGGTAAGAAGGCTTAGCAATTGAGAGAATTAAAACTATCCCTCTGTGTTCTATGGTGTCCTACAGTCACTTGCTAACCAAAGCAAGATGACACGAAGCCCTAGATCAGCCCTTAGCCCGAACTGTTTCTATTTAGGGGACACTAGAGCAGTAGCACTGCACTCTCTGCAGCACAGACAGGCGCTCTCTCCTCTGTCCTTCACCAGCCTCTGCTTCAGGACTCACACTCCATTTGGAGAAATTATGAGATCTTACACTCTCCACTCGACAGTATTTATTCAGGAGTGGAAGTGGGCATTTCTTTTCCATTTTGGTAGCCAGTATAGTAGGGGAGGGTATCCAAAATAGCTGACTTAGCAGAAAAGTGAATACTCTACACTGACTTTGGTGAATGACTCTAGACAGATTTGATAAGGCAGGAAAAATAAATATCAGGAGCAGAAAGACAAAATATTCTGAAATTTTTTAAAATTAAATTTTCTAATTTTTCAGCTAAGTTTACTGGGGGAGAGATTTTCTAGTCCTTAAGCAGCAGGTGAATTGCCTGGAATAGTCTAGTTCAAATGACTTGGATCACTTAAGGAGGGATGAGGGGAAATACATGTCTCTGAATACACATTCAAAGTTAAATGACTGTTCTAAATTCTCTGAGCTGTTAGCAGATTGATGGAGATCAAGTATGGACTAGGAATTTAGCTTTTGATTTACACCAAATTTCACCCAGAAAAATATTTCCTGATTTACACAGTAATGGTTTTGGTCAGTACCACTTTAAATTGAAGTATCCTAGGTAATTGCATAGTTTCCCCATATCTTTTCTGAAGGAAATGTCTTAGCAGCAATCTGATAGAGCTCATCAGAAACAAGTACCATGCAGGAATTTACATCCTGCCTTTGTCTTGGGACTCGATCTTGAGTTTACAGATTTGTTTTCCCTGTTAAGATGTATAAAGGAATCCATGAATGGTTTGTCACTGCACACTGTGTATTATTTCTTCCTATTGTCAGCTCTTTGCTTTGGAAGGCTGATGTGAAATATTCCTGCTACTAGCTTTTTTGAGTGTTCAGTTTATATGCTGCAAACCAAAATAGACACACAAAATAGAAAAAAGAAAATAATTCTGTAAGGTAACAGCTCCAGTACAGCATCTGAAGGCATTTAGAAAATGACAGTCTTTGTAATGATACACTAAAAGCAGAACAACACAATCCAAAGGGCATTTTTTAAAAACACTGCACTTGCAAGTTACAGCAGCGGATTGGGTTTGCATTGCCAGGCTTGGGTAGCAGTGGGGGACTACACGGGTGGCTTCTGTGAGAAGCTTCTAGAAGCTTTCCCCATGTCTGGTAGAGCCAATGCCATGTGGCTCCAGGATGGATCCACTGCTGGCCAAAACCACGCCAGTCAGAGAAGGTAGCACTGCCTCTGTGATAACGTATTTAATAAGGAAAACAAAGTCATTGGGTAGAAAGTGTTGCACTCGGAGAAGAGCAGAGTAAGAATGTGTTGGGAGGAACAGCTATGCAGACACCCAGGTCAGTGGAGAAGGAGGGGGGAGAAGGAGCGGGAGAAGGTGCTCCCAGAGCAGGAGAGGGAGCAGGAGAAGGTGCTGTAGGCACCGAAGCTGAGGGTCCCTTGCAGCCCATGGTGAAGGCCATGGTGAATGAAGCCCATGGAGGTCTCCAGGAGCACAGGGAGCAGGGGGCTGCCTGACAGAAGGCTGTGAACCCGTGGCAAGCCTGCACAGGAAGACTTACCCTCAAAATAAAATAGTTTTACAGTCCCAACTCCAAAAGTTTTTGAAGTTTATATATACTTTTTTCCTCTAGTTACACTTGCTAAGTTTTCCAGAATTCCCTCTAATATAAATAAGTGTGTGTGTTTGTACACCTACAGCCACCTTATTATCTTGGCAAGGAAGCAAGGACAAAAAGACTTAGTAGCAAATCATTTAGATAAGACCTAAAACTCCATAAAAGACTGAAAGCCCATCTTGCTCTTGTGTTCTTTTTTCCTCCTTAAAACATCGCTATAACATTGCTATTCCAGAGGAGTGCAAAAGAGGAGCTTTGGGAAATTAAGCCCTTCCTACAACCACAGAAGAGAATCAGAATGGGTTATCAGTGTCAGTGTCACTAACATGTATCTTGGTCCTGCCCTCTCATCCTTGTGTGACAAGTTCAGTCCCCTGTGACTTCCCTAACACACTGCCAGCTAGGTTAGCCAAAGTAGCAGGAATTGGCAGAAGACATCCATCTGTCCCTTAGAAATGAGGATTAAATGCAAACACGTCTGTTTCAGATGGGCCAAAAAGCAGCTATCGAGTTATTATCACCTTCAGCCCCTGCAGACTGGGATCAAGAGTGGTGGAAGGTCTCCTGTTGACAAGCCTGTGCTGCAAAAAGCAGCCAACACGGTGAGGTCTAGTAAGCAGATTGTAATTAACTTCATTCTGTGAAAGGACGGAGGAATGGAGGGTGAGAAGGAGAAGAAATGAAGTAAGAAATGTGTCTCTCAGGTGCAGGTGCCCAGTGCCAGCATGCTGGGATGTAGCTGGTGGTAGGTGCAGGCACAGCCCCTGCACACAGGGCACCTCAGAGAGCCTCCCTGTGGCTGGCTGTGCCCAGGGAGCCTGTGCGACACTGAGGGGCTCCTTGAGGGAGTCTGCAGGACATGCCCTACATGGTGCACTTGTAATTAGAGTAAGGGCTAATGACCGCGGTGGTGACCCCACGCTGGCGGATGTGTGTGACCAGGCTGGGGAGAGGGCCTGATCCTCCAACAGGGATCAAGGTCACCCCCAATGCAGTGAGGGAAAACAGAGGTGCAGGAGAAACTGCGTGTCTCTAGGCAAGGTGGCCACAAATGCGAGCCCTGCCCTGCCCCGCCCTCCTCCAGCTGTGCCCCCGCACCAGCACTGCCCGGCTCTGCCCCCCTTCCCCAAGGCAGGGGGAAAAAATAGATCAAGTTTCCCAATTATCAAAACACTGTTGTAACAATGAGCTGTTGCTGCACCTGCTTCCTTAGGGCTGAGGGAGCGGCCAGAGCTCACCTCCCTCCACAGAGGGGAGCCTGGCCAGCGCTGATTAACTCCGGCCGAACACAATAGTCAGCATCTGAACTGCCTGTGTGCCAAGGAGTGTGTTTTCCTTGTTTATCTTGCACTGCGAGGTTTAGCGTCGCTTTTTCACGGGGCCGTGGCTCCTGCAGATTCCCAGACGGTGAGTCAGCCGCGGTCCCGGCCGAACCTGTGCACTCACGTGGCGGGCAGGGAAGCGGCTTCACCCCGGGGAAGGGTCAGGCGGGCTCGCCACCGGAGCGTGTCCGCATTTACAAAACGAACCTGTTTCCTCCCACCACGCTTAACCTCTGCCAGCGTGTGAACAGCTCGTGGAGGGCTGGCTCTCAGCGCTGGCTGTGCTGCTCTTGCTCCCTGCCTGTCTTTGCAGCCTGAGGGCTGCAGCAGCAAAGCGTCTGTTCTTCACCAGTGCTCAGCATTTTATCCTTGTGGGATGGCAGCATTATTACCCTGCTATTTTTTTATCTAGGTTGAGTAATCCGTGTACATTACCCGGCCGTCATCTTAGTTCCTCAAGCTCTGTCTGATGCACGGGGTTTGGATGTGCTGTCCCCAGCAAAACCCAGCAAGAACAGGCCTCTGAGGTCATGAGCAGCCAGTCGGAAATTAGAGCAGCCCTGGGGCTGGGGAAGTTCAGAGGCAGGAGAAGGTTTCAGCTAAGCAAGAAAAAAGTCCAACATTTTGAGGTTGTACTACAAGCTCATTTGCATCCCAGAGCATTTGGCATCCTAGTAAGTGCCTTGTTAGAAGTGGAAAATATGCAGGTGATGATATTTTGCACCACCTTCCCACTTTTGAAGCATATTGCAGTGAAATATGCAATTGCCTTTTGTTAGAACAACGTGGATAACATTCTGCAAGGTTATCACATTGTGCTATGGGATGTGGAACACTGGTCATGAAAACAGAGCTTATTATCACTGCTAAAATGGCCCCGAAGTTCCTGGAGTAAGCAAGCCCTGTAACATGCAAGGTAGGTCAAAAAGTGACTGTTTGTTCTTCTGCTTATGCTGCAGTGGGCTTTTGCTCCATCCTTCCTCCTGGGTCTGTGCTACCTTCATGGCACTGCTGTGTTAGGAATGTAACTACAGGCAATACCAAGTGAGGCCAAAGCCACACCTCAGTGCCAGCTCAGTGTCTGTGATGCTGCTGCAGTGTCACCCCATGAAGTCCAGCCCAGGTCTGTTCAGGCTGCTTGGCCTCAATGTCCTTCTACTTTTGTTCTCTGACACCTTATTTTTCCAGAGCTTGCCCTGGGTTACGAGTTGGGTTGAGGGAAGTGGTGGTGTGGTGGGAATTGGTCCCATCATGGAGATAAGAAGAGTGCCTGGGAGAAGGGTAATGAAAAGGAGTCAGCCTTCTTCAGGCATCCATGCACTGCCCACTCCTGCCCTTCGCAGTCTGTCCTACCTTCTCTTACCACCTCCTCCCCCCAGGCCAGAGAAACACTGTGCTGGTCTCCGTGCTGGGACAATTTGCTTCATGGTTCTGGCCCTAGTTTGAATTTCATGGAAGTCAAAGTGGCAGAAGGAGAAATGTTCCTCCTTTAACTCCTGTGGACTGTGAAGTATGCATGGTTTAGAGGAGAGCTGTGGAGACCAAGCTAGTGTACCATTTAAATATTTGTTCATTGATTTACCCTCGTAATTCCAGATTGGTTTCATTATTCCTATTTATTAAAGAGCTAAATATAATGAGAGTTTTGTCTTTGAGCTGAGTGAGATTTTGCTCGGTTCTGTTCCAAATCTCCTCTGACACTCAGGGTTAGCCTGGACCTTGGTGAAAGGTGGGAGCTGCAGGCTAGGTATGCCAGAGATTTTCTGCACAATGCCCACAAACTTTCTGAGACTCATTATGTCCTAGCTTGTTTTTGACTCATATCAAAATGGAAAGAATCAAGCCATCAGTCCACACACTGAGCCCTTCTTTGCAGAACAGAGGACCTTTATGAGGAAGGCAGCATTCCAGGTACAGCAGCATAAGCACCCAGCAACTTGGGTAATGGGCATGCACATCACCCCAAGGTTTCCTCTGTAGAAAATCATTGTGGAAATCATGATTTCCATCTCCAGTGCTCATTCATCCCAGAAGTTTTTCATTTTATAAATGAGCATATGGTTTAATTTGAAGTCATGGTATGGATCCTAGCTTGCTGAGTGGCTGTTTTTAGAAAGCATTGGTAACATATGTGGGATAGTGGAGTTTTGTTTTGGTTAGAGGTTTTATGGAGGGGGTTTTTTTCTTAACAAGTACAGCAACACAAGCTGGATGGATTAGAGCACCTCAGACATGTCATCGTTTATATTGCCATGGACTGTCATAATGATCGGTGTTGAGAAAGGATGTGATGAAATGTTTATGTGGAAAACTAATCATTGTTTTGTATTTTTATTGACACTTTGCCTGGTATATGCTACAATGTTTTTGTGGGGGAAAAGGGGTGGTTTATTTTGCTTTTGACTAGCTCTTACAGTTGGTCTGATTCTGTTCCTGCTGAAAACTTTGGGCATTTTACCACGCTGGTGAGCAGGCCTGGAGCCAATATGTCTACAAATGCAATAACAGAAGCCCCAAGTCTACAATGAGCTCTGAGCAGTAGGAATTCCATCTCCATATAGGAGATCTTGCTCAGCCACACAACATGCCAGCATTAAGGCAGATTTTGTGCAGAGCAGATATATAACAGCAAAGCTTCTGTAATTTCGAGGTACTGCTTTAATGCTACAATGTCAGATGCTGTTTTCCACTCTGGGAAGCACATCTGAACTCTGAGTACAGTTTGCCTTGCTAAACAGTGGCATTAAGCTCTAGTTCCCCTCTTTGCCTTGGAGAAAACAAGTTTCTATTCCCCACTGTGGATTACAGGCTTAAGGGTCAGCAGACCTCTGAGTCTATGCTAAACTTGGAGAAAATATAAAAGAGATATATTTTTATTTATAATAAAAAATGTAACTGCATTTTTTTTCCTGCACACCCGTCTGATTCAAAATTGAATGTGCTGCACTTTAAAGAAAGGCAAGGGAGTGTTTTTAAAATAGCTAGAGTAATGACATTCATCCCAGAGATCTGTCATCCCAGGTCTGGTACCCACAAAAAACCCAAGCAGTTTTGGCAGTGTTTGTCCTTCACCCACCTCACCTGGTTACCCATGTCAGCAGACCCACTAAGCAGAGGATGTGGGAGCAGACTCAGCCTTGGAAGGGTGAATTTCCTTTACAGCATTTGGCTGGAGGGGTGATGCTTGCTGTAAGGACTCTTTTTCACAGAGGGCTGTGAAGGCAGTCCCTGAGCTGTGAGAAAACAGGAGGTGAAACAGCACAAAGGAACAATAACAACTGCACACAGCTTCTGCCTCCTTTCACAGGGGGGAAAAAGGGGGCTTGACTTTCACATAACTTCCACCTCCTGCCTTTCCCTCAGCTGCTCCCCAGGCAGTAAAGAAGGCTGGATTTGAAATGGAGGTTAACAGATGCCATGCAGCATATATTTAAGCCTTGTTACTTGGTTTTGTGGTGATCTGTACTTTGTAACATATAAGAGACACTGAACATCCTTTTGGCCTCTCTCTTCCCCCAGCTCATCCTACACTAAGGGGATACAGCTTCACATAGGTGCCATTTTATACCTCGACAAGAAATAGGCGTTGGAACGATGGCTTCATCAAGCACAGAGACGTCACACAAGCTCATGATTTAATATCTAGGATTACTGGAAACATTACCTAGGATAATGGTTTTGTAAAACCCACTTATCAAAGGGTAGGTGGCTGCAACTGAGACCTTGTCAAAGTTTAGAGCTGTCCGTGCTGCTGAGAGGAAGCAGTGGGACAAGCACCAGGCAGGGAGCTGGCAGGGAGCTGGCAGGGAGGAGCAGTCATGTCACTGCTGTGTTTCCTGCAAGGGGATTTGTCCAGCCACACTGGAGCCTTAGGCAAAGCAGCCTTCTTTGGTAAAACAAAAGAAGAGACAGCTTCGTGTACCTGTCTAATTATGCAGTATTTCTTGATAACAACCTCCTAATCTAAATGAAAGTCAGCATTTTTCATTGGTATGGTTTCTGATAGGCTCTCTTGGCACAGAGTAGTTCTCTAGGTCCACTAAGTTTGGGTATGTATACATTGGTATCATTTTTCATATCCAGAGTTTAGATTTCTGTCTGTATGTGTGTAGAAATTATGTTTAAGAGCTAGACTGAAATTCAGCATTCAAGAAACAGAAGAAGCAGTGTTCCAAGAGCAGTCTGTCCTCTGCCCCACCTCTTCAATTGCACTGTTCAGACAGTGAGAACTTTTGCTTGGTGTGAGTTGTTCACTTCTTATTTCCAGGGAGGTGAACCTGTTGCAGACTTCAGCTCCACCTATCCCCAGAATATTGAAGCTCCCAAAGGAGGAGTAATGCTGTGTCTCCAAGCATAGGTATCTGTGCTCTCTGGATTATATTTAGAAGTGACAAGGCAAAACTTTGGCTTTGGAGATGGCTCTAGTACTGGAGAGATTTGTACAGTGCTTAAGAAAATCATGAGGAGCTGTAACTCATTCTGTAACACGTAGTCATGAGTTCAGGGATAGTAGTGTGCCTTGGTTTGAGTAACTAAGACTCAAAACCCAGAGACAATTGCCCTATTTTTTGATGATGGTGGAGTCTCAACACATAGACTGAATTTCCAGAGTGCTCTTCTGCCCAAACACTGTACTAAGTATGAGCCAAGGATAAATTCCCCAGTATTCTGTGCTACGGGTCTGAGCTGTCCTGAACAGAAAGTGTTTAGGTGGATGTGGGAGCACCTGGTGCTCCGAACCTTTCTTAAGAAGAGTGCATTTGTACTGGAGCTCTGTCTCCTTTTTAATGAGCAAACAGTCAGCAGAGACAGGACCTGAATATGCAGCTCATTCAGAGTAACACCGAACTTGCCTATTATGTTACAGATCTCTCCCACATTTATGATTCCATTTCAGAGGTAATTTCAATGAAATTGAACGTTGTGACTATATAATAGACAGCTGCTAAAAGATAAATGCTGAAGAGATATATTTTCAGAGAAAAAACTAGTGGTTTTTAATGATGAAAGTTTGGTTCCCTTACAGGTATTGCTATTATACCATCTGAGATAATATTATTTGTGCAATGTGATAAATTATTTTCTTCTATCCATAACACGTAAAAAGAACATACTTGCTTTTATAATTCACTGTTTTTGACTAAAACCCTACTTCCTGTTAGCCAAAGGATGGAGCAAGTCAGTGAAGGCAGTCTGCATTTCAGCTCTCCAGATATTATAATCAACTTGCTCCATCTCCTTTTATAATTAATTAAACAGCAGTCATATAGACCAACATCTTGAGCTGTGTGAACCAGGGTATCAGAAATGTTCAGGTCAGGTTTTGGACAAGACTTTGCATGGCTAACACTACAAGTATGGTATACTTGCTGCGAAGATCAAGTGAAAGGAAAAGTAATGTTAAACATCAAGCACTGGGCTTTCAAATTTCCAGCATTTGAAACAAAGAAAAATTAAATAGGTCTGGAAAATTTAATTCAGACTCTTTATTCACAGGCTTTGCACCACAAGTCTGTGTTTTGTTTTATATTATAACCACTTGACCTCACATTGTCATTTGCCATCTTTTCTCCTTCCTCTCTTATTTCTCTTGCCTTTTGTTTTTTCCCTGAGTCTAGTTTATCCTTCTATCTTTGCTTCCTTTCTTTCTTCTCATCCTTTCGTGTTGGCTGCAGCAGCACAGGCAGGCTCCAGGCTCTCAGTTCTCATGTCTAAACACTGTGACAGCCAAACAGTGAAATGGCAGATCCACATTAGCTTCTACTTCCCTCTCTCACATGTACTCAGTCAGTTTGTTACTAAATAAAAAATAAAAGTAAAAATAAAAAACAAACAAACAAAAAACCCCCAAAACCCAAATATCTAGCCATCGGTTAGGAGTTTTAAGAGAATGAAAGATGTTTAGTGGTTTATGCAGGAATAATTAACTGTAACATTAATGGTTTCCATGGTAAGTGGTGTGAGTGCCCTGTAAATGTATGAGCAGCCTGTAGCAGCATATTTTGCTTTCAAATTCCCCACAAAATATGAGATTTTTAATTCCTACGGCCTTGCCTTCACATGAAACACCATCCTTCCTGCAAGAGCATGTAGATGTTTGGTTGCCTTCTCAGGCAGCCCACCCAACAGAAGCACTGTGTGCCTACGGACTCACTGAAAGGCAAAAAGAAACTGTGCAGCTGTTCACAGCCTTCCTTTTTGCTAGGTTAACTGGGCATCACTGGCCTCCTTAGGAAAACCTGGCCCCTCTTTGTTCTTGGGGAGTATTTCAAGGAAAAAATAAACTGCAGAACAAGTTGTTTGCTACCAAAATACAATGCAGGCTTTTCTGAGCATTCTTATTATTGTCCAGTATTATGAACATCATACCACGGCCTAGAAATTATGCTTGAGTGTTTCTGAATATCAGCAGGGCTTGTGGACAGACTGATAAGCCTCCAGTAAAAATCTTAAAATACCTAGACCAGCCAGTCAGTGAAAAGGTCTATAGAGCTTGCTGTTTGCATCAGTTTAGCATAAGAAGTCAGCTGCAATACAAATATTTCATTTGTGACTGCATCCAGAGGGTCTCACATGAGTGTGCACAGGACACAAAAGGTACATCCAGAATTAAAAAATCCACTGTACTTTCCCCCACGATCCAGGATTATTTGGGATTTGTTTACTCAACTTGTTTACATTCTTTGACAATCTTTAATACCCATATCATTTCATATGGATAGAAGATGCTTAAACATCTATGAAAATATTCTGAATCTTATGAAAAGAATAATAATGTGTAATTTACTAAAGAACAAGGGGAAGTGGCACTCTTAGAGTTTGAAAACTATTAATAAAAAAGTGTCTTTGAGGATTGCAAGCACCCTTAGTAGTAAAGGGGCTTAATGTTTTTGTTTCTTCTTCAGTGCAATGATAGCAAATGATTTCTATGGGGAATATTCTTAACTCAGTGCTGCATATTCCATTGCCTAAAGCAACAGTGCTTTTTAATGCAATGCATTCAAGATATTCATAGGAATTACATTTTTTCGTAAAGTTTTCTGCAAAGAAGCAAAACCATGAGAAATGAGTAATTAGAGTGTTTCACAGGGAAAGGGACACATTTCATTTACTAGTAAAAGTAAAAAAGGAATGTATGTTGTAAAGTAGCCTGTGTGATATTGCATCAAATTCAGGGTTATTAGAAGCTGGTGTGAATTAGAGGGCTAAGGTTCAGGAAAGAACACCCCAGAAACTGTACAGCAAAACCACCTTGAGGTCTGCTACAGAAAAAGGAGAAGACTGAAGGATGGGGTTTAGGTGGTTTTGTATTTGAAAGACGATCTGTCTCTTGGAAAGAGGGTGTGCATTATTGCAGACACAGAGGTGGAAGGTCGGTTTCGGAGGTGATGAGGAAGGTCAAGCCAAATCATGGTAAGTTCTGTGGGCACTGATGAAAAGCTAAAGCAAATGGGGTGGTGCCACGACTTTTTTATTCAAGGTGGAGGACATAATGCACTATCTAGTGCTCCATCTGCTGACAATACCAGGTGCAGGGAAAGTGATGAGTTTGGTTTTGAGTATCCACCCCAAATTCAACCAGCAGGATTCAAACCCACTATGGTGTGCATGCAAAGCATGTATCTCCTACAAACACAATGGGTTACACAGCTCACCACTCAGGAGGTGGGTTGGTTTTTCTGGTTTGTTCCATTTTCCTTTTCCCTCAACTATTTAATGGCTTTATTTTTATTTTAGAGCTGCTCTGTTATTGTGAAACACTACTGGCCTTCCTATCACTTGAGCAGACAGAATATGGGATGTTATCCATTGTGACAATGTTGTTAATTCACTGTAACAATAAACCATGACTATCTGGAGTGCATTCTGCATGCTGAAATTCATATAATTACATTAGCTAATAAGGGGGGATTTCTATTTGCTGTCCTTTGCTGTTTTTTTCAAACAGCTTTCCATGAAACTTTCAAGCCTCTCCTACCCAGTAACAAACCATAATACCTTGTAGGTGACTAGGTTTTCTTATCATATGTGGTGTAAGGAATGGTTGGAAAGGTTTGCCCTTCTTTCTTCTCCTTTTTTTTTTTTTTTTAATGACTGAAATTACTACTTGAAAACTCTATTCACCTTCTTCTGAGAAAGCACGTAAGAGTACAAAATCTTTTAAAAATTAAACAATCCATATTACTGAAACAGAAGAAGATAATATTCATCTAGTGACACTAGCATGATACATTTGGCTAAATAGAAATTAGGATTATATAACTTTCTGGGTGTATTAAGAAAAACAGTGACCCAACCACAGCCTTTGCTTCAGTTTCTTGAAGGACAGATTTGCATTATTCGCACTTCAGTGACTACACAAACTCTCCAGCCTGGCCTGTTACAAAGGAAGAAGTTCCTTTGTAGAGGTGCTGTGAAAATGAATTAGAAAGAAGTGGCTACACAATTGCTATGAATTTTCCTCCATCAATTTCAGGTAGTGCTCCCAGATTTTCACCTGAGAATTCCTTGGGGAAAAAGTAGGTCTCAGGACCTCTGCTGTTTTCTGCTTTACCTACAACCCGTGTCACGTCCCCAGGCTGATGCTGTGCAAACAAAGTGCTCGCTCTCAGTAAGGACCGTGCGTGTCCAACCCATCGGAGCCACCGTGCAGGTGATGAGTGTGCTAAGAGGGTTTGGGTGCAGGGTTTAGCACAGTGCAAACATGCAGGCCCCTGTCATGTGGAGAACATGCCAGAGTCATCCACTTTCACTGAAAGGATGTAAAGTGAACTCTCCCAAGTGAGACAGGAAAGAAGGTAGGTTTTTATAACACGTTATCATCCTGATCCATCTCTTTGTGAAGACACTTGCAAAGATTCCCACTGTGCCAGTCACAGACTGACCTGTGCATCGCCTTCCCCTCAGGAACAGGAGCCCAGTTTCACTCCCTACACCAGCAGTGGTAACTAAAACAGAATATGTGTATTCCTTCCAACATGATAATGTCAATATCCAGTACCCATATGTAAATGCATCTGTCTGGGTATAAGGGTCATTCTTGTGAGCAAAAGTTTGTTATTCTTTCTAGGCTGGTTGGTTTGGTTTGGTTGGTTGTTTGGAGTTTTTTCCCTGAGAAATCTATTACAATTTTCAGCAAAAAGAAAATATACAGAGTAATATTTTCTACAATCCCCCCCAAGAATTTCCATAAGGAACCCAAAAGTTTAGAAGAAGATTACCTGGGTAACGTTCAATATTCTGCCAAATGTCTTTGCTGTGGCAAACAGTAAATGTCACAGTGTAATACAGCACTGATTATTAGAATTCCATGAGCAGGGGAAAACTCGATGCTGCATTATACTCTTCACTGTAAATTCCAGGAAGATTTATACTCCTTTTCCTATACTCTATCCAAAAGAGCTGATTATGACTATACAACAATAAAGACACAGGCACTAAAAATATTTTAACAGTAGTTTATACTCCAATTTAACAAATCAATAATATCTTCAACTACCTCATGTATTAATGGTGACACAGCTTCTTCTCTTTATAAGGGTTTGAGTCATAATACAGTAAGAATGCAACCTGTCAGGCTGCTTTATCCTCACTTCTTGGGTTTGGAGGAGGATGGAAGCAGGGGGTTGATTAGTAAAACATTTCCCTGAATTTAAGTGGAGTTTTGCATCTCTGCCACACATATAATCCCTTCAATGAACCCTCTAGAAATAAGATCCCAAAATCAGGAAGGGGAGGAAGTGAGTACCTTTTCTGCACAGTGCAGATGCTCCTGATTCCACTGTCAGTGTGGAACAGCCCCTGTCACTCACCAGTGCCCTGTGTTGTGTGTTCTGCACCCAGGGGTTCATGTATGGAATAAGGTAAAGTGCAGAGAAAACCAATATCTCTCAACTATGTCATAACTAGGATGAGTTATTTTGGGGGGGGAGGGGGGAGTGCATATATCTATCCCTATCTATCTATAGACATAGATATGTATATATATGTATTTTCCCCCCATAAAAATAATTATATCTGTCTGTCTATCTATCTATCTATCTATCTATCTATCTATCTATCTATCATTTATCTATCTATCTACACATAAATTTAGCTGGAGCTGGAATAAAAATGCATGGGAAGGGAGAAGAATCTTTTATTATCTTCTGCTACTGGAAAGCCATTCCTTTCATTCTTTAGCACTTAAGTACAAGTGGACAAGCCATTTATCTCCTGAAACATGTTTTTGCTATGGAGATTTCTTGATTTTGTTCTGGTGTTCAAATTCACTGAACTATTTGATTATTTGTTGTGTTACATCAGGTATATTTAGATCCTTGATCTTCAGGCAAATCATGATCAAGTGCAGGACCTCTGTCTATTCACCAGACTCTGATGTGCTGAACACTGCACAAGACAGAGAAGAAGTCATTAATGCATTAAACTTAACAAGATGACAATTAGTGGAAAACATGGCTTTCCTGATGTGTTTCAAGCTTACATTTAAAGTCTGAGCTCAAATGTTATCAAACTGTGGCAGCTACTTCACACATCTCATTACATACTTCTAGGACCCATTTATGCCAAGTTCATGCAAGTTCCTCGTGCATACAAGTCTCATGTTAGATCAATGCATCCTGTGATCATGTGTCATGCATCAGTAAAGCCATCCCAAAGAGGATAGCAAGTGGCCAAACTTAGCACAAACCCTAGTGTAATCTAGTTTAAGAATGTCCTGGCAAGATGGTTAACACAGTCCTGCACCTCCAAATGATGCGTTGGTGACCCTGTGCTTCCTACAGGGAAAGAAAACACAGCCCACAGCACCGAAAATCAGTTCAGGAAAGTTCTTTGGGACAAAAAGACATTCTTGCTTCAGAGCATCTAGCATGCTCTGCCCAACCCCAAACCACAGAGGGTACGCGACAAGCTAGTCTCCTTCTCTAAAGCCATAATGGAGAGATATATTACCAAGGCAATAAAAAAGGCTTGTAATAAATTAACTTCTTAGTTTTCTCAGGGAGTGTGAAATTTTCTCCTCAATTTCAGCCCATTCCATCCTCTGCACTGAGATGCTCCCCAGGGCTGGCAGTTGCCTGGTCCCATGGGGAAGCTCTGCTCTCCCTGTGGGAGGTCTGCTGAGCATGATGCCCACCCATGGCATGAAATGTGCAATGTCTGTCCTCTCTACCCACCCACAGTGCTGCAACAAGGAGCCCAGAAAGCTTACGTAATCCCTCCCTGTTTGTGTGTAATTTCTCTCTGTTTTTACAGAAACAGAATGTCAGCATCACCCTCACAAAGATAAGAAAGCATGAGGCTGAGGTATGACCTTCTCTTCCAAAGAGCTGTTTTATTGTGGCTATACATTAACGAGCAGCAGGATCCTAAAGGGGAGCAGACATGCAGTCCATGTTCCCATGTTCTTGGTTAATTGCCCACTATATCTGGAATTCAGCAGACTGAGCCCCTTGATGGGAAGTGTGCTGGAGCCGATGTGTGTGTGTGCTCACTCAGGTGTGGGTGTGCTCGGCTGTGCTGGGGGTGCTGAGCAGCTCCCTGCGAGAGGGGATGTTTTAACAGTCTGTTTGCTGCAGGAAAGGGTGCTCACACGGTTCCAAAGCAGATGTAAGTTACCCATATGCTGTGCTTTTCTATCTCTTAACCCAGATTTACTGTGAAAATGTGTGCAGTAGGAGATGGTGATTTTTAGCTTATCCATTTAACTCTGCTGGGACTTGGATTTCTGCCTTGCTTTACTCATTTGTGAGCCTCCTGGTAGAAGATTCATTAACATTCACTGAGATGATAAACAGTTTCTATTCTCCATTCCTGTTATCCTTTGCTATTACTCGTGTTTTTAATCAATTATTTTTATTCATTGATAATCAGGCTTGCAAAGACAACTTCAAATAACCAGCACACTAAAATGAAACACCCACTAGAAAACAGTTTATAAGAAATATCTTTCCCCTGCCCTTTCAAGGGTTTTCTCCCTATTCTCAGTAAATATTTTGGAACCAAGTCCTTTATCCTAGGCTGCCCAAGAGCTTGATACAGATGAACCCATCTATCTGTGTGTCTGTCTGTCTACCTTCCTAGCTATTCACCTTCTGTTCCCTTACTGAAACATTTTTCCTGGATAGTTTGCTTTCTCAGCAGTAATTTGCAACATCTGAAACAAAGTGAACATAGGATTGAATATGCTGTTATCCAAACTTCCCCCAAAAAGGGCAGAGTTGGGGAAGTTTTCTTTAAATGCTCAGATCTTCAGTACTCCATATTCTCTGGGAAAAAAAGAAAAAAAGAAAAAAGGAAGTGAAAAATGAACAAGTCATGGATTTTCAATGCTCTAATGACTTATACTAATGTATTCCTTCATCTAAATACAGATTTCTATTTAAAATTCAGTATGCAGGGGTATTATGAATTCTAGCTTAATAGATTCCAAATAATTGCCCTTTAGAAATGATGAATAGCAGTTTAAAGCCACTGATAAGAATATACTATTTCTCCCCTAACAATGGACTTTCCACATGAACTGTATCATATATGCTTGAAATTAGTTTATTAATTTTTTTTATTGATATGCAAACTACAAGCTGAAGGCAGATGGCAAATAACCCCTCACTCTAACACCAAACCCTCCAAAAAAAGCCTTGTCTCTGCTACAGTTCTTGTAGGGGGACAAAAAAGAGAGATAAGAAGATAGCTTTTATATTGAAGGCAGGCCACTGAAATGCAGATGAAGCCATTCTCTCTTGTACTCAGTTTTCAGATTTTCTGGCATAAAAAGAATAAGATATAAGGTTGAATTAATGGCCAGATTTTGCAGAATTGCAATTCAAGATGCTTTCTCTGTGCTGTTCATGCTGTCTCTGACTGGCCTTTAAAACAACTATTCTGGACTCATTTTTTCATTTAAAAGAGAAGCATCCAGAAATACTGAAAATAAAGATACAGTATTCATATATTCAACAGAGGAATGACCTGACGAAAAATTTCACTGAACAGAGTTGATGATTTCTTCATAACATAGGACATGCTTTGAAAATACCAACCCAAATGGATTAAATGCACGTGCAGCTGCATTTGGAGTTAGCATAAAACATGACACTGGAAGTTTCAGAGGTGCTATGTGTCTGGTGTGCTAAACACACCTGCTGCACTTGAAGCACAGCACTTGAGAAAATACATGCAAAATGTGAATCTATTAGGAAATAACACCTTTTTGCTCAAAAACTTGGGGGAAGGGTGTGTGTTGTGAAGCATTATTTCAAATATTTAAGGTGATATGCAAAGATATTTTACACCAACAGTAGTGTTTTTAACAAATAATGAGGTAATGCTGAAGTTATAATATAGTGCTATACACAAATAAATGGTTTTTCACTGCATAGTGGTTGGGTTATACCAAGTTTTAGATTGCAGGCAGAAATAAAACACTTGCTGGGTGACAAGTGGATATATGCATACACACATATATACATACATATATACGTATACATGTATATATATATATATATATATATATATATTGCACTAAGGAATCAGTATTTCCCACTGTGTGCATATTATGCAGTGGAACATCCTTGCACTAGTGTGCAATTGCTCTGTCTGCCCATATGTGATTGCATTTCTGCAATTTCACATGTCATTGCATTTCTGTGCAGAGAATTCCTGTCAGCTAAATTTTGGCAGTTGGAAAAATATTTACTGGTGTCCTTATCTGCTAAAGCTGACAGCAACCCCCCCCCCAAAGAAAAAAACAACAAAAAAAACAACAAAACCCTCTTCATTCTTTACTAAGGGTTAGAAAACTGCCGTAAGAACCGCTCTACTTTTCTCATTGTCATCTTTCTTATTTACAAGCAACTTAAATTTCCAATTAATATCTCTTGGCAAAGTTAGCAGCTCCACAAAAGGTCCTAAACGCAGGTTAAAGCAGTTTTAAGTCTTAACCATAGTTGCATCTCTAATGCTTGGCTCTGGTCCCTTTCGCCTTTTATTTTTTTCTCTAGGCTCAGGGCAGTTCCCCCCATCTCAGGCCCTTTTCTCCCTCCCTCTGGGGCAGGCTGCCTTCTCCACACCCCACTGGTAGCCAGAGAAGAATGGTTGCTCTGTTTGTCTGGCTGACTGCATATTGCATCCATTGCTCCATTCAGCCTGTCTTTTCAGGTCTGCTAGCTGCTGTACAACTTGGCTTTTGTGCTCCGCTGCCAGGGCTTTTCTGAAGCCAGACGCTTCTTGAAAAGAGGGTGTATTTGCATAAACAATGCCATGTGAGGAGGTCTGCTGGAAAGAAAATCAAAATTCAGCTGAGCGAATCTTCCTGAACAACTCATTTCTTGCACCCAACACCTCCTATCGTTGCCATCTGTGTACTAAATTATGGCCGAAAACGGGTGCCGCTCTTTCTTTGCACTCGCTCTTGTGTACTGATTCCTTGGATCAGCTGAAGTATATTTTGTTTTCAAATTTAGGCTGAACAGAGACCCTTAAACAGAATTTGGTGTATGGAATAAGGGAAATATGGTTGTGTTAAACAAGGAACAGAAGGCCAGCCATGCATCAGCTAGTGTGCAACCCAGATTGGATTTGTACTGAAGGCTCATCAAAATGCATATGAGAAACAAGATCTACCCATCAGCTTGCTGAGATTTCAGGTCAGTGATGGCAGGGCAGCTTTATCAGAGGAGAGCAGGGAGAAGAAGTCTTACTGGCGTGGATGATAGCTGAAGGAATCATTCTGGAAAATATGTGTGCTTAAATCAAATCTCCAGTGACTTAAAATGTTGGATATACTGAGCTCATGTGTACATGTATCCACACAAACACGAAAATAAAGAGCCCATACATATGTATACATGAGGGAATTCATGTATATTTCTATGCACAAGGAAACATACACACATGGCCTATGCTGCATCCTCTGTGTGCATTTACACTATCTTACACATGGGGATAAAAATAATTAGGCTAACCCTGCAGAAAGGCAGGCAGGCAAACCGAACGTAGCCACATGGAAAAAAGGAAAAATAGACTTGCATAAGGCACTGCTCAAATCTCCCACTTCTTTGCATTTTTTACTCAAATATCAAGCTAGGTAACACATCTCTCGCTATTTCATTAAATCACAATTTTAATTCTGCTTTCTTTCTCAGATGCTTTGGCTAGAATTAATGACAGTGTTTGAAATGTGCCTGCCCTACTGCATTAGGCCTGTACATACAGGATCTCCTGTTTATTCTACTTCAGTACCCATAAGAAACCCTTCATTATTCTGAAATTAAAGGCATGGCCAGCACCCCTCATTCAAACCATCCTTGATGCTAATTTCTAAAACTATTTCTAAAACAAAACTTAGGAATACATCAGTCAGAAAGCAGAACTTGCACTCGAGTGATTGGTAATGATACATCCTGCAGTTGATAGGCTCCACACGTTAGCATATACATTAAAGTATGTGTTAATCTCTCTGCTTTTCTGAGGATTTTCTCTGTATTACCCTCCCAACCCTGACCAGGAAAAAGGGGGGGGGGGGGGGAAACAAACAAAAAACCCCAAACAAACAAACAAAAAACCACAAAACCAAACAAAAAACCAAACCCAAACCAAACCAAAACAAACAAAAAACCCCAAACAAAAAGTGAAGAAAAAGAAATTCACAGAAGAAATAAGAGTGTTTATGCAAGAGAAACATTGCCTGATTAACATTAGCTGTGCACTCATTATAGTCAAGAAAAATGAGAGAGGACAGGAGGGTTGGAAGGAGGAGAGAAGGAAGAGTGAGCTCCATGTTGTTTGCAGAATGTATTTTTCATGGAGTCTGCAAAATGCTTTGGAGGGGGGTTTGCATGACTGGATTTTGTAATCCCCATAACCTGGAAATCAATAAGATAAATGGAGGAGAAATGAACAGCTAGTGGCCTCGGTCTTGATGATTCGAGGATAAATCCTTTTAATAAACATGAAACTGCAGCAGAGCAGAAACTCTAAGTCCTACTTTTGATTTAAAGATGTTTATCTTTCTATCTGCTCCATTTCTCAAGTTTTATTCTCCTCATATCTTTTCAATTTTATCTCTCTGGTTACCCATATGGTTAATTGTTTTTTGTATGTATTCTTCAGAGATGAAGCATGCACATATGCAACAACACATCAATATATGCAAGCAGTGGGGACATACGCATAGTTTTGCTTTGTAGTTGCTCCCAAGAAGACTTAATAGAAAATCACTGGCATCCTATAGTCATTTTTTTCATGCTTGAAACATACTATGCTCTATATGGCAGAATCACATATGTGAAATGTAGAAGAAAAGGGAAATTTCACTGGGGGAAAACAAACTTACAGATAGATTTTGCTGATGACAGTGGTGACAAAGGAATTGTTTAAAAAACTCAAGCAAACTGCAGCAGCTTCCCAGCATTTGGGCTCCTTTACTGGTTAATCCACCAGAACTGGGATTTGTCAAGGCTTACTTTATATAATAAATGTTTGATTAATTTGTACATTTCTACAGTATAACAAAAAGAATTTGGAAGTTCAAGATTTAATATCCAGGCTTCCCTTTATATACACAGGGGGGGAAAAATACATTTAGATCTCTCATTTATTTTCCAATTAACTTTTCTTTATCCATGCATTAATATTACAGATGTCTCAAGAATAATTAAAACAGATAAGCAATTTATAAAAATCTTCACATTTCATGCTAATTACCATAATGTAATGTTACATTTTTATTAGCAGCTTTTGTTCCCTCCCCTCACCCTTTACTTTCAGGAACCCTGGGGCCTGAGCCAGTCAGCATGTTATAAATCTTTGTTAAAATATGACACGAGGCTAAGAAGCTTGCAACAAAGCAAATGGGACAGTGATGGAGCTCTCCTTTCTTTACCTTCATTTCCCAGCAGCCAGCCTGTCATCAAATATGGAAACAGGGATGGTTTTTCACAGTTTCTCACTGTGAAGGCACAGGGGCAACCAGGGCAGAGGATTGTGAGGATCACAGTCACTCCATGAGAAAGACAGAGGAGAGCAAACTGATCCCAAGACCCTGGTACAGACATAAGTCACGGGCCCAGGAAGCGACTGTAGAGTCAACATACCTGGCACCACCACAATTATATTCACAAGCAGGTAAGTCCAATCTCAAAATGAGCTAGGCTGTTTGTTCACACCATTTCTATGGAGGATTACTATAGGAATTTAAAATTAAGCATTCTAAGGGGATTCCCTACTGCTGTTTAAAGTTCAACTGTCAAGTGAGAGAACAGAAGTAGTGCCACATTGAATTGCAGGAGCTCTTCCCCCCGCACCCCGTTCCAGACAGCAGTGGAACCGCACTCACAGTCACCTGAGACAGCATGGCTAATGTGATGCAGTGGCTTTGGCTGAAATCCTGGGAGGGGACTCAGGCTAGGCCAGCTGACTCACGCTCACCAAGGGGATGTTCCATAGCATCTGATGCCAACCCAGATATTAAAGGAG
>JAWWTY010000077.1:58384309-58527204 GCA_035222235.1 Margarornis squamiger
TCAGGCTAGGCCAGCTGACTCACGCTCACCAAGGGGATGTTCCATAGCATCTGATGCCAACCCAGATATTAAAGGAGGCGTGGGCTCTCTGGAAATGGCCACCTGCTGATGGCCATTGCTGTGCTGGAGCTCTGCTTCCCAGAGGAGTGATGACCATCGCTGCTTGTGGGAAGTACAGCTGGACTGCTGGCTTTGGCTTTGTGGGTGTGTGCACTGCTTTTTGGGTTTTGTCCTTTTCTGTATAAATAGAAACTGCCTTATAGTCACCCACGGTTTGTGTTGGGTTTATTTTTCTTTCTTTCCCTTCCCTCTGCGAAAGGGAGTGCTGTTGTGTCTGGGTGGACACCTGGTGTTCAGCCAAGGTGAATCCATCATGTGAGCAGTTTGGAACAAGAAGTGGAAAGAGTTTGCATTGATAAAGAAGTTGTCTTTGCTGAAATATGAGACTTTGTATCAGTAAAATTAAGTACCTGCTCAAGTGTTTGAAAGAATGGGATAAACTTGTCCAATGAATGAGCGAGATATTCAGCTTCACTGGTAGCAATACCAGTGGCCAGCACATTAACATGTGCACACACAGGGGCACACACACGTGTGCACACAGAGGCTCACACACGTGCACACACAGGGCACACACAGGGCACACACACACACAGAGGCACACACACGTGCACACACGTGTGCACACACAGAGGCACACACATGTGTGCACACACAGGGCACACACACATGTGCACACACACAGGGGCACACACACGTGCACACACAGGGCACACACACATGTGCACACACACAGGGGCACACACACGTGCACACACAGGGCACACACACAGGGGCACACACACATGTGCACACACACAGGGGCACACACACAGGGGCACACACACGTGTGCACACCCTTCTGCTCTGGTGCTGCCTGGCAAAGCCAAGCACATGAGTGTGCTATTAGTTGCATGTCTTAGCAGCCTCTTCCAACTCACCATTTGAGCAGTAATTTGTGTCATAATGAAGATAATGCACCTCCATATGTTTCAAAAATACACTCATCTAAGCTTTCAGAAATAATAATGTAGTTTAGGTTTCATTCTGTTGTTATTCCTGAAATAGACTTTGATATAAGGTGGTGGAAATGAGATAAAATGAGATAAAAATGCTTGCTCTGGTGCCAAGTCCTGAAACCTTTGTTTAAGGAGAAGAGTACATATGTGTATCTCCTCAGCTGCTATCCAGTCTATTGATTCAAAGCTACAAGACCTTTTTTGTATTACTTAATTTATTTTTATTTATTGCAACATTGATAGAATTCAAACTGCATTAGATAATGTACTAGATAAGATACCTTTTTAAAACCTCTTACTGAGATCCTATTGGGACTGGCATGTAATTGAAAACACTTAATGGAATATTTCAGGGCATATTGCCAGAGAATGAACAAGAGAATCACATTTCATTTTAAAATGCCATAGAAAAATCACTTAAAATTATCATTGCTCTGGTTTAGTGTAGAAGAGGATGGGTATTATAATTTACATAGACTTTCTTTCTGAAATTATTTTCTTTCTTTGTTACATTTGACAACTCACCCACTGTCTTTTCAGAAATGCCTGACATTCTTTTTAATTAAGTAGCAAGGGGAGACAAGCAATACATTTTTTAAAGACGGCTGAATACACTGGGTGTGTTTTCATCCTGGGGCCCAAATCCCGTGTTGGTTTGTTCTCTAGGGAAGAAATATCAGTGATTACAATGTCTGCCTTGACCTATTCTATGATGGTAGCAAGCCAAATTGTGATACTCTTTGTTAGGGCTTGGTTTGCACTGTCCTTACTTCTGTTAGGCCAGAATAGTATTTGAGTCTTGGAGGGCTTGAAACTATTAAGTTCTGAGGTTTCTGATTACAAAACAGAGAAAATCCAGCCCCCTCCACTCCCAGACACCAAACTGAAGTGGTGTATTAGCCTGATTCCTGTTCTGCAAAGGTCAGCCCCAAGCAATCCCTGATGCTGAGAGAGCTCATGGTGCAGGGACGAGCCAAATGTGAAAAGAAGCCTGTGGTGAACAGAATTATCCTTACCAGAATGAATACTGGAATATCAACACACTCAGATTTCAACCTATGGAATGTCTGAGCTATCTGTGTTCGTGGTTTTGCCACTAGAGGTGTGGGGGATTTACCACCTGCTTAAGCAACAGTGGCCAATTTATTCAAAATCAAATCATGGTCTTCCTAGCTAAGAAAAGCAAACCAGTGTCAGTCACACCATCCCTAATAATTAATGTCTCTTTTGGAATGCATCCAAACCTCTCAAATAAAACAATTGCTTGTCTCTTGCAAATCCCGTGGACTTTCTCACCAAATGTTCCTGCCATTGGCTTTGGAGGCAGTGTGATCAAGACTGAACAACACACAGCATATGCTCACAGCTGGGATGTGTCAAAAGCTAGTTTTGCACCAGGACACAGCACAGAGATGCCTAAAAGAGCAGTGAGAGATCTCTTCCTTATGGCTATGGTTTAAGGCCCAGGTTTGTAGCATTTGACCTCATCTGCCCTTGAGAAACTCACAGGTACCGATGACCTATTTCTGCTTCTGGCGCCGAGCTGGAGTGGAAGGTGCCTTCCACACTTCATATATCTTCCAGTGTCTGAGGTGATGAACACACACAGGCTACAAAAGGTAAGTAATCAGCGTGTTGAATGTGCCATGCAATTTCACATACCTATCCTGGAGAAAGGGTGTTCGTGCAGTGCTGCTTGCCAATAGACACAGATTGTTTAGCAGTCACCTCCAGGCAGTAAAACCGGTTGCCAGTTCAAGTGCCAGGTAATTTTATAGGATAATTATTAACCCTACTGAAGTTATTAAAGACTAGCTACTGGGAGACTTGTGAAGTGTGAATTATCGCTCTCCGTCCGACCAGGAAGGATAGCTAATCCCCTCAAACATTTTATGTTGAGCTGAAGATTATCCCCCTATTTAGATATTAGAAAAATCTTCAGAAAGGATCAAATTACATACAATTTTTACAGTTGTGAGAGAGCTTTTACAAGATTTCTCTTCCATTTCTTCACCACCCACCCCCCTTTTTACTCACCCTTCTTTCCAACAATATGCTAGGAAAACACAGTTCTGTTTCAGCCCTCTGTGCTATGGCCGTCTTCTGAGTATACCACAAGCAGGGAAACAGAGATGTGAATCTCATTATATCTTGCAGGGAGAATGTTTCTAAAGATGATAGCAGAGCTAACACCATGTGCTAAGGCAGTCAGTGCAGCTTGTTCAAGGTCCCACAGTTTCCCCTCCTCCTTCCCACCCAAAGTAAAATTTGCTGTGCTGTGGATATAGTCACTTTTTTTTTTTAGCTTATTATCAAGGCACTGATGATGTGGTCACCTTCCTTTTCTCCCCACCACTTTCACCCAATATTCTCCTTAATGCTGAGCTTTCAGTATCTGTCCCAAAGTCAAATGCCACTACGGAACATTGCAAGACCACAACCTGCGAAGGAAAGTGTGAGCAAGCAAGCTCTCCTGCATCTACCAGGGCCAACTTGCTTAAAGAAAGCATCATATGTACATAGCATGTTAAAGAAACGGAGGTTAACCAGAGGGGAAGAAATTAAGAAAAGCTGTAGGTCCCATTTTTGTAAAGACTCATGTTATTCCTTGGAAAGGGAAATGATAAAATATCAGTGCAGTGTACCCTCTTGCATATGGTATCCTTCACCTTTGGTGACTCAGCCCTGCCCTAACTCACAACCATGTGCTTGCACATCCTTTCTTCCTGGGTGTCTGTCACAGTCATCTGTGAGGAGCATGCTGAACTTCACCATTACCCCCAGAGATGCTAAGTCTTTGTTCCAAGGCCCAGCTGCTGATGGTGCCACCCATGAAGCTCCTGTCACGTACCTGCATCCTCACGTGCCAGTGTTAAGTGCACAGATGGAGAGATGCTTCCTGATGGGAGTCACTGCCATTTCCCACCCAGCCTGGCAAGTGTCTGCCATTAGGGAAAGCAGTACATTTCAAAAGCCTGTCCTTTGCTGATTTGTTACCCAGCTCGTGGCTGCTTCCTCTCCTCCCTTCCACACGTCTCTTTTGAAAGAGCACATTCCTATTGGCGTGCTTTGAAGGGATGTTCCCTTGATTGTCCCTATCCCCAGATCTCTGTAACTGTCTTCTTTACCCCCGAGAGAAAAAAAAAAGTAGTGTGCTGTTGTCTTCCTTTACACATTAGTGCACATAGGCTTGCATTCCTCATGCTGTTGGTTTCTTCTCTGCCCACATTGTTTCTTCATGCAAGATGAGATAATATCTTCCTCAAGAACCATACAAAGGTTAAAATTTGCTACTTCTATTGCACCAAAAGGAGTCTAATGGGAAAATTAAAATAAATTGATAAATTATTGGTATTTTTTTTAGTTAGAGGAGGAAATAAACTATTGAAGCCTCTGTATGTACAGGTTGGTAAGGAATCTATGTGTGTAGCTATAGATTCTGCTAATCACAGTCCAGAGACCACTGCACATCCAAATCAGTATTATTCATTTCATAATGCATAAGGCTGCAATATGGGAGTTCTTTTGTTTGTTAATGCAGGGCATGGCTTGAGTAAATAATTTCTTCCTTTCATTTTATTGTACTTATCTTGTCCATCTGGGATTTTTTCAGCTTATTCACGCTCTGGAGTGAAGCTCTGTGTGTTCACACAGTGCTTGGTGCACAGTGGCTCTGAGCTCAGGTAAGCCTCCAATGAATTTCCATATAAATAACAACCAAAGGAAGAATTTGAACCAGCAGGTTTTGTCCCACAAAGACTTCCTGGCTGGGCAGTGCAAGGTATGAGACTTACCCTGCCTTTAACGCTGGAGGACCCAGCCTCATGTTTGCATCAGTAAGACAGAGTCAGAGCACAGCTGCATTGTGCTGACTGAGGGGAAGGGAGAGGGAAGGTCAGTCTAGACAGGAAAAATGGGTGAGAGCAATTGTTTTGCGGGTCTCTGCCTCTGGAGTCACTCTGCCAACACACTGATGATGCTCTGCTCTGAGGCAAGAAGGCTCTTTTAACCTTAAAGTTGCCAACTGCAGCAAAAACATCTCTTCTCAGTTGTGCAACAAAGTATCCTGAAAATATATTACATCAAATTAATAATGCCTGATACTCAGTTTTTATATACCTTGGTGTTGGAAGGGAAGGTCACCAAGGAAATTAATTTTATTTAATTTATATATTGCATTCTGTGATCAACTTTTAGAGGAACTTAAAATAAATTACAATAAATATTTCAGTGAGTCATGCCAGCTATATCAATGTTGGCACAATAGCAGTAAGTCCATCTCCAATAAATAGAAGCAGTCTGGGTCTTTCAGGTTATTTTACTCCTTGTAGAAGTCCGTTCCAACACACACAGCCCCTCTGATGACTAGTGAGATTTTTCTAGTATGGTGTGGTAGCCTTTTTGAGGCTAAATGTATTCACAGTTACATTCTACTTGCTATCACTTCAATATTGTCCCTAATTTTAAAACTTATTCTTGATGGCAGCTCTCTCTCCTCCTAAGATATTTAAGTGAGAAGTCACATCATCCCACATGTCTTTATTTTACCACACAAAAAAAATCATGCTTTTTATTTCAGGTTTGGTCACTGTCAGTGCAGCCCATTCTCTAGAAGGCCTTCTCCACACCCATTTTGACCTGGATCTCTCCTGCTCAAAAATGAAACCTTGGGGAGTCTGGAGGGCATCAGATGCAGTGTTCTCCAAGGTACAACAGCCTGCCCTGCTCCCAGCATGGCTGCACAGATATTCTTGTTTTGGAAGGTACTTTGGGCATCCCACTGAGAAACACTAGATCAGACTGGTGACGATGAAGCCAACCTATCACCCAGGATCAGTGGGATCAGCGGTGGTTTGAGAACATGCAGAAGCAAAATACAGATTTATCATGGTTGACTGAAGGACTGTGCTCACCTGGAGACTTGGAGAGCAAAGCCCAGGAGCTGCACTGTGTCAAACCTGCTTGAGCCAAGGGAACCTTCCTTAAGTAGGGAGTTTCAGAATATGTAGGATCTAGACCTATTAGTAATTCCTCTCTGTACACATCTTGGCTCAAGATTTGGTCTTAAATTTTATTCTCACTAAGTCTTAAATGAGTGCCTTACTCTTCTTGCATCCACTGTTCAGGAAGAAGTTTTTCACCAGAATAAAAACATTCCCATAGGTGTTTATTTCAAGGATTATTAAACAATTTTTGATTCTTTGGTTTCCTTGATTTCATTTCCTGAGATGTAAATCTACTCTGCAATCCCTGCCATAGCTTTTTTCTTTCTCTTTCTCTTTTTCCTTTTTCTGGTCTTCATTTATTGCTACAATCTAGGCTCAGGTTCATGTATTTTCAGCCTGGGTGAATTTAAAAAAAACCACCACAATTTACTTCCTCCTGTTTTATGTATCTAAATATGGTAGTGTCTTTTTCCTATGAAAAGCTGTGCCAAGACTCTGTTAATTTAACCTCGTGTCATTATATCTTTCATGGAAATCCATGATGTGCAGAGGTCTTTACCATCTGCTTCCATCAGGAGGGTTATCTCAGTGTCTAGACATTATAGCGATAGGCTTTTTAGGGTGGCTGATAGATAGACAGGGCTTTGGAGAGCTTGCATTTAATCCTCTTCAGATGTGGATGCATGTTTTCCGGCAGTCTGGAATGAAGTTTAGCATTGCATTCCAAACAAATTTGTCCTAGAGTGTAAATGGGACAACTTTGGTTAACAGTAAACTCTAAGAGGTCTGAGGGATTAAATGTGGGATTAAATAATATGTAAATGAGAAAGCCTGCATTTTGATATAGGATATGTTTATCTCCTTTTGTTTTCAACACAAATTAGAATTCTTTGAGCAGAATAAAAAATGATTCACCCACATATAACAGTAATTGCTTCCTTCAAGGAAAATTGTTATAAAAACCATTAAGGGACAAAAATAGCAAGGGATCATGTGCCTATGCAGACGTGGAACTTTTATCACTAACAGAGAGATGATTTCTTCAATTAATTTTAAGTCTTGCTGGATGCTCACCATTTGTTTATTTTGGCCCAATCCTGCTCTCAGAAATGGGAATAAGGCAAACACATGCCCCCTGTGATGTTCTGGTTCTGTGGAACCTTCAAACCTGCCAGGGCTGCCTGTGCTGTCACTGTACGTGAGGTGCCCGTCCCCCAGCCGTGCTCCTGCTGCTCCTGCACCTCTGTCTCTCCTGGCTGAAATGTAGCTGTCCTCTGGAACGGCCTTCTGCAGTTCTCACTTCCTCAGCTCCCCAGGACCAGAGTATGGCTTTGCTCTGGCTCTTCTCTCCCACTTTCAGGGGTTTGTGTCCTGAAGCTTTCTAACCTTCTTCTAACCTCTTTGTGACCATGCGCACAGTTGGTCCTCTTTTGTCTAGAGGCTTTCAGAATATATTCTCCTAAAGAAAGCTTCTGCTTGTCAGTTAAAAGCAATGAACATAATCACAGTTCCCACTGAAATGGCAAGCACAGACTACTAGTTAACTGGTGAAAGAACAGAGTTGGATGTAGCTGGCTGTTTTATTATTATTATTATTATTATTATTATTATAATTATTGAGCATACTTCGGCAGTACTTTATGTTATGCCATGTATGTTATTATCCTAGACTAAATTTTTATTTCATTACTTTATGTTTGGTTGGTGAATTGGACCTAATTCCAATTCTTCCAGACACAATAGGACTATAGAGATAAATATTTTCTTTCCTGTTAAATTCTTAACATCACGCTTAAAGAATCGAGCACATTTTGCTCAAAAGACATCATTTATTGACAGTAGAGAATACACAGGACTGACAAAGGTAAAATCATCCATTTTTTCTCTGACCCCAGCCTGCTACAGACCTTCACTACTGTGGGGATGTTTCTTTACAAATGTCTTTATTTTACAGCTGGAATACAGTGTTTCTCCCCATTGCTGAAAGTGGAGAAGTTCCTGCTGGCTCAGAGGTTCTTTCTCTTAGAGGAGAATTTTCCCTGATCATTCCCTGGCTGGAGAAAAACTCACAAGACTGAGAGGTCTCACAAACAGCACCTTACTGTTACCTCTGTTAACAAGACAGGAATTCTCATGTGATGACAGTTAAATGAGTGAGAAGTCTCACTGAATCACACTGCAAAATGTTCTCCTTGCTGGAGTGAGACAGTGTGCTGTAAAAAGCTGTTTGAAAGTGTACAAGTCTCAGCTGAAATAAGTGAGAGCTGACAGGTTTGGTCCTGCACATTACATTCCTTTGTCAACCAGAGAGATGCCTTCTGTGAAGATTTTCCATGCCCCATTAGAAAAATAATCTTTTGTCTTGCATACCCACTGTAAATAGAGACCACTTAATTGTAACAGTGGCCGGGATTTATAAGGAAAGCCACACTTCTAAAGCCAGAGAGAAATAAAAAAGGCTTTGTACATTTACAGGATTACATTTCAGACTGTGGACGGATAAGAAAATCAGTTCCACTCGGTGTTGCTAACAACAGAAAGCTACCCATCAGAATCTCAAGCACGTACTGGGGACAACTTTCAAAGCTGCAGGAGCAGGCTGAGGGCCTCAGGGTTCTCCTGTTCTCCAGGAAGCTTAAACTAGGAATTGAAGGGAAAAGTCCAGCCTCGTATTTGGCAAACAAACCTCTATAGTCCACTTTGTCATCATCCATAACAACTCATGGCTGCACAGAGAGCAAAGAGTTTCGGAGGAGGAAGGGGTGCAGTTGCAGAATTAACAAACCTAAGGTGCAGTGGGAAATTTTGGTTAGACTTTCAGGAAAATCATACCCCAAGCCTCAAACTCTGTGTTGCAAAAGGCAGTTTTCTATCCCAGGAGTGAAAAATCAGTTTTTCAGATTTCAAATCGAATAAATCTGAGGCATTTTCTTACTGTTTACTGTAGACAAAGCTTTTTAATACTGGAGGGAAAAAGATAATTAAAAATAAAAGCTGTAACTAGAACACACATAATTTTCTTCTTACAAAAAATTAGGAAAAACCATATACATGGAGGGAACATAATAGCTGAGACTTTATCTTTTACCTGTACCTATTGCCAACTTAAGGGCAGATACTGATGCCTTTACTCACAATGGGTCAACTCTTACTATTTAACCAGCTCTATCATTGACCCAAAGAGACTTGCAAGAGTGAAGGAGTGTTTGAGTCCTCTGTGGGTGTCAGCACCTGGCCCTGGAAGACACGCTCATTAGAAATATACTGCTGCAAACAGAGCAATGTTTAGGCATTGCCACTTTTGATTCTCAAATCACTTGACAAACATGCCAACTGGCCCACACACATACAAAACAGAAGTAAAAATGTTTGCATCCAGCACAGAGTGGTTACAGAATAAGCTTTATGTGCTTGCATGTGCACACACACACACAATTCAGCTTTTTGAAGCAGAACCAAACTGAGCAAAAGAGTCCAAAAGCTTTTACCATTGAACTGAAACAAAGGTTTGGGTAACACGGCTCTGCTTGGTGCTCTCTACAGAACAGTGGAGCCTAGCTGGAAGTATGTCTGTGTGAGTCCTGTGGGCCAGAGACAGGATCCAGCTGATCTCCTGTTAAACGGATCACAGGTGAGGGAGCTCACAAGCCCGTGCAGGAGGTGTTCAGCAGCCACCAGCCTTTTGAAAGATCAGGTACTGAATGGGAAACGTGATCCAAAATCCGCAACAAATGAAGGAATTTTCTCTATAACCCATTTCCTGAATTTGCCCTGCAAACTCTCCAGCTTCACTTGCTACCCTGATGCCCTTCCTCGCCAGAAATCAATGGCACATACAAGCAAAGCATAACAACGGGAGATAGGACACGGTGAGGAGCCCTCTCAGCTCCTCCACACTCCCATCTCTCTGCCAATAGCCAGAGTTGCACCTTTGGAACATATAAAATGATTGCACTTCCAGTACCTTTTCAGCAAGAGAACAACAGCAGATGTGAACTCTGAAAGCAGAAGAAACTTAAACAGGAAGGCAGATGATCTATCCTGCTTCAGAGGAAGCCCAAGAACACCAGAAACCAAGAGGCCCAAGCAGGCACAGAGACTTATTCTAGGAACTTGAGCAACATTAAATGCTTATTTTAAGAAAAATGTCATAAGTATCATTGATATTTGTGCTTGGGAAAACAACTGGTAGTAGACTGTTTTCCTGACTAATTCCCAGAAGAAAGTGAGTGCTAGGAGCGAAGAGCTCTGACTCAGGAGAGGTTTGCCAAACATGTCAGAAACCTTTGTTTGTTTCTATGCCTTATTTGTCTATGTCCTGGTTTCCTGCCTGAGAGTCACAGGATCACGAGATCAGACCTGCTCAGGCCAGAAGGGACCTTGCGTGTCTCTAGAGCAGACATTCAAATCAACATTCCCAACCAAAAGTCCCAACATTCATCAACTACTTGTTTGAGTTGGGTTTTTTACATAAAAAAAATAATTCAAAACTTTTCTTGTTTTTCCTGTGGGGTCCTCAGAGATAAACAAGTACACATAAACTGTCCAAATATTCAACTCTAGCATGTCCACTGTCACCATCTACACACCTAATGCCCTCATCCACCCACACAGTGGTAGCTCCATGTTACAGATATTTATAATGCTGCTTTTCCAAGGAAAAGTGCATCAATATTCTCTACAACATCTTTTGAAGATACAGACACAAATTAGGTAGGAGTAGAGCAGATGGAAAATCTTCATAGATATAGAAAAGAAACGTTGTAAAGCAGATGGTGATCAGTTGTTCGAGCTGGCTAAAGCGAGCCATGATTTTCTTTGTGTGAACAATGCAACCAGAAAACTCCAGTCGGGAGGGCAGGGAGGGGTGGAGCACCTGGGGATTCTGGAGAGCAGAGTAGGCTCAGCAGAGCCTCTTAAGAGCAAGTTAACATCTGCTGGAGTTCAAGGGTCTGCCTTGGGACACTTCTGCTTCAAGGCAGGAGTGAGATGAAGTATGCTTTCTGTCCCTGCCCTGATTTCATGAGATCATGATAGGCATGACTTTTGTCACATGGATCCAGTGTTTTTGTGTCATCCTGGAGCAGTAGCTCCCAGGCTTTTAATGTCACATATGAATCTACTGTTCAGGAGTGACTAAAAATAACACCGGATCCAAACAAAAAAATCACCAAACACTCCTCCCACCTCTCCCCCCTCAAAGACCCCCTCAAACAACAAACAACCCCAGACAAACTGAGTGCTGGAAATAAAGAACAGAAAAATCAGGGGAATGGCACAAGGACAAAAAGGAGAGCAATGAGTAAGCAAGACAAAGACCTGAAGGACAGCAGAGAGATGGATGCCTGGAGAGCAGTAAGGTCACTCCAGTTTGCTGACACAAGTGGTAGACAGTACCATGGAGTGCCTCCCAAAACAGAAGACTTGATTCCTCTGGTCAGCAGACTCACAACTTCATGGAAGAGCTGTGGATGGCACAGAACCCAAGAAAAAGAGTAACAGCCTTGGGCTGAGAAAAGCTTTTATTAGCAAAGCCTCTGAACCTTTTGGTGGTGAGTGTCATTCACCGACACTACAGGTGAGGTAGCGGAGAGACAGAACTGTAGACTCTTGGGTGTCAGCATCAGCTGCTACCCACTTTGAGGCCCAATAGTGAAATATTCCTTCTTTAACTATGGAGCTGTGCTTTAGCTCTTACCCAAAAGGACACGTGAGAGAAGATCCTGGTTATGCCACAGCTCTTGCCCCACAAAACCCTCTTCTTAAATTCTTAAGTCACGGTGTGCTCAGTTTGGCAGGCCAGAATCTGACCTGCGAATTAGAGCAGAATCTGGTAAAGTAGCTGTATCTGCTACAGACCTGTGCTTATCTATCTGTGCTTCCATTACACAGGAGGAATGGTTGGCAGTCAAATTGCCTGGCTCCTGTAAAACTTTGAAGGGAACAGCAGGATAGTCATTTGAATAGTTGTGAAAGACTTCAGACTGCTGAGTGATTGAATGAAGAATGAAAATAAATGTATTCACCATGAAACAAGACAATTTGAATCCAGAGCACTTTTTCAGCCATCTACAGAGTATTTAATAGGTATTAAATTGGAGCTTGTCTACCATGAGCAGAACACTTCAATTTTGCCGTGGCAGTCTAACCACAGAAAAAGGAAAAATACGAGTGTCCTCATAAAGTTGAAGCTTGTGGGTTTGGATTAAGAAAGTGACATGTTTGTTTGGGGTTTTTTTTAGATCAAAAGTTCAGTCTGGTTTCTTTTGCAGATTCCCACACCTCTGCCCTGCCAGGCTTTGACTGCAAAAGCATCAAAATGTCTCATATATTCCCGTTCTTGCAATATTTCTGTCCCCAGTAAACCGAGGTCACCCCTGCTTCCCCTGACCATTGGCTTACTGAGGTCTGTTGTTCCAGAAGGGTTATTTGAGAGGTGTGACTGCCATGCCCAGCCAAGCAATGCTTACTTCCTCTGCCCACCCTCTTTCCCAGGGCTTGCTGTCCCTTTCCCAGGGGCATGTGTGCTCAGGGCAGGGCAGAGCTCCCTCAGTCTCCCTGAAGCACACACAAGTCAGCTATTTTATTGCAGCACTGTGCAAAGCGGTTCCTCCCACTTCTTTTTGTGCAGCCACACATTATACATGCCCTAATGTGGGGAAGAGCTGCAGACATGGATCAAAGCTGCTAATAGAATCATGGAATAAACAAGGCTTAATAGGCTAACTACTTCAAATGTAATTAAAGTTACAAGAAACCAATCCTTCTCCTTAACCAGGCCTGGCAGTTCCAGGTTAAAAACTGATTTTGTGAGGTTAGATGCTCTTCTTCCACATTAGTCTAGTTTCTCTGTTTTCCCCCTGTTCCCACAAGCTGCAATTTGCACATTTCCCAGCAGAGCCCTGCCAAGCCATCAAACAGACAAGCTGGCAACTTTAGAGACTGAACAGCAGCTTTCAGCAGAAGAGAAGGAGCCAGTCAAATGCTCAGCTCCCTTCCCCCTCCCAGCAAATCTCTGCTATACTTCTGTAGGTCCCTGTAATTTTATTCACCTTCCATAACCAGCAATTTATCAAGTTTACTTCTCCCTGTCGCTTGCAGACCTGTATGCTGTATCAATTTAAAATACAGAAGACAGTAAACTCAGTGGTCCCTTGCAGCAGATACTTCATGCAGCTGCAACTTTCTGCATGCTCATCTCTGAAGCTATTTCACATGTTAAAAATATGGCACAAGGCTATTTTTGTCACGTTAATTAAGACTTATTGTGACCGAAGATGAGCCAAGTGTAAGAGAAATTAGCTACGGTAGTGGTAGCTCACATATATGCTCCTGTTGTTTCATATCAGTAAAATATGCTGTGTTATCATTCTGTATTTACAATCAGCCAGCGGAAAATTAAGACAGTAGAAGACCTCCAGCTGATGCCACCTGGAATATGATGAGATTGAATTGCCAAAGAGAAAAATAAGGCAGCATTTGGGAGACATGTTGCAACACCTGTTGGATATTTAAAGCATCAATCATTTTTTGTATCAGTAAGGCTAAATCCATTTGGAAGGCCCACACCACCTGGTAAGGGACAGCTTTTCTAAAACTAGGAGTTAATAATCAGAAGGGACCCACAGAGTCCTGTGTAAGTGAGAACACCACAGAGAAGGTGCACAGGGATTAAGCCTGTCACAACACCAGAGCTAGGGGACTCAAATGAAATTAGCAGGTGGTAGGTCTAAAAACAAACAAAAGGAAGTACCTTTTTTTAACCCATTACACTGTGTAAATTCATTACCACAGGATGCTGCAGATGCCAAAGACTCGCAGAGCTCCAAGAAGTGATTAGACAAGATAACAGGAGAAAAGCTAACAAAAGGTTTCTGAGCACAAAGGCACAGTTGTAGGACATCCCTGAGCCATGGGAGGCAGGGGAAGTGTACCAGGAGAGCATGGCTGTACCCCTGCCTGTTCTTGCAGCCTTCTTGGCACGTCTGTCCTCAGCTACCCCCAGAGACAGGACACTGCTCCACGGGGCCCTGTGGTGTGAGCAAGCCATTCTTACACATCACATTGAGTGGCAGCCAGTGTGCCAGATCTGGTCAGTCGAGCACTTCCACCTGGCTTGTTCTCTTTTCCCAGAGGAGTCCAGGAAAAGCTGCTCAAGAAGCAGGTGCCACTCAGCTGGCTCAGCCACACTCACGAGCCAGCACAAGGATGAAGGGGGGATGCTGGTGATGCACCCTCTGCCAGGCAGAAGCACAGCCCTCCCCATTCCCTCAAAGCAGCTGCCTGCAGGCTGGCAGCATCCCACCCCATCTTCTGCTCCCCCAGCAAAGCAGGAAACACCTCGAAGGGTTTGCGATTTGGCCAGAGCAGTCTGAGCAATAGAGTGTGATGGAGAGTGAAGTGTCCTGCCTGCAGCTCAGGGACATGTACCTACAGCCCAGGCTTAGCTATGGCGAGCACTGGAGCACTTTCAGCCTCGTTGTCCATTGAAACATGTCATAAGCCCCAAATATAGACCTAAAATCTTTGGCATCTCTTTTCTACTCTCCTTCTAGATCCACTGAAGGCAATGGGAGCTCTCCTGTCAGCTGCCAGGGCATAGAATCAGAGAAAAGCTGCAAGTCTGGTGGCAAAGGTTTTTTCCCCTCTATCTATCATGTTTTTTTCCTCTTTATGTTCCAAGGCAGGATGTTACATGGAAAATACATAAACTGGTATATTAATCTAAATGAAATCTCTACTCCAGCTCCTAAGGGTAGCCAGCTGATCTCCTTATTCAGCATATATTCTATGATTATGAGATCTTTGAATGGCAGAAGCCAGAAATACCCTGTGAAACGTGGTATGTCTGAATATATGGGATTTGGTAAGATGGTGTTAATATTCAAGAAACCTAAGAAGCACAAGTTCATCATCAAGTGTTCCAAAACCTGATTGATGTTCATTTATGAATGCATGTATAATGTATATATCTCAGTCACAGGTTCATGGGTTATGTGCCTGTAAAGAAATCTGTGAAAACTTAAACAAGAAGCTGTCATCCATCAGCCTTGAAAAGCTGACACAGCAGAGAAAGGTACTTTGCTAATGGAGCTCTGGTTCTATTTTTGCTTTGTACTTAATGATTTTCCTTCTACCTTTTAGTTTTTTGAGCTACTTTGCAATTTAAAAATAACTATAACAGCAGAATAAACGACATTGTGTTTCTAGTGATCCTCTAAGCAGAATGGATCAGAACCTTCCTTATAGCCTCCTTCCAGACAGTATTGCCTTTTTTAAGAAGTTGGGGTTGTTTTTTCTTCCCTGCTCTCATTTCACAGGATCCAGTATCTTGATTTAGGCAGCAGGAATTACGCAATTTTGAATAACTTAATGATGGACAACATACATTTTGGACACATATGCATAACTAATGTAATTTCCAACAAACACCACACTATCTCCTCCAGAAAAAACAGACAAAGTAATGATGAAAGGGATGCACACTTCCTTTTTTCTGGAGCATAAAGCCCTTACCTTTTGAAAGCATGAACCATGTCAGGCCTTTAAAATACAGCTAGATGTATAAATCACTGAACAATGGAAGAGCTCCTAAAGAACCAGAAATGTATCAAGATTTACTGCCATGGATGTATATTCTTTCAAGACTCTTCAAACCACCTTTTAGAATTTTTTCCCCTTACATTTTCCCTTTTTCTTTTCAGTATCTGATGAATAAGGTTCCCAATTCCTGTCCCTGCAGAGGGCAACAAAGAGCTTCCCTGCTGGTCAGATGGTTGGATAGGCACCCTGACGAAATACTGCAGCCCATTGTACCACCCTCTGGCTGCCAGGTGTTGGCGAGGCCCCGAGAGCCACCCTGGAGCTCTGAGATGACCCATGAGCTCTCTGAACAGGCTGCTGCTGCTGCCTGCCCATGGGTGCCCTTCCCCAGCCAGCTGTCTGGGCAGCCAGGCTGCACAGCAAACACTTGATTGTGCTAACTGGCCCAAGCGTCTCCCAGCCAAAGGTGTGAGCCCTGCAGAAAGAGGAATGCAGGCAGGAAAGATAGGTCTGTAATCATTCAAAACATCACACAACGTTTTGAAGGTAGTTTGTTGCTATTTCCCCCCTCCTCTAATGCAGTTGTTAAAAGTACTGTGTTTTTAGAAATCTCGAATCAATAAACCAGTTGTGCTTTGGAAGAATAGAAATGTTGACTTGGCAGAAGTGCAAAATAATGTAATAAATAAAGATAGATGGAGACACCATTTTCAGGTTCTACACTTTGCTTTTTCTGCAGGAGGGGTTATTAGAAAGCCTGAAATATTTGAGGCAGTGCAAGCTGCATTCTGCCATGTACAGTGTTTATTTTATCCTTATCTCTTCTCCCCTATCTGTAGGGCTGACTATGACTGTCTGTGTGTGTATTTGTGTGCATGCATGTGAGAGCTGGGGAGAGCAGCCTTCCCTGTGCCAGTGGCAGCTCCCAGCGTGCCATATGCATTCTGGCCTGCAGCACAGAGCGTGCCCTCGGGCTGGCAGGCTCCCTCCTCTATCTCTTCATTATGATGAAGCCCTGACAGCACAGTGGAGCATTCAGGCAGCAGGAGCAGCAGCAGGAGCCCACATCTCAGCTGCATCCATCAGGGCCAGCAGTCAGCAGGTAAAGGACTGCACTGGCGACTGGGGGAGACATTGAGGGCAACACAGCAGAGCCCTAAAGAGCAGGTGAAGGAAAACCTGACAGTGTTTTCTGTTGGGTGTGTGAGCTGTGCTCCCTGGATACACTTGGATGGATGTAGTTATGAATGCATGCCTGGATGCCTGTCAATATGCACCCCTGCATTGTCCAGATACTTACCAGCTGCATTGTTATTGAATGGCAAACCTAATGCTCTTTGATAAATAACTCTCCATCGTTTCTGCAAAGACTTGCTGGGATCCTGGTCTAGGAATAAGCGCAAGAAATTAGGGAGGATCTATCAAGAGAAAAACTGACAGAATTGGGTGGGGAAATCCAGGAAAGCTTTTGGACACACCAGTCTTTTTCCAGGTCTGAAACTGTCTGGGAGAGCTCTTCCCACGTTTACACAGGAAGGAAGGGTTTTCTTCCCGCAGACTTAGCACATTGTGGATACAACCACTCCCTCAGGTGACTCAGACTTTCACGTGTCATACAACCTACATATCTGAAAGTGTGGGGTCTAAAACATGTTTAAAACTTCAGGCCTGGAAAAAAAAATCATGGAAATGTATACAGAAATGTTAGTGCTGGAAGGTTTTTTTTCCTTGGGTCTGGTAGGGAACAGTTGGGGGAGCCAAAAAGGGAGGTTTCCATGTGAAATACTCTGCCTCAGAATGAACAGTGAAAGAATGTTTAAAGTAATGTTTACAATGATACTGAAATTTTCCCCTAAATGGATATTTTTTCTGAACATCTCCTTCCATCTCCTCACCCTCTGTACTTTCCAAGGAAAATATTTGCTTTTGAAACTTGCAACATTTCCAAAATTTTTACATCTGTAGCAAGGTTAGGGCTGGGGATAGGACTGGGGCAAAGATCTGGGCCAGTAAGGTAGGACTAAATACAGCAGACATGTTGTAAAATGCAGTTTCTAAACAGAAACTTGAGGCTGGGGTTCTGGCTGGTACAGACATGGGATCCTGAGCAGATCTGAGAAATGATGTTTCTTCCTGGAAACCCATGGCGAGGCTGACAGCCTGTGTCAGTGTGGATGACCTAACTCAGTTTAACTCTGAAGTTCACAAGCATCTTTGTGTAACAACCAGGTCGGGTCTAATGGTTCCTTACCATTCAAAGAAAAGGGATAAAATATGCTACAGTTTGAAAATGAGGCCAGAATGTGCCAAAAGGTTGCCTGACCCAGCTAAGGACCAGCAGAGGCAGTGTCTGGACTCCGGCAGACAGAAATCCTGTCTCGAGAAAGGATGTCCATGTTCACCCTAACAAATTGGAGGGCTGGGCAATCACCAGCCACATGAAGCTCAACAAGGGGAAGTGCCAGATTCTGCACTTGGGAAGGCCTTTCCTACCCGAGTTTCTCTTGGGAAGACACATTCACCTGAGTTCTTGTTTTGTGTGGAAGTCACCACCACTCTTGTTTTCTGTTTTCAAGATTTGATTTTTACTTTGTACGATAGAGACATCTCAACAGGTAGCAAACACACTCAGGTGTGTAGGGAAGCACCATCTTCAGCATTTTTCAAAAGTAAGGTATCTGTATGCATTTATTTTATATATTAATACTTTTTAAATTGGTAGGCATAATTATCTCAGTAAATCAGTAGACTATTTTATTCTTAAAGAAATATGTTTCATTTTCATAAAGACAAATATTTAAAATTTGGCCAAAATTTCTTGGGTTTTCCTTTCCTCTCAGGAAAAAAAAAGAAAAAAGCCCTCTGACACCTCTGTTTTCCTCAAAAATGTTCTGCCTTTTCTCACAGTCACATTTGCATGGCTCAAGTTGACCTGTGATAGCTGTCTGTGTGCTCACAGTAAATATAACATAACTTGCACTCACAATAGTCTCACAGCAGCAAAGAAATGTACTTTAGCTCAGGATATGTTCCCATATCCAGCTTCTCTCAGCCATACAGCCAAATTTGATAGGTGCCTGTTTGCCCTTCCTAAACAGTGAGAAAGAGAAGTACAGTTCTCCACCAGGTGTGATCCAGAAAAGCTTTCCCTACCATAACTCCCTCTAAGGACCCAGCTGCCTTCAAGGAAGTGTTTTTAAAACCCAGTAAAGACCATGTCTTGTGTTTTAATAGTGAGGTCAGACCTTGGAAAAAATTGTATCTACATTCATGCTATTTTACACCATCTCTAAATTATGCATATAATGTTATTTCTTAGGTTCCTCCAGCTGATAACCACAAGTTGAATGCAGGAAGGAAAAGCTGACACAGAATAAGTGTGTGGAGGGTAGGAGTTAACCAGTGGCAGTGCTCGCTGCAGAGACATTTGTCTGTAGCTTCTCTCCCAGTTCTCCCTCCAGAGGCAAGGTTGCACAGCTTCCCTCCTCACAGTCCTGCACAATGTGCTCTCCCCTTTGCACCATGCCTTCTCCTGAGCATTGGCTTCTCATGCCTCCTCATGCCTACAGGTCTGTGGCTCCAGAGCACTTAGAAAGATCTGATAACAAGAAGCTAAACTGTGCTAGCAGCCATGCACCCTCAGAAGCTCGCTCTGGGAAGCCACAGCGTGACACTGAGCTGTGCAGCATCTCAGCTACATCCCCAGGTAACTCAGGGTGAAGGCCCAGAATAGTTCCTTGGTACACACCCCGTTTTACAGCTGGTACACAACTACAATCCTCACAACTTCCACCATTATTTGTTGAGGTACCACAAATGAGCTGTGGATTATCTGCTCAAAATAACGACACAAACCCACCTCAGCCTTCACCAGCTCTCTTCTTCTCTATGTTACAGCTCAAGAAATAGCCGGGAGAGGAAACTTCATTGCAAATATTTCCACTAGTACAAAGTTAATGTCTTGGTGAAGGTTTCTACAAATAATTCATGATTATTTCATACAAATCCATGTAAACTGAAATTCCCCAGCATGGAAATGCACAGAATAAAATTCTTCGCTCTTTGTTCACCATCAGAAAATGTGAGCTGTGCTGTAACCCAACTGCAGACCTTAACAATTCCAACAGAGAATTTAATTTCTGCATTTATAATTCACAGTTCTCTGTGGGAATAGTTACATAAATCACAGTTTTGCTTTTGTTCCTCATTGCACAATATAGCAGTGTGACCATGGCAGAGTAAAATTTTCATGCTACACCCAGATATGGATTTCAAAACTTCTTCTCTATTGACTTATTGCTTTGACCACCAAAAGAGTGAAGGAAACAGTGTGATATAATCAACAAACATAGCGTACATATTTAGTTGAAAAATTTACCTTTTCAAATTGGAATATCCTAAATGTAACAATTGACAAGTTATACAACAAATACTCTGCTTCTTTAAACTAGTATGTCTGGGTGCTTTAAAACATATACCATAGGCAATACTTATTGATTACTCAGTCTAACTGACTCGATAGAAGGAGGGAGGGCTCGCTGAGTCCAGGGAAACTTGCACAGATCTTGCTACCTCTAAAGAACTTGGCAGCAAGCTACAGCTTCAGCTCCATCCCAAGATCCTTTGGTCAAGCAAAACTTACATGTTTCTACCTAATTCAGAAGGGATTTGAGCTCCCATTAAACTAAACCAACCTCACAAACACAGCCCTGCTCTCCATGAAACAACCCTGAAATATTGCGGGAGCCATCAGGAATGGCATTCTGAAGGGGTTTAGGCAAGATTCATTTTGGCAAAGGATTTCTAGCAGCATGCTGCAGGTTTAAATTTCTCTGGCTATCTGCCCTGCTCTCCTTGGAGTTGTGCCTAAATGTCTAACTGCATCCAGGTACAGAGGAGAGTGCATTTGCTTTTTCTGGCCCAGAAGGCTCACATCGGGGAGGGGAGCAGCAGGGAGCCGGCAAGCCCTGGGGGAAGTTTCAGAAGCAGAGTCCTTTCCAGGGATCACCTTCCCAGCCTCAGGCACCGAAATATTTTGGGGGTGTGGGTTCAGTTTCTGCTCATTCATAGGAGGAGGTACAAGACACACAGCTGTTTCCTTGCTCTGCCGATGTGTTCCCGTCCTTCGCTGCCTTGCACCGTGTGCATCCACTTAAGCCCTGGAAAGGGCAAGGATATGGTTAGGCTTGAGCCAGGAGCTGGAGTTTATCGACAGTTTACATCAGTATCAATCACTGTCCTGGGGAGAGCAGTGGAAAATCAGGCCTTTCCTTGAAATAGTTAGGAGGTATGAATAGTGCAGGGGAAGTGTTTTGGAACTGCCCCCCTCTGTCTGCTGGCTCGCAGAAGGATGCACAGCCCACTCCCTCGTTCCAGTACACAGCAGTGAACTTCACATAGCATCAACTGAGATTTATGGATGGTGTTTATTTTAATAATGCTGGGTGGAAACAACCCATGTTTTCTCAGAGGGAGCACATGCATCTGAGTTGTAAAAACAACCTATTTTTCTTGGGGGGAAAAAAAGGTAGAAAAACCACAAATCTTAGGAAGTGGCTAATATAAATAGAATGAAAATCATTTCAGAATTAGATATTCAGGGACACTGGAGTCATCAGGAAAACTAACTGCTTACATGTCTGGGACTTGAGCCCCTCCTCAGCACAGACCATCATCCTGACAGGCCATGCTGCTGTTCTTCTCAGTGATTGTTAAACTCAGAGGAAGGGGCTCCTGCAGCTATGCTCGAGGAAAATTAATCTCCTGAGGTACTTCCCTGTCCCACAGAATATTATAACTTTACTTATTGGCAAATACAGTATGGTGCTAATAACAATCCAGAACTGCAGCATGAACAGGAGCCACTTATTTTCTGAGGGAGAATAACCCTTTTTTCCCCCCTTTCTTCTTTTTCTTCTTTTCTAACCCCCTGTGTGCTCGACTCTAATGAAAGGTCAGAGGTTAGGACTTTATTTTCCTCCAGACCATGAATGCTAAATAGCGTCAGCATGAACAGTTCAATGACCCCGTGTGTTCTGAAGCCACCGAAAAATGAAAACAAATGTTCATCTGAGGGCTGACTCAGGCTCTCTTTGCTGATCTGTGCTCCTGGAGCAATTAGGGCCACTTAGGAAATGGGGCTGAGGGGTGATCTCTGACCTGGCTGTGTTCTCAGTGGCCGTGCCCCCTTGGCTGCAGGCTGGCTCTGCCATGGATGGCCTGGCAGCTCTGCCCCCCCGTGCCCGCTGCTGCTCACGGGCAGCTTACACAAGCCAGAGCAATCTCCAGCACACACCAATGGCAACGCTCCAGTCTAAGAGGAGATGGCTGGAGTAGGTGTTATTAGTGCCCTGTGTCAAGCTGTGATTGCTCACATATGGCTGCAGGCTGAATAGCACTTTTGATTCAGGGTTGGGAAAGAAAAAGTCGATGGTAAGGAAAAAAAAAAGGGAGATGAAGCAGTCTTGAACTTGCCATTTACCAATCTGAAATGGTCAGAAATCCGCATCTGGATTCCTAGGTGGCCCTGATCTTACAGTCCTAGTCCTGTGCCATTCAAGCCACATATTCAGTAGCATAGCAGTCATTTGCAAAGGGCTCCAGATGAGTAACACATTCTTCTTGGTAGTATGGCAAAAGCAAGAGAAATACCTTCTCTCTGAAGTTATTAAACAGCAGTGGAGTTCTTGCATTTTATCTCATCATTCTGAGACACACAATTTTCATTCCCCTTTTTTTTCTTTACCCTGCCTTTTTTCCTGTCCAATGTATCTAATGCAAATAAAGATCAGAGGTTTAACTTTACATGGTTGAGCTCTGAAGGCTGCTGTTCGTCTGCAAACGTCAGCTCTGTGAATACTTACAGAGTTTGCCTTTTTTTTAATTTTTATTTTTCTAGAAAAATCTCCTGGAGTGAAAATCACAGCTGTCACATCAGTTTCTATTTGAATATTTCTTACTGCAGAGTTGCCTAAAAAGCATGTATTCTGCATCTACAGTATTGTGTAAGGGAAAAAGGAAGAGATGAGACATGGTTGACTCTATTAAAGCTTGCAAAAAGAAATGAACAATTACATAAAATTCTCCTTTGAAACAGTCAGGTCTGAAAACAGAAGAAAAGCCAATGAGCACTTCATTCAGGATGGGCTGCACATATTTCTAAGCTTACAGGTACATAGAGCCCTTATATGCTAATATATTGTAATTCCCTACATCTGCACTTAAAAGCAATGTGCAATTTTCTCTGCTTCAACAGGGCTCTTCACGTGAAAAGACTGAGCACTAGAGGTCAGAAATCACTAGATGTTCTCTTTCATTGAGCAGCAATTGTTCACAAATTTCCTGCATAATTCAAGTGCAGTTAGATTCAGCTGGTTTTAAAGAGTAGGATTTGATATTTGTTTTTGGGGACATCACCCAGCATTGCATTCGAAACAGTAAAAATAATGCTTGTCCACTTCAGCCTTTGCCAACCTTTGCTTCAGGTTTCAAGGCAAATCTCAGTTAAGTGGTAATGTCAATATGTAGTGGCTAGCAATTTTATTCAGAATAACAAAAAATCATACATTGGTACTATTCATGATTTTTAAGTCATATAGATGGGTCTGGCACATACTGACTGAGTTATTCAGAAGGTCAGGTGGTATGTTGTGATGGACACGTATATTGGCTGGTATTACAAAGGCAGCATTTACTAGAAGTTTACTATAACAAGAACCTGGCACAGACATAGCCTCATTTTTGTTATCTTCAAAGTCATCTGTAGCATTTGAGCCTTGATACCAACTATTTGTGTCATCTGTATAAAGTATTTCTCTCTCTCTCTTTCTCTCTCTCTATATATGTAAGTTTTGTAAGTATTTCTGTAACTATGCATGAGGACACATACCATTACAATAATATAAAGCTTCATTAGCACTGCAAATACAGGCCTTTTGTCCCAAGTGCTCTTACCTAGAGTTGTGGTTTTGAATGGAAGGACAGTGCAAGGGGAGCTGAATGTGAAAAGAGATTCTGCTTCTCCAAAAAATTAGTTAGCTCTAATTACCAGTGTGGTACTTTCTTTATGTATGGAGATAAAAAACCTTGCATGCTTAAAATATCACTTTTCTGTGAAATATTTTCCTCTTTTTGATCTAGTCTGATCAGAGCTTGGTATTCTTTCCTTAGATAGGAATCTAAATTCTCCTTTAAGCAAAGGCCATATAAACATTGTATTACTCAGTCTTGTTTTTTCAGGGCCAATTTTTTAATTTGAGTCTATATAGCCTTTTCATGGGGACTGCTAACTGAAGGGACTCCTACAGATTGCTTCCCACATATTGTCCCTGCCAGACTTCCCTGGAGAAAGAACACACAGATGCAGGAAACCCTACACAGCTGGCAGACAGTACTGAAGAAGCCAAACTCAGAAAACAAGGAGGAAAATGTGCATTATCTTCCCTACCCTTTAAAAATATAGAACTTCCATATTGAGCATCAACTGCTAGAAAATTATTGATCCTCCAAGAGTAATAGCATTTTTCTTCAGAAAGATTTCAGAAAGTTTGTTGGATGAATGAGGGGTGTGAAATATATGCAAGCTATTTGGAGCAGGAGTGATCTTTAATGCATTTGTACAATAGCTAGCAGAAAATATTTATAAATGTCTAGCCAGATAAATGGAGTTATTGGGTAGTGTCACCTAAAATGCAAATAACAATAGCAACAACAATAATAAATCTCTGTGTACTGACCTGGAGTTTCACTCTGAATCTGTTTAACTTCATTTTTTGAAAAGCTATTGCATGTATATCCAGCCAGCCAAACGAGATCTGCTGGATCCCAAAGCTCTCTCTATTCTAAGTGTTCAAGGCCAGGTTGCATGGGCCTTTGAGCAATCTGAGCTGTGGCAGGGAAGTTGGAACTGGACGAACTTTAATTTCCCTTCCAACTCAAACCATTCCATAGCCTTTGAGTCTATGAATCTCTGGAGAAGTTCACAGCATCCTGGAAGCCAAGAGGAGTGATGGGTTACCTGTGTCAGCGGGAGCCAAGAGCCTGCCAGCACTCACACAGCCCCCCATGCAATCTGAGCCTTCCCTGCAGCCTGGACACCCAGCCTGATGTGCAGCCATGCCTCTAACTGTGCCTCTCCACAAACCACACCCAGGGGTTTGCCACGTTGCAAAAAAGCTCTGGCAACACTTTTTGTCCGAGAAATTATAGAATCCATGACCAAATAAATACAGCACAACAATGTATGGCAGATTCTATTTAAATGTAGGAGTTATATATGTGTGTCTATGTGTGCAAATATACATATATACACACATGTATGGATGCATGTATATGTGCATATGTGTGTGTCTGTTTAGATTTACTAAAGAGTACAAAACAGAAGAGATCATATAATATAACACGTGCTGAAGAGTATGAATACAAAAACACTACAGTCACAACATCCATGTACTAAGAATCAATTGTATAAATACCTGAACAGGTATTTTAAGCCATCTTTTAGACTCTCATCACTTTTGGATTATCCTCCAGAACCAGAGCTTTATGGAAATGTTTTCTGATCTGAATTCCTAAAGCATAACTAATTTATTACAACAGCTGACACTCATTTCACTGGAGTGAGAAAAATGTCATAGTCTAGGTGAAGTTTATTCTGCCTCTAACATTTTTTCTCATCTTCAATTTACAAGAACAAGGTCTCTGAGAATCAAGGGAGAGAAAATCCCTTCCATATGCAGCTCCAACTTTGTCATCACTGTCTGACGTAGTTGAAAATACTGCTTGATATATACAGTCTTTGAACTCCCAGGAAACAAAATGAACCATAGAAACAGTGACAGCAGCAACTATAGATGAGTAAAGACAATGGTTAGCTACAATTTTTCCAAAGCAAGTAGATACACTAAGAATATGCTCCAAAAGACCCAGTCCAGGTCTGCAGGCCATCTCTTTCTCATCTTGTCTCATGGTTCTCACATTAGCATTGATTTCTCTTGATCTGACTGCTGGAGTGTCTCAGCTGAGCTCATTTGTAATATTATCGCATATCCTATAGTAAAAAAAATTATCTTTGCTTTCAAGACACTCTCATGAAGTGGGAAAACAGGATTGCCTTTATAGATCCAGTGAGTGACAAAGCTGGGGGTAAAACCTCCATGTTCCAGATCCTAAACCTGTGGACTGAAACACTTTTTACTGATGTTCATATGGCTCACCAGTGTACCTGGATGGTAAAAATCCCACCTTAATTACATGCTCAACGGGAGGATGACAGTTCTCTGAGCCTGCTTTCCCTGCTTTAATAAGTGACGAATACTCTCCTAAGGCAAATGCAGATGTGTAAGCTGGCACATGAGCTCGCCTTTGCTCACACTGCCTGGTTAATGGGCAGTCAGGCAGACCGATGGGAGCGCTTCATGCCCACAGAGCTGAGGGAAACTCTGGGGCTGGAAAGATGGCCTCACCTTTTCCAGACTCCTGTCCCTGGGAAGTGGAGCTGGGGCCAACATCCCTGGACTCTGTTGTAGCTCAAGACCAGGAAGTTCTTCAGAAACTACACATTTGCTCCAAAATGCAGTTGCACAGGTATGAATGTAAAGACAATTCCACAGAAAGGGAGAAATTACAGAGAGCAGAGTCTGAAAGATGCCACACCCCCATGGTAAGAGGGTTCATTTCTGAAAGGTTGAAATGACGCTTTTTCACACAGTTCTCACTGTGGCATTTTGATAAAGCCTCCCTGTGCTGCTTCTGTCTTGGCACATGCTCGGCAGCTCTCGCTCTGCTCTCCTGCTCTGTCAGCAGCATCTGGCTGCACTGTTCCCACCTCTGCAGCTGCTCCTCAGCTGTGCACACACACGGCGGGAGCGGGGGCTGACACAGCCACTGCCAAACGAGACACCAGAGGGGAATGCAGGCTGGAAAAGAGGTTATGAGGGGCCTAGGAGTCATTTCCAACCCTGAAGGAAGGGTAAGGCTCAGGTTTGCCAGCACTGATTCAGGTGCCGGTGGCAGGACAAAGAGGTCAGTGTTGTGCACATCTGTCTCTGCGATTTACATCAAGGATGTGGTGGGCAGGTACTGAGAGCATCAAGGGCAGCCCCTGTGCCTCTGCACAGCGTTTGCTCTCTTTCTCTGAAACAACTCTTCATAATCCCTTCACGAAAATCCCAGCAGCTTCAGGGTGAAACACCTGCTCACAGTTGGGTGTAGGGGCACAGCCTCCCCCGTGGTGCGTGCCAGGGGTTTGAGTCTGGGTCAAGGTGGATGGGCAGCTGACCCTCCCCACTGGGGGAACACTGAAGGGGACTCTGTGGGACTCCTGCTTCCATCGCTGGATGGCCTTTCCCTGTCCCTCTTCATGCTTCTCTCCCTTGCTGCAGTCTCTCTACCCCACACAATGGTGTTGGAGCTGAGGCCCAAAGAAATGGCAGTGCTGACAAATGCTTTTCTGTGTTCTCGGTCTGGGATGATCGTGTTTCCCCAAAGCACACCGAGGGCTTTGTGCATCTTATCTAACACACAGCTGTCACTGCTTCAGAGAGGGACAAGCAGAGGTTAGCTGCTGCTACTGCTGCTGCTGCTGCTGCTGCTGCTGCTGCTTACTCAGATACCAGGGTTCATAAAATTCCTCTTTTATCAGCTCACCTTTTTGAGCTATTTCTAGCAAGCAAAACCAAGGCAATTTCTGTCTGAGCAGGATTTCTTTCCACCTTCTCAAGGTTCACAGTCTTCCCCTGCTGCTGTTGGCTGGCATTAATCCTAAAATGGACAGCACTAGGAGCTACGCTGGCACACATTTGTTTCCTTTTCAGAACAACTCATGATATAAAAATATTTTTAATTCAGACCATTAAGAAAACAGACTGGAGAGCATATAAACAAGACTTCCCATGATTGGAGGAAGCATGAATATCAGAATAAGCAGGAGAAAGCTGCTTTAAAGGCTCCCGAGTCCAGCAGAGCCTTCCCTTGTGCCAGGAGTGCAGTTGCTCCATTTCCAGCCCCACGTGCTGCTGCCTCACCAGCTCAGGAGTCACCCCAGTCCTGGTCCCCCAGCTCCCCTGGGAGCCACAGACATAGCAAGGAACATGGGAAGACACCAGCTCTTCAGCCTCTCATGCCCATCAGTTCCCTCTGTGTCACTAAAGAACAGTCCATGTCCTGTTTAAACTCTCAGCCCTCTCCAGAGCTCCCAGCAGGCAGGGTGACTTTGCATTGCCTCCTATTCAGCTTAGTGGCTAAATATCATTCTTTGGCCTTATGCCTGGTTTTTAAGCTTAGTTTTCCTCAGCTGTCGTGGGATTGCTGGGGTAGCAGTGGGATGCTGACCAGGAAAGAATGAAAATTTTGGATTATGCTTGCCAAGCATATTCCAAAGAAGAACTTTGGAAAATAATGCTTTGTTTTTATGTCTATACATTAAATTAATCTCTTCAGTAAGCCAGGTTTGCTCAAGAATGTGATTTTTGAGGAGGAGTGGCAATTAAAATTCCTTATGTATTTTCCACCCTTAGAACTGAGGCCAATGCATCTTAAAAAATAAAAGCAAACCACAAACACATGTGCACAGTGTGAACATCTGATCACCTGACTTCAATCAATTGGTATTTATTTATCTGAACCCTATTTTCCAAGACTTTTGACTGACACAAGTGTCCCCTCTGATCTCTTTTTAGGGATGCTTACCAGACATCAGACAGACAGAATGGGGAAACCCTCTTTTGCTCCAGGGGTTGCCATGTAGGTTCTCCTTTTCCTATGGAACCTTTCTAAACACATCCATCAGCTGTGTGAAGGAGAGTCATTAGCAGAGGTGAAGAGAAAAGGAACAGACTTTCATGGTTTTTAATGCCATGGTAAAAAAACAAGTATGAACTTTTTCTCCAACCCTTGTGTCCTATTTATTCCTTTTACTGGTTTTACACAGTCTTGGGCTGTCTATATGCAGAATAACGCTTTGAATAAGGCCCCAGCGGTCCAAGAGTGTAGTCAAAAACTTAAATCAGACTTAGCCTTTAAAAGATTTTTTTTTTTCCAAGAGCAAAACATTTCCACATGATTTAAGCTTTAAAATGTGTGTGTGGGGGGGGTGTGTTTTCTTTTTCTTTTTCTTTTTTTTTTTTTTTTTTTTACAGGAGCTGGCTGCTCAACCTCAGTGAGACTCAGCCCCCTAACCCTCTTAGGCTCCTCTGGAAATCCCACCCTCAGCCAGATAAAGCATGGCATTTTAGCTGAGGAATGAAGTTAGCATTCACATGGATGTCTGATCCCAGGTTTTGTTATTAGAAGACAGACTTAAACGGGGACTGGACAGCAAAATAATTAACTGTGAAACTTTCTCATTCTGTTGAACAACAATTGATGCCAATAACAGGGGTAAGAAAGTAAGGTCAGAGCAGAGATGAGGATCTAAAAAGCAGCTGCTGGAATATGAGTCATTTGCTTCTCACATTTAAAATGAAAGACCTGAATGCCCCACTGGATCTCAGTGAGAAATGAAAGTAGAGCCAGAATGGTGGGAAGTAAAGCCGTCCAAAAAAGGAGGGCACAACTATTTTCTTTTTTTATCTTACTTTTTTCCCTTTCTTGCTTTCTTGCTTTCTTGCTTTCTTGCTTTTTTAGCTTTTTTCACATTTTAAAAGACACTCATGAGAAATATGTTTTAGCTTTTATGGACTGGTTTGTTCAGCACAGTTTGAAGAGGGTAACTGCAAGTTGAAAAAGGATGTAAGATGGGAAAAAATGCAGCCATGTCTAAAAAAATAATTGTAAATATGTAATAAATCCACAGTCACAGTTTTATTCTTCAGTTTTATTTAGAGAATTGAAAACATGACTTTAAGGAAACTTGCTTGTACATAAGAAGTAGTATAAATATGCTTATAAAATAAATATAACCCTTGATCTGTCAGGAATCCTACTGAAACTGTGTGTGTGTGTATATATACAGACACACCTCTGTGTGTGAGCGTGGGGTGATATTCACACACAGCATCGGAGCAGTATCAGGACTTCCCTCCTCTTGTGCATCCCCTCCTGTCTGGGAGGGAAGGGAGCAGCTGATAGCAGTGTGGTGTTGCTAATACAAGCACCTCACCCATCACAGGCACTCAGGATACGGATCCAAATAGTGCAGGAAAGTGAACTGAGAGCTAGAAACACTTCTGGCTGAAACTAGAGCCCTCAAGATGTGAATAAAGACAAATAACATCTTATTTTTCTCTTTCTCGTCACGAACTAATGCTTAAATGTTGACTCAGTGGGGATCCATGAGCCTTATGGTCTCTTGAAACATTAACAGCCTTGTCTGTAGCATTGGGACTGTTACCAACCCAACCCAAGTCTGCTTAAATCATAAGGTGTAGTGAGCTGGCTTGTTGGCTTGGCTTGGTTTGTTGGTTTGGGTTTTTCTGTTTTGTTTTGTTTTATTTATTTATTTGTTTTGTTTTGTTTTGTTTTTTTAATATGGCCTAGCAGAATAAAACAAGTTAAAGAGCTTTGGCTTAGTTGAGACCCAAGATTATCAGGCTTTAGCTGCACGCAAGCACATTTAGCAGTGAATGGCAACTTAGTCCAGTCTGGGTCAAGGCTGGGGAAGTCATATTTTGGGGAAGAGGCAATCCCTATTCTGCAGTCTTTGAGGAGTGCAGCTAAAATTAGATGGTGGCTGCTAGCCAGGGAAGGAAGACATTTTTTCCCCTCTTTTGCAATATATCCAAACCCCACACTTTCAGGGATTTCTATAAACCTGTCATACTTTTAAGAAAAACCATAGATCTTCCCATTCACCTGTGAGCTAAAAGTTGACAACTTGGACACAGAGATGAATCTGTTCTGACTTGGCAGAATATTTAGGAAATATGTATCATACCATTGTACCCATTAATGTCAGCTTAATTCAAATACATAGGCAGTTTTTAGCTGTATTTAGGGACACCTTGTCTGAATCTCAGGTTTCAAAGTTGGTCTGATTTTCAAGAGTAATTGCCAGTCACTCTATGAAAATCAGGCCCCTTTTCACTTTTGCATCCCTTGGAAGAGACTTCACATCTCTTCCAAAAACCTGAAGTCTTCAAACGCTATACCTACAGAAAGAAAGGCCCAAACTGTAGTCCTTGGTGCCCCAGGCAAGTCTCTGCGGTCAAGCATGAAAGACAAAAGGGCGATCAGAGTTCAGACTCTGTTAGCTTTGAGGGGCCAGAGCTCTGAGTCACCATAAGAGTGACTCAAATAACATATTTGCACAGTTCTTCTGACGAGAAACCCGAACATCAGATGAGGACAATTGTGATTCTCACAGGAAAAAAATTTGGTAAACATGTCTCACGTCAAACATGGTATGTCCACACAGACCAATCCAGTTTGAAACCCTCTGTTAGTTTTTTTTTTCCTCATTATTTAGTATGAAAATATATAGCAATGTAATCTTCAGTTTCTTGTGGCTGAAGCCTCACTTCCAGGCTTCCAAAATGACAGGACTGAAGAGTAGTGCCTAACCTCAATGTTTGGTGAAAAAACACAGGAAAGGCAGCACTTCCCCTGAGGAACAGGGTGGAAGCAGTAAGCAATATTTCCAAACAAGTGGACAAACAAAAATATACAAAGCAGCCACTACAAAGTCACTGCATCTCTTCTCATTTCTTCTGGATGTTTAAGGTGAATCACAGCCAAGCCAGAGGCTTATGCAACTAGAGGGAAACAGTCCACATGTTTAGGCCATTTTCTCATGGCATTTCCTGATGAAAAACTGCAAAGCACAACAGTTCTTGCTCTAAGCTCCTCTGTGTTTGTATATTGTTCCACACGAAACAGACACTGACAGCAAAGATACAGCTAAGAGGGGGTTTTGCTGTTGCTATTTTGAGGAACAGTAAGTCTCCATTTGGGATGGGAGAAGAGGAATTTCTCTAAGGACAGGTGTCAGTGGTGAGGCAGGATTTATTTCCTTTTTTTCTGCTCTTAATTCACTCTCTTTCTCAAAGGGTCTGGGGCTTGCAGAGAGTATCCATGTTGGAACCAACACGGTTGTTGAGCATTTGCCAGTATTTTATAGTATTAGAGATCCTCCTAGCATGTTTTCAGAGGATGGCAACAGAAAATACTCATTGTAATTATTCCTTTCCAAAAGCTGAGGAACTGTTTTGCAGAACTCCTTGGGAATGTACAAGAAGAAATACCTATATGCAAAACAATAGGTGTCAGAGAAATCAAATCCCTCTGTCAAAGCTGTATGTATCTGACAATCCTCTGCTTTTTTGATAGAAAGGTCATTTCAATTAGCCAGTGGGGGTAGGGAGTCCTTGTTGGTAGGCACAGCCCCATACTGATGGTTGCTCTCTACGTCAGTGCACGAGCACTGACATTGCTTGCAGAATCTTGCTGGCTAGCACAGAAACACCTCTCATGTTTCTTGTGAGAACTGAAGCTATATTGTCCAGCAGTCATTAGTCTCCTTGAAGCTGCTCATAATGCTCAATGCACCATTCTGCCCGCCTGCGACTCGTGTAACAAACAGCACAACCAAGTCTTTTCCAGTCCTGTTATTCTGTTTTAAAAAACACTGACATTTTCTTAAACAGACATAATTTACAATTTTAAGTAACACAACAGTGCCTTGGTGTGTAAGGGCCAGCAGGCAAACAAGACTCCTTTCACAAAGATTAAAAAAAAATAAAAAACACAGTCTCGTGCTCTCTGAGGTCACCATGGCTTAAAACTGGGGTAAGGGGGGAGGAACTACGACCTTTCTGTGACATGTCTTTGGCTGTGGAATATGTATTATGCTCCCACAGCAGAAACTCCAAGTGCAAGTAGAATTAGAAGCAGTGTGTAATGCCCTCTGGGGACATCAGCTGCCTGTGCCTACACCATCCTATCCTGTGTGTACGCCTACTACCCCTCAGGCAGCAGTTTTGGGGGCTGAGCATCCACACCGTTTTGATCTCCAATTTATATTCCCGGGTTGCCTGAGTTCCCCTGACTGCCAACACCGCATGGGAAACATCAGGAGCACTCACAGCACCAGCCAAAGTGTTCCCCATCCACCTTGTCATTTACCACTTCCTGAAGCATCCTCCAGCTGCCAACACGTACCCCACCAGTCTGCATGGGATGCCCCTACTACTCACATCCCCAGGTAAAGATTTAAGAAAAAATATACAGAATTTTTAGGATGGGCTTAGCTGGGAGGATGCTCCTCATACCCATCCTCTGTGTGCCACCCATCTATACTGGAAAGCACAAGGTGGTGCTCATGAACTGGCAAGTGAAGTCCTGACATAAAATGAAGTAAATAACATGAATTCCCTTCTGGTGGGCACTAAACAGAAAACACTGTCCTGCTTATGGCCCTGGCACAGCTGGGCTTCTCTGCTGCCTGGACAATTCAACTTGTCTGAGTCCAGCAGCTGAAGACAGATCACAAGCACATGACATTGCAGACCTCCAGGAGGAAAATAATGGCATTCTTGTCGATGCTGAACTGCTGAGGCATCAGTCAGGGTGGCACCTAAGGAGGGGATGCACCTTCCTCTCCTGCCTTTTGTAGAAGCTTCTGTAAAGGGCCACAGAGGTGGCCTTTTCTCTCTGGAATGAGCTTTTTGCTCTCTGTTTTTCTGTTTGAAGGACAACATGCTTCTCCCTGTGGGAGACTAATGTACACTGTAAGGTAAAACTGTTTTTGTCACGGGATGTTAGCTGAGGGCATTAGTCTTGAATCACAGCCCATGCATTAGGATGGCCTGTGGGAATCCTCTTATCCCTGGCTGTCATGAGAGTGGGTTCATTTTTGCCCTGGGGCAGAGCACCTGGCAGCCCACTGTTCCCTCTGCTGTCTTTGTGGGGTGCACTCTGGGTAAGGGGTCAGCAGGGCACTGTAGGATGCAAGCGATGAGAGGCAGCTGTGGCTTTAGATGAAGTACTAGGTACTTTTATTAAGTCACAGATAAATAAGTCATCCTATATATAACTACCTCAGGAATAAAAAAAACACAGCCCACAACAAAAACAAAACAAAAAAAAAACAAACCAGAAAACCCAAGAAAACAACAAGCCAAGCCTTTTTTAACCTGAGGGTTATCAACTCTGTGTTAGTGACTTGAGGTCCAAAATCATTCACTAGGAAGGCTGTCACTAGAATTCACCAGACCCTGCAAGTGCCACAGGAAGGAAGAGCATCTCGCTGACTGTGGCAACCTATGAAAAACATGTGACTTCTACATTCAATTATTGATGGATTGAAAACAGAAAGTGACGTGCAAACTGCAGCACTGGTATTGTCTAATAAGTGAATAGAACCACACTGTGAGGGCAAATTTTCCTCTCAGACTCCCAAAGCAACTGAAGTGATAAATACAACACTAAGACATCCTGGAGGAGAGGGACATGTGCCTTAAATACTGTCCCAGGCTTCTGAGCTCTGTGTTCATGGCTCAGACTCACTGCATGACATTAGAAGTTTTTCTAAGTGTTGGAGGGGTTTTTTTACTAGTGACATTTAATAGATGTTGAGTAATGGAAATACCCAAACCCCAGCATTAGTGGAGAGAAAAAAACCAATGTGTTTACTTTATAGGCTCCAAATGAGATCATGAATGTCCTAAACAGTGTGACAAAGGCTGCTGTCAGGAGATGATTTATGACTGAACAGGAACAGGAAGCCTGGTGACTCACATGTCCCAGCCCATACCTGGACATTGCCTTAAAATGTCTCAAATATGAGTAGTTCAAATAGCTTGGATAAGGATTAAGTAAGAAAACACATATGGGCGCTTTATCTGAAAGTAATTCAAGCTGTGAATCTTTCCCAAAACATTTTGGTCTGTGGGACACCCCTTGTGTACATTCAGCCTTTTGGTCATGCTTGCATTTTGCTGAAGAAGCAAGTTTGATAATATTTTCTTCCCTCACTCTTCCTTATCTTCTGAAACTTCAACCTACATCAGTAAAATAACTTGATCCAGGGGGGAAATTGTCCTATTTTTCCATTGTCTACAGGCTATAGAAAATTTGAAATCAAATCTGAAATTAAAAAATTGGCAGAATATGAATTGAAGCCAGTATTAAGCAGAAACTTCAGTACAAAGTATATTCATCTCATCAAAGCAATATTCTATATCCCGTGGAAGCTTTTGAAGAATATTTAGAAGTAAAACAAGTGGGAAAAATATCTCTGTGCCAAATTTTGAGCTGTTTTTTAAACACACATCAAGGCAAAGCCATAAAGCAGCCAATTGCCTGTATCTTCTGCCAAGAGCAGCATTCCCTCTCTCTCTCCCTCCCTCACTTTTCCCCTCCTCCTCCCTCCAAACGAACAAGACCAAGATCAAGAAAATTGCATCAGGTCCCTGAAACCTTTCAAGTTTGCAAGAATATCACTTTCATGTGAGTACAAACACACACACACCCCCTACACAAGTCCCTTCAGACGCGTCTGCTGCTGCCACCACCAAGGAGCAGCCACAAGACTCTGGAGGGAGGCAGTGGCAGAGAGAGGTGACTGAGAGGAGCAGAGGATTTGGTAGCCAGTGGAAAGCTAAAAAGTAGAAATGGGGTTACAGAGTGAGGGGAGAGAGCGGGGAGCATTTGCCCTGGATGCCAAAAAATTACTCCCTACAGCTGTGTGCTAATATTATGATTATTATTTTGGCAGAGGCTTTTTTGTTTTCTTTCCCAAGCTAATCCTGCTCCCCTCTTGTGCAGGTATTGAGTTTGTGCTGGGCCAAAAAAGCAAAAGAAACAAGGCCATCAGTTTTAGATTTGCTGTGCTCCATCCAAGATATATAGCACAGAGTAGCAAGAGAAAACAAGGGGAGGGAGAAAAGGATGCATTAATGGTTGCAGCCTGGGCAAAGACCTTTGACTTTTCCAACAGTTTTAGCTCAGAGTCAAAAGGTGACAGAGATGAAGAGAAAAATTTTTAATTCTTGATTGCCCATGTTGTAAATAATTGAAGTAAATAACTCTGTATCTGATTAGCCTGAAGCTCTGTGAAGACATTAAAAAAGCTTTAGTACTGGAATATTTTATCAGAGATGGTTATGGTCAGATGCCTCTCTCTCTCAGTCTTCCTTCTTCTATCAAAATAGAGTATCATTTATCATGACAGACCTTTATAGCTGTCACTAGTTTACATCAGCTCAGGCCTGCTGCCTATCACATGCTGAATCAGCAGCCTTCCAAACAGCACTGTCCGTGACAGGCACCGATGCCCAGTGGTGGCAAGACAGTTTTAATTCCTTGATAGAATGAAAAATGCCTTGCATACAGTTGAACCTTTTCTTCTGTGCAACATCTTTCTTTGGCTAGCCCATTCCTCAGATCTCTCCCCCCTGATTATTCCTTTATTCCTTAGAAAATAAGGCTCTGCACTCAGTTTTCGCATTCATCCTCTAGCTGAGAGTCCCTGCATTATGAGGCTTCCCAGCAGCTTTTTCAAAACTCCCCAGCAGAAGGGAGCATGACAAAGACCGAGCCACTATGGGTACAATCAGAATAGAGCCTGACTCAGTGAGCATCAGTCAAGCATGTTGTGATTTAGGTTATTAATATAAGAGGAGGCGTTCAGTCTTAAATTAACATTCCAGTATCCCCTATTTCCTCTTTTCTTTTCCTCTTCTGACATTTATTTTCATATGTTGTTTCCCTATCTAAGCCTGTTACTTTTATTATACATCTTTTTCCTTCTCCTTAAACCCCTTGCAATATTTTGCATATTTTTTCATTTATGTAGAGTCTCTCTTGTGCCAGACTCCATTTTCTTGTGTCTGAAACAGCTACACTCACTTGTCCTTTCTAGGGCCTCTACCCTGAAAACCCTCTTAAATCAGAAAACACTTAAGCACATGCTTAGCACAGGTGTTAATTTTTCCATGAAGTGCAAGGTAAGCATTTACCTGAAATCGATCAAAGTTCAACTGCTTTGCCAAACAGGTGCAGATTTTGTGTATATTCACATACATACACACATACACGCACATAAGATGAATGTTTTGTTTGAAACTGAGCAGCCTTCCAGAAGGAGAACTGCTGGCTCATGAAAACTATTTGGCAATCCTAACCTCTGTCTTGGGTACCTAAGACATATTACATTCATCACCATTCATTCATCTCGGTGCCTTTTAACTGAGACCCTGCTCAAAACACATCCTCTCTTCATCCGTGCCACACAAGTGGGGTTTCTTTCCAAAGTGCTCATTCCTCTGCTGCACTGGACACCTGCAGAGAGCAGCAGAAGTCAAAGGACAGTCAGGAGAAGCAGCACACCCCGGAGCTGCCCTGGTACAGAGACACAGGGGCTGTACCCAGCAATCTGTCCACTCCCTGGGACCATGCATGAAGCTCTGCAAAGCTCAGTGGAACTTCTCACCAGGAACCTGCAGAGGGGTGTGGCATGGCCACAGACCCATGGGACACAGATAGACACACAGGAGGCTCCCCTGGCACCCAGAGCTCCAGGGAGGTGATTCTGTCCCTCTGCTCCACTCTTGTGCACTCCACTTGGATTACTGCATCCAGCTCTGGGGCCCCAGCATGAGAAGGATGTGGACCTGTTAGAGCGACTGCAGAGAAGGGCCACAAAGAAGATCAGAGAGATGGAACACCTCTTCTTTGAAGACAGGCTGAAGGAGTTTGGGTTGTTCAGCTGCAGCAGAGGAAGCTCTGGGGAGAGCCTACAGCACTTTCCAGTACCTAAAGGGGGCTGCAAGAGAGCTGGAGTGGGACTTTCCACAAGGACGTGTAGTGACAGGACAAGGGAGAATGGCTTTAAACTGAGAAAGAGTAGATTTTGCTTAGATATTAGGAAGAAATTATTTACTCAGAGGGTAGTGAGGTGCTGGAACAGGTTACCTGGTGAAGTTCCCATCCCTGGAAATGTTCAAGGCCAGGCAACCTGGTCTAGTGGGATGTATCCCTGTCCATGGCAGGGGCTTGGAACTAGATGATCTTTAAGATACTTTCAACCCAAATCATTCTGTGATCCTATGATTCTGTGATCCAAATTGCAGTGCAAGCACCTTTACTGCAGAAGGGAACTCAGAAGACCTTTCACTGATACTCGTTGTTCATATTGAAGTGTATGTGTACCCTCAAATATTCTTGGTTTTCACTCAACTCATATTGCAGCTTTCTCTCAGGCTGTACACAGACATGCACAAAGACACCCACACTTACACAAGCCTTTAACAGGACTTGGCTCAATCCTGACCTGGTCCCCTTCACTTTGTGAGCTGGACAGTTGAAAAGATGGGAGTATTAATTTCAGGCACAGGATAGATTTGGCTCTCAAGCCAGAGCTGTTTCCCTCACAGAATTCAAGAATGTGGGCAGACTGGTTTGCCTCTGCCTATGCTGTTAATCTCTTCCCTTAGCAGCGTTTGACCCACACGTTCCCTTCACCTTTTTTCCTGGATGATTCACTTTTTCTGAACCTGTTCTCAGGTGCTGTTTTCACACTGTATTGGGACCTTGGACTGTGACTTCTTCTGGCAACAGATTACCTAAAAAGCTGGGCTTTATGAAACCTGTATCTGTCTGGGGATTCAGTTGTTGAATCCATTTAGATATGCTAAGGGTACCAAATATGTTTAGGTATTTTGCTGAACAGCGGCAATACTAACATTCATAAGAATTACTTCCACAAGAAAGTAATTGTAAAACTGGGAGTATTTTTGGTTTGGTTTATTTCTAATTTTAGAGACTGCTCTCAGAGTAAGACTGTGGGTGAGGAAGCAGAAAGGCAATTACTTCCAGTGTACTAGGTCAATTTGCTAGAGGAGAGAAACTGAATGTTTGATGTGTTCCCCAAGGCCAATGTTCCACAATTATAAAAATATGCTACCTCCCCTGTAACTCTGTGAATATAAAATGAAGCATCTTACCGACCATTAATTAGCTGTATTTTGTAGTTTTATGGACATTGAACATGGTGTGGTAATTTGCATACATTAGCATGTAATTTACATACTTACTGCAAGGTATTCAGTTTTATTGCCATTACCTTTTGTGGCCTATTTCTCTAATGATTGTAATGGAATACAAAAGAGATTTCTCATTGTGTTTACCCTGTTACCTTATACATGAGTTTCAGAATAATGTGTCATGCTGAGAAGTGGGAATTTTCATGCAAAAGGTTTTTCTTTCATGTGTGAGCCACTTTATGACCACCCAGTCTGCTGAATTTTCTAATGCTTCCTATATTTCCTTGGCCACTGTTCTTTTTTCACCCACATAAGGACACACAGCATTCTAAAAGTCAGGTACAAGTGTAGGGATTTGCTCCATTGCCTTCTCTAAAAAAAGAAAGTCAGACACAAGAATTAATGGGTTCTACTCTGTCTATCAGCACCTAAAGGCACAGAGAGAGAAAAATAATCTGCAGCTGGGGAAAGCTGAGCAGGTCAAAGGGCAGTGCCTGCATCTGCATTCACTGAGAAGCAGAGAGGAAAAATAAAGGGGCTCTTTTTGTTGCAGCTCAGCACTATTTTAGAAAGCGCAGATACCAACTTAATTACCACAGTTCCCTTTGCACTAGAGCACTGCAGCAGGCTATAAATCAATACCTAAGGTCACATTGCTAAAAGCACTGAAAAAGAGCCCTTTCTCTCACTACAGCATGTTGTTTGCTGCTCCTGCAGCAGTGTAGTGAGAGTTCAATATCAGACAGGGAACGGGGCTAAAACAATGATTACAAAAGGAATAAGAACTGGAAAAACAGAAGGTGCAAAGCGAGCAAGTCCACTTGTAGCAGATGCCACGATTCCATCAACCCTGCCGCCCTGTCCCAGCTGAGAGGCAGAGCACACAGCAGCAGGTGGCTGGCAGTAAGAAATACATTGCATCCAGGGCTGAATTCTCCTTCTGGATGCCGAGATGATGGGAGAAGTGCACATCTGAAAAAATTGCAGTTATTTCTGCTGAGTGTATCTCTGGCAACTTTATCATACATCTGAAATCAATTATACATGTGCATGCATGACATCTTATTTCAATAAATTGTTGGGAATGGGGCTCAGGAGTTGCAAAAATAGATTATTTTTTTTTTTCCATTTGCCTTTCTATTATACCTGCTGACCCAGATATTTCACAACCTTTGGAAGGGAAAACAACTCATATGAGATTTGGAAGATATGGAAAAAGCCACTTCCAGCTGAGATACACTTGGCACAGCATTTAATGGCTTAGCCAGAGGGAGGCTTCTTTATGTTTAGGTTCACACTGGCAGTATGCAGCCAATACTAATATTACATAGATAAAGGACCTGCATTCAGGTGCCCAGGGTACTACAAGAATGAGGCACAGGATCCCATAAATGCCTGATTTATCTACAGCTTTGCTGTTTACAGACTAATTTATGGAGCTTATAAAAAGTGTAATTGCAATTAGGAGCATTGGAATTAAAGTGAGAAATCTATCCAATAACAAAAAACCATTTTCAGGAAAATTTTATTTTTAAAAGCATAAACAGATTTCCATCTAAATCAACATATAATTTCAAAAACTTGCATGTTTCCTTAGAAGAGACTGAAATCCCAGACACTGGCAAGGACAGTGCTGAGCAGAATTACTAGTCTGAGTGTGAAGGGGCATGGGTGCATCCAGTTTAGAGTGAGTGCTTCTAGATTTCCTGCATTTCAGCCCAAGCACAGAGCCTGGCCGTCTGTCATACAAGTGGGGAAGTGTGGACACATGCCCTGGAGTTAATCATGTCAGGCGTGTGCCGTGCAACTCACCAAAACATGCTTTGATTTAGAAGAACAGCCTGAGACAATGTGTTTTGGACTCCACAAATCACATTTTCTGATGGTAATTTTTATGAAAAATTCTGGGAAGAAGAGTAAGAGAGTGATGTCATTTTGAGATGCCGTGGGGATCCATTTTTAGCCTTTTGCATGAGTGCAAAGCTCCAGCACGTTGTGACATGCCTGTCCTGAGAGCAGAGTGCCCAGAGGAGTGCAGCCAGCTTCCTGAGACACTGCTTGGCGAGGAACTGGCCCAGGTTCTGGCATGCAGAGGGAAAAATTGTGCATGTGCATCTTCATATTTAGGTGTAAGTCTCTTCCTTTTGGTTCTTTGTCAGCAGGATTCATGCATGGCTACGGAACATGTACTGGTTAGGAAGAAGAAAAAGACACTATTTCTCTTTTGAAAAACACTGGTATTCAGATGATGGCCATTACTTTAGTTCCTAAACAGCTACAAAGATGGAGCTTCTTTTGAAGTTACTAATGCACTTCTGGATGTGTTTAGGTTGGAAAATTTTGAAGGCTTCCAGACCAATTGGATAAGTATTTGTGCTAAAATTTGATGAAGCTTCTATATTCCAGTAAAAACAAGTGAAACTCCAATATTCAAAGCTATGCCCAGTCTAAATTTACTGCTTCCTAATTCATTGATGTACTGCTGATTTGAAATCATCAATTAAGGCTTCAAAGACTTCTATGATTAAATTATTTTTGATTCAAGTTTTTTGAAGGATTAAGTAGGACTGTAGAAGAAAGGAAACCTCAACGTACTTTAAATCACCTAAACCTTTGACAACACAATATTTGTAACATTATTTACTACAGCAACAGCTATGAGAACCTGATAACCATGTGTTCCAAGTGTTACTGCATTTATTTAAAGTTGATCATCTGCCAAAGCTCATCCCATTTTTAGTAGCTTCAGCCCAGGGTTAAGGAACAGTTACGGAGCTATAAATGGGAAGATGGCTGGGAATCAAACATTGTGCCAAAACTCCAGAAAAAAAAAATGTTTTCAGAAGAGAGCTGCAATACTTTGAAAGTAAGGTGTAAAGCATTACTTAGGGAAACCTTAAGGGAATATTTGCTACATGACATATAAAGCTAAACTGTTTTGATAGTGGCTGGTGTTGTTGCATGACACAAGTAGCACAAAAGTAAGAAAAATTCTGATTGTTGTCTGAGATTTGCACCATTGCACACAATGCATTTCTGCCACTGAGGAAGACTCTTTTTATGCAGAGAGGGATGGCACTCCTCATTAATCACAGGTCTGCTCAAGCAGGGCCACATAAATACTGAATATGCATAAAATTCACAGCTGGAACTAGAAGGACATTTCCCCCTTCCTCAGACTGTCACATGCAGAAGTGATGTAGTGAAAGGCATGAATATAAACAGAATAAAGGCAACAAGAGCTCTTCCTCCTATCCAGCCCAGGAGAATCAAACAGTAAATCAAAAAATGAAAACAGTAGGACAAACTGCAGTAAGGCTTGGGAAGCAGTTAAAGGGCCTGAATATTGAAGGCACAAGTTAGCTGCACTTCAAATACTACAGAACTGAGCGGCTTAAAATATTCATAAGATGATATTCCTTAGTGTCCCAAGAAAGACCTATGTCAAGCTGCTCTACCAGGCCATGACGGTGTATCCAGCCCTTTACAGCTGAAAGCATAATCAATGGCACTGTCGGGGTAAAAATCAGAAGTATTCCCAACTTCATAAAAAAATTACTGCCATACTTGAAACTTCTTTTTGCACTCCTGAAATGAGCTTAAACACTCCTTAGAGCCATAACAAACCCAAAATTCTACTACTAGTTCTGTATATTATATTTTTATTAAAGGCAGAGGAATGAAAACACTTGGAAAAGAATATTTTTCCCTTCTTTAAAAATAATCTAACAGGCCAATATACAAAGTATCATGTGTGTTTAACAATTTGCTGGTAATACATATGGTTTTTTCCCTAAAAGATCTCAATCTGCCTGGAAGAAACATTTTGAACATCATGAAGCCATCTAAACGTATCCTGCAATTGTAGCAAATCCAGGCAGGATCACTGTAGCGATATTCAGGCTTTTGATTCAGCTGACAAAGTTTAAGTCTCTGCACCTAATATATACCTCCTGTTTCTCCAAGCCACAAGGAACACTTTCCAAGCCCAAATCTCCACAGCAATCCCTCTGGCTTTCTGGTTTAAAGGTATTTTGGCCGTGTCCTTGGTTCGTGGAGCTGGAGAATGTGGGTTAGCTGCCAAAAGCCTGGTAACACAGGAGAGCAGATAAGCCCCTCAAAGCCCTGTCTCTGTGATCCCTCACACCTTGAGGCTTTGCACAGGCACCAAGCTCTAATGGCCCCGTGGCAAATGCCTGCAACAAGAGCAAGGGCTCAGCGTGTTTCAGAGCACATGGGTGTACATAGGTAAGGTTTCAGTTCAAGTTCCAGTCGCAGGTAAAGACTGAGAAAACAAGAGTTCAGTTCTGAGGGAATGAAGATGTGTTGCTCTGCCTTTCCTCATTAAAATACAAGAAGAGCAGTTTTTAGGCTTTGTAGGGGTTTTTTCCCCCTTTTTCCAGTTCGAATACAAAATGAAAGGTTTAGTTCAAGGAGTTAAGGGTTAGAATCACAAAACTGCTGAAGAGAGGGGGTTTTACTTTTTAATCCACTGCTCAGTGACAAAGATCATGACATAAAAAAGAGATACCAGGTTGCAGTTTCTTCCTCTCCTTCCTGAAGCATGTTAATATGCCTATCTTTTCATACTTCAGCATTTCTTTGTATCCATTGACATTTTTTCCCCTTCTTCTCCGGCCTGATCTCTGTGCACATAGCTTCTCATCCTGCTTTCAGCTGTTCCATTCACAGAAGAGGCTTCTTCCCCTCCTTCTTTTGTGCAAATTTACAAGGGAAATATCATAATCTGACTCTAAGGTGTTGAATGCTATTGTGATAAAGCCATACATGATTTCTGCTTGCCATGTTTCCAAAAGGAGAGGGGAGATGAAGGACAAGCCTAAGAATAATGACAGCACTGGGGAAAGTTCATTCATATCGGCAGACATGATTCATCTGCTTCATACAGCTCCTACTATTTGTGCAAGCGTCCCTCCTGTTTTACTTTCTAGTGTACAGCTCTTCTTCATTTCATTCGGTATTGCACCAAGGTATCATCACAGGATTTTTGGTCATTTGTTTGTTTTTTCCTGAATGTGAACACCATGACTTTTTTTAATCATCAGGATTCCTTGCAAGATTTTAACTCCAAAAAGGAGTTTGTATTTTATTAAAGACAAAACAAGAAACTCACCTAGGGTAACACACACACACGTGCAAACATACACACACACAAGGAAACAAACGAGAGTAAGTCTTTGGTTCAGCATTATTTTCCACTGTCTGAGTGATTAGACAGCCCAGTGCTTTGTATCAGACAATTTCCTTCTCTCCCCTAAAGCTTTGAAGAAATGCTTTTGCTAATTGTGGACAGCAGTGCAATACAGCACCAGTGTTTCAACACTGCCATGGATGTGAGAGGGAACAAACAAGGCATGGTAGATTAAACACTGTGGAGTGCTGTTCTTCTGTCACTGTCAGTGGATAGCAAAGAATCCCATGCTCTGTTACTGGTTCTGTCCTTGTAATGTATGCCGGATATCTATAATTTATGACACAGAGCCATTGCTTCATGAGTTGCACTTCCTTTTAAACTGATGCTGAACTCGTTAGTGGGGGAAATGTGACAGGTTGATAGTGGTTTCTTATCTGCAGGTTAAACATTGTCAGAATAACTCATGGCCAGGCAACTGTTAGAACTGTAATGTTTTTATAATTAGAGCTGGAGTGGACTAAGGCTTTGAGCTACAGCAAACAAGCCCCCCTCAGCACCAGCCTGAAGCTCCTTGCCTTCTCATCCATAAGATTTTGGGCAGGAAACATTCTGAAACTCGATCTACTGAGCTTTAAAGAAATGTCCCACACACTGAAGCTACCATGTCTCTGAAAAACTAAGCATGAATCTATTTCCAGCCATCACCATTCAAAAAACAACGAGTCAGGCTTCAGAAATAAGATCTACTTAAAAATCATAACACTTTCTTGGGGTGCAATGTTGTTTCTATTTTTGTCCTTACTACCATAAATCATTAAGATATGTGCTTTGAAGCTTCTCCACGATCAAGGCCAGCATCTGGATTTCCAGTTCCTTGAGCAAAGGCTACAATTCCTTTGAAATCCTGTGGCTCAAGAAGACGGAGATTTAGAAAACAGACTCTGAGAGTTATGATAAAAATCACAAAAGCTCACTCTAAAAAGGTCACAATCCAAATGAGGTCTTCCTAATACAAGTTTAATTGCTCTGTTGAGCTGCAGCAATTTACATCAAGTGAGAATCAGGTTTGGTCCATGATATCAACAGTGCACATCCTGTAGAGTTACCTGCCAATGGATGTTTCAGTGTGCTGCTCCAGAACACCAGGGTGCTCAAGTATTCAGCACAAGGGATGAAAGTGTGTTCCAGTTTGTGCAGTGTGCCCTAGAGCTCTCCTTGTGCTGGGTGAATTGCATCCCAGGCACCTCTAACTTGAGCCCTCACTGCTGGAATATGCAAGGATTCCAAAGGGGCATTTTGTCACAACTGAGACCAAACCCACTGAGACCGGTTGTTGGTTTTGACACTTTTTGTTTGTTGCTATCCAAATTTCCTGTTTGTTTCCTCTCACTGTTTTTGTACTTTCACAGGATCCATGGAAAGTTGAGGGCTATCCCTTCAAAGAGTGACATCTACCTCTAGCTTCTGTGTCATTAAATATGGCATAAATCCTAATTAGGGCTCATCCACAGCAAGAAATCTGCCTTGTATCCTTCCTTCCAACAGATTTTCTTTCCAAGTCTCTTGGAAAAGTAAAAAATTCAGTGTTTTTAAAAAAGAGGAAAAAATCACTGTAAATAAATAAATGAGCAAACACATGTGCATTTTTAATAATGCATGAACACTTATTTTAAGAATAATATTCATGGAAGAGCTATGATTGTTATATGCCTGAAATTCCCAACTGGCAAAATATAATTAAAGTAAGAACTGTTGAACAAATAAACCTGTTAAATACACAATATTACCAGGCAAAATGGCTATGCATTTATCATTTTGCCACTTTAATTACATTGACTGCTGCTCTTCATGCATATATTAATATCTCACTGACTTTATGGAGGCTGAGACATAAATTGCAAAGCACTGTCTTAGAGGAAGATTTTTGTCCAGGCAGAGTGCAGTGTTAACAAGTATTGCATACTTTTGCAATAAATCTTAACTGATTGCTGGGTTTATTCAGAGAGTGTTTCTTGCAATTTTGAGAAACCTCGTCTCCCTAAAATAGTAATTAATGAAGTGATGGCTTGGAAAGCCCAGCTAGAGTGGGTTTCAGGTGCATGGGTTAAGAGATTCAGCCTGGGATTCTGCAAGTAGCTGAAGTGTGAAGCTCACATAAGATATTCAGTTTATCTTGAGAAAAGAAAAGAAAGGAAAAACCATATGTCATTTCTGTTTTCTGTGTAAATAAAGGCTACTATTTTAAGATTGTATGGATTATTTCAGGAGGTTCTACCTCATCGATTGGCTGGATGTGCCTTGAGTGGGTGTGCTAGCTATTCACAGCAAAAAAAGGGTCAGGAAATTAATTCCCATGGGATGAACTTTTGTGAACCTGGAAATGAGCAAAGAGACTTGGAAGTGACTTTTGACCATTTGGATGAAGGATGCCAAAGCTGCCTTCAGCACATTGTAATTCTTATAATGTATGCAGCACTGCCTGTGTTTTGAGACCAAAAGTTGTTAAACACTCTTATTGGACCTGAGAAATCCCTTGGAATGTGAGGTTTGGTTGAAGAAAATTCAGGAGATATTCTCACACAACTTGCCACCTTAAGGACCTACTTAGAGAGGGCTTATTAAGTGTTAATCTCTGAATAATAGCTGTTAAAACCATCTTGCAGGCATGAATCAAACATGTTACACAAGGTTATAGGAATCTCTGAAGAATTTTTCTAGACCTTCACTATCCCAAAATATCAAGTGCATTAGAAAATGTTGACCACAAAATCAAGTCTGTGGATATTTATTTGAGCCCAGATGTGGGTATTTAACCACTCAGTCACATCATATTTTCTTCATGCTCCCTGCCTTACCCAGAGTGCAGGAAAGAAAATGCCTCCAGAATGGGAACCGATGTGCTTTCCATAGTGCCTCAGACCAGCCCAGAGCACAGAGAGCACGTAAGTCTTGCTCTGCAAACAGACACGTCCATTTCTTCAGTGATGCCAAACATTTTAATGGTTTTGTTGTTCCCAAGTAGTAACGGTTTGATCTATCAAACTTCTTTATGGAAGGGGAGCGCAGAGTTTTCCCCATTTAATAAATGAAGAGCTAAGGCATATACAGGAATTCAGAGTTCTTCACTTCTGAGTTGAAAAACCTAAGATCCAGTTTTTTCAGGTTCCTTCACTTGTATCATTCTATACATTGACACCTTCAGAAAAGTTAAAATTCAACTCAAGTGCTTAACACCTCTCAAAGCTGCCACTGGGTGCCTGAAAGTGCCCCTACAGAAGAGCAGGACACAGATAAACAGCTGCCCAGAGGCGTGTTTCTGTCCCTGGACCTCCCAGGATCGTGCAGAAAGTGTATGCTGCTGTGAAGAGCAGAAGTGTGTTCTGATGGCAAGGATTATGCTGCTTTGGCCACAAAGTCTCGCAGTGTCTCCCTGCCATGGCACCCACGGCACACTGCCCAAATGCTGCTACCAGAGAGGCAAAAATATTCTAATAAAGTCTTTATTAGTCAATGTTACTTGTTCCCTGAGTAGGTTTACTGTCACATCAGACTTTTTGGATGAAGGCAGTTTGCTTTCGTCACTGTCATGTATGGAATTTTTAATTTTTAATTTTTTTTTTGGTATAAATTTGTTTGAGCATTAGTTGTCTGCAGACCAGATACTGGAAAAACTAATAATTTTCTTGGTAAATTGCCTGTGTGCTTTAAACAATGGCATTTTCTTTAGCAAACTATGAAGCTCAAAGAGCAAGTTGAGGGGATTTTAAAAAAATGGTAAAAGAAAAGCTTAGTTACTGCTTTTGAAATAGATTTTCATTTTCTTACACTTCATGCTGTCTTACATCAGGAGTGCTTCCACGGAAAGTTGAGAAGAAAGGTACTGCATGAGAAACATTATCAAAATCTAACCCTCAATCCTGTAGTGCAATCTTCAGAGATATCAGCATACACAAGGCACCTTTAGTCAGCCACAATCTACAGTAGGTTTGCCTGCTATGGAAATTTGACAAGAATACAGTAAAATTTTTGAATAAAACAAGACATTTCAGATTTTATATAGATTAGTGTAAATTAAAAAATGAAAAAAAGTGCTTTCAAATTCAGAGCAGTTATTATCTTGTAGAACATTCTGAAAAGGTCCTTCACTTCTGCTAAAATAATAAAATGTTTACTTTAAAAGAAGAATCTATCATCTCATATTTCAAGTAATGGAAAAGCAGTTTTCAGCTGGTATAAGCTGCAAATATTCTCATGAACTCCCAGAAAGCTACACTGATGTTCACCACTGTGGTTAAGGACAGTCTTGTGGTTTAGAGCAGTCATGACTATTAGAAAATATGTAAAGGTACCAAAACCAAGGGAAAATTCTCTGGCAGAAATGACACTGTCAGAGGATAGCATAGACCACTTGAATAACAACCATGCTATCAAAACACAGCCAAAGGAACACAGTTTGAAAAGAATTAGAGTATCATTATCCATGACACGAAGAATAAAGATGGGAGCAGCTTAACCACTGCCTGTCATTGTGTGCACCTAGCTGAGCTCCCAGCTGAAACAGCACTCAGGCAGCTGCCTCTGTACATACCCACTATTACATGGTAATGGAAAAGTTAACACTGCCAAGATAACCCCCTTTTTTCCCTTGCTCATTCAAATGGAAACACCAGAGACAATGTTAAACTTTTTTGCATGGTGTGTATGGACTATGATTGCAAAATTGAATGCCAGGATGCTCCAGGTTGCTCCATGACTGACGGCTTCTCCATGCTCTGCTGCATAGCTGAAAAGGGAACACAGCCCACAGGACTCAGCACAGGGACAGGACTGCAAGCTCTTATTAAAAAGGCTCTGACCTTTCACAATGTTAACCTCAGCCACACATCTGCACCTCCCAGTAGCTCAGATCCCCACTTCTAGAATGAAAAAGAAGAGAGCTTGTCTGCTTGGATAGAACTGGAAAGGATTTTAATACCCACCTGTCACGAGGAAATCCTGGTTCAACAAATTGGGGAAAGGCACTCAAATTAATGGTCTGGACTCTAGCCCTGATTTTATGCTAAAACCATTGGGTAATAATAAGCAATTCGTTTTAACATTTTCATCTCTGCTTTCCCTCACCTGTCTTGTATTGGCTGCTAGAGGCTTTATGGAGGGACTGTCCCTTTTCGTGTGCTCGCTTATGTTTCTTTTCTCATGCCCAGGACAGAGGAGTCCTTTAGTGGTAAGATGGTTCAGAGCACCTGTCACTGTAATTTGAGGAATTTTTGAATTATTTCATCTTAACTGCAAAATAATTGTTTTCTTTAATGCACCGAATATATCAGTCCATAAACCTACAAATCCTGGAAAGAATGATAAAAGAAACAGAGTGTAAAATTAAAATAGATGTCAACTTGATGGGCTACCACGGCTCAAGAGGCATTACAGTCTGTCATTCAAAAAGTCAAAACTACAGTGGTTAAATACTAGAAAATATTTATGAGACAAACAGCAGTATTCAGAGTTCAGATAAAGAGGCTGTTCTAAGGCATGACACAAAATGGCATCTGTTGAAATACTTCAAGCATGGAGAAATCTGAGATAGCATTCTTTCTTCCTCAGGTATGGCAGTCTCTATCGTTTCCCTCAGTAGATGGATTAAAATGATGACAGATGAAGATCCATTGCCAAAGTAAATGAAGGATCACATTTATATATGTAATTACTTGGTTCTGGGCCATTGAAAAACACACACACAAAAAAATGGCAGCTAAAAAACAGATTCAAATACCTGGCCTGGTAATATTAAATTGTTCTTTGACATTTAAGCAACTGTCAGAAGCTCAAAGTAGCAGTGCATTTCCGTCAGTGAAGAGCATCAGTGTGGGGAGCTGCTGACTCCCCGCCTTAGTTCTCAGTAAATGCCTTTTGTACCATACAGATTTTAGCTGTAACAGGTGCATAAATCTGTCTTCTTCAAGAAACACTGTCTACTTTGTGTGCATGCAGATTTTCCAGACCTTCTGTAAAATGAAAGAGGTGAGTCCTGTTGCAATGCTGAAGACTTGGCATGAAATCCTGACTGTACTGAAATGAATGAGATTTATTCCACACATTTTAGTATGTGTTTCACCTCTGGATAAGAGAATAACCACTTGATACTTCATTTGGTCCAAACCATTCCCTCAAGTCAAACAGGACATAATACATTTCTAAAATACTCCTCAAAGCCACTCTTTTGTTTCAGCATGGTGACAGATGCCAGCCATCCTGGAAGCATTTCAACCTGACTCTGATGAGACACTGACTTACTGCCTGGAGAATAAACTTTCCTATTCAGTTCGCTGAGTGCATCAGGGAATGTCTCAGACATGTTTTGCAGGACAAACCCTTTTGTTTTGCTAATAGGACTCATGTACAAACTTCCAGTGGGAAAACATCTGTTTTACAAATCTGTCCTCCTAGATATAGCTGGATTCAAACTACAGACTTTGGAACCACTTCCAAACATTCCCAAAGTTCAGCAGTGTTTGGATCAGGGTGTTGGACTGAAGTTACTGCAGAGAAATAGGCCGGATTTGGGGTTTAAGCTTCATACATTTTCAGGGACACCTTGAGATTTTGTCTTAGGCCCAGCTCTGCTTTTCAGCTGAGCCTGCTCATTTCATGTTGCTTTGGGTGGGCAGGCTGCACCTATCCACAGTGACATAAGAAAGGTATATGTCAGTCAAAGGAACTTTGAAGGAACATGCTTTCATGACAAACTGAGGTGACATTAAAAATAATTCTAATTCCTTCTCATTCATCCACGAGAGAAATTCTCAAGTTGCTGTCTTAGTGCCCACCTCAGTCAGACATATCAATATATCAAGCTGTGGAACAAAATCCAGTAGTTTTTTTTGTTTTGTTTTGTTTTGTTTTTAAATTTTATAACAGTGTGTTAGCTACCATCAAAGGACTGTCAGCTTTGACATATTGGGGGTTTTAACACTGGGCTCCGTTTAAATAGAATAATAGTTGGGGAAGTAATCTTTTATCTTCAGTTTTGGTTCTGCTCCTTAATGACCTGCCATCCAATAAAAATAAACACAAAGAATTTAAGGAAACCTTGAAAATTTAGACCAAAGAACCTCTGTGAACTTTTAAAGTGAGGGATTAAAGTCTTCTGAAACATCTGCTGCTCAATAGTCATTATCAGGTCAGAAGTTTCAAATGTAGGATCTATTCCTCAAAAACATGCAACAGATGTTGCCATTCCTTACCTTACATATAATGTATGTGTATGTAAAAGAGAGAAAATGAAGATAAGGGTAGCAGAAAGTGTTCTGAAGTTACTCATATAACCTCCTGGATATAATATCCAGATTTATGCCAGTGAAAAGCTCACACTGAAAATCACAGCTTTGGGTACCTAGATAGTTTAAAAAAAACACACTAAGCAAATGGACTGTCCAAGCAAAACCAAACAGCCTAAAACATTGCCCTGAGATAACAAATAGCCATAGCAAATTGCAGTCTACATTCACTGAGCTCCCTAATCAATAGTCCAATAGTCTTAAGTATTAAATATTGCTCTAAATCCTCCTTAGGAGAGACCAATTACCAATAATGAAAATAAAGCAAATTATAACATCAGCTATTCAGTATCTTGATGTACCACCTGACATGAGAGACACCACTAAAAGGGAAGTTCAAAGGCCATTGGAACTGATGAAGCCACAGTGCCACAGCTCTGTTTCCAGCTAGAGCAGTCTCTGGGCTCCTCCCTCCTGCTGCTGATGCTCTTTCACCTCTGCCCAACACCAGCCGTGCCAGCACAGCCCTGGCCCTGCGTGGAGAACTGCGGGGGGGAAATGCTGGTGGGGAATACATTTCTTTTACTCACAGGAGTGAGAGCACAGGCAGATGATAGCAAGGAACAGGTGCTGCCCAAAAGCACAAAGTGGCAACTAAGGGCTATTTCTATAGCTGCAGTGAGCTTTGGATTGGGCCTCATCTTCATTGACAAAAGACTGGTCACACAGCTACCATGTCTCTTCCAGCTTAAAAGAGGCAGCCCAGCCTAATTCCATTTTTATGTCTGCCACCAGTTAGTGATTCTGGCAACGACCAATATCTTCTATGGATTTTCCTCCCCAAATGCAATTGCATTAAATATTATTTTCTGGATGATATAAACCCCAGAACTGGTGCAGATATTCAGGAAAGCTCATGTGGCATACATAAAAGTGCTGTAATTCTGTAAAGCTGGAAGAGAAAGCACTCTTTACATGGCACAGATGAACCACGGAATGACTGTCCTATCATTTTCCTTCTGGGGACATAAATGCTTGTGAGCTGAAGCTATTGCAATAAAAAATGCTGCCACTATAAAAGACCCAGGGCATTCTCCAAACTGTGCCTGGTGCAGAACCCAGCTTGCTCTGAGCAGGGTTGGAGTCCAGTGGCTCAGAGACAGGCTAGAGCACTACAAGGCATGTTGGTTTCTGAGAACTCCTGTGGTCTGACAAAGATTAGAGGAATCCAGGTTCCTTCCAGCCTCCGCAGCAGGACTGCAGTGTGTCTCAGACTGTGGCACAGAGAGGCAAGTGTGCAGAGCAGGTGGTTCACCTCACTCATCGTGAGTCCAAGACAGATGAGAAGGGAGGCAGCTCTTGAGAGAACTCTTGCAGCCTGGCTACAGTTCAGTCCATTTCAGTGTTTCTTGCAAAGCTCTGGCAGGATCTAAGCACTTCAGAAAGTTTCTCCCCTTTCCCCCAGAAAAAAACCCACAAAATTTCTTTTTATATGGTCTTTGACCAATAACTTAAGAGGCACTGATAGTTATAACCAGGAGTGAAAGCACAATGTCACTGCTAGTGCAGTTTGTTCTGAGCCAGGACTATTGGCACATGTTCTAGAAGAAAGCACAGAGTAAGCACAGTTTTAAAGAGCCAGCAGTCAAGTAGATTTGTGGATGTTTTGCCTAGAAGGAAAATTAACATACTGTATTTCTCTTCCCTTGACATTACATGGGGCACTGACATCCTGAAGGAGCCAAGGGTCACTAAAGAGCTGATGCACCATCCTCACAAGTTCTTAGAGCCAAGCCAGGGAAGACAGGAGCATTCTGAGTGTTCCTCTTTGAACTGCTTTCAGATGGCAGTCTCTGAGTATCACACAGGACAATGGCTTAGGGTTTTTTCACATCCCAATTTTTAATTACCTCTCTGCTATCAAGAGAAGATTCAAAGGTACATCTGAAGATTAGCTTCTAGAGGGTACACTTCAGCCAAACAAAAATGCTCATGTATGTACTCCTCCAAGAAGAAGAGGAATAATTTTGACTAGATGAGGAGGGAAAAAAAAGATGGGTATCCTGTCTGTGTGGGGAGAGATCTAAGATCATCGAGTCTAACCTCAGCCCCTGCCCATCTCTGCTGCCTTTCTCTGGGTGTGCTCCAACCCCTCCATGTCCTTGCAGTGAGGGATGCAAAACTGAACTCAGGATTCCAGGTGCAGCCTCATCAGTGCCCAATGTGGGGGATAACCTCTGGCCTGCTCCTGCTGGCCACGCTGTTGTTAATAAATTGCTGTATTTTGCATCCTTTCAGGAATTTAATAGAGAGTCTTTCAAGAGATTACTCCACAACAGGTCTTACAGATGACTTTTTCACTCTGGATGTTCGTCCCTTCTGCAGCATCTCACCTCAGTTTGGTTTGCAGTTGGATTTCCAGGATGGGAACACAAACCATGGCCAATTTTAGTGTTCTGAAATTATTAGCCTTAATACATGTCACAGAAATATATTTCAGCCTTTCTCTATTAAATTGCAGCAGTATTTTTTCCATTAATTTGTCCAGATCCCAGATTCCACCTTCTGCCGAGAAATGTAATTAAAAAAGCAATTCTGCACTGTCAGACATTTCACTGCAAGAATACAGATGCCCTTGGACTTTCCACAGCCACTGTCATTCATGTTTCTGTGGTCACACCCCACGGTCTCACAGACAAGCAAAGCCAGAACTACAGCGGGAATGTTACATTGCTTCTTCACATAAGAATATGCAGAGCCCATACAGGGTGTCAGAGTATCATTCCCTGCTGTGTCAGTGTGACAAACATAGAGACAGCTTTCTCAACAAACTGAGAGAGCAAGAAAAGCATGTTCAGCATTTACATAAATTTCAGGGTTCTGTTGACCACAGACTTTTATGAGAAGGCCTGCACTTGTAAGCTGTGATGGGCACTGAATTCTGGCACTCCATAAACTACCAACCAAAATGTCAGTGATGAGAGCAACAAATGTTAGAGATACTGTATTGATAGGTAGGACTTTACACCAGTGAGCTATTTAACGAGTAAGATTTCCTATGACAGCAGCAATGAGAGGGAGGGATAATCCAGTGCACAGGTTGCCTGAGTGGGAGCTCCCACCACTGCCCGCACTGTGACTGCTCAGCCAGGCATTGCCAGGCACTGCTGGCAACTGCAGCAGCATCAGCTCGGCATGGGCCAGGTCTAAGACTCTGTAACTCACCTTATAGTATTTCATTAGGGTTTTAATGAACCATAAAGCAGGTGCCACAATCCCAAAGCCTTCTCTCAGCTAAGATTTCCTCTGTGACCTTTGACAAGATATTTCATTTTAGCCCACCCACAGACCTCACCTACAAAAAAGGGCCAGGATGCTCCTATTTTATAAGAAAGTCAAGTGAAGGGACATACCCAACACAGAGCGAAGCTCAGAAGTCACCATAATAACATCTGGACAAATCTGGCAAGAAAAGCAGCTGAGCACAAGGCAGCTAAACGAGACTGATAAATGTTTTGTTGCACATTAAACTTTAATTGTTCATGAAGGCAGATGCTCTATGAATAAAAAAGGATGTGATACCCTTGTAAGAAGTTAAAAATTTGATATCATTTGTGAGTTTACATTAGGGCAAAGTCAGAGAGACAGAGAGGCAGGCACGCACACACACACACACACACACACACACACACACACATCCATGCATTTATTTGCACATGCAAGGTCAGGTGTGTGTGAAAACTCATTTTTATTTGCAGGTGCAAACTTTTTCCAGTGTTAAGGCTTACAACTCAGGAAATTTTGCATATTTCACAGGGGTGGAAAAAAGTTTTGATTTCATGGTAAATATTTCATGAAACAAAGACCAGATGTTTGCCTTAGCTCCTGTTTTAACTCTGCCTTACTTTCCCAGCTGGAGTTATTAATTATACCTTTTATTCTCCTACTGCAGCTCTTAACTCCAAAAGATTAAATGGCTTGATTAGCACTGTTTAGCTTTTCCTAGGTGGTTTATTGAATGTCACATTTAACATTCTGGCACTTCACAGATGAAACTAAATTCCTGCAGCCTTGAAGAAATATGACTACTTTTTTCCCAGAGAGCAAGAGAAGGGCATTTGTTACATATTTATGAACACATCACGTTGGACGTTTCTATTTATTCTTTAACACATTCTCACAAACACACAGCCTGTCCTAGACTGTGTTTTATATATAAATGTTGACACTTAGTTCTTTTGGAAACGCCTCTTGGAAATTTTTGCATAAAACTGACTGAGAGGGTTACAGAGGTTTGTGGAAACCTTGGAGTTAATGAAATATTCTCACATGATTTTTCTAACTCTTCTACTTTCTTGGAAGCCTATAGAAAATGCAATGAAGTGCACAGTCCTTTAGCAGATAAAGAACACTCAATTCTTCATCCTTGTGCAGCTTATATGGTTGTTCTTCTGCTCATGAGACAGAATTGATAATTTGTCATAAGAGACCTTTGATGCTGCTCCATTAGTGACTGGTTAATACCAAGATTCATGCTTTAGAATTGCCTAAGACCCGAAGACTAAAGCTATCTACTCAATTGACCCTTGAGCCAGCCATCTGAGCATGGCCATCCCAGTGTTTGCACTGGACCAGGACCTAAAGCCAGAAGAGCCGTGTGGGGTTGCTGGGAAATGAAAAGCAGCCTTGGCCTGAACACACAGGCTGTGAGTTAAAGTGCTTGCAAACAGCTTTGTCTCTTCTCCCTTCTACACTGAAAGTCCAGGACTAACAGGGTGTCTGCCTAGTTAGATGGAAGTGCTTTCAATAAAACATCCTTTTTTTTTTTTTTTTTTTTTCAATTGTACCCATGTTCTTCAACATTTTTTCAAATTCTATTGTTTTGAGGACTTTTTAGAAAAAGCTATATGGTTTATTTTTATGTGTGTTCTACCTCCAAGGAAACACAATGATGATCAACCAGCTACTTACTCTGAAGAAAGAGGGAATAGATTATGTAGACTCTGCCTGTTAGTAGCTGAATAGAGTAAGAAGTAAAGGCTGAACAAAGATCTCTTCCTATGGAACACACAGGTCCTACATAACCACTGAAAGCTGTTCCTGTGCAGATGGAGCAACGTGAGCTCAGTCTGACCAAATTTATAATCAAATCTTTGAATTCTGAGGCACTGATCCTAAACCCCAGATCTTTTCTTTCTTCCAGTTTGCTTTCCCATGCACATACAAATGGCCCCAGAGAAGGGGTCATATCTGCATCCCAACAGAGTGCAGGGGTGAGGGTGCTGCATGGAGCTGGCCAGCTGGAGGAGCTCAAACGACGAAGCTGGACTCAGCAAGGTCAAACCCTAAGGAAATTAGATAGAGCCCCCTTTCATTCTCTGCACTCTGTGCCAAGCATGCTGAACGCTGGGCACGGGGCAATAGCAGCACTCTCTGGTTTATGAAAGTCAGGAGCTGTGGCCATTGCCACAAGTGTAGAAGCAATTAAGATTTAGGGACATTTCTAAACCTGCAATGACTCCTATTTTTCATGGATTGCCCCCTCACCCTACTCCCTCTCTGCGGTCTTTCACTTTGGTTGGTTTCCCATTCCATTTACTTCCAAAGTGACCCCCCAAGCCCAAACAAACAAAACCAGATGTGAGACTAAAATGCTATTTTGTGTAACTGCAGCAGCCTTTTGTTTGGCCTGGTTTGTTTAGCTCTAGTTTGTAAGAACTTTGGGGCAGAGGCTCTCAATTGCTCTTTGTTTACATCTCATCTGCAAAAGGCCGCCTCCTTCTTCGCTGGCTCTTCTACTCTACCACAATAAAGATGACTATTAATAATATGACCTTCAGCTAGCTGGAATGTATTCAGCAATTTAAGGCATTGACATTGGAGAAATCCTTATGAATGCCTGAGATCATATAACCCTTCCATTTGTTTTCAGGCCTATCTCCAAACTGTGGTTAAGTAGCTATCATTTCTAATATTTGCATTCCTCTTACCCCATAGTGTGTGGGGGGGATGGTACTATCATAATTATACCACATTCTTCTGGGTTCCATAACGAGCTATTATTTTGCTAATGGAATATTCAAGCAGTCTGCAGTAATTTATCAAATAGTCCCAAGTCCCATTTTCTCTGTGTGAATCTTTTTGTTCACAGGTAAATTGATGTGTGGGGGGTTATCAAGGCTTTTTTGTAATTCAAATTAACCATTCCACTCCCCTCTCAGAAAAAAAGATCGTTAGACACAGAATGTTATTTTTTTTCCTAATGATGTTTAGAATTAGAATTGTGCAGGCTTCCTGTGACTGGCAATTTCTGCATTTTAATTCGTTCTTACAGTGTTTTTGCATTTTAAAGCCTAATTTTGAAAATTTGCCTAAACTAAAGGGGAGCAAAATGTAATTCCATTTCTCCTTACAACTATTGTCTGCGCCACTGTCAGATTGAACTGCCGACAGGGTAGTGCCATTGAATTGGAGATGAGAGAGAAAAAAACCACCACCCTCTCCATTTATTTTACTTTCAGTGAAAAAAGCCAAAACCCAAGACCTGGATCTATGCATAAACCACACTGAAAAAATCACACACTCCCATCTCCTCCACTTTATAGTTCCCTGCGTAAGAGGAAGAGGGAAGGAGTGTGCACACTTGCATGTATGGGGGGCAGGAGGGGGAACTGGTGCCTAATAAGAGTAAGTGCAAGTCATTTCTGTGAATGATGAGATTTCTTGTCCTCTCAAAAAGTGTCTCTGTCACAGCTCCTCATTTATTTCCTAACTACATAGGAAATTAATGGCTGACATTGTCAGTGAAGAGTTTTGGCACAGAATGACAAATGGCTGAGCTGAGAAGGGACCTCTGGAGATCATTTCGTCCAAGCCCCTGCTTTCATCAAGATCACAGATGAACCAAAACTGGAAGTCTGACAACCTGATGGTTGTCAGAAAGGGCAGGTTGCTCAGGACATTGTCTGGTTTTGAATATCCTCATGGATGGAGTCTCCACGAGCTTTTCTGGGCAAGTATTTGATCATCCCCACTGTGAAAAAAGAAGTGGGCTTTTTTATGTTTAAATGGAGTTTCCTTTACTTCAGTTTGTGCCCATTACCCCTCTTCTTGTCAGTGTGCACCACTATGAAAAGTTCTGCTTCCTTTTCTTTAGTCCTCTCAGTCAGGTATTTACATAGAAAGATCTCGCAGAGCCTTCCCTCCTCTGGGCCGAGCAGTCTCACCTTTCTCAGCCTCTCCTCTTCCCTCAGGTGCTCCAACCCCTTCATTGCCTTTGTGGCATTGTGCTGACCCCTCTGCAATGTCCCCACTTGCACTGGGGAGCCCAGCTGTGGACCCAGCACTCCAGACCCCCCTCATCAGGGCAGAACAGAGCGAAAGGGTCACTTCACTTGGTGTGCTGGCAATGCTCTTCCCAATGCACTCCAGGACACTGTGGGCTTTCCTTGCTGCAAGAGCACATTGATGGCTGATGGTCAGCTTGTGCCTTCCAGGACCCCCAGGCCTGTTTTGCCAGGCTGTTTTCCAATAGTTTTTCCTCCCCAGTGGCAGGACTTGACATTTCCCTTTCTTTAATTTCATGAGGTTCCTGTCACTGGTTTCCTCCCTTACCTGCTGGATGTACACCCACTGCACACAGGGTGGTGTGAGCTCCTCCCAGCCGTGCACAGTGATGACTTCCAGTCTTGCTTTCCAGGACATTACATCAAATCCTGCAGCCACCAGATGTATGCATGCCTACTGCAAAGGCTGTCATGGGAGGGGCCTGTAGGTGGGGTATTGTGACACTATAGCACGCAAACACATGAATCAGGTATTCATTTTACCCAAATGACATGCGTGGCACTGGCAGGGGCAGTAGGGGAGGTGGGCAGGAATTTGCAGCTGACCTAGGAGTTCCTACCAGAAGAAGTGTAGCCAGCAAGGCAACATGCAATGTGGAAATTTTAACCCTGAAGCAATGTTCTGCTACAAACAAGTGAGCAAATCTCTTGCTACTCTGTGTATGCATGCATTTTTGTTAATTTCCATCTTAGAACACATGTCAGATCTTACTCTCTTGTAACGCATTCCATTTGAACCGTATCACTCGCATTTATAAATACGTCATCTGAAGTGGTGAAATGCCAGGGGACGGCTCTATTGCCACATCATTCATTGGACATAAATATTCCGAAGCTGAGTGTCACTAGCCACATTCCTAGTTGAGAAAGTTGTCCAATATAAACATTTGGTTGGTAAATAAATAAGGCATAAACATCTTCGAATGTTGCCTGCTGTCAATAGCAGCTTAGGTTAAATGCAAACTCTCTGTGTTTCCAGTATATTTGTGGCATTATGATTAAACCAGAATGCTCTCATTTGCTTAGCTCATCTTCTAGAGTAAAGGTTGCCATCACTGAAAACCTGCAGTCTTTGCTTAAGACAAAAATCTGTAAAGATAACTGAGAGTTATCCTCTGGATTTTTGTTTGCTTCTTTGGAAGTGTGAGGTTTGGTGGGTGTTTTGCTGAAGCAGAGAGGTAAAGCAATGAAACAAAGCTAAGGGTCTATCCTATATTTTGAATATATAGACAAACAGAGGCATTCTTTGTGCACCACAGTAACACTTGTATGAATACAGTAAGCATCTTGCCACTGTTTTAAAAAGTTACACAAGCCATTATCTACACAATACACTAAACAACTACATTTCATTTATGATTCCTGAAGATTAAGGCAGAATTACAGCACATATTTGGCTGGCAAAGATCAGTTGGTCAAAGGTTTCTTGTCTTCAACCAACAAAACAGAACTGTAAAAAGAAAAATAGTTTATAAGAAGATATGCTATTAAAAGCACGCTTTGGCCAGCACAGCTGTGTATACTCAGGGGAGTGCTGGGGAAGCTGGAAAAAGTCTTGGCAGTGCTGCAACTTTGCCTATGTAAAAGCACAGCACTGCAATGTGAAGGCATTTACCATCATAACACACTGATACAACTATTCCCACCTAGTACAGATCTGTCCTGAAATGGAACTAAACACAAGTGCAGCTTAGCATGACAGGAAGATGTTAGGTACATACAGGAGATATCTGGTGACTCATGGGTTCACACAATCAACACCAGGGATGATCTTTGCAACATGAAAAATGACACAAACTCCTTTTGCAAGAGGCTGATGAACAGGAGAGCAGAGAGCTGCCAGCTCTGCCGAGTCACACTGAAACAGAGCAGCCTGCCTAGGCTGAGCTGAGCATCCCATTCCAGTCCTGTAAGCCAGTGCAGCATTTATTTGCAGCAGGACAAAATGGAACCAGGGCTTTGGGGAAGGGAAAGAAGGGAAGATGATAACTGCATCAGCAATGCAATTCTCTTTTCGACACTAATTTATGATTCTGCAGGAGCCAACCAGAGCGCATTATGTGTACCCTCATGATACTGATGTTTCCTCTCAGTAGGATCCTGCTTTTCAGGAGTTTTGATCAGTTCACATTGTCCAGAGATGAATCTTATCAATTGTGCTTCAATCCTGTTCTATAAGTGGGCGCATACACACACACAGAGGAAGAGTGGTCTAATATTACAGACACTATCCAAGGCTACAGTTCTTGTTTGTCTCTTGAGACTTCTGATTTCACAAAGGTCATTAACTGGGTATGGGTGAACACAAGGGGAAATAAACCTCCACCCTCCACCATGGTGAGGAAAGGAAAAGGAAAAGTTGTCAGCTGCTCATCCATACAGATAGGTTAAACTGTTAAAGATACACTGCCAATGTAGTGTGCAATCAATCATATTTCAATCATTGACATTTTGGGCCAGACCCAATACTCTGCACTTCTGCCATGCTTGACACAATGTCACCCTGATATCACTTGTCTCCTTCTTTCACAGAATGTATTGTCATCATTTTTACTATAACAGCACAATTTTTGAGGAAAACGAAGTTCTACCTCCTAGAAGCATCTCATATTTAAATGAAATACATCTCACAGGAGAACTGGATGCTCAGCTACCATGGTTTCTTTTCACCAGACATTTTTCTGCAACTACATGCACAAAAGAAAATTTTCCAAAACAACAACATTTCCACTTTGCTCTTCCATGGAACTAGGAGCCTTCCTGCCTGTTTTTCCCTGAAGATTTTCTGAGTTCAGCATATTCGTGCAAGAGTTACTCCTTCTATCTTCTCTCTTTCTAGAATCTAAAGTGATTTCATTAGTTAATGTGGAAAGGAAGGCTGAAACTCCTTGCCCCACTCATACCACTGCTTAAACACAAAACTTTTGAGGATCGACCTCATCTTTCCAAACCAATCAGTGGTAAAATATGGTCAGAAAGTATTTTCCAAGTACCAAAATCGGTGAAGACTTTAAAAACTGAAAACAGTGCATTTCATAATAACTCAGGAGCCTTCATGATTAAGAGGCCACACACTAATACATTTGCTGTTTTTTGTTCTGCCTCATTGCTCTTGGGCAAACACTCTCAGCTTCCATGACCAGCAGAGGAATCAACAGGGGAGGCAAATCCTTTCTGCAGGGAGGCAGGATCCTGCAACACTCAGAGGCTGCTTCCATGGCCTACTCATGCAGGGAAAAAGAGGAGTTTTCCTCTTTCTGTGAAAGACACCAGGCCAAGATGACACTCTTCCCTAAAACCCACCCAGTTTAAACTCACATTGCCCAGCCCTCATCTCTTACTGTTGCCATGCCCTGGTTAATGCAAAACTCAACTGAAAACACATGATATTGAGAAGACTTTAAACATATGCATGTAAGCACAGCAAGCACAGTTCATGTGGAGGTCTTCCACAAGGTTACTGTCCCCTCAGCGATATTGTGGGACAGTGAAATTTATAGCTGGTCCAAGCACAAAAGTTCACATTGCTGCTTTACATTTAACAACCTAGTAAGCTCAGACAAGGAAAAAACTTCCACTTACCCTTGATCCTGACAGAGAGCTTACATGAGCCCACCACTGCAGCTGCTTCAACGGAGAAGGTTTAATTTTGCTGAAAATCCTTTCCTGCCCTCTTGCCTTCCAAATCAATATGTCGTAGTGAGTTATTTCATTAAGTACTCCTCATGCTCTGTACACAGCTCGTCTTTGAGGACAACCTTTAGATATACCTGCTGCCTGCAGTGCTGCTAGTGAAAGGACACCTGGCATTTTGTAATGGGGATATGCCATGGGGGATCTTCATAAATATATATTACAATTGCTCCTGTTACTAAGGAAAGAAAATTGTCTTTTGATCCTTAGTGAGACATATTTGTTCCCTTCCCTCCTTCCCTTCCAGGCTGACCTCCTGCATACAGACAGGCATGAAGACAACCACAAGTGACAATGAGACAAATTTCATTTTGTTGTGAACTGCTTTTTCAATTATTTTTCTCCTCTCTATTTCTCCTGGCTGACCCAGACCAGGCTGTTGCTCTGACGGGGTTTCCTAACCTCCAGATTAAAATATGCAAATTATTATCTCCCCTTCCACTTGGAGCTGTGTCAGCTACAATGTAAATACAAAGAAATGTTTGATTTGGGTTTGTGTAAGAACAGAGTTACTTACTTTTGTCATCTTGAATAACGAACCCAATTTGACATGACATAATCAATGTTCAGGTACAATATAGATCACAGAGCACTTCATGTTCTCTGAGGCAGTTGCTGTTAAAAAAAAAATCAAACAAGTTCTGAAAATCTTGAACACCTACTTCTTTCTACCTTACATCTCCCACCCTCAAATTCATATTAAGTAAATTATGGTACAACAATGGAAAGAAAAGCAGATGCAACTCATCAAGTTTTGCACTTCCTACAGATGATTCATGTTAAAGGCTTTGGACTGATATTAATGATAATTAGCTTAAGATTTTACAAATAAGTTATTTCCAAAATGTATGGATATATTCCAGTGTTTAATCACTGTAAAGCTAAATTTGGCTGATACTTTTAAACTACAGAATTATACTACACAAAGAATGGCTCTGTGCAGGGATTTTCGTTTCTAATACCTCCTGGGTTTTAACTGAATCCAAAAAATCCTGTTCAGTAGTATCATCATTAATGATGGTACAAGAGGTATCTCCAAGTACACAGAGATATAAATATACAGTGTTGAAGGAGAACTCTACATATGAATTCCTTTCTGTCCCATAAGAGCTGAGAAGCTGCAATTTCATAAAGGTGATCCTACATAATTGATATAATTTTATCAACATGTGACATGGAAGGTGCACTGCTTGAAACAAAATGCATGTGTTTGTAGGAGCCTGAGCAAGAGTAAATACAGGTAGCCAGAAGTCCCAGTAATTTCCCCAAATACCTGGGGAAGGCTGCATTTACAAAAAAGCCCGCTTCTAGCCTGTTACACCTTGGCAGCCCCTAGCTAATATAGATGTCTTATTAAAAACATGACTACCTTCACAGTATTTCCTCAGATTTCATTTCACCCTTTGGTATATCTACAAACTGAGAAGTTTCTGAAACTTTGTAATGTGGTAACTTTGACAAGATCTCATTAAAAATCTCTAAAGTATTGTAAAGACCATTTCAAGCAGCTGGGCTACAGCATGTTAAAAAACTGCATGTTACCACTATTTCAGCTGTGATGTGGGCCTGCACTGTCAGTCCAAACCAGGGAGAAGTAAAAATGCTGCAACAATGTGTCCCCAGCTCCTTTTATTAGACTCTGAATGTTCCCATTGTGCAAAATCTTTTACTCAATTACAAACATGCAGCAGAAGGTGCCATACTTGTTTAAACTACAATGAATTAGTTACTTGCAATGGTATAACAGAAATTCATAGAAGCATAGGATATTTAGGGTGGAAGGGTTCTTTAAGGTCCTTTAGTCCAGCTGTTAACCCAGCACATGGTTTAACCCATCCACCACTAAACCAGAGTACATCTTTACAATCTCTCCAGTGATGGTGACCCAACCTCTTTCCTGGGCAGCCTCTTCCAGAGCTTGGCAACACTTTCAGTGCAGAAATTTTTCCTAAAATCCAAACTGAACCTCCTCTGGCACAGCCTGTGAGCACATCCCCTTGCCTTGTTACTTGGCATTTGCAAGAAGAAGCCGACCCCCACCTGGCTACAAACTCCTCTGTGGTGGTTGTAGAGCAATAAGGTCTCTCCTGAGCATCCTTTTTCTCCAGGCTAAACAATCACAGCTCCTTCAGCTACTTCTCATCAGACTTGTGCTCCAGGCACCTCATCAGCTTCATTTCCCTTCTCTGGACATGCTCCAGCACCTCAATGTCCTTCTTGCAGTGAGAGGCCAAAATTGAACAGGATTCAAGGTGCCACCTCACCAGTGCCAAGCACAGGGGGATGTTCACTGCCTTGGTCCTGCTGGCCACTCTGTTTCTGATACAAGCCCTGATGCCGTTGGCCTTTTTGACCACCTGGGCACACTGATGGCTCGAGTTCAGCAGCTGCCAACCAGCACTCAGGTCCTTTTCTGCCAGGCAGACTTCCAGCCACTCTGCCCCATGCCTGTGTTGATGCATGGGTTGTTGTGGCCCAAGTGCAGCACCCAACACTTGGCCTTGCTGGACCTCCTACTGCTGGCTTTGTCCATTGATCCAGCCTGGCCAGATCCCTCTGCAGAGGAATCCCAGTTCAGGAAACCCCGCAGTGCACAGTGCTAAAGCACCCCACTGCAGACTGTGGTGGCACTGGAGCCGTTCACCTCAGCTACCCAATTGTCTAACACAAAAAGAGACTCGTGTGATTTCAGCTGCTTTGGAGCTGAGTGAATTAGGGCCTGGTAATTATGCCTCTAGGAAGGGATTCTGTTCTCCGTGACAGACTCTCTGTGCAACCATAACCACATCACATGGAGCTGCATACACAAAATTTACATTGGCCAAAAAACCCCAGCATAAACCAAATTTGGTACGTAAGCCCAAACAAACGTTCCCTTGGTGGTGCAGCTGAACACTTGAAAGGCTGCAGGCTTTCACACTGGAGCCACCGAAGTAAATCACATCCCTTTGTGTGTGCCCACAGGCCAATCCAGCCAAGCTGCAAATCTTTCAACCTGTCTCCTCCCCATGCCTGGTACTTCACAAATTAACCTCATGTCATGTCTCTTTCTATGTACACAAGAGTATTTTAATTTGTAATTCCTGTTCTTAGTAGGGAGATGAAACTAGCTACTCAGTCTTTGTTAGAGGAAAAAAGGTCACTCAGGGATTCATACTCACAGAAATAATTTGAGTAGTTCAGTCCAAAAACCTATTTCAGTCCTAAAATCCCAGCTTGATCCACACACCTGTCAGCCCCACTCCCAAGACAATGTCTAAATCTGAAAAAAGTAAATAAAATGAACACATCTACCCTCAGTGTTCCTTGCTGGTTTAAGCAGCCTTTCCTTCATGCCATCTCTAGATGGAAAATGTACTTGCTGTTCACTCTACATGGAATCTCGATGTCTGAATTATCAAATCTATTTGTGAACAGGGTATGCCAAGTCTTCAACCACTCTAGGTGTTGCTCCCTGAAACACTCCCGTGTGCCCACAAGCCACATCCATACACACAACACACACCTTCAATTTCATGGTGCACAAACATTTCAGTATCTGGCAGCAACAAAATCCTCCCAGTTCTTTCAGAATTTTTGAACAGAAAGAAATTACACTCAAAAATAATCCTGAGACCAAAAGGGCAGAAAAGAGATGCCCAGAAAAGTGAACAAAATGCTACGTAACTCTACAGGGGGCTGTCCCCAAACAGGTGTGCATAACCCAGTCTGTGCCCCCTGGACCTGTTTGGCATTGAGGAGCTTGGCCACAACATCACTGATCTTCCTTGTTCTCGTCCCTCTCAGTCCTTGCTCTCCCCTCCATCCCTTCTGGGGAGGCTGGCACTCCCTCTGTGAGCGAGTCGTGTCCAATACACCAGCCCTTTCTGCAGCTGCTCAGCTGAGCCCAGCCAGGAACTAGGAATTTAATGTCTCTTAGCATTTAGTCAACAGATTGTTAGAATTATTTGTTAAAACCATGAAGGATTACAGTCACAGCAGTAAGGTAAAGAAAAAAAGATTTAGTGTCTTCTTACCAATCCCTCAGCCTTTTACTTCATATAAATAATACTGCCTGGGATTTTTTATTAACTACAGCACTCTATTTAAAATCTTTAAGTCTGGAACACCCATTTTAGAGAAAATTTCAATTTGAACTTGGTTACAATCTACTTGCTAGATTAATCTTGCAAACTTGTAATGGGTATATTAATTAGACATCATTAATAACTCCAGTATCAGCCATGAATTTCTGTTGTCTCTTAAACTAAATATGATTAACTCCACTCACCCTCAAGGGCATAATTCTGAAAAAATTATCAAGTAGGAGAGTATAACCTATTATAGTATTAAAAGTTTTGTTTTGTTTGATTTAATGCACAGGACCAGACCAGCCTAAGAAGCACCTGAAACCTCATGCATTTTACACCAATATCCTTGTGGGATTGAAGAAAGCAATCAATTGAAAATAAAGCAATCAATTGAAAATAGCTTAAAATGCCAAATTTTCAGCTGCTTTTCCTATATTTTAAGGCAATTTATCTGAAAGAGAACTATCTCACCTCAAATGGATCTTCTTTAACTATAAGAGTGTGCCTTGAAATACTGCAAAAGCGCTACTGAAATCTTTAATACCATGGTTGACCAAGTACACAGAAAACAATTGTAAAAAATGCCATTAAATGTTTCCATTAAATGTGCACAGCAGAGGACAACCCTCGAGCATATCTGTCAGGCAGGTAGCAGCAATGCCATTGCACAGGATCACTCATCTCTCACTCTCTCCAAACACCACCAAAGAGCCTCATGACTCCCATCTGCTCTTGAAATACTCAGACATTCCCCATGATCTAGCTCCAGTTCTCACCATCTTTCCCAAGGACTTCCATTATAAGCACAGTGTAACCACAGATGCCTTTCTTGTTTTCATAGCATCAGACCTTCTGTGCCCCGTTCTTTCACTTGTCCTGACAGAACCACTTCACATTTGAAGACATTAAGTAATTTACAGAAAGCAGCTCAGCAAAACAGAGCGCTTGCAGTGCATGAGGCCCTTATGGAGACTGCTGCTCAGCTGAAGGATGGTAAGTCACCTGTTGCTCTTCCTGCCAGCACATTCCCCACAATGCAGGGAGCACTGTCTCTTTACTCATAGATTGTTTAGTCCATGGCATGCCATTAAACCCTATGTAATCAGATTTAGAGCTAAATATTCAGGCCCATGTGAGAGAGTTGCCACAATCCCATGCATCTTCTCAATTGTTTACACTCCTGTCTGCTGCTTCCATATGACCTACCAGTCCCCAGCGCTCAATCAAAGGGAGGTGAACACAACAAAGCGCTCACTGTACAGGGGAGATGATGAATCAAACTTCTGTCACACAACCACTCCCAAAGGGAGCAGTCACAGAGTGATCAATCAGTGCTTTGTCAAATGGACCCCTTGTCCTCTCAGCCCCAACTCTTCTGATTGTTTTCTGTTAAATATCTGAGACAAAGAACTGCTGACCTCAACTTTCAAACTTCAACTTTCAGCATCGATCAACAGTAAATAATGGATAAACCCTTGACAATACATTTCCATGCTATATCCATTTTTTGCAGCTGGTGTATCGAGTCACAAGGATGCAACTCTGTCCACAGAGACTACAGAGGTCTTTGAAGTTCCTTTAAATTGAAAGCAATCCAGAACTTTACAGACTTAAATCATCTTCTGACTGGTAGGGATACCAGACAGTTGCCAAACAATGTCTGGGACCATTTATATAATTTTAGGCAATCCACAACACAGCTCTCAAGCTTTCAGAGAATTAATTAATTCAAGATAATATAGTTAACTCAGAGCTGAGAAAGAAATTGCATTTGTTGAGTGTGTTATGATTTCCCAGGATACTGGGAAATCAGTGGGCAAGAAGCTAAAGCTTATTTTGGATGAGGCAAGATGTAAAGCAAATGCCTTCTTATAAAATAATTCAGTGAATAACTAGTGCAGCTATTTAAATATTTAAGTCTGGGAATCAGCTGTGGGAAGAATGGGGAGAAAGAGATCTTTACATTTTTCTATGTTTTAACTTTTTTTGCTGTAGGTATTTTTCATATTGCACATCTTCTAGTGACATCCAGGTGTTTCACCATTTTAAAAAGAAATACCAAGTCCTCAAAATCCGATCCCTTCCCTCTTGAGCCCAGTACCATGAGAGAGTGGGGAATACTTCCTTGCCTTTTCTCACAGCGCAGAGCTTCACGTTTTTAGCAAGTTCTCCTCTTTTCAGTAACAAAACCCAACCTCTTTGGCAGCTTTCCTCCCTGGTACGAACCTCATTTTCAGCAGGCAAGTGTCCATCCAGACAGAAGTTCCTTATTTCTTATGCTAATACTGAACCTCTACAAGCTGACAACAGGGAGCTTTTTTTTTTTTAATATGTTAGATTTTTGGGAAACATAGCCTAGTGTCATGCACCAGGACCTCAGGCTTACATCATGGAGGAACTTGGCTTAGTAATTCCTGATGTTGGCTCATCACTGCTAAACTGTAAATGGATATCTCCTGTCTGGCTGGGTGCCCAGGCAGCTTTCTTCTAAATTCTTAATCCCACTTAAACAACATGTTCTTAATAGAAACAAGTGGTGGTTTCCATACAGTATCTAAGTAACTGAATAAAGCACAGCTACCACCAATTACCTTCTCTTCAGCATGACTTGCCTAAATGCTGGGGACTAGAGGCTATCTGACAGCTCTGTTTCTGATGCTGCTGCTTCTGCTTTTTTCAAGGAGCTCTTCAGCTCTCTCCCTCAGACAGTCAGTAACAAAGTCATATTCTGCACCACACATATTGGTGTAATAATCTTAGCTTGGCCTCCACTAATCACATCAATCCCACCACTGAAGACACCCTAATCCACGAAATCACAGAATCACAGACCATGCCAAGTTGGAAGGGACCCACAAGGATCATCAAGTCCAGCTCCTACCCCTGCCCAGGCCCACCCCCAGGAATTACTCCCTGTCCCCCAGAACATCATCCAAACCCTCCTGGAGCTCTGGCAGCCTTGGGGCTGTGCCCACTGCCCTGGGGAGCCTGATCAGTGCCCACCACCCTCTGGGGGAAGAGCCTTTTCCTGAGATCCCACCGAACCTGCCCTGACACAGCTCCAGCCATGCCCTGGGTGCTGTCCCTGGTCCCCCCAGAGCAGAGATCAGTGCCTGCCCCTCCTCTGCCCCTCCCCAGGAAGTTGTACCTGCAATGAGGTCTCCCCTCAGTCTCCTCTTCTCCAGCTGAACACCCCAAGTGTCCTCAGTGTCTTCACACGCTTCCCCTCCAGACCCTGAACCATCCTCATTGCCCTCCTTTGGACGCTTTCCAATAGTTTGATATCTTTCTTAGATTGCAGTGACCAAAACTGAACACAATATTCAACGTGAGACCTCACCAGTGCAATTAAAAATGTTTTGTACCAGAAAAAAAACAAATAGCACATCAGACAAGGTATGTAGCCAGTAAGGAAGAACACAAAAGAAGGGTTCAGTTCTGCAGTGGGTAAGTATATACATCAGAGAGGCTGAACACCACTTGATGAGAGAAGCCAAGCACATACCCAATAAAAAAGAAATACAGTCCTCCTGCCACAAATATACCTCTTTTCAGCTTGTTCTTTCACTGATAAAATACATAAATACATAATGGCATTTCTGAGCTATAAAACCCCCCAAACTCCTCTTATCCATATCATTTGCAAGCAATAAAATGGGGAGCCAACTTTCCCAATCTATTTTAAGACTTCCTAAGGTATTTCAGACATGGAAGGTGGGGGAAAAGAGTCCATGTGTAGAAAGTTTCATTCTTCTCCGTGGCACAGCTTATAGCCACAGTTGTTAGGATACCCTAACTTGTTTATAACTAAATGTTTATTTGTACACTAAAACAATGCACTAAGCCTTGATCACAGTTGCACTGGTGAATTCTGCTAGCAAGCACCTCAGCTGTAATTCCAGGGCACCTGATTTGCGACATTAATCTTCAGAAAGAGTAACCCATCCTTAAACTCCTGAATAAGCTCTCTTTACTTCCATGGTTAATGGATTGCGTAAATACACATCCCTGAGTGATTTCTTTAATCAGGGCCTTGTTTTCTTTAGGGAGAGGCCCTGAAGCATTCCCATACAACCAGTTTGTTTCCTTTTTCTCTCAGCTGTAAATGTGAAGGACGTCCAGGTCTCCTGGACAAGCACTGCTGGCATCATCTGAGACATGCTGTATGGACACAAAAGGGACTAGGGAAGGTTCATGACACTGGAGAACTGAAACAGTGCAATCTCCTAGTCAAAGAAGATTTCCAGAAGGTGATCAACAAACCAAAATATGTTTTTAAACCATAAATATGTTTTTAACAAGAACTCTCCTTCCAGTTTCAACACAGTATGCATTCATTCCCTTCTTTGTTACAGTAATTACTGCCTATTGAACATGAGAAGTTGTGTTAAATAAAGCAGTTACTCACCTATTTACCTGCAAAGAAATAATAAAGAAAAGCTTACAGAGACAGGTTTAGCTCTAAAGTTTGTGTCAAAGTGAGGAAAGAATAGAAAGAGACTTTAACCAGAATGTGGGAGAATGTGTATATATGAAGGCTGCAAATATTTCAGTCGAGTGGATTTTATTTTGCATTCCATCTGGTTCCATGTATATGATAATTGAAGGGAAATGGTGATAGAAAATAAAGCACTTTCCCATGCTGTGTCTAAAGCTTTTTTTATGACAAAGTGTCATCATGTCTCAAGAGTACCAAAAATACTGGTGAAAGTCATGTTAATTTTTAAAAACAAATATGCTTGAGAACTGGTTGTAGCTGGATGTAATTTTGAATTAGAGCAGGTCACCAAAATAAGTTTCATTGTGCTGTACCCAGGAGAGTTTGCATTAGGGTCTTCAGGAAAAATAGAGTAAAATATTTTCAAATCTCTTACTAAAATATTTTTAAATATTTTAGCTAAAACACCCTCTCTGTGTGAAAGACTGGCCACATCACTTGTTACTGCCACCAGAGACATAAATATACTTCCTGAGAACAAGAACTAATCTCTGCTCTCACACCAACAGCTGCACCTTTCTTTTAAAAGTGAAAATAGGCTTGGCCCTTACTAGGAAAAGAAAGGATTGTGTAAAACTGTGGAGAGGAAAGCAAGCAATTAAGGGAAGCACAAAAGGGAAAAATGGACCCCAGAAAACTTTCTCACTTTTTCTCCAGCTGACACTGCCCAGTCAGGAAGTTTCTTCCATTCTCCCTGACCTGGCTGTGATTGAAATAAGAACCTGTCCCCATATACTGAAATACTCCATTGCCCTCCTATCCAATGCTCTACCCAGTTGTCATGTATCTACATCAATGTATATATCTGTACACCAGGTATGTATTCAGTCCTAATCAAAGCAGGCAGCTTTAATTGCTCCATTTCCCTGCATTTTACTGGGACATTTCTAGTCCCTTTTACCTTGGATCTGGACACTCCATTGCCTTCAGTTTACTTGCAAATTGGGACAAATTTTTTTAAGAAGAAAATCCTCAATAAAATATTAAAAACTGACATTATACTCCCATTAGTCACAACAAAGACTAAGTCAGGTAATTAAGAGATTGCTATTTTATCATTCCAGTTCATTAGTTTTAAACCCCAATCTTGATACTTTGCAGATTTCATTCTGTTAGCAAATACATTCAGACACTATTTTATAAATTTCCACTGTGTTTGGACTCCAGAGGTCTCTATTCCCACCAAAGAATTCTCACAAGATTCCTATTATCTCATTTTCCCTTTTTTTTTGGACTTGCACTTTGACCCTGGCATTCTCAAAAGGACACTTCACTTTTTACATTAGGCTTCCACCACTGACTGGTTTTCTAAACAATAAAATAGAATAACTTGCAGTCCATACTTGTCCAGAGTCCCAGAGACAGGCTCCACAAGCCAAATATATACAGTGGGAAAGTATAATTTAAAATGTTCCAGACTAAACATTTTAAAATCAGACAAAATAAATATTTCAAAGCACTAACCTGAAAACTATTGCTTGCTGATTCTGGAGCTTGATGTTGTTACTGCTATAGCTCCTTGTTAAAAGATCATGAATTTTTAATGTGTTCTGACATCCTACAGATAGCACAAGCAGTGTACATTGGCTCACAAATTATTTGCCGTCCTTCACCACAACCTACAGTATCCAGTACTGCACCTTTGAAATTAGGGCATTCTGCAGTTAATAGAAAGCCTGCCTTTGCTAGGATCAGTGACTGACTCTTTTATGCACACTATTTTGAATGAGTACGTTTTCCTATATGAAATGAGCATACCAGGCTCAGGATAGCAGTCATAACAAGAATTCTGAATATTATCACTCCCTGGATAAAGCTGATGGGTGCGGTGGGGATTACCCTGGTATGAGGAAACTGCAGAGAGCACGAGGAGGCGCTGCCACCTCAAGGGCCCTTGGGCCCTTGTCCCCTGCAGGGCAGAAGGGTGTGCTGAGGAACGGAGGAAGGAGCGAGGCAGGCAGGGCACCTGGGGGGTAAATCAGCCACACTGCTGAGACACTGCTCATAGCCTTTCCTCACTCCCAACGCCAGCCCTGCAGAGCCAGGCTGTAAGAGGGTAGATGAAGTAAGGACTCATAGCGGGACAGGTTCCCCCTCTGCAATAAGATATTGCTGCCACTTTCAGCATTTCCCAAACCTCTGTGCCTCTACCTTTGTGGACAAGCTCTCACCAAACTCAGAAAGCAACATAAACATTATCAAAATACAGATGGTATCTACTATATTCACCAGACTTTCTCTCCAGAGGTTTTTTTGCTGTTGTTGTTTTTTGGGGGGTTTTGTTTGGGGTTTTTTGTTTGTTTGTTTTTGAGGGATGAATATGATATTAGCTGTTGGATTAAACTCAGTAGGGTATTCAGCTCTACAGGCAACTTAATAATTTAGCATCACTTAACCTTCAGCATGAAGATCTGACTATATCTGACGCAGAAGCATCCATGATATCAAACATGAAAAGAGATTGTCTAGGGCCTGTACCTCAAGCAAATCACCTGCCTGAGTGCTAAAACCAGTAGTGCAGATAAGGAAGTATCAAAGCGGGATCTATTATTCTAACAGAAAAAAATGAGATTTCTATTTTAAAAGAAAAGAATGTCTTGTAGCTCAGGAGCCCAAGGAAAGCCCTGATAAAAATATCTTGCAATTACATTTCTGTAGAAGTCAGTTTCACATGGTTTCATGTTCAAGTAAGAAGTTTGTCTGGTCTTTGTGGCACAAAGAAGTAAACTGAGATGTCACACAAACTCTTCCTAGAGCCTTCCGAAGGACCTGAAGGAGTCAAACTTCTCCTCTGGCCAATGGGACCACCTGTAGGCTGGCCCCTGTATGGGCAGGTTCTTGCATCAGTGATCACAGGTTAATGAGATGCACTGTGATGCTGAATGTTACAGTTTATAAAAGTAAGGTCTATGAGTGCATCCAAATAAAAAATCATGTGTCATTAAACATCAGTTTTGTGATTTAATAGCATGAGAATAATAAAAATCAATCCATTATTTCGATGGATGCTTTAGTGAATACTGACCCTTACTTGTTTTAACATACTAATACTTCTTAATAGCAAGTGTATATGTTATCTTTCTTTTCCCATATGGGAAATTTTCAATAAGCCCAAATTCTTCTGGTATGAGCAGCACTTACTGCCTTGCTTTCTCAAATGCAAAAGGCATTATCTAAATTACATATTGCAAATAAATGACAAGAAGAAACATGCAACATGGACTTGTCCTTAGTTTTATGAGAAAACTGCAAACATGGTTTTCCACTGCACTGCCCAAAGCAAGTCAGCTGTACACACACCCAGTCACCCCCTGAGGACTGAGGGACTTAAAACCTCCAGCACTGCACAGGACACTCTTAGCATTAAGTTACAGACTCCTGAAAGGAAGCGGGATCAGCAATTGCTGCCTAGGTCAGGGAGGGAAATGCCACCCACTGCACCCCTCCATAGAGCACCGCACGCCTCGTCTGGTGATGTATTTGATCGGACCTGTCCTACACAGCAAGGACAGTGCAGAAGAGGGGCATGCCACAGAAACAGCCAACACCAAGTCACTTCCACCCGCATTAAATCCAGAGCCTGAACTCCTTGAGGTGCTGCTGCAGGGGCACTGATGCTGATTAGGCATGACACAGGAATAAAGCAGACACACTTGAGAACACTGAAAACTGCTCCTGTGCTCATGCTGGTGAGCCTGTACAGCTGCTCTGCAATGCTAAGTGATTATGGTGGTCCAGATCTGCACTAAAGAAAAGACCTTAACATCGTGCTCAGTCAAATAATGTAGACACTGCAAGGCCACTTAAACTACCCCCATGGTAAAGGAACCAGGTGGAGAGGGCTTGACTCAAGAGCAAACAATATCTACCTTTAAAAGAATCCATTTCAACTACCAAGGCAGAGAGTGGAAACAAGACTTACATTTTGAAAAGTGATATATCTCCACTTCTCACATGAAAAAGATCATGCAGGAGCAACCATACCTGGTATATTAACTTCTGGTAGCTCCCTCTTCCACCTTTCTGAAATATTCACAGAGTGCTAACCTGCCTTTTGTACATTGACTCTTCGAAAGGTCTGGAATGTCAGCCTAAGATTTTTTCCTTTTTTTCCCCCCAGAAAAACTGCATTTGAAGAATAAATTTCACCATCACTTGTTTCAAAGACAAATTATTTATTACATTTTGAAAATGAGGGGTAATCCTTCTATACCATTAGATTCACTGAGATGCAAGGACAGATCTGAAGGAGAAAAGGATTAATATGACCCTACAATTCCAGATGAGGTAGTAAAAGTCCATTTGTTTTAAGAAGTAACTGTGTGTCTGCTTTCCACATTCTTCTAATGAATATTTCATATGGGTTTCAATGCAATGCAAGGGTAGAGCATAATGTAGGTAGGTGTAATGGATACAGCATGGCACATTTCTGAGGAAAAGCCAAGTAGAAGTGGCCAAAGGGAAGAGGCAGTGCCCCTGTGGAACTTAAACAGCTCCAGGAAAATTAACAGTTCAGCAAGCTTTACTAAGTGCTATAAAATTCTCTCCTGTGTTGTTACTATCGAAATCTGTTTTCATGTTCTCCATCAGCCATTTCACTTTGTTGACTGAATGAGATGTTTTGCAGTCCTGAATAAAAAAGAAATCAAGACTCTACACTTGTTGTCTGTAGTTTCGGTGCATTCATGAAGGATTCCAGAGCATGCCATCCAAAAAGAGCACAGAAACCACTACATCCTATACAGTATAAAATCAAATGCAAAGTATTCTCTGCATTTGCCCTGCAACTCCTTTATTAAGCTGAAGCTGAGGCAAGGCAGAACTCAAAAGCACCCACCACTGAATGGAAGATGCACAAATGCAGCTGATACTTCTCTATTCAATATCAAAAGGAGGGGTGCTGTCCTTTGTCACTGTGGCTGCACGGTGACAGTGCACACTTGTCACCACATGTGCACTTATGGATCAGAGCACTGAGGCTGAAAGGACAGAGACGAGAAAACAACATTGCATGCAACACACCAGATACTCCAAGACTAAGAAGTCAGTTTGATGGGGAGGACATTTCATTTTCATGTCATATTTGAAGTATGGCCAGTTTCCTTCTAATTGCTAAGAATAAACTATGCTGCAATTTCAGTGAAAGCCTTTGGGCTTTTGTCATCTACAAATGTGTTTGAAATTTTCCACAATGAAGTTGGTATTTTGTCCTTCTATTTTGATTTTTTTAATTTTTAATTTGATTTTAAAAAAAAATAAGTAAAGCTGTTTCATTTTATGCTTTTAAGACTACTCAAAAGTCTTGCTCATGATATACATGAGATTGCACGAGAGAACACAAGGACAACTCAAAGTCCAAACTATTCCTGATGGAGATGAAATAGGTCGTTTTCCTAATCCATTTGCTCCGGCTCACATCCACACTGTAAGGCATGAATAGCAGGGTTCCTTGCACAAAGCACAAGGAATTGGCCTCAGCCTCTCTCCTGTGGACAATGGGATCTGTTGCAGTGAGTGATGGCAAACGTAGCAATATAACACTTTGTAGCTCCCACTCTTGAGCAAGGCAGGGAAGATAAAAAAATAATTCAGCCCTCGAGACATTTGCTGGGCTAATAATTTTTTCCCCTTTCCTTTTTCATAGCCCCAGCATAGTACTAGTAATGAGCTGTGATGCTGGTGCATAGTCCCCTGAACTCAAGAGTGGAGTCATCAGCCTTCTTGAGTGCACTTAAAAAAGGGAAAGAGGAAGAGAAACAAACAGTTGCCTTCAATAAACTGCCAACGTAAATGATTCATTATGCACAGCTTGTGAAGACAGTTGCTGTTCTGACATGGATGGCATTCATAAATACACAGGTACAGCTAAGGGGTGATGGATGTAGTCAGAATATTGTCCTTTGTAATTTCCATTCCCCTTTTTCATTATTCTTCATTTTTTACCTCTGACAGGGAGTTGTTTAAAGGCACACTCCTGTTGTAATCAGTAGTGTGAGTATACTCTACTGTGGAGATTTCATAGCAGGCTCCAGGCATGTTGGTTTGACTAGGATGAGATATGGGGTGTTTTTCCCCCCAGGCACTCTCTGCTTGGTGAGTTCCTCCTTTTCTAGACATTTTCTTGTTCAGACCCTGTACAGATAACAGTCTATGAGATGGGGTAATACAGGCCTGAACTTAAAATTAAGGTTCACAGATATATCAGTATGAGAGCCCTGTAGTCCAGTTATAACTGAACTCAGCTAAACTGGTTCTGAAGGAAAACTTTTCTGCAGGAAAATTTTCTTAATAATCCAACAGTTTGATCCTGGGCTGTAGTCTGTGTCTAGAATCTCAGAGCTTTAATGTTTCAGTGCCCTAAATGCAGAAATGTTCAAAGTATCTCCTTGAAAAGTAACCTGCCTGCATAAAAATACTTCACTATACCAAGTGTTGGAGGAACCATCACAGTTACAGAAACTCTGGATCTCTTTGAAAATGCTCTTATATATTTTGGGGCTCTTACGATTTTTCTTGTCTAGCCCTCCATTGCTCAGTTTTGTTCTCTGTGCCCTTGTAATCTTCAAAATCTATCATTGACATTCAGGGGATAAAGAGTAATATATTTAGGTTTCCAGCTGGTAGAGGTAAGATAAATTCTTATCAATATTCATTGAACACTGTCAGGTATCAAGAAATTCCAATTTCTCAGAACCCTTCTTGGTCCTATGTTCAGGTGACAGCCTCAAACATCTCTGTTACTTTTCTGGCTGCTCAAACACACTGGGATGAACTTCACACAGTCAGCATTTAGAAGTTAGCAGTGGGGTTTCTCCAAACTACAGCCACTGTTTCATGCATGGGGGAAAAATCAAACCATTATGCAGCATAAGAAATGATGGGACCCTGAAATATTTTTAAAGTCACTTTTTATTCACATGTCCAATTGTTCCCCATTAAGCACTTACTCCTCTCATCAGGCTAACTTATCATTGGTTTCAAGAAGGATCCAGGTTGCAGGTCTCTTTGCAGAGTATAATCAAAGCACAGTGAAAAGCAGTAAAGGACACAAATACATTTCAAAAAGCTACTTGTGTATTTAAAGCAAATTACAAGGATGGTATGTTCCAATTGAAGCTTCATAATTTTCTGTTGAGGAAAAAGAATTAGAAAGATTATCTGCTAACTTTCTGATTTTGATTGTTTCATGAGATAAAAAAAAAAAAAAAAAAAAAAAAAAACACCAAAAACTGTCTGTTTATTTGCAAGCATTTTTTTAACAGGGTTCCTTCAGAAATTATTATGGAATCTTTAAAGAAATAATGAATCATCTAGCCAAGCAAGAAAAAAAATTCTACAGAAAAAGTACAGCCAAAAGGTTTCTGACAACTACAGCAGTATGTTCATAATAATGTTAGAAAACCCCAAAAACCACAACCAACCAAAAATGGGAGATATATTTGAATACATTATTGTGCCTTGGCTTTAGCATTCAAGCTCAAGGATAAACAAGAACAAAAAAAAAATCCATATACAGATATACACTGCAAGCTAAAAAAGCAGTGGTATAAAATATAGTTGAGATGGTTAGCCAGAGCAGCATGAGAAAATACACTGCAGGGTGAAAAATAATGATTGACAAATACTAAGCACCAAAAGGACTGAGTGTAAAAGGGGAAAAACCAGAACTTGTTGACAAGTGAGAAGCAGTGAGAGGAGATGAGCTGAACATATTTCTTTTTAATGAGGTGTTAAGGAGACCATCTCTAGAGGTTGGATAATGACTGTGCTGATGAGTTGACCAGGGGTGTGAAAAAAGCTGAATAATATGACATTTGGGAAACTCAGGGGAGCAGTGAAACGTGAGGTGAGGGAGTTCCTGAGAAAAGAGGTGAAGTCCTTCTGCCACTTAGAGAACTGCCAGTGATGCCAGGACTGCAAGGGCTCAGCATCTCAGTCAGGTAACACTTTTCTAAAATGTAAGCACACTTTTAAAGAAAAAATCCTACCTTATACGAAATCCCTCACTCCCAGAGAAAACTTCTGAAGGTGCAAGTGCTCTGTTACCCTTCCTATCTCATATCTTGGTTAAGCAGCACAGCTGGCTGCACTACTCAGCTAAACCATACCAGAGTGGATGCAGAAGTGCCCTGGACAGCTCTCCTAAGGACAGAGGTACTCATCTGAAAGAGTCCTGGGACAATGTCAGATGTTCTAAATGCTCCACCAAAACAGATGACAGCATCAAAGCTATAAACACAAGGTAAGATTAGGAGTTTTCTACCTTCTGACCTTTACCAAGATCATTTCCAGCAGACAGTGGGGGATAGGACTTTCAGTTAAGTCAGTCTTCATATCCTAGCACTCAACTCAACAACAGAAGAGTGAGATGCACCTCTGTGGTTCATCTCTTGGATGTCTAACACTGTCACGTGTCTGTAGGAACGCTGGGCACCTCCTGGTTTTTCCTAGACATTGCCATTCTACCCTATATCTGTAACTGCAGCATTCCTCTGAGAAACTGGGGGTCAGTACCACACCAGAGCATGAGAGCAGTGGGACGGGGACAAGAACAAAAGGACCAGGCAGGGTTTGCTTCACTGCGTAGCTGAACTTTAAATAAATAAATAAATAGAGATCACCCCCGTGGGAACATTCTCATGAGAAAAGTAGCAGGCAGAAGCATTGTCAGGTTGCACAAAAAAAAAAAAAATAAATATATATATATATTTTAAATGTCTACAATAACTAGCAGTTGTGTGAAGGAACGTGACAGTGACAAAGGCAGAGGAAGTTTGTGGTGGGTGTTCAAGGATGGCAAGGAACAGGATATGTTTATGTGCAGAGATGCTAAATATAAACTCCAAGGTGCAGCAGAGATGAAAGACACCTCACCAACAGTATCTGCAGAAGGTCAGGATGCAGCATAAAAGCAGGGAAGAGACATAGGCCCCTATTCACACGAAACGGAGCAGAAAGGTTTTATGCCACTTCCTACAGCTTTGCTGGGCAAATGTATAAAAATACATAAAAGCTACCCATACAAACTAAAACCTCATTTGCACCAGAATCACAGGCAACACAAAATTAACAACTGGGGACCCAATGCAAAAGTATTACCCCATGTAATTAGTATTTTACAGAATAAACATGCTGATAAAGTCAGTGCAACAGTGTCTGACTCTGCTCATCAGAAGAGATGACTGGCCATATTAGGGGTTTGGACTGGTAATCTTTTTCTTGTGATGGAAGTGAAAAAGGTTCCAAGTTCTGAGAATGTCATCAGACACTGTCACAAAGTTTGAAGAAAGGGCTGTATAAGGTAAAATCTTAATTAAAATAGAGTTTGAGATGCTGCTGCAATGACGACCCAAATCATACAAACTTAGGATTGAATAAGAAATTTTTTAATTAAAAAAATTGAAATTTTCATGGCCTGTGCATTATATCATTGAATTAAAAACCAAACAACCAAAAACCAGCAGATATGGATTTTTCTGCCGCTAAAGGAAAGTCTGTCCATGTAAGTTCTTACACAATGGCTGGGCATGGAAATCCATGAAATCTCCTAAAGAGGGTTCTGGCCATATGATTTAGTTCTTTGTTTCCTTGCAGAAATGACCAGTCACAAACTCTTCATCAGCCTCTCAGTGCAGATACTTCCATTCATTACCTGCTGCAGTGCGGTTTTAATTCATCAAGCTGCAGGATATTTAATTCAGCAGATCATCAATTTCTGACCACAGTTCTTTTCAAGTCAATTTCCTGAGTGTTATTTTTCAGGTAAGAATCCAATGGTCCTTGTTTCAAGTGATTGTGACAGTGAAATCCATACAGAAAGCTCAAACATAGACAGTCTACCCTTAACTGCTTGTTTATCTCGAGCATCACAGCCACATTTAATCAATTGGCATTGATTTAAAATGCAAGGTAATCTCAAAGGAGAGAGTAGGGGAGTAGGGCAGGTATGGATTGGGGTGGGAATGACAACACAGTTCTGATCTAGTTTTACAGATGTCCTGAGCAGAAAGAAAGCACAGGGAGTTGGGGAATTACCAGGAAGAGCAAACCAATTCTTGTTGTTATTTCTGCTACTACCCCCATCTTGGCAGCTACAGACTATTAAAACCTACTAAAGGAGACTTTTCTGCTCTGTTCTGACACAAGTCTCTCCATGTCAGCTGGAGCTCCAGGCCAGCCATGCTCACTGTGCCTCTGGTGATACACAACAGAATCAACAAATTCAGAAGGCAGGAACAGCAGAATAAGAAGAGAGAGACGCTAAGGAAAAGAAAAAGAAAGAACTAAACACTAACCCAACAACAACAAAAACCAGAAGTTTTCAATTTCCATTTCAAATAGAAATACTCAATGCCCATAAAGCATGTCTTTACAGGCCAGCTGAAAAAAATATATGTTTTATTTTATTGCTATGCAATCACCAGAACATTCTGTGGCCAGAGGAGATTGCAGCACAAAGCAGATAGTGGGGAGCAGGAGTTTAGTAATAGTCCATAGTTTTAGAAGTGTTTTTTTTTACTGCTCTTAATCAGGAAGTAGAGACGGGCAGATGGGCTGCCTGTGATGAAAGGCAAGGAGAAACATCGAGCTTGCCGTTGCTCCTCAAACTGTTGTGCATATATCTGACAGCAACCAGCTTAGATAAAAGCAGAGCACAGGGGGATGAGAAAACAACCGACTCCAAAGCAGCAAGAGGAGATGTGTAAAGAGCTACAAGCTAACTAACACAGGGATATAAAATTGATATAGACCAAAGTCCCGAAACAGTGGAAGCCAGCAGTATCAAAGGCATTGTTTGTCTCAGAACTACAGAAGAAATGGAAACATTAAGGTGTGTCGTGAAAGAAAGAGATGTAATAAAGTATAAAGATGTAACATCGAGAGCCTCTTGCACAAAGATGCAAACACTCAACAGGGGAGAAAAGACATTTCTTGTGATCTCACTTGCATAAAAATTATTTAACCTAAAGAGACAGGTTTTGTCACAATAAAAAAGCAGTCCTGCCATTATGTATGGGTAGCAGAAGTGGAACTGGAATATCCTTTTTCCTGTCATCAGTTCTGGCATTTAACTCCAGGAACTGTTAAATATTAGAAACAGGCATCCCTGACCAGCTTTATTTTCCCCACTCCAGCCTGTGTGATCCAGATAAAGCCACTGGATTATTTGTATGCCAGTCATGCTCAGCCCAGGCCAGACAATCCTATAGAGAGCCTGAGAGAACTGGTAATTGCAAAAACCTTCTCTTGGATACTCCTCAGCATTCCCCCATCAGTGGGAGAGGCAGCTAAGCCAGAGGGCCCTTCCCAGGCCACCAAACCCAGTACCAGACAAAATACTGTGGATCTGACACTTCCATGGCTTCCTAGCACAGAACCCTGAAGGGATTCTTCTATTTCCTAAACAACAAGCAAGTCCAGCTAGGACAATCACAGTTCTAGTTTTCTAAACAAATTGTTTCTCCAGATGAAACATAGAATGCATAAAGCAAATATGTCAGTGGAAACGATCATCAAGGAGAGAAGAGCCCTTTCTTCTGAGAATAAACCATAAGCTTTAATAGATCAGCTGAGGGGTGGAGGAATAAAAAGCTTAGGAGTAACATATTCTACTCCTCCCCCTTTATTTTCTTCAAACTGTAAATCCTCTAGCCTTCTTTTACCTCACCTCCTGCTTGAATTTGCAGAAACTTCTGGCAACTCTTCACCAGTGTAAGAGCCACAGTGTCACTCAGCTGTCCCAACCCACGGCAGAACCATGCCCTGCCCTCCCTGCAGCTGACACAGCAATAAGGTGGCTGCAGAGGAGGGAACAAGAGGGATGGAAATGGCTCTGCTGAAGTCTGTAGTACCATGTCAGGAAGAGTTCAAACAGAGGATGTCAGCATGCCAATCAACATCCCAGCTTTAAAGTGAAATAAAGCTCCACATCTTCCATTCTCCCAGCACTTCTCATTTAAAAAAAAAAAAAAAAAAAAAAAAAACATTGTTCTGATACTTTCTATTTTGTTTGCACATATAGCAGAATTCCAGACAAATGAGAAAAGCGTGGTCTGCCTTCCAAGAGACAAATGGAAGCCTGGACACTTTAAAGCTGGCATGTTTTGTTTCTCCACCTGAAAGCTAAGTGAAAAATCCCCTTTTATATCCCAGCTGACCCACTTCTGCTGAAGGGACCCTAAATCATGAAAAACACACCTGTTGGGGGTTTTAAAGTTCCTTGTTGAAATTCTGAACCCTTTTTATAATACTTCAGATTGCCTGCATTTACACTAACCACACACACACAGAGAATGAGGACTGCAGTTAATAATTAAACAATTAAACCATTTTGAAGGGCAGATACGCTGTACATCAAGGTCATGCATTTAAATAACCAGGCAATTCATAAATCCGGGATAATAAACATCAAATGAAAGCAACTTAGTGACAGTCCTGAAGTAGCCACTGCTGTCAGCTGCTGTTTCATCCTCAGCAGCACTGTGTGTTTGGGCAGTGTCGGCATTTTTGGTGCAGAATCAAAACTATTCTTTGAACTAATTTGGTGACACGGTTTAGAAACACCTAATGCTTCTGGATTTCTGGTTTCTTGTTCATGGCATGGCCACATTACTTGGATCAACTGAACACTCTCCCTGCAACGAACAATCTCATTGCTGCTTCTTCTTGTGTGTCCCCACAAATCAAGGACATGAAACAGAATTTGCATTTACAAAAAACAATATTTCTAAAGGGACTTCAGTGCATAAATAGAGGAGAGTAACAGAAGTTAGGAACAGGCATTTTGACAGGCAAGGACCTTATCTCATATGTAGGACTGATTATGTAGACTTACTCAGACTCCTCAGAATTACAAGCTACTCCGTGAAATTCCAGCTGTATTATTTTTATTTCGTATGATCTTGTAGTCTATTCATTTTAACCAATGCTAAATAGTTTTAGGAAAAAGACAATAGTAATTACCAGTCTCAGCATTTTATGTCTCGTCCTAATTTAGAACAAATAATCAACTACAAACTTAAAAATGATCCCACAACACAAAATGCTTTTAGAGAGCTGTTTGAAACCAATTCAGAGTCACATGAGAAACAATATGAGAAGACACTTATGCTTGCCAGCATTTGACTGTTAAGTTTCTAGATCTAGCTGTAATGCAGGAAGATTGGGGGGGGGAGGGGGAATAAAAGATGAAAAATGAGACTATTTCTGTCACTCTATTTATGTTCTTATGCATTTTAACTCATAATATCATTTAAGATTACTTGAATTTGGATTTTCCTGCTGCAAAGCTGATAAGTTACCCTTTCAAACCAAGCCCTATGTAAAACTCACCTTGAATTCAACTGCAGTTTAGCACAGAGAACATTAACAACACAGGCCTTAAAGCAGGGGGATGATAGCTTTGTGTGTACATTACACATATATGTATCCGTGCAGTAATTTATGCCACTTGTTTGGACTAGCACAAAGGTTTACAGGAATGGCCAGACAAAAAGTGATACCTTTTCATAAGTATTTTCAACCTCTTAACTTCATGCAGTTTGCACTTCCCTCTATTGATGATGAAGCCATGAAAAGACACAGAGCGTGCTGGATAAAGCGAACTTTCAGCATTCACACTCCATTAATTAATTCATCACTTAAAAGCTAAGTATTGATTTTTTAATGGCTCTACAAATCTGTTTAAGCTACTATGATGTAATTAAGAGGATGTGTGTTTACTGTAAATTATCTAACAAGTGCAAGGGGTGTGCATTCAGCAATAACAAAAATTTTAGCTCAGACAATAGGGAAATTGACTGTTTGAAAATATTTTTCCAGTGATTGTATAAACTACCACGATTACTGTCAAGATGGATCTTTAAAAACCTCCTACAACACTGAAATCAGAAAGATCTGATATTCCTTGCATTGAAAGAAACAAGAGGTCTTGTGCAAATTCAGTGGTGGGGAGTCAGCTGCTTAACAGAGCTGTCCAGAGGGATGGTGACATAGAAATCTCAAGCCAAGTCTTACAGGAAAATTATTATAGTGCATGGGCTCCTTATACTATATTCTATCCAAAATACTAGCAAAAGTAAGAGCAAAGTAATAATTCCCACCGATGGCATCTGATTATCCACTGAAATCCTACTCAAAAGTCCAACTAACACATGAAGCTGATATGATCTTTTTTGATTGGAAGTATGAAGACATGGTTAAATGCATATTGATGTACAACATATGTGTTCTATAAGTGTGAGAAAAGCTGTAATCAAGTCAACCACTGCCATGTGGACTATATGAACAATAATAGAGGAGCAGCCTAATAAACAGTAGACAGATATTTGTAAATACAAGTATATTTCTTACCTGATGTTTACACTGCAAAAATGAAATACAAATAGTGTATCTTTATCACTGCTGGGAAAAAAAAGAATTAAAAGGAGTATGAGGTGTGAAAGGGAGTCGTGACCACAGATACTAAAACCAGAAATGTAAGATTTAGGGCTTTGAGGGAGGGGAAAAAATTATGTAAGATAAATCTCTTATTGATACATTAAAAAAACCTGTACAAAAAGGTCTGTGAGATATTGATCTCTGCCCAGCCTCTCCAGCCTGAGGAGACATCCTGCAGGTATCTCTGCCTGCAAATGCCCAGCTTTTCAATTGCTCTGGAAGAAGAATTCTGGCCCGGTATACCTCTGTGGCTGAAATGTGGCACGCATATTTTGTTGATTAGCAGCCTCCAGAGGGAGGAACCTCAACAGTTCTGCTGAGAATAGTTACTATTATTACTCAGTTCTCAAATGACATCCAACTGTTAATGGGAGAAGGGAGGATATTTGAAGGTACTTACCATGCAGAGATAAAAAGACATCAGAATAATCCATCTATGTCTTTTGAATGCATTAATTAGCAGTGGAGCTCAGTTAGACTTTTTAAAAATAAAAAAAGAACAAGCATTTTATTCTCAGTAGAAAAATGAAGAAATTTCTAAATATTTAGCAAAGGAAGTATGAAAATATTTTTTTCAATGTCATATTTTGTTTGAAGGAAAAACTTCCCTAATGGTACACTGATTTATTTATTTTTTTTGTTTTGCTTTAGAGCTGCACTGAAATTTTGAATAACTAGACTTTTTCACCAGCTGATGTTCCATGCAAAAGAGGAGATGGTTTTTATATCAGTGGGGCTCACAGGAGAGAGTCATCTCAGTATTCAGAGCCCATTCCCTGCAAGTGTTGGCAAAGACAATGGCGAGCTAAAAGAAGCTCCAATATGTGGCAATGAAATAGAAGAAAACATGAAGATAATTATTGTAAATACACACAGTGCAATGTGTGAATCAATAATTAAAGGGTTGATTATCTCACCAGTGATGGCTCCAGGCTTGGGATTAATCCCTTCAAACAGACTGGGAGACAATCACGCTCCCCGCAGGCAGCACAAGGGGACAGCCCCTCTCTGGCTGCACAGGGGGACGCCCAAAAGGTGCTTTGCTCCCCAAAGGCAAGTAACTTGGAAATGATCAGTGGCCACACACTGCAATAACCTGTGGCAATACAGGATTGTTCTGTGTCTCTGTGTGTCCAGACTGAGAATCCTTTAGGGGTGCTCATAGCGTAGTGTTAAAGCATCCTGCTGCAGAAAATCAAAGTTTGCACCACTGAGTGAATCATAATGGCTGCTAAGACAATTAATACTCTTTAATCACTGTTGGATGCTGAAAACCTTCCTTTGTGCTATAAAAAGGGAGCCATGGATTTAATGAAATCATAATAGGTGATCTGGAAAGTGACTAATTTTTAAATACCTCAGAGTTCCTTTCAGAATGTATTCATCTACTCATTTTCCCATATGCAAAACCAGCAAAGGAGAAAACAGACTCAAACTATAGTTAAAATATACCTCAAGAGACTAGTAATAGAATCAATTAATAAATTGTCTTCAACTGCTTGGTTTTGACAACTGCACATACATTGTATAGAGAAGCTTTTCTTTTTAGTCTAATTTCCAAAAGAAATGAGATGCATATACAGCAGAATCTCTCCCAATTGTTTTTAAATTATTAACTGGTTTCAGTTAGACCTGAAGAGAAGAGAAGCCTCAAAGACAATGAAGATGATGTCCTCAAAGATAATGTCCTCAAAGGTAATGGATAGAAATGCACAGAAAACGGATTTCAATGTCATGGCTTACAGTACAGTTACTTAAGTATAGAATGTAGTTGTTGAGATTCAGCTCTTTTGTCCGAAGACAGAGACTGGGACTGTCAAACACACTTCCTATGACAGTAGACTAGAGCCCACAGCAGAAACTGGATTTGGCATCATATAACCCTTGAGTTAAAAAAAAAAAGCAGCTGGTTTTGCTTTGTCTGTGACATTCTGTGTATTACTAACTATTGCCAGCCTCAAGCTTTTGAAAACCATGAGTCAAGCCATCATGAGATTAGCTGTAACATGAGTTACTGAAAAATAAATACATGCATTTGTGCGGTTTATTTGTCTTTTAATGCAGGGTGAGCTCAGGTCATGGTTTTGAAACTTTCCTCACAAACACCAAGGCTACAGATCCACCTGTTTTCCAAGTGGATTTGAGTTAAGAAACCATAATGGCAACACTGAGACTTCTCCAACATCACGCATAGGTACGTCAGCCTTGAGGGTCTTTCACTGGCTGCTCCTCAGTGGCATTGAAGGCCAATTCAGTGATTCCTGGGGTATAGATACAGCAAAGGGCCCTGCACATGCTGAGTCTGCAGAGAGCCCCAAGAGCATCACTAAGTCTGTGGGAAGCAAAGGGTGTGTGAGCCCCCAGTGACCAGGGAGTTCTGCCACCAAGCAAGTGTTTGCAGTCATGGCTGGAACAGACAGGCACTCTCACACACCTCGCCTTCCCAGCAGCTGAGGATTAACCAGCCAAAGAAGTTCCATTAGGCCAAGGGAGTGGAATTCCAGCCACAATACCTCTTTCCAAAACCATTTCTATATAATTAAGCTTCATTCTTCGCAAAATATTTGGGCATTCAAAACGAAAACACAATCTTTACCCCTAGAAACTGACTAGGATGAAGTCTACATATGTAGAGGTAAATTGTATGCTATTTCATCATGTTCAGTGTGTGCGGGAAGTGCCCACCTTGTGCCACAAACATAAACCTTCCCTAACTCCTGCAGGCTCCTAATGCTTTTCCTTGTGGCTAATTTTAATTAACCAATACACAGCACACAGCAACCAAGTGTTTATATCGCTGCTCCATACTCAGATTGCTCAGACTCCCCGTATAAGTCCAGGGTGTTCTAGCTGTTAACACGCATCACACAGAGCCATTCCTACTTTCTTCCTCCTGAGCTCCTTCTTGGGTGGCACAAATTAAGAATAGTTGGGGGCGGGATGTTGAAATTAAAACTACTCCACAGAGGAAGTTGGGAAAAGTCTTAGGAAACCCTTCCTAGTGGGGTTGGATTTTTTCCTTTATGACTTTTTGTGAGGGCAATTTCTATTCATCAGAACCAAACCTTTTTGTGGGAATGGACCACACCTTTTCAGCTGTGTACGAAGTGTCTCCTCAAAGCAAAGGAGACCACTCCCCACAGAGAAGGCAGATGCTCACACACTGCTCAGGGAAGCTGTCTGGAGCATCCCACTGCAGGTGCCAGCTCTGCCCCATTCCAGGGGAGGGAGGGGGATAATACCTGAGGCAACATCCCAGACGCTGCATATTCCCCAGCCTATACAGTCACTTCTAATTTCAAAGTGCATCAAGGAAACTTCTGAATTCTGAAGAGCTTAGCAGGATGTTTGTTTGCTCTCATAAACTGTTCACTTGTAGATTGCAAATTTAAGATATTTACAAACTTTAGGTTTTATACAACTACCAAGCATCTCTACTTGACAAAAAAACAATCCCAAGAGAATCGGGTTTAATTTGGGATAAATATTTACTCCAGAAGCAACATTAAGAAATTGTTTCTCTTGTGATGTTCTAGGAGGAACATCTCTAGAAGGAGAAATGGGTCTAAATTGTACTGCTGCAGAAGCAGAATAATGTCAGTTTATTCTAAAGTACTTCTAAAGAATTTATTTTGAGCGCTTCTAGAAAACATACCTGGTGACCACTAGCGTAAAAATAGCCGAGCTTCCTTTCCTGATAAGCTCTGACACGTCAGGGACTAAGGCCTCTCAACTGTAGTTACAAATACAAAGAATTAGAATAAACCAATTTTAGGGCACTTTTGCAGCCCAGGATTACTGTAACCCACTGTGTTATACAACCATATTCCCCCAGGATCTCTGCTAGTGAACTCACAATATCCACCCGAGGATTTCAGCACAAAGCTACCAGGTAGCAAAGGGAAATTCCAGTGAGAATGGAGCATGAGGAGCTCACAGTGCTGCCAGGACTGGTGCTGTATTTTGGCACTGTCTTTCTTCTTAATGTTTCAACTCTGCTTTCAATGTATAACTCCATATACAGTGCTGGACTGTTGCCATGCCATAGCAAGACTGTAGCAGGGAGACTGCAGAAGTGATTCTTTTAAGCTGATGCAAGCTTCTTCAAAACACACTCTGCTTCCCTCAACCCCTTAGAAAACACCAAACGTTTTTGTTCATTATTTAAAATTAAATTCCAGCTCCTCTAAGAAACTCTATATGCCTCTGGGTTGTGTGCCCAAATCCCTGATGCTGTTGTAGTTCTTGTAAATACCACAAATAGGTTCTAACCAGAGTCTGCTGCTAAGAAATGACAAACCACTGTAGATTCTTAACATGAGCGAGTCATTGCTAACTGCAATTGCAACACAGAGGATGCTAAAAATATAGCTGTGGTAGAACCGTATTTTGGAGATCAGTGTAAACAATAAAAGCTGCAGTGGACAAACTCCATTCTCATTTCATTGAGGTGTTGAACTGGATGAAGGCAGGGAGATGGGAGGAAGGATTACTCTCAGGATAATTTCACCCATGCCAGTGTATCAACTTTCTGACGATTAGGCATGCTTTCACATGTAATGAAACAGCTGAATTTGGATAACAACAAAACCAGGCATTTTTTTATTAGTAGTTCACAAGCATATTGTAGTTTTGCACTAGTGTTTCCTCTACTGTCCTGAGCTTTCATATTCCTGTGGCTTAGCTGTCATGTGCTCACAAATAGAAGCTGCACAGTTTCCTTTAGGTTTTGCATTAGCACTTAAAGAAGTGATGCCTTAGTATAAAACCACATGGTCCAAGAATCCACTGAGAGCAGAGTAGGGTAACAATCCCTGAGGCTTTGCTGCAGCTCCTCCTTTGCTTTCAAAGCCTTTGATTTGCTTTGACCTGGTAGGCATGTGTTTCCATACAACCTCACTGCTTTCAGTACCCTCTTCAGAGAAATATTTCTAGCTCTACTGGTGATTTATAGTAACTCCTCAAAATAAACATGTTTGCTTTCCTTGTTTGCCAGTATATTATCCTGCTATGATGTACTGTCTTTTATTCAGCTTCAACTAATTTTTTTTGTTTGCCCATTTGACTATCACAAGACTGCTGGCTAGATTTTCTATGACATATTTCCACCATTTTCCTCAGAAGACTGAATTTAACTGAATTGATATGGCTTATTTACCCTTTCCTAAAGGAAATGTATAATGCTTTACAGAAATAGTGTTGCTTTTTATATAAAAATCCCACTATAAATCAGAGGAAACTAACTTGAATACCCTGCTTACCCATAATAACTCAAAATAGCTTTACCCATAAGCAAATACACACATCCATGGGCTTCTTTGTCTTTCTTTTACCTGTATCTGCATGAAAAGTGTTCATGGGAAGTGCTGGAAGCGCAGACTTGGAAGCACAAATCCTGATTTTATCTACACAGTCAACAGAACAGAGACTTGCACAGCTGAGCAGCTGCAGGACGAGCTCAGTGCACAAACAGAGGTCCCTCCTGTGTGCCCTCTGCTTTCCCTCAGCCCTTTCCCACCCACCCAGAGCCTCTTGCAAGGGTAGCTGTTCACAGGTGGGTCTCCAGAGCTCTCCTGTTCTTATAGTCATTTTTGATTGCTGTTAACTCAGATTAATCTTCTGGGGGGAACCTGGATCTTCTCTTTTTTTCTCCTCAAGCTTTCCTTCCAGCCTTACCCACTCGGTAAACAACAACACTGAATCTCAGAGTGCATGAATGTAGCATTCCATCCTGGGGCCCAAAGCCTTTTCTTTGTTTTAGAATTGTGTCAGCTTCCATTTCCCTTCAGTAAGAGATACCGGCCCTATCAGCCACTTGTTTGGAAAGTGAAAAAACAACAGTTTTATCTTATGCTGCCCTTCACATATAAGAGACTTCCTGTCAACATCAACAGCACTTACTCATTATCTGTTTTCAAATCTCACCTTGAACATATTCTTTGCTACAATGTTGGAGGCAAAAGCAAAACAGAAGCAAAAACCCCAAATGTAAGACAATTTCAGAGACAGCAAAATAAAAGGCCAGCAAATGGAACATAAAAATGTTTAAAATATTTGATGGGTATTTCTGTTAAAAAGGGAAAAAAAGGTTGTATAAGCTTAGTAAAAAAGTACAGGGAAAAGATATCTTGTCAGTTTCAAAAAACTCTTGATTCAATCTTCTCCATCTCTTCTCTGTCCTTCACAAAATCCTAACAGCTAGGGTGTATCTTCAACCTCCCTTTGGAACTCTGATCGTCTGGGTTCAATGTCTTCAGGCTTTCCTATACTATAGTAAAAGCTAAGAAGTTGATTTATTTTTCAATGAAACAACATCACAGGACTCCAGGAGGAAGAACATAAACAAAGGCATCAAATACCACAAACCTCAAGACAAAAATACCCAGATTTGCTAGGACAGGAGAGCCTGAGGTAGTTGCTTGCCTCAGCTCACAGGCTCTCTGAAACAACGTGACCTACATATTCCTCTGCTTTTCTCCAGGCCTCACTGAGAAAACAGACTTCTTAGCACTATCATGAGGTTCACTGAGAGGTTAGAAACATGGAGAGTTATCTTTAAGCATAGAAAGAGCAAAGTTTATTGTGTAAACATTTACACTGTGAGCTGACCTTCTTCTGACTTCAGCTGGTAAAGAGAGCAGGGGGAAATGTTTTGGGGCAGGAGGCCAGGAAGCTGAGTGGAGTGGGAAGATAAAGAGGGTCCACAGTTGAACCAGGCAGTGGGAGAGACAAGGGCAGTGCTCCTCTGGTCCATGAAAAGCAGTGCCCAGCTTTGGCAAAGGACTGCATGGCACCGATCTCTGAGGTGAACAGGGGACCAGAGACAAGTTCCTTCCTGAGTCCTTATCAGAACGGCTGCTCAGAACTCTGGGAAGACGGAGCACTTCCCTGAGGGTGCAGAGGTGGAGGGCATCCTAGTGACAGGGCATAGTGCTCACACTGTCATCCTTTGAACTACACAGCCACAGCTGGGATCCTCTGAGCAATTCCCGGTCCAGGCACCCACATTCTCCTGAGGGCAAGCTGTGCAGTGGGATCGAGCTGCCTAAATGTGGTGTCATTTCAGATGCGCGAGGGCATCCCCATGCCAGTTCAGAAACCCTGTGTATTGCAGGGTGTCCCTTGTAGGTCTGACATCTCATTCATCAGCCCCATGAGAACGTTTCAGAAGCTACGATGCCTCAGGTGGCACCTGACATTTCCACATGGTTCAATCTGGAGCTTGCTATGAAGTATACCGACTCCCAGAAGGCTTTGAAAGTCTATACATTCTAATACATATTATACATCCTGTAATGCACTGAAGAAATTACTTCTCATATTTTCAGTAATCTAAACGCTGAGGGCCTGCTTCAGTTGTCCACACATGACAGGATCCTTAAGATGTCCTAAAACATCCAGGTAGGAATAGCAGATATTACACAGAACCTGAAAGAAACCTACAACAACCTGGCTCTGTACTAAGTAGGAAACCTTAAGGTAACTCAAGTCATAGTAGATACCTCTGAATGAGCAATTGCTTGGGGTTTTTAACAGTAGAAATGGGATGCAGGTTGATCAACTCTAACAGTGACCCCTTACCTATCCCCTAATTTCTGCACGCTCAGCGTGATGAGTGTGTGGTTTATGATGGGTTTGGCAAGACTTTATACTGGTAGTATACCAGAGGGCTGTAATTTACTGACAACTCAAATGAACTGCCAGTCCCAAACCACTGGATAATTGACATTTCCCAGTCAAAACAAGACAGCAGATTTTATGTAGGTGTGGACATGGGAACAGTGAGTGGAGAGAGATCGGTATAACTTCTCTGCTTGTAAAATAAACAACACACCATCCCTGTCTATTAAGGACAGTGATTAAATATGTGACATATTTAATCACTGACTTACCCCATCTTAAAACTTTTTCTCTGCACATCAAAGGAAACTCTAGGATACTTCACCAGATAGCTATAAAAGACCCTTGAAACTGAAGAAACAATGAAGCTGTAAGAACATTTTGCCCAAAGCTGAGGCAATTTTCTATGTCCTCAGAGAACAACCTTACACTGTAATGTAAAATCCCAGACACACCTTCTTCACTTCTTCATCATTGCTTAGGTTTTACATGCAGAGACACATTTTCACATAAGTAAGAATTCTTTTGTTTGGGCAGATGGATTCCTTGAGCTATCATCCCCCTTTCAATCCCAGTTCACTGTGTTTTATTGTGTGCTTCATGCAGGGTATTGTTCCTCCAAAAAGCTGTCAGTAGAAAAGAAAAAAACCAAAACAGCTATACAGGAAAAAACAAACAAACAAACAAAAACCACCAAACTCCCCCCAGCATTCAACATAGAATTGCAGGTGCAAGCTTTCAGTTGAGCTTTATTATATATTTCTGTCATTTATGAAATTCAGTAGTCTGGAGTCACAGAGACAGCTAGTTTGGATTTCTTCTTTTTTTTTTTTTTTTAAATTAATATTTTTGGGTTTCTTTCTCTCATCTATTTTGGGAAATACAGTAGAGAGAAAGACAGTGCTGACAATATCAGGAGCTTCTGTCAGAGAGTTGAGCATTCAAGTGGAATTACAAGGAATGAGTTTTAAGTGAGGCAAGAGCAAGAGGGGGAAAAAACAATGTGGTCCTTTGAACTCTGACAAGACAGATGAACCTGCAGCGAAGACACTTGAGACTGAGACTGATGGCTTTCCATGGCAGATGTTGACTGCAAGTTCAGACCATTCATGTCAGAACATGATGTAAGGTTTAAAATGTAAGGTTTAAAACACAGAATGATTGAGTTATCTAAGAGAAAGGCATTCAGGAGTCTCCAAGCAGGAAAGGCAAATGATTACAGTACTAAGGTATCCAATACCTTTAATACAGTGTGAGATGTGCACAAGACTTCATGGTTCTCAGCTGCAGAGAGATTCCTCTTTTCTTTAACAAGGCAATTAAAACACTGCACATTCACTGTACAGTGAGGGCTTGCACAGATATTGAGCAGTGCAGAAATCAATGCATGAAGTCGTTAGAGAAATGATTTCTTAGGAAAATTCCCCTCTTTCTCTTTACTTTAATCAAAGTGGAGAAATGTCAGTCTCCTGCTCCTACTCTCCATTATCCACTCTCTCTCTCTCTGGGTAAATTCTCAAACTGTCCCACATTAGGGATGTGGAAATTTGTTATGAATCAGGCCCTAAAAATCTGACAGCAAATCCCATGCTGAAATCCTAGAGGCAGAGTGGAAAAGATTTCTGGAAAATAACTGGAACTCTGCCAAGAATTTTTAAGAGCTTGAATGTCTTGGGGGAATGTATAAAAACAACCTCATGATTCAGCTAACCAAAGCAGTAAAACAAGCTCCCGAAGGCAGGAATAGCACTTGGAATATATTTGGGTGCTTCCTTTAATTTCTGTGTTTCCTTTCTCTCCTTGTGTCCTTTGCCCAGTTTCTTTCTACTTTGAAGTTAGAAAGGTAGACTTTTTAAGTTACTTCTCCTTCTCACCCAGCCAACAGGGAAGGGTCATAAGTAGGGCAGCCCGTTCCCTCCTCTTTGAAAGCTGTATGACTGTTCTACTTTAGATACTCATCCTCCTGTCTAAGCCCCAGCACAGTGTGAGCCCTATCACAAATTTATAAGCTCCAGTTCTGTCCTGTATACTACGTAGTCCAGACATGTAACAGTCATCTTAATTATAACTCAGACGTAGAAAGCATACCATCTTCATCTTGCATGATTAAAACAAGGCAGAGCATGTATTGCAGGCTCTTATAAAATGGTGTTTAATTTCCAGCACAAAAAAGACCACCACTGCACCACTTAAAAATGCTTGTGTACATTGCCTCTGCTGGAAGTGGGTTCTCCCTGGTTTGAAGAAGCCTGTCTGACCCCCATGAATAATGAACTATCTAAGAACTTCAAGAAGAATCCTCAAAGAGATCAATCAAGTGAGACCAAAGGGAATGACAAGAATACAAGATTAAAGAAGAGTCTCCGATATGATCTTGACAAAGTTGATTTGAGCACCTAAAAGTTTAATAGATTTAACAGACAGTGGCTAAAGCTAACCCACACATTATGTCTTCCCTGATCCTAGCTGGAAGCATTTTAGATAAGTGTGAGCAGTCTCAAAGAATTTGAACTTTTTAAAGCACATTGCACTTGGTTACTAGTTAAGAAATTATGGTGGCCACTGGGAGCCTATTGGCTCTCAGAAGTATCAGGATAATATCATGATTTAATCAACAAAGAAGAGCTTCTAAGAACAAGAAAGCTCCTGTCATCAGTTATACCTAAGTTAGTGAGTGATATGACAGAGTAGATAATCAGTTGAGGCTGTCACAGCTGACATGTCAACCCTACATGCAGTTCACTGGTTTTATTTCAGACTTGAGCTGACCTCCTGAAACAAATGACTCCTCTATATACACTGTTCAACACTACCTAGAGGACTATTCTCCAGCTTGAATCCACTTGGGGTTGTTCAGCCTGGAGGAGAGAAGGTTCCATGGAGACCTTACTGCAGCCTTTCTATGACACAAGAAAGATGGGGGGAACTTTTTAATAGGAGTGTTTGCAATAGGACAAGATGTAATGGTTTTAAACAAAAAGAGGATAGATTTAAACTACACATAAGGAAGAAATTTCTTAAGGTGAGGGTGGTGAAACACTGAGACGAGTTGCCCAGAGAGGCGGCAGATGCCCCATCCCCAGGATTATTTAAGGCTAAGTTGGATGGGCCTCTGAGCAGCCTGATCCTGTTGAAGATGTCCCTGCTCATTGCAAGGGGGTTGGGCTAGATGACCTTTAAATATCCCTTTCAGCCCAAAGAATTCTCTGACTCCAGCAATCTGAGGAAAAGGAAAGCTCAGCATCAAAAATCCCACTAGTTAGTAGTGCTCCCATGGAATGAGAGAATACAGTCAGGGAGATTTAAAGCAATGACATCATCCCTATCCACACATTAATCTCATGTACAACAGGAAGTTAACTATTAGGCCTTGCATCCCAATCTATCTCATTAACATTGGTGTTCGGTGCTTGATCTCCAAAAACACTGAGCCAGCACTCAAGAATGCAATTTCAAATTGTGCCAGACAAAGAAAACTTATCCATGACTCCAAGTTCGCAGTCACACTGAAATTGAGCCCCAGAAACCAAGAAATGTAAACATGCCATTCCACCATGCCTGTGACGGTCTCACAGTACAGTAAGCTGCAAAGTGAGGACACACAGTAAAGTATGTGAAAACCAAGGCTCCCCACCAGAGAGTGTGCCTCCACAGAACTAACCAAGAAAGGACTCTGCATCAACAAAAGAATCTGAGGATCAGAAAACAAAGGACTTAAAACTATCCCATCATTACCCTCCAGAGCACATTTCATCAAAAAGAAGTGGTCTTTTGTCAGTGGAGACACAAATAAACTTCAAAGTCATAAAAAATATGAGAATACTTCTATAATCAAATGTCTGCCTTATAAATGAAATGGCCAATTTCAATTTCATCTCTTCTCATTTGAAAAGAACAAAAGTTGACCCCAGCAAAGCACATGAAGGAACACATACATAACATCCTTTAGAAAAACAAATAACCCCTCTGGGGAAAATTAGTCTATTCACAGACTTTAAATCATGCACAAATTAAGGCACTTGACCAAATCAAGGTCTCAGTTTGTTGAACCAGAATTTCCAATTGGCAGCAAATGAGCCTGAAGTACAAACAAGAGGTTTCTGTTATCTGTAGCATGAAATGGCAGGTGATACTTGTATATTTAAGTACAAAAAGTCTGCATTTCATAACCCCAGCAGCAAATGCTAGTGCTTTAAAAAAGAAAAAACACTCAGTCTTATTCTTTTCTCAATTATATCTACACAAGAAATTGAGGCAATTTCATTGTCACCTGACCTATAGTCATTAACACCAGAATAGAAGAATGTTTGTTACGAGGTCATAATTTAGCAATGAACTGATGTGAACAAAACTATAGAAACCCAAGCCTCAAGATGCAAAAAAATAACTCTTTTGCAACACTCTTCTTAGATTTGGTACTTTCATAGGGCCCTGTAAGGATCTTAAGTTTTTCAATTGTTCAGTGGAAGAGAAAAAAAGAGACATTAATCCTGGGCAGAATATCCCTTCTCTTCCCCTCTAGTGATAGGAATTTTTGACTATTTTTAACAAACATAAAATCACCAAATTACAGAATGGAAAGGATCACCGTGGGTCATCTGGTCCAACCTCCCTGCTCAAGCAGGGTCATCCTAGAGCACATTTCAAAGGACTATGTCCAGGCAGTTCTTGAATGTCTCCAGTGAGGGAGACTCCACAACCTCTCTGGGCAATCTCTTCCACTACTTGGTCATTCACACAGTAAAGAAGTTCTTCCTCATATTCAGGTGGAACTTCCTGTGCATCAGTTTCTGTCCATTGTCTCTTGTCCTATGGCTTGGCACCACCAAGAGCCTGGATCCATCTTCTTGACACCCTCTCTGGAGATACTTATGAACACTGATGAGGTCCCCTCTCAGTCATCTCTTCTCGAGGCTGAACAGGTTCAGCTCCCTCAGCCTGTCCTTGTGAGAGAGTTGCTTCAGTCCCTCAATCATCTTCAGCCCTCTGCTGGATCTGCTCCAGGAGCATTCTGTCTCTGCTGTACTGAGGATCCCAAAGCTGGACACAGCACTTCCAGTGAGGCCTCAGCAGGGCTGAGAAGAGGGGCAGGATCACATCCCTCGACCTGCTGGCAGAGCTCTTCCCAATGCACTCCAGGATCCCACTGGCCTTCTTGGCCACAGTGAAGCACTGCTGGCTCACGGACAGCTTGTTGTCCCCTGTGACCCCCAGGTCCTTCTCCCCAGAGCTGCTTTCCAGCAGGTCAGCCCCCAGCCTGTACTGGTGTGTGGGGCTGTTCTTTCCCAGAGGCAGGATCCTGCATTTGCCTTTGTTGAATCTCAGACAATTCCTTCCCACCACCCTAACTGAAGTCCTCTTAATTTACATATCACCTCAAAGACTCGTCCTTGAGAGCTGTCCACAGACAGGATTGTCAGCGATACCAGCAGGAGCTCCTCGTGTGACACTCTGATGTCTTGACATCTCTAACCCCACCAAGACTTCCTGAAGAAACAGAAAGAATTAGACCAGTGTACAATGCTGGTATTCCATGAGTGACTGGATCAAATCCAGCAATGTTTTCAAAGCTAGGTGTTTGTTAATTTAGTGCTGCAGGAGGAATGCCAGCAAAAGTATTCTCCATGCCCAACAGGATTCTTAATGTGAAATAACACATGCATTTACATACTAGGATCTGAAAGTTGCTCCTATTAATAGATACAGGAATCACATAATCACTGAAACTGTTTTTCTAGTTTTGGCAATAAGGCAACTGAAGAAGTCATGAAAGTCACCTGCAAATGTACCCCCCTTCAGTGATAAACAGATCAGTGGGGGCAGATGGACTCTGGCAGGAAAAAGACATTGTCCCCACAAATGTGAAAAGCCACAGACCTCACCTTTGGTAAGACCTCTGTCAGTCCCTCACTATGCTCTTGCAAGTCAGTCTTGAAATCAGTCTGAGTGCACAGTTACTTTTAAAACATTGGTATCAGCCTTCAGAGTCAAACAGGACATACTTATTTAACATGACCTCCCAAAGTTCATGGTATTTTATAGCTTCATTAACAAGTAGAGTAAAGAAAAACTTTGTGACCTTTGAAAACAGCATCAATCAGGGCAGGTAACAAACAGTTCTGAGAATAAGGCTTGAATGGAAAAGATCTCTGCCCACTGGAGCAATACTCTGACACCTAGACAAAGTGAGAAAGGAGTAACACAGACTCCTGCACTTAAACCAGAATCAACAACTCTATAAATACAATAGGGGAAAAATCCAGCTGATCAGAAGATTTGCAGAAAAGGATCTGAGGGAATCCATGCTGCATTTGAGTCAGCTAAGTCAGGCTGTTTCAAAAATATACCATACACCAATTAAATATGTAAAAATAGGACCTTTATCAGAAAGGAAAACTTTCTTATAAAGAATCCTCTCACTTTTCCTTTCCCTGGGCATTGTGCCAGTTATAAAAGCTCTCTTCTAGGAGGGCAGCAGCCCCTGAGTGTCCATGGGAAAACAACATGTACTGAAAAGAAAGAATGGGATTCTTTAGTCTAGAGAAGAGGGCCCCATGAAGAACATGATTGTCTTAAAGTATGGTAAAGGCTGCCACAGAAGAACCAGCTGCTCTCTATATCCACCATGGCTAGGACAAAAATAATAGATTTAAACTCCAGTTGTGAAGGTGCAGAATAAACATTAGGAAAAGGTTTCTAATAAAAAGATGCTAGAAATTAAAAAAGGGTGAGAACATTTAGAATTCGGGATAAAAAAGATTTTATGGTGTCCTTCTGCTGTTTTGTTTCTGAGTCTGTGAGAACAGAGTTGTCCTCTGCATCTTTTGTCCTCAGAGCTGTACAAGAGCTGCTCTGCTAAACTTAGAAAATGCTAAGATAAAAACTGCCAGACAGGCACTTTCTCTGAGTCGTTGACCTTGTGTGTGTGTGCACTGCCATAATGTTCTGTGTAAACATGCACATACCTTCTTACATGTGTGTTGGTGTATATGTAAAAGCCTGTGTTCATACACATTGTTGTGTGACTGTGGTGTCCTTGACATCCGAAATTTAGTTTTAAATACATTAAAGAAACATTTCCCTCCATTGAGCCTCAATAGGAGAAGTGGCTGGAGCATGTAGGGTGGCTGCTATCCAGGGATGCTTTAATACTGGTATTTTTGGTCACCTTTTTCTCCCAAAGTAGAGCAGGTTTGGAGAGGTGAAAAAGCAAATGTGAAGAGAGTTTTTTATTTGAAAGGACAGTTGGCATAGTTCTTGTCTCATTTCCATCCACATGTGGCACCGAATGCAGCAAAAGGACAGCAGTATAAAACTGAGTTGAAGAGAAAACCAGATCTTTATATGATTATAGTAATTCATGAGGAGCTATTGATCATCTGAAGGCTTGTTCCACAAGGGTAAGACTATTCAACAAGCATGTTCGATGAGACTTGCACATAACAGCCTAATGATGGAACCAGAACATGATACAAAATAAACAGCCAAGCAATGCAGATGATATCTAAGCCTGGTGAATGAAGGAGACAGTTAGCCCCAGTATTCAGACCAAATGGTTTTAATTTACACTTGGCAGCTCCTTTTCTCTATTTTGGAATATCTGGACCAAGTTTTCCCCAGTATTGCATTCCCACTCTGCAGTTTCAGTGTTCTGGGTGGGTGCCCAATGAAAAGCTAATCAGCTACGTACATTTCACTTAACCATACCACTCTGTCACCTCTACCGTGACCACACAGCCCGCAGAGTGGCAGTGCACAAGAAACCTCAGAGCATGGTGAAGTTAGCTGCAAAGACATGAAGTTAGGGAATTTTACTGTGAGAACAAAGTTACTTAATTAAATCCCTTAAAAAGTTTATGAGATGGTCTGACAAGGCCAGGAAAGAAAGTTTTTCCCAAATGGAACACAGCAAATACTAGCCTGCATTACTTGCAGGAAAGAGGGAATGGGAATTTACCCTAAAAATATTTAGCTGCTTCCAGCAATGAAGAAAATTATTTGCAGCATTAAAAACCTCTGGGGATAAGTTCGAGGTTGGGGGGTTTTTGGTTTGTTTTGGGGTTTGGGTTTTTTTTTGTAAGAGATCCATGCTCTTGTTGCTTCAACAAAGATACAAGCCTGGGGAGGGAGGAAATAAAAAACCTGCAGCTTACACAGGGCCATTACAAAATTTAGATTCTCTTGGCTAAAAGTCTCTGAAGATCTCTGCCTTAAATGTGCTTGAGGCTCTCACCGTTCCCAGTAGCAAGCACTTCCTCGGCTGCACATGCAGCTCCCCCCGAGGATGAGGGAGTATATTCCATTCCCTCAGAGCTCCCTGGGCTGCACTTGTGCAACCAGGATGGGTCACTCCAGCCCAGGCTGCTGTGGCTGGCACAGCCAGGATTTTGCTGGAACGGCTGAAACTGCGAGCAAGAACCTGTGTCTCCACCCTGCCCAGTAATCCCCCTGTCAGCAGTACATGGCAGGAAACCACCTCAGTTTAATGCAGGAAGGGTGAGAGGAAAAACTGAATAGCAAAACTGGGGGATATGTCCAGGCAAATGTATTACACATTGGGAGAATGTGGGAAGCAAAAGATGGAGAAAATTACTCTTATGAGCTAACTGAGCTTGAGACTGGAGGAGATGCCTGACAGGGAAATGGACATGTGACAGAAACAGTTTAGAAGATAAAGAATAGAAGGCATCAGGCTGGAAAGGGAGTGAGTCGAAAGGCTGGTGCCCAGCAGAGAATGTGCGTATGCAGAGCCTGAAGTGAGGCACAGCATCCCACTTTGTCTGAACATTACAGATGATATTATCAGAAAATCTTATTGTCAACTTGTGATGATCATTCACATAGGACAACAAATTGCAATCAATTATTCTATTACTCAAGCAGCAGAAATCTGAGGAGTTTGCCTCAAACACTATGATTATCCACTCTAGAAGAGAACTGGTCCCATTTTCAAACCAAGGAGCCATTATAGATGTACATGATGAATACTGTTTGGCTAAGTTTGCAAACACCTAAGAAAAAGGAAAGGTTAGTGTCAAGGCTATATTTGTCTTGTATAGGTCTCTCATGCAGATCCATTGGGACATAAACATATAAACTCTGCAGACCATCTTTGTCTTAAGCACTAGGATACATTAGTTCTGATCTAACACACCACTCTCTAATATTTTGGGGATTTTTTCTCCTGGATTTGTACCTATGTCTATGCTACTGAACAAAACAAGACAGACAGTGTTCTTTGGCTGAGAGTGAGAGCACAGTTCAGATCTACAGGGATAAACTCTGCTTTTCACCCCCAAAACAGACTGGCTGCATCTGAACCATCTCTTAGGAAGTGATCTGGGTGCCCAGCTTGTGTTCGTGCATTGACTGCACAGATGTTCTTCACCTTGAATAAAAAAATATTCCAAGGAGGTCATGCATAAAATGACACAGTATGAAAAACTGTAATCCCATCCTTAAGCACATACTTTTTTTTTTCTGTTTTATTTAGTAGAAGTGTAGCAAATAAAACTAGAATTCCATGCAAGAAGCTTGTGTTATGTAAATAAAGACCATCATCATGTACATAGGGCAACATCTTCAGATCTAGTGTTTCCAAATAAATGTACTTGCCTTTGAAATTTCAATAGTGTGCTTTTAGTGTCATTTGTCTCTCTGTTGCATAATTCATATAGGGACACCATGCCCTACATAATAAGTTGGTTGGCAAATCTAGAAAGAAACCAAAAAATTATCTAAAGAAACAAAATAAAAGAAAAAACTATAGGACTGGAAATCTAAGCTCTTTTACTAGGTAGCATTCTGGGTTTATGCCTTAGCATTGAAAAAAATTCATACATTATGCACATGTATCACTAATTCCTGAAATAGGATGTGCAGCAACGCATATCATTCTGCAGACAAGCAATTGGCAGGTGTTTTTTACAATAGCAAGATGAATTCACAGTATGGGATATGTTGATTGCTCATGTCAGTCCCTTTGAAATTTTAAAGCGAGAGTAATCAGAGCTATAAATCTCTCCTAAGTATAATTAGATTACTATTTATACCTAGTGTTGTTAAAACCAGCCTAGGAAATTACTTTTAAGGTGTCATTACTGAAGAAATAATCTCTTTAAAACAATAATCACTCAGTTAAGTACAATTCATATACCTACTTTCTATAACGAGAACACATAATTCAAGTATTTAAGAATACTGAATGTCTTTTCCTATTTAAAAGTTTGATAATAGCATTTTCAGACTTCAAGTCTGAAACTTCAAGTTTTTCACATCATGTAGCAGGTCTGGGAGCAGCTCCAACACTACAATGCACTGAGATGCAGGATCAGATACAGCAGCATCTCTGCACAGAAGGCACCCTTCGAGGGATGCAAGTTCTGTGTCCCAGAAAGCACAGGTTACCACCACTGTAGGGCACATTATGATAATGAGGCAATTATGATCGACTGACTAGAACTAGAGTTATCTCCACAGACTTTTTATCTTTCAGGAACATATTAGGAATTCCAAAAGATAGTAAATTTATATAATCTGGTCCAGTGGCTCACTCTTGTTAATTTACATCTTATTTCCCTTGGGAAATATCTTGACTTTTTTTTTCTTCTGCAAGAGAGACAAGGCATAGCAGCATGCAATCAGCAAAACCTCAGTGTCTAGTACCATCTTCTGATTAAGAAGGTCTCAATAAAGATATTTACATGACTCTGAAATAAAAAGAGAGATCTTTAATCCCCATGTAGAAGCATGGCATTCCAGCTGAACGGGCTATATTTTATATCCAAGATGTAAGTGTTCATGGCCAGTCACCTCACTGTGGGGGTGCAGGTTCCGGTCAAAGGATGCTGAAACCTCTCAAAGCTTGCTGGCATTCTGCAGTATGTACCTTCATTAAACACTGGCAACTGCATGAAGAGCACCAACAACAGAAGCTACTTCCAAATCTATGGCTGGAATAAACCAGGCAGGCCAAGAAGTTGTGGTAATAAGACAGAAATTGCATTAATATACCTTGACACAGAGCCAGAAGCAAAAGAGCCTGTGCCTCTCCTGATATGTATAAACTTCAGCAGACTTTGTCCCTCATTTTTCTAGTGGAAGTTCATGGTCTTGTAGATTTTTTCATGCAAAACAGCCTCCTGAACTCAGCAGCTCTTGGAGAGGCTTTCTCCATGACCTACTACTCATGTGAAGACAAGGGCAAAACTGCCCCCAAGGTCTCACAGCACCCTAAAGTCAGTTCTCATATGGAACGTCCTCCCTTTCCAAGGAGTCACTTCATTACCCCATTAATATTTTATTGCACAAAACTGAGAAATGGAAAAAGCATATGTTTGGAATGATATGTAGCAATAAGAATAGGACCCTGTTATAATGTAGTTTTCCATTGCATGATCCAGCTCATGTATTTAACAGTTTTGGTTCCATTCTCTGGCAATTTTATTTTTCTCTTAGAAGTTTCCTAATAGATGTATTTTATCTAAAATGTCAAGAGGTAATGCTATTCTCCCATAAGACACAATCTAGTTTTCCTGTGCTATTACACCTTTTTCTAACTCGTCATTGCCACAAAGTAATGGATGTATGCTGAGATTTTGGGTTTGTTTACTTTGTTACACATTACTGATATTTCATACACTGTATCAGTTCGTCCATTTATCTCAGTTATAAGTCCCATTTAAACAGCCAGACCACCTATTCACAGATACTGCTTAGGATTTTTAAGGAGTAACAAGATGGATCGTCCACAGCATCAGTTTTTATGATGGCCTGTTACTATGATAAAACGTTCCCCTTCTGCTGTCATGGATAGAGTGCTGTTGACTTCAGTGGCACAAGAACTGATCTCAGGAATGAATACACATCCCTATTCAATACCCGTATCTTAAATTTTCTTTGAGATTCCTATCATTTGAATTTTTGTTTTCTTAAGAGGCTGAAACACAGACTCTGTTTAATAATATAAGCATCATTATTTAAGACAATACCTACAAACACCGATCACAACCCTCAAGCACATTTCAACACAGACAACTCCTCCATCAGGTACAAGGCTCCACTGAAAACCACACTTATCCAAATAACCTGCTGTGCTGGCTCTGGCTGGGGTACAGATAATTTTTTTCACAGTGGCTGTGTTTTGAATTTGTGCTGGACAGAGTGATGATGATAATAGAGATGTTTTTGTTATTGCTGAGCAGGGCTTATGCAGAGCCAAGGTCTTTTCTGCTTTTTGTACTGGCAAGCTGTTGAGGACACTGAGGGTGCATGGGAGGTTGGGAGGAGACACAGAGAGGACAGGTGGCCCGAAGTGCCCAAAAGGATATTCCATAACCTACAACATCGTGCTCAGTGTATAAAGTGGGGAAGAAGGAGGAAGAGGGATACACCTGACGTGAGGGTGTTTCTCTTCCCAAGGAACTCTTACATGTGATGGGCCCTGCTCTCCTGGGGATGGCTGAACACCTGCCTGCCCATGGAAAGCAGTGAATTAATGCCTTGTTTTGCTTGGATTGTATGTGTGGATTTTTTGTTTGAAGGCACAAGTTTTCTAGCTTTAACCTTCTGATTCTCTTCCCAGTCCATCTGGTGGGGGAGTGAGCAAAAGGTGGCTCTTGGCTGATGACTGGTATGAAACCACAACAGGACATACACTGTTTTGCATTTGCTTCTGCCGGTTTGATAGAGACACTGTGAAAGGTGCAGTGTTACCAATGTCCAAGTGTGTCACATACAGCTCACCTGGTGCTCAAATGCCTTAACATCCAAGAGTAAAACTAAGAAGGGAAGAACCAGGAATATTTTAAAATGTTTCCAGTTTTAGATTCCCTTACATTCAGCTGCATGGATCTTCTTGGCCATTTGTTAGCAGCTACCAGTGAGCGGCCATGCCCAAGGGAGAATGTATTCTAGTTAAAGATTGGCTCATAGCCTCATCAGCTAGGTTTTACAGCTTTTAAAGCACAGCAAGAGAAATATTTATACTGAACTTGTTACAAAGGGACTTCAGATAGCAGGACAGTCATTTCTTGCATAAGTACACTTAGCTGGAGACGGCAGAGTTACATTAAAAGGGAAGCAGGGACTTCTAAAAATAAAATGCCTAGAAAATAGAGGGAAAAAAAAAAGAGAGAGAGAGAGAGAGAGAAATGCTATTCTCTCAATTTGAAGTAATTCATTTTTTTTCTGAAAATGTTCCCAAGACTCAAAATGTTTTATGCGTCCTTTGAGTTCTGAACACCCTAAGTACAGTAGCACATGTCTGTGCTGTTTAACCAAATCCTCCAATGATTGGAATTGTTTCTGGCATTTTTTCTGTGCATGTGTGTGCATAGAAGGGAATATTATTTATAACCATCTAAGGTCTGGCACAGCATTTTTGAATCAATGCCATTCTACACATCAATGTTACAGTCGTTCTATATTAATCTAATTGTTTTAACAACATTGGAAAGTTTGCTCTTAACTAACATATATATTTACATGTTCTACAGTTCTAGCCTGTTGGGTAATGAGGTCCTAAAGAAGGTTTCAACGCTACCTTTTACACTAATATTAAAAAAAAAAAAAACACACCACAAATACATACCTATTCAAGGACCTCCCAGTATTATTAACGTCTCCAGGAAGTCTCAGTCTAGCTAAACTGATGTAGGATTTGAAGTGGTAAAACTAAGGAATGTAATTTCTGCAAAGAGAAACACCCTAGGGGATGGTAGAGAAGAAAGATTTCATAGAATTCAAAAATGAGATGGCCAAAAATATTAAAGTAGGTAAATAAAAATGTAATAGTCAGTTAAGCCAGCAGGAACTGAGACAGAGAGAGTTCCCACTGTTTCTGTTCCGGAAGGCTGATGGCCCTGCCTCTGGTAGTACTTGTTTTTATCTCATCAGCAGTGTGTTACATCACACCCAGCAACAATTTCTGACAAAATCAGAAAAGTCTAAGGAAAGCCACAGCTGATTAGAGTTTCTTTTCTGAAAGAGAGAAGCACTTTTTCAGCAAAGTCAGATTCATAGAACCATAGAATGCTTGGGGTTGTGAGAGACCTTAAACACCACTGGGATTTACTTCATACATGTGTGGGTATGTACGGATATATATGAACAGCTATGTTTGTGTGTGCATGTGCATGCTTCTTTCCTCTCTTCATCTATTTTCAAAACAATGAAAGTACATTCACATCATATTCTTTTGCCTAACTTTAAGTCCAAATAGGCAAGCATCCTTCTGACCACCCACTAGGATGATGTTATTGACTTTGATAGACACAACATACCTCAGGGTGGCAGGAAAAATAAGACTAGAACACTTCAAAAATGGCTGTGTAGATTGAGCAAAACTCACATCAGGGCCTGGTGCTGAGACCGAAGGTTTAGGCACCACTAATGACTCATTCATGGAGCTTCTAATGAGGAAACCCACAAGAGGAAAGCAACAAGTGGAAACCCTTGAACCTGAGCAGTGCTTCGGGCAGTTCTGAAACTCTCACTCATCTAAGTAATATACAGCTGTAATTGTAAAGTTTGTGGTTAAAACCAAGTGCTGAGGGGGTTCCAGCATCCTTCTCCATAGAAATCTGAACACTGAGACCAAAATCCTGCATCCATCCTCTCAAAACTTTCAGAGTAGAAATTTAGGCTACAAATCAATAATTTCCACAAAGGTGAAGCTGATGCTTCACAGTGCGATTAAGGCTCAAACTGCCAGCACAGGCAAATACCAGAATTTTACTCCAGGATCTAATCACAGTCCATCTCCAAGGGAAAAGTCATAGAGGAAGTACAGAATGGGACATGAAATGGAATCATCTTATTGTTTCCACATACAGGTTTTATCCCGGTGGGTTAATGAATTCAAACCAATAGATTTCACCCAAGTATGAAAGTAATAACTTACATACATGTGTGTATGAAACAGCTATTTCAGATCTCTTTGTACTCCTTACCAATTTACTTCCAATACACATATATATTTTAATTGCCTAGCTTCTCTCTATTATCTTTTACTATTCTTAGTCTAGGAAGCATTATTGGATGAGCTTTATCACTCTAATTGTTCTAATTTAAAGTTGTGCTTTTTAGTAGAAAATCTAATTTGAAATGGCAAAGGGTTAATTATGGAATTTTCCAAGGGAATGTCCCAAGGAAAGAAAAAGATATGAGCTAAAATCAGTGAAATGCTAATTTTAACATCTAATTTCTAATTCTAATTTTACTTCATAAAGTATTCTTATATTAACCCTACATATGGGGAAATATCTCTAAAATAAACTATGGTTTTAATGTTCTGAATACCACTCCCCATACAAGAAAAACAGAGAGTGTTAAAGAAGCACCCTAAGCAAACTTTTTTTAGAATTCAATATATTTACACACCAGATTAAACATGAATATCTGAAGACTTGCATGTGTCATTTAACGTATAAATAGTTGTAATTATATGTAACAAGCTCAAATTCTCTTTCTCAGTTTGTCAGATTCTAGTGTTTTGAGAGATTTTATAGTAATAGTTGAGACAGGATAGTTTTAGACAAACTAACATCACATAAAACATAAACAAACTCTCTGCTGCTCAAGAAACAGGCAAACAGACACAAGCACAGGTCCCTGCTGGGAAATAAGTCAGACAAAAGCTATTGCGTGTGAAATCTGAACCTAAACCCTTACATTTTGGGGAGATGTGGACACAGTGTCAGCTGAGGGGGTTTGTTTGGCTCAAAGCTGTGCATTTAGAGAGGAGAACATTTCAGAGAATGGTCTGTGTCTTCCCAAAGAACCCAAATTCTATTCCTGCACTGCCATGCCCAAGGACTGCTGAGGTGTAGGCAGAAGAAACTCCCCTGCCTGGACCCTTTCCGAGTTAATCACCAAAAGCACAATAGCACACCAAGCAAAGAGCGCTTGGGAGAGTCCTTAGGCTGCTCCCCCTCTGCTCTGCCTGGCTCCTCCTCGCTGAGCACTGCCCTCTGTCCCAGCCGGCCTGTTCTGTTTGTTCAGACTGAAAAAGGAAAAGCCCATCTTCTCAGGAGTTTGCCAGAGTAACAAAACAATCTGCATTGTTGACTTCCCATGAGATTTTCTGGTTTGAGCCAGTCCCAGAGAGAAACATTGGCTTTAAAGGGCAGTAAATCTGTGCAAGGGTCCAGTACTGCTGCATCTGCATTTCTAGTCTCGTATACATCTGTGGAGAGTTAATTTGGTTGGCCATATCAAACTTTCTCTTAGAGAAAGTTTCTCACTCCATACACAGAACTAAGACAAAAGGGAACTAGCTTAATTTTCAGTGCCACCTGTTCACCTTATCAATTTGAGCAAATCAGTTTGAATAAATCAGAAACTGCTCAATTTCCATTTCTACAAAATGAAAATGACATAACTTCTTGATGTTTATAAAGCACTCTTAGTTGAATGAAGACAGGCTGGCTTTAGAAATTTATTCTTAAACAAATTCCTAATTAGTCCTGGGAAAATGCTCCCAATCCTATTTCATGGCAGTGGAAGTGGAACACCTAAATCCTTTAGCTGTCTTTAATGAAGTCACTTTTCCTGCCCACACATATGCACACGCTTCTCATAAACTTCTCAAACCTCTGCACTTTGCTGGCAAGATATTCCTCATAAAACTCTTAAACAGGCCATTTGTACTCTGGCTATTAAATGCATTCAGAAAAAGACAAAGTTTACAACTGGCAAATGCAAACAAGGAAGTTTATTCTCCATATATTAAATAAAATGAGAGTCTTGGGTCATGTAGCTGTTACCCAAATTGAATCTGTCATGTACTGCAACTGCACAACACAGCATATATCCTTGTCTCTTCATTCAACTTGTCAGCTCTCCATCAAATTTTTAAATAGATGGAATCATAAATTATTCTACCACCTTTGATTATTTATTCACATGTGGCAGAAAAATGCAAACTTGTCCACACACAACTATGCCTACATCATATATACATTTATGCACTGTAACTCTGCTGGTAAGGAATTCATTGGGAAATATCTATTTTCTGGTATTCATGTTCTTTGGACAACATTTCTTGGAATCATATCTTTTTAACTTCTATTTATGTGCTTTACTCAAGTGAAGAACTAACAATGCACTGTAGTTTGTGTCTGGCCTCTAGATGATGCTACAATGCTTTTAACTCTCTGACATTTAATAATATGTTACATGCAAGCAACTTCGAACTGTACTCAGACCCTTTGGTACTGTAGCTTAAAAGCAACAGAAAAGTGACTGTATTCAAAAAAAAAAAATCCCAAAAAAGCAGACAATGACCAAGACCTTTCTCTGTAGAAGGCTTCTATTGCGAGTGGATCAATGTTAAGCAAAAGATAAAAATAATTTTAGAATTGGTTTGCCTCATTTCAGAATGAAGAACCTGTGACATCCTGCAATCTGTAGCAACAGCTGTCAAAATCCCTATCCCTCAGTCTCAGATCTCCCCACCACAATAAAGTACTATCCATCCCAATCCAATTTGCCTTACATGCCTTGTATCTGCCTCACACGTGTGTGGCTCACTGGCAGATAACCATTGGCAATGTGATGATTATAGAGGATTTCACGAGTTTCAGGATATGCTTTCCTGGTGACTCACTCTAATTGCAGAGCAGTTTAAGAGTCACAACATTGTCCACGTAGTCCCACTGAGAGACAAGTTTCTCTCACTTTGGAGAGCACTTCTAGCTGCCCCTGACATCGTGCCTGAATAGACCTTGGCTGTTTCCTAATCCTCCTGTTTCCCGTACCTCAGTGATGACTTCCTGTCCACCTGCTGCTCAGACCCATGAAAGGATTCAGGAAGCCTACATTTATGGTTCCAACTGCAAAAAGTTGAAAACAAAAGTTGCAGCCAGGTCACCAAGAGAGTAAAAAAAAAAAAAAAAAATACAATAAAATACAAAAAAATACAATAAATAAAATAAATAAATAAAATAAAATAAGAAAAGAAAGAGTTGGGTTTGTTTGGTTTGTTGTCGGGGTTTTTCTAGAAAAGCAGGTGCACTACAGCAAGCCAGTGAACTTTGCCTCAGACCCTCACATTTGGCATCTTGGGAAAAGGTTTAATGCTGTGAGGAGGATGTGATGTGGTTCTGACTGTTGCTAACACTTTACACTTGAAAAGTGTTCAAAACTTCAACAGAGCAAGTGAAATCAGTGTCAGGCTCTTTGTTTTAATCCTTAGAAAGGAAGATACACTTTTACAATTTATATTTTTCTCCTGATGGTTGATAGTGACTGTAGAGCCATGACTAGCCAGTGGCAGCCACTCTGGCATGGTCACATCAGGTCATGCCACGCTGTCACACAGAAGATCCCCCCTAAGTTGTTTGGTAATAAGTGCAATTGGAGACATATTAACTTTAAGTGATTAACATATTAAGAAGCTGCAGATACTGCACTCCCAGTAATGAATATATTCTGATTTCTTTAGTATGTGATGCTGCAAAAACAAGCATAGTTTGGTGTTGATGATTTTACAGGTGATACCATCTCCCCACACTGAAAGAGCTGCTCTGTTGGAAAGGCTGACTTTCAGCCTCACACCCCCATTATGGGCTATAATGATGCCAAGGCAGCCATGCCTACTTTGCTACATAGTCTCTTTTCTGCCCCAAAGGCCAAGGCAGTCTCCTGGCTCACACCTTTCTACTTGTCCCAACAGGCTGACTGTTCTCCAGCACTTTTCTTGATTAAACTAACTCTAATACTAAACTTTAATGCTAGGGCTACTACTAACACTAACACAAACCGGGGTCCTTATAGCCTGGAGAAGACAGTAAAATAATGAATTTACTGTGTGCCCATATAAGTGTAGTTCACTCCTATGAAAGAACTAATTGCCTGCAGGGTGTACTCAGCATCACTCAGTGGCCTGCAGCCAAATGAGTCCTTGTAAACTGGGGAAGAGGTGGAAAGGAACTCTGCATCTTTTTTTTTCCTCCAGTTTTTCACTCCTAGCTGCTGCCAAAGACCTCAGCCTTTGTGGCCAAGAGATAAATATGTCAGTGTCTGCAGTTGTATGGAAGATTATTTATGGGAGATGGAGGAGGGAGTTCACATTTGCCTTGCATGAGGTAATAAGTTCCTGTATATACCTCAGGAAGCTGTTACAGGGCTTAAAAAAAAAAAAAAAAAAAAAAAGAAGAAAATTAAGAGGAGATTATCTTATGCTTCCAGGGTCTATCCAAAGTGTTACACAAAAGTTTCCCCGAGCATATGGATCTGTAGTTAGACACAGTGGTGCATAGATCAGCAAGACAGCAATGTCTTTCAAAAGGAGGTGTGGAAAAAAATACCAAGAGGACCAGCAGCTGAAGAATAGTCAAGGCTACAGCATCTGACAGCTCTTCAGGCTGAAAAGAGTGTTTTTCATGACAGTCCCTTTAACATTAACCACTTTCATGTCTTGATTAGATGGCAATGGCACGTCAAGCGAGGGGAGGATTCTAGCAGGCAGAGTTAAAACAGATGGCACTGCCACAGTGCTCCCCTTGCCAGCTGCCTGGAAAGGAGCTCTCTCTACCCTGTAATAAAAGCGGCAGAAGTTCAGGTGGATTCCCACATCACTCATTCTGCGTCAGAGGAGAGGCATCTCAGGAGCAGTGAATGGAGCATGGCACAGGAACCAGCAAACCTGCAAGGGAAAGGCTCACCAATGTCTAGATTGCAGCAAGTCTGAAATCCCACATACGTACTGGAAACCCATGGCATTTAGGTTCATTTCCAGTTGGAAATATAAAAGGAAAACAGAGCAAATGATGATATATATTTGCAAAATTAAAGCCTGGTCTGGAATCAAAAGATGACAGGATTTATTTGTTCTCCTTGCTAATGCTCTTCTAATTATTTCTTTTAAGTATTGGCTTGTGTTTCCACAGACGGGTAGGTCACTTATCATAGTAAGGCACAGGTAATTCAATGCAACTGTCATCATATAAGATTGGTCCCATAAAATAGGTCCCTGAGTTAATCATTTAGTCCTTGCCACTTTTCACAGTTTCCAAAAGACATGTGGAGAGTATCTCTGAGGGTTTTCTGTATAATATCTCTATCAGACCCAGTATCCACATGGCAATTACAGGACAGTAAATGCAATAGAGAACACATACTACTCATGGAAAACACAGCAATGAACAAACTCTACCCAGTGTAAAAGACTAAGGTGTGCAACTGTAGTCAATGCTTTTCCTGCAGTCAAATAGGGCCAGATAATGGACAAGGAGTTTTCTTTTTTTCCCCAGCTGTTATGTTATGCTATTTTCTTTACAGAGTTCCCTCATTTAAAAAAAACAAAACAAAACAAAACAAAAAAATTTAAATATCATTCTACAATAAAATCTCCAAACAACATCTTTCTATAATAGTGCTAGCACAGTGTCTTAGGTTATTGAGAAACAGCACCATTTAATTTCTAATTAGTTGGTCAAGGCACAGACAGTAGAGAGCTGATTTATGTCACCTATCTGCCACCACCACCTCAGTCCTGGTCAGGTCCCTCAGAACAGCACTGCATCCATCAGATGTGTCAACTACTCAGCTCGGTGTCATCTGCAAACCTGCTGCTTTCCCCAAGTGCCACATCCACGTGTCTTTTGAACACTTCCAGGAGTGAAGACTGGAATTTTTCTAAGGAGAGTATGCTCTTTGGGACCATTTGAAAAGGGAACAGAGGTATCGGTTCAGCTGGGCCTTCGTGTGCAATCCAGGGGACGCAGTGGGCTGTCCCTATATTTACCAGGTTCAGCTCTGAGTGGAAATGGCCACACCAGGGCTGCCTGCCTTGTCAGATTTTCCACTAACGTAACCACTGAGGTTTAATCAGATGCTGCTTAGGGGCACAAGGCAACAGGACCATGAAGCTTGCCAGAATGCCGTTCAGCTGGAAAAAGTTTTTGAGCAACTTTGATTCAGCAATGTGAGGTTAAACTGGATGGAAGCTTTGAGTCATGGGGATTTTAATCTGGGATGAGACACCCCAGAGTTTGTTTCTTGCATTGCAGAACCGTGGCCTTGAGGCAAGGCAGCGAAGTTAGCAATAGGCTGAAGGTCAGAGCAGAACGTGCAGCATGTCAAATGATTCAGAGAATAAACAGACTCAGGAAGGGCAAACACACAGGCTTCAGAAGCAACACAATAGACTGACCTTCTCAACTTTCTTTCTTCAGCCTACCACGTCACTCGACGTAAACGCAGGCAAGGAGATAAAATAAATGAAAGATGGATCTCAGCAAGTGGCCAGGTTTGCAGCTACTGGCTGCTCAAGCTGCCTTGTGTAACAGAGCACAGGGATGAACAAGAAAACAAGCAGGGTGTTTCTAACCAGCTGGTTCAGCTTTAGTACCAACCTGGAAAATATTAGCAGATGTATTTTCAAATAGTTCAAAAAAAAAAAAAAAAGGAAGGAGGGTGGAGGAGAGAAAAAGCCTCAGGAAACATTCTATTGCAGGTATAGATTTGATACAATTTCTTAGAGAAGGCACTGGGCAATGGCTTTTTTGAAATGTGTTCTACAATGTAAAATAGCAAGAAGGCATTTTAACTGGCTGCTGGCTGCCAAAAAAAATATAAATTTGTATTACCCTAATTTATCACAAATACACAAAAAGCTCATCAGATTTTCACAGTGAAAAACATTCTGTAAAAGCCAAAACATTTCATTTTGAAATTTTCAAAATAGAATATTAAGATTATGGTCTCAAAATGTTTTGAAAACATTTTACTTTTTATTCAACAGCAAATTAAAATGAAACCAAATGTTTAACCTGGAACAGTCCCCCACACCCTTGACTGATTGAGCAAAACAAAAACAAACCAAAAAAAAAAAGTCAATTATTTGCACAGCTGGACTACTTATTAGCAAAGAAAGGCAACACAATTGATATCTGACTAGTGACTACTACATCCTCCTCCAGTGTGGTCTTTGAATAAAATACAAGCAAGAAAGACAAGCAGCTTTGAACACCTCCTTAGGTAAAGGCTGGATCTCTCAACTCAGCCCCACATCACCCAGGCACTTATACATTTAAAATTCTGCTCCAAAAGCTCTGTGAACACCAGAGAATTTCTGTAGGTGAAATAACCCCCAAGAAATTAATAACTCTCTTTCCTTGAAGGACTAAATTCAAGTCAAACACACAAATATAAGAAGTTTCCTTTATAGATTTGAGATCCAAAGCCAAGAGGTGCTGCAAAAAGGGTTTCACTACCCTTGAAAAATTCTTCAGCAATAAAAAAAGACCACAGACTAAAAGGAAATAAAGCAAAAGGAAGGAGCTCCTCTGCCCTTATGCTGAGCTGACCCTGGACTGATGACAGCTTCATTTTCCACTTGGCACAGGAGGATTTTGGAACGCCCCCAACTGCATGAAAAGTGCTCCCAAAAATCCTGTGGCCCACTTGTGACCTGAAGCAGAGTCCAGCAGCGTGGGTGAATCAGATCAGTTAACACCTTGTCAGAAATGGAATAAACAACAACAAAACAAAAAACCAAAACACAAACCTAAACCAAAGAAACAAAATACCCCACAATACCAAAGAGGAAAAGGGAAATGGACAAGAAGAAGGAGGGAGAGATGGAGAAGCAGAGGAGCAGAAGCACACTCCCACACTTTGTTTAAGGCATGTGATCAGAGCAGGGCAGCTCACTTGTTCATTTCCAAACTGCAAACGAGACCCAATTCCTCAGTGGCTTTCCTGCACACAGAAAACTTTCTGTATTTTAAGCAGCATGCTTAAGTTAAAAACTGCTTGTTATTTCCAAGCAAACATCAATTTCAACTGCATAAGTGTCGAAACAAAGAGAGATCAATCCTCAGCCTGGCTCTGCTCAGTGACCAAAGGGGTGGGAAAAGGAGGGATTGTCTGTAGCTAGACCCTGAACTAGCAGAGTCTCAACGACAGTCAGAGCAGCCCAGGATTTACTGTCATTTATGCAACAATCTGGACTTTACAGCAGTGGTGGTTTGGCAGAGCATGCCTCTGTTTTGCATTCACTCTACTGCAGAGGAGTTGTTTTTGCTGTGTTTATAGCTGGGGAAGGAGCTCCCTTCTGTCTGAGGCTGTAACACGCAGTTAATTACATCCAGGACAAGCCCTCTTTGCACTGCAGAAGAGCCGAGTCTGCCTGCCAGAAACAGCCTCTCCAAAACTTTCTAGCCCTTCAAAGCCATGAAATCCCGGCCCCAGGCACAAGGCTCAGTGCTCCAATCGCAGCACACACCTTATTCTCTGGCTCTCCAGGACTCTGGGATATTCCGTAACCAGAGGCCTTGGCTGTTCCTAAGAGGTAGTAAGGGAAGAGCATTCTTGTCAGAAGTGGCAAACACCTGCTGGTTTCTCTAAAAAGGTGAACAGCAGAAGCTTTCTCTAAATTTGAAATTGCAAATGTAGTACTGGCTGAGAGATTCTGAAAGCCTTAGGAAGCAGTTTTAGGGCAAGGAGCATTCAAGTGGCCTTGGGACATTGCGAAGGATTACTGCATCAATATGACTAATTTAAACTCATTAATGAGCTGTTTGTTTCTGTTTTGATACAAGATTATTTTGGTTTGGTGTGTTATTTTGGGTATTTTTTTTCTTCCAGATTTTTATTTATTTTCATTAAAGTGCAATAATTTATTAGTCCTTCCCTTTGAAGTATTTCAAATCTTAAGTGGTTTTGTGCCATTGGAAGGTCATGATTTCAGTAAATAAGGAATTCACGGAACCACTGAACTTTTATTGTAAGTTCAGGTAGAAAGTATGCTATGGACTAAGAAATGAACACCCTTCTGCAGGCAATGGCAAACAATACTCCTCACAGCTGTGTGGACATTTTGGCTGCATTCAGAAATACCCCTTGCAGAGTGAGGAGAGCCAACCCTCCATCTCTCTCTCACCTTCCCCGTCTCGCACTGCTGTGGTTATTAACTAACTCCACAAGCAGCCAGTTGGGGCTGGTGTTGGCAGAGCCAGGGATGAACCAGCAAGCCTCAATATCCCATTCTTCATCCTGAGGTGACACACCCCTGCCCTGCACTGCCCAGAACCTTCAGTTCCTGGGCTGCAGTGCGAGCTCTGCCTTCATTTCCTCCAAAGGACTGTATTAGTTTGTGTTTCAGACTATATGAAAATTGCTTACATTTCTTCTGGCTTTGAAGCAGCCTGGCACATCAACTGTTCTTTTAATGCAATTGTTAGATACCCCATGCATGGGGCAAATAACCCATATCCCATATAAAGTGTCTATTGATTGCTACAAGCTCACTACAAGTAGTAGAATACACAGGCACAGTAAAATCACAGTGACCTCCTGGCATCTGCAGCAAGCACACCTGCTGCCTCACACCAAGTAGTGCCGGAACCTCTGGCTCCACTGATATTTGTGCCCAGAGTGCAATGTCCCAAATGTCCTTGTTTGCAGACTGCCCTCAGCCCTGTAAATAAACAGTTCATATAAGCATGGCATCCAGCAGCTGAGATACAGGCATCTAATGCCACTTGTGCATCACTCATCTGAGACACTGATCCAGATCAGGAGTCCCTGCTCTTATGACCAGGCAGGCAGAGGCTGTCCAAGACTTCTCAGGGCATAGAAAGTGCCATTCAGCCCTACTTTAATGCACCTGCATTGCCCTCTAATACACCTCATGGGCTATCATTGCCATTTAGACTCAGCTTCTGCCTGCAAACCTCCAGTGAGCAACTCCTAACCCACTGGAGCTAAAAAGATACTCATATCTACTCTAAAGGTGTTTATGGTGACTGAGCTGCCACAGAGAAATTCTGTGGGTAATTAGAGTTACCTCCAAAGAAAAGGTTCAATCTGTGCCCCTAAAGCTTGTCCTAAAAGAAGTCTTTCTCAATTGAATTCCCTATCTCCAAAGAGTTACACCACTTAAAAAATATATAATGGATGAAATCTTGGACACAGGCTGTGATTTAGCTCCTCAATTTGTATGTGCTGCCTGAATAGCTTTTAAGATGTTACAGCAGTCAGTGTCAATTTATTCCAAAAGGATTATAATCATACACTATAAATCACAGAGATGCCACAAAAAGCCATGTTGCTGTGGGACTCAGAATATTTTGGGCTGGAGATTTACTGGTTTAGTATTTCTTTTGTTCATTCTAAAACTGTTGTCATATTTTGAGTCTTACAGAATATGGCTTTGTAAAGCTACGCTCCCTCATAAATTAAACTGCTTAGCAAAAGTGCTTAGTAATGATTTTACATTTTGGCTTAAACACAGACCTTTTTACTTTGTTATGTTACAGCCTGTACTCCTTGTTCAGTTATCAACTGATTTAATAGCTTGCTTTTCTAGCTTCCCTTTTAGTTGAGATTTTCATGTAGTATTTCAACAGTTTTGATTCTTCTTCCACAATTCACTGAAAAAGGTCATTTTTCCTCTGGCATGGGAAGAAAAAAGTGACTTTTGAAATGAACAAGGATCATTACATAAAAAGTAGTCCCTTCACAGATTTTGTCAGATCCCACCAAGAAGGAGCTTTAAAAATACAGTGTGGCCTATATATGTATTTAATGTAATGCCTGCAATGACAGTAATACTTCTCAGGGGATTGGTGAGAACAAATTCATTAGTATTTGCACAATGCTTTCAGATCAGCCTTTCTCCTTTTCTTTGTTTTTTCTGGTTATCAAAAAAAAGGCTTGGTATGAAAGCACAGACTTGATCCCTTGCGAATGCAGTGCATGTTGCATAAACAATTGATTTTACATGTTCAGCTATTAAGACACATTTTAGAGAGATTTCAAGACAGCTTTAAAATCCGGTGCTTCAAATTTGTGTTGTGGTCTGCATAAATACATGGATTAAACAAAAGAAAGATGAGGGGAAATGTGATGGAATTTCTGAATGTGTGTTTGCAGAAAGCTAAATTCTCTGAAAACTTTGCCACACCAGTGTTCCTACTCTGGGTTGAAAAACAGCCTACTACCATGTGTAGGGTTGCTCAGAGTGCAGGTGCTACATTTCTTATATGCTGGGAGTGAGTAAAACTAACATAAGGCTGTCCTAATTCAAACTCTCCTTGTTTTTGTTGGATTGCACCTGTGCTTTAATAACATCAACTCTATTTTTAACATTTAATATGACATTAATACAAATAAAACATATAAGGCTTGTTCCTAATGGATTTGCAGCATGCATACATATCACACATGGTAATGTATTTCCAATTCACATTAATCATAGGAGGATAATATATGGGACAATAAACCACATTTTTGACAGGTTTGTGCAAGTTTAGATTTGCTCAGGCCAGATCTCCTTTTCCTCGACTCATTCTCTACCTGATTTATGTTTCAACACTTTCCTGAGACATCCCTCCAGCCTGTAAGATTGTTAAGTACGTTGCTGCAATCCAGCTTACTATTCCAAGTGTCTGCATGTCTGAATCAAATATTAAACTCCATTTAAGGGCAATTCATGTCCAGAAAGCTATATAAAAGCTTTCATCTTTTCCTTCATACTTATGTCCTATGAGTCTTGCCATTTTGTGCAATTTAAATCAGAGAAACAGAACAACCTACTCAAACAAATCATATAAGAACTGTGCATCCACACTCAGGGCAACAGTCCTTTTCCAAAACAAAACAAAACAAAACAAAACAAAACAAAACAAAACAAAACAAAACAGAGAAACCCCAGCCCAACCTAAAGGCCCCCACCAAAGCAGCTACCTTAGTGTTACAGGAATCTTCCTCCCAGTCAGTTTCTATACAAACCACAGAAACCAATCAGTGATGCAACCAAAGCAAAATCCACCCTTCCAAAGAGTGGGTTTAGATTTTTTGCTCTCCCTCACCTCCCTGCTATCCAGTCCGTGGTCACTTACAGCATTCAGTTACTGCTGCCTTTCCATATTTCTCCCTGCCCAGTGCATCTCAAAAATGATTCATACAGAGCTGCCTCCACTGAAGGATCCTCACTGGATTTCAGAGTACTGACTGAGGCCCTTGGCAAACAAAATAGGGAAGATAACAGTCACGTATCTCATTTGACACCATTATTTCATTAGTCTAGGAAGAAGGAACACAGCAGAACCAATTGTCATTCAATGTCTTCCATATCAGTGTTTTATAAAATGAAAAAAAATGGCCACAACAACTGAGTATATTTCTGGTTTACTGAAATGTAGTCGTATAGACCAAGACAAAGAAGTTCTGCAGTGCTCTGAAACAATCAATGTTTGTACAAACTAGTTTGGGATCCATATTACTCAACTGTATAATTTTATTTTATTGAACACATTAATGTGAAATAAAGATCCACATGTTCATTGTACACAGCCTGAAAGCTCTGCCAGCAAAGAAGAAATAAAAAGTAATTAGAAGAATAGCTGACTAAAAGGATTTAAAATTTTATTGAGACCTCTGGCTTATATAAAGCCTGCATTAAATGTTATTTATCTGACTGTTTTGCTCACCTCATTCCATTGTTTCAGAAAGAAACAGAATGAATGTAACAGTTTTGTAAGCATGATTAACCCTATATTATTGTCAGAAAGAAAGGCAAAAAGAAATATAATACATATGGCAGCAAAATAGGCTACCATAAAATACTGCCCCAGGACTATATCATACCAATCTAAATGAGTCAACAGCAAACAAGAAAATATGCCTTGGATGTTTGATCTATCTTTTTCTAATTAAGATGAAGGTGACCTCATTCTTGTTTCCACACACTCATGAAATTATTCTAATTTCAGAGTCAAGCAATGATCTCACAAGAGCCAAGAAATGATTGCTTAGGCTTGATATATCCAGGTCAGTACACTTTAAAGCTACATGATATGTTACTACATTATTCATTTTTTTAAAATGCTTTATGTTCCTTTCATTGATTTGTTATTATGTCAGCAATGAGACCATAATAATATTATCTAATACAGACATACAGCTTTCCGAGGGTCTTTTGAAACCTTTAAGCATACATTTTTCAAATTCTCTCTTTCTGATTTGATTTTGACACACAACCCTTGAAAGCTTTGACCCGAGTTGGACCAAATTTCCCGTGCGCTGTTGGGGGTACCCTCCCCTTCCCAGTGAGAAACTGAAAGGCAGCAATGTTTAGTACTTTCTAAAATCTGTTTTACAGAGTGAGTTTTGTCACAAACAGTTGAAAATTCTGCTCCTTTCCAATGAAGATAAGCCCACACATTTTAAATCAGCACATACAGTGGACATACTGGTCAGATAAGGCCTAAGTTATAGCAGGGTATTTGTCCTTCACTCTGGAAGAAAAGAAGGTGACACCAATCCCCTAACAGGTATCACTGTAATGCACTGCTGCTCTCCCTTGCCTTCTAGCTGAGAAACTACAAAGCCATTACAGCCATCAGCCAAGTCTCCCAGGAAAGCAGATGCACCATTGCATCTACTTCATGGAGGAATAACTGAAGAAAACTGGGTTTCCCAAAGTCTGAGGAAATATCCCACAATTTCCAGTCATTAAACACAGATTCTACCTTCTCATACTGCCCAAGGAAAGCAGTGTAGAAAAGGCTTTCCCTCCTGAAAGCAGGTACTTTTCTGTGGATTAAGAATTAGAAAAGAGCACCAGCCCTTAGAAGGAATGTCCATCTTGGAATTGTATTTGTTTCAGTGAAAAATAGGCCAAGCATGTCTAGTCCCCATTACTGATAAGAAATCTGTATTATAGATTGCAGATGCTTGATGACTTTTGCCCTAATGGTCCCAATTTTCTCATTTCAATTTGAATCAGCTGCTATACTGCCAAAAAAAATGAGTTACAGCCCTGTTGGTTGCAGTAGGGGGGGAAAAAACCCCGACAACAGAAAAACCAAACGAAACCAAAAAACCAACCAACCAAACAAAAACCGCAACAAAAAAAAAGCAAACATAAACAAAAGAAAAACAAAAACACAACAACAAAAAAAAGGCCACACAGACAACCTCACCCAGTGAAGGATTTTGAAATTCTATTTCCCATTGTTCCACTCAAACTATTTCAGTCAAAAGCATCAGAAAGATTTAGAGAGCTGAGGAAACAGGGACAAGTAGGTGCTGCTTGTAAATGGATTTCCAACACAGTGTTGTAATTGGAATCAATGGTATAGCCCAGCAATTTATCTCACTGATAAAAAGCACATGTGGCAATATCCTTCTGCAGAAGGACCAGGTGTCCAAGGCAGTCAAGGATTAGGGAGATATTGCCCTGATCTGCCTCTGTATCTCAGCTGGCCTAACCTGCTGTGCAGCAGCCATGCTCCAGCGAAGCTCTAGCACCTGGAGATCTGCAGCAATTTTTAATAAAAACTCCTAACATCTGATGTGGCCTGTGGAAGGAGCTTCTTTCTTTCTGCACTTCCACCCCCACAGCTTTCTCAGGAGCCCTTGGAGGTAGCAATTTATTTTCCATACAACGGACCACAACAAAATTAGTGCTGTTCCTGCTGCCAAATTGTGGGATGTGGCTAATCGATGGAGGGGACTGTGATCTCAGTGAGCTGTCCTTTCACAGATCCAGCCAGAGAGGTTTAAAACACTAATGCTCTGTGATTACTGACACCTTTCCTGTGCTGACAATTATCATCCGCTCAGCCAAACAGCACAAATAAGCCACTGATGTACCCCAGTCATCCCACACAGCTTTGTCAGTTGGGTTTTTAAGAGTGGGATTCAAAGAAGGGCTTCAGATAGCATTTGCCACTCATCCCAGTATCCTACCACTTTGCCTTTCCTACTTGGAGCCTTATTTATGCATGTTGGTTGTGGCATAACCCATGGATGGGACTTTTTCAGCTTGAAAATGAGATACTGTCATACACGTCAAAGAAGATCAAATGAAGCTTTCCAATATACTGCCCCAGAGGTATTAACTTCTTAGAGTGGCTTTCCTTTTCCCAAAGGATTGAAATAATCTGCCCAGAAAACACGAGCCTGGCAGTCAGCTCCAACTGTTTTAGTAGAAGACTAGGGGAGCTCCTGGTATTATTTAATAACTGTAGCTCCTGGCAAGGGTTTAATATGCACATTTAAGTACTGTATTTAGCTCAATTTTTCTGCATGCTAGATTGGATCTGTGGGCACTGAAGTAGAGTGCAAAATGTGGTTCTGTTTCCTCTGAGAATTTCTCACTCCCTCGGGTCCAGCCTTAACTAAGAATCGTTATTTTTCACCTGAGGCACGTTCTCCTTTGCAATGCTAACAATTTTATAGTTGTAAATAAAGAAACAGAAATAATCAGGGGCCCAAGCAAAACAACAGCAATAGGTCCTTTGACTATCAAAATGTCATCTGAAGCCTGCTGTTTTCTCCACTTGTGGCTCCACAGAGCTATAATTTACTTTAGAAATTTGGTTACAATAAATGGGAGTGGAGGTTTCTTGAACCAAGCCAATTGAAACATTTTCAAATAGCAATCCTAGATATTATTTCACAGGCCACAAAGAGAACAGTAAGATGAAGGACAAAAAATCCAGTAACAAAAGCTTTGCTTCTATGAAGTGCTTTGTCTCTACACTTAATGACTTTAGGTGTGAAATAAGTTATGGCTTGGAGTTGAGTAGAATCCAGTGTCAGGGAGGAATTCTGTAATGCAGCTATTCCTGTGGTATGATTACCCATTTTTTTACTGTGAGTCTTGCCGCAAAAGAAAACAGTATTACCATAAAATGCCCCCAGGGGAATTTTATATCACACCTCCAACCTGGTTTAGAAATGCAGAGCAATATGTTTTCTACATAAAACAGTATATCCAAAGTCTAGGAGCAAAAAGAAACCCAATTCCGATGGTAACTGGGGTTATCAGGAAATATCCCATTCCTCCACAAAAGGGCAAAAGATGATTAAAGTCACCTCTCCCTGTTTCTCTTACATGTGCACACACACACAGAGAAAGTGCTTATGAGAGCTGCTTCAGCCAGCTATAACAAATCAGCACCACCCACTAGTCCTTCCAGCACCACAGAGCTTGATAAACCACTGCTGATCCAGGAATGTCATGGAAGTGTTCTGAGCACCAGGAACAACAACGCAGAGCATATTTCTACACTGGCTAGTTATTATGCTGTGTCATGGGTGTCAAATTAGTCAAAATATTCCAATGAACATGCTGCTCACGTGCCACATAAGGCAGACTCATGGAATTGCTTTTGAGCTGTAGCAGAGCAGCATTCATGTTGCCTCCAATGGAGAAGACATCAGTGGAAAGCTGGGCTGAGAAGGCTTCCAAGGGAACGCAGCAGCCAAAGCAGTCCCAGGTCCAGCCTGTATGGAGACATGGGCTTACCATGGGCAGCCAAGAGGCCCCTCTGCCATGCTGTCATTACATCTCCCTGCAGAGGGGGCCATGGCAAGCTGAGAGAGGGGCCTTGAGCCTCCAGACTCTCTGAAGGCAGCCAGGGAAGACCAAACACTGGGTTTGAACCCTCCAAACAAGAAAGAAAACAAACAAAAATGCCCAAACAAAACAAAACAAATCAACTGAAAATGGAAAGAACAAATAAAGTTTCAACTAAGTTCCACACTTGTGTTTGTCTTCTTGGATACTAATACTGAAGAGGAACACTAGAAGAAAGAGATGAACTGGTTCCCATAAATCCCATACTACAACAGATGCATCATTTAAGCATAGGGAAATAATTTGTTTATCCAAAAGTTTGGAGAAGCATATGGGTATTGATTTAAAGGTAAGAAAAATGCTGAACTTCCTGTCATTTGTGTCTGTGTTTCTTTAACAACCTTCACACCTGAAAATGATATAAAAAAGCATACAAAAAAATTAAAAAATGTCCCTACTAGCCACTAACTGGCATACTTATGGGTCAAGGCTCATCTCATTATCTTCAGAGTCTAAAAACAGCCTTAACTAAAAATCACGCAGACACTATTTCTAGAGAAGATTAATCTTATTCATATACAGTTAGTTGCAGAGGTGAAAGAGAACATTCACCCTCTTCTTCATGAGCTGAAGATATCTGGATTACTTTATCCTCCTATCACTGTCTGGCTGTGATATTATTGAATACACAAGTGTGGGGAGTACCTGTAATTAATTCAATTCTAGAACTTACATTAAGTTAACAAACTGGAGGGGGAAAAAAAAAAAGGAAGAAGAATATAAATCACTATTCTCTTTCCCCATTCCATATTTTAACAAGTGAAAAGTCAACTTTCTTGTTCTTAATTTGTTAGAGAGGTTTTAAGCCTTTGTGATTAGAATACTTCTACTGTAGTTTTGAGATTCTGTTGTAGTCTGAGGTTTATTTAAAAAAAAAAAGTGTTTTAAAGGGTTAACTTGTGGAACACACCATAAAAGGCAGCAGTAAAAGCTGCAACTCTGTTCAAATGGAGACTAGCACTTAGAAGTGAGTGAAAAATAAATAAACCACCATAGAGTAGAATCATGAGCTTACAGAGGCCTTGAAAGAAAACTGACCTTCCATTCTAGATCATGAGTATGCTGTTCTAATTAAATTACACCCTTACGTGATTATTTCTAACTCTGGTTAGTTTATTTCATCCCAAATATATGTTTTATTGCTTGATGAACATCAGTTACCATTCTTCTGTTTCTCTTTGCAGTTTATACCTTCTGTGTGCTGATCCTCCAGCCTGATCAAAGTGTTTTTTCCATCAAAGCAATCATGTTTATTACTCAGCTAATCCGAAGCCAACTTTTAAATGTTTTAAATGTTAATCCACAGGCATATTAGTTATGTTATTTGAACCATAAAATCAAAAATTGAGACAAACTGATTTTTTTCTTTTCTGTCACAGAGAAGGACCCAGATCTAACATATTCCCTGTTTGCAATTTTCATCCAATAGTTGCTTAGGCAGTTTTCCTGGCAATGAAATTTTAAGAAAGTAAAGCACAAATCTGCTGAAGGTCAAGTTTGTGGTTAACCTTGTTCAATCTAGTCACAATTGCAGCGACTCTGCAGGGCTTCCGAAGCCAGAGGTACCTAGAGTTGCTGTTGAAGCAATCCCAAAATACAGACTTTCTGACTTTATATCAGAGACAACAGATTCTGTGGGCAAATAAAAGCAACAAGAGAGTAACAGCTTGCAGGGCTTGTGAAAATGTATGACGGTTTGTGAATTGGTCTCCAGTTTTCCCCCTTTCCTATGGAAAAGAATGTACAGTTGGGAAATGGACTTTGAACAAACAGCAACATTTATATGTAGGTATCCATGTGTCACAGCAAATCAGAACAGTTAAATGTCAGGCACTAAGTAATATTTTTCCCCATATTCATTACTTTGTTTTGATTTAGTAAATAAATTATCTAATAGGTATGATTAGGAAGTTTGTGCACCAGAGACACCAGTTCAGGTGACCAAGGAAACCAGCCAGGTCCAGAGTGAGTCCCTGCCCTCACTGGTCCCTGCCTTTGCTCCTACATGGCAGGACGTGCCAACTCCCTTCACTGCCAGGGATCCACACCATTGCACTGGAGGTCACTACAGCCACTGCCTTTTAGTCTCACAAAATCCTGCAGCAGTGTTTTCCAGATCCAGCACTGCCTATTTATTTATCTTCCACTTGGCTCTTCCCACAGTCGAACACAATTCTACCAGGCGCCTGTCGTTGTGCCCTGCCCACAATGCCTGTTGTTATGTACCCATTAAGTTATCTTGGATCCATTAAAACTCTGACTAACCCAGAAAGGAGCAAACACATTATTGTCTTTCTCAGAAGGTCTTTTTTTGACCTGCAATACATGATTTGAGAAGAGAATAACCAAAGGGTTCAAGCTGAGGCTTAGACCTCACATTTTCCAAGGTGTTTGGGCATGTGAATTTGCTACTATTAAAATTAGAGTGTCTGAAATTGTGACTCACTTTGCGATAGCCTCATTTCTAGTTTCCTGAACTTAAGATTGGTTTAGTTATTATTTTAAGTCACACCAATGGCATAAAATTGTCACATACTAGTCAGCAGCAAAGAGCCAAGCAGTAAAACTTCAAGTGACTCAACCAAGGCTAGACAGAGACTGTACAAAACTCACTGCAAGTTTCAAATGTGAAGAACTGAGGAGAAAAATAGCAGGCAAGGAAGTAATTACTGTATTCTGAAGACCTTAAGTTATAACAATCTGAGAGAATAATTGGTCAGAAAAGAGGACTATTTTGCTGAATTTTTAAAATTCCAGAATGTGTAAGCAGAGCAGAAATTATTTTCCTGGTATATTCTGGTCAGTGAGAAATAAAAAGTCAGAGAATGGAAAAGAGCAAGTAGAGAATACAACGCAACCCTGTCAGGAACAAAAGAGCCCCAGCATCCTTGAGTGATCAAAGGCTTTCCTTCTTTGCAATTCTTTTTCCAGATAAACCAAAACAACATCTTTTAAGTTTTTTATCACTTTTGGACAAAAGTCTCATTCAAAAAACAGTCAAGAAGAGAATCTGCAGAAAGATTTTTGCTGATCACCAGGAACAAGGTAAGTGCTTGCAGGGCAGTGGCAGTATCCTGGTGGCAGGCTGGGCTTTGGATTGCAGAGTGTATGGGAAAACATTCTGGCCCAGAAAGTCCATTAAAGATTAAAGCAAAGACATCAGATTTTCATATATACTCATTTATATTTTATCCTCACAGTTCTAATATCTTTATCTTATCTTTGTGAGTATCTCCAGAGCTGCAGGCTTTTATTGCTAGCAATGAACATTCAAAATCTGTTTATATAAAGGTAACTTGAAAGTTACCTCAATGACTGTCAAGCAGTTTTGAACTTCAGAAGATGTAGTCATTTCGTGTCTGGTGGGGATTTGATTTGTTTATTCAAAAGTTTCACTTGTTTATTCAAATATTTCTTTGTAACCTAAAACTAACATCCCAAAATTTGGATAAAATCCCTCCTATACTGAATAATCCACAGTCAAAAATTGCTAGAAATCTCATTTAAAAAATGGTTTTTTTCTCATTTTGCCCCACTTAGTTTTTTCAATGAACTGCATGGAGAACATTCAGCAGATCAGGCAATGGTCTAGAAATACATAGTCACAAAAGATGCTTCACTAGTTGCTTTCATAGCTTAGTTCTGCTCCCAGTTTTTAAAAGCATGTGCATGTTTTAAATCTTAACAGTTTGATGTGGGCATTTACAGAGTACAGGGACTCACAGGCATCTCACCCTGTAACTCTCCTGCTCACAGAGCACCAGTTTTTCAGAGTGACTCACTAGTAACAAACCCTCCACAAATAAAAATCACAGGGGAAAAAAACCCCACAGCTAAACAGGCACAGGTAAAACCAGATAACTGCATATTATGGAGTATTTTGCTAGGCATAAACATAATTTATACATGCAAATAGATGTATTTTTGGAAAAAGTAGCATTATATGTGTAGATACCTGTTCAAAAAAATGGTGCTGGTTAAAGCAAAATTGGTCTGACCTGCACATGAAAACCATAAATTTTTGTTCCACTCTGAACTGGTGTCATCACAGTGTGAATGAAGTGACTTTTTTTGTTTAGATGTTGCTTTTGTTACCAGTGGTTTTTTTCAATTCCTTACACTTGTATCAAGTATGGCTTCTTTCAAAACAGGTCTGTGTTTCTGGTCTTCATTTGGGCTAAAGCTGCAGTGATCCTTAGAGCTACATGCCCTCAGTTTTGAGTTTAATTTCTAATCAAAAGCTGAAGAGGTATGACTGGCTCTGGGATTTGAATCCAATCCACATGATTTCAGTGTGTTCTGACAAAAGAGTCTAGTTTTTGGTCTATTTTCCTCCACCTTGTGCCAAAGCTTTGACAAATTGACAAATATCAGGGACACACTGAGGTTCCACATATGGATGAAAACCAGGGACAGATGGGAGAAGGGTTTGCAGTACAAATTGCCAAGCAAAAAGTAATGTTTAATAAAATATAAAGCATTTACCTATAATACTATTTATTTTTAATTTCCATTTTCAGTGAATGTAGATCACAAGATGCAGTTTATAACTTTAATGTACAGTTTTGGTTTTTTACATTGGTTAGCAAAATAAAAACTTCTCATTGTTGTTTTGTTTTGCTTTTAAAGACAGCCTTGTTGTTGACCTAAGTCAGTGATACGTGCATCCATGAGATATAACGTTGTAATACCTGTGTAAGATTTATGAAGGGTCTGTGTATATTCCAAATAATTTATGCCAACAGAAGGAGTGTGTGCGTATTTTGCATATATAACAAAAGGTATCAAGATCTAGCCCCTTCCAACTGAGCATTTACTAAAGGAGCTAATAATAGAGAAACTCCAAGGGATAAAGAGAAAGCAGAAAGAAAGCCAACTGTGTTTTTCAGAGTTCTTTCTAGATTTTTCCCTCTTTGGTCAATGAACTGAGTTAAGCATCTGAAATTGCATTTCCTATCTTTCAGCTTCCATCTAGTGATTCTATCAAAGGAGGCAGATATTTCACATTGTCCATAAAAAAGATTAATATCTACTCACATGGAAAAATCTCTCTCTTGCTATTTCCCTCTATGTGTAGAATCACCTAATTCACCCTTTTCATGTTTGAACAGCCCCTTTAATGTCATATCCAAGCAAATCAAGAGAGGCTATAACAATCAGTCTTTGCTCCTTCCCAGCTTATGAGAGGCACAGCATAACTCATTTGCAGGGTGCTTAACTTTGGTTTGCATGGCATGCTGTGTCGCGAGGCTGCTCAGAGGAGGAAACTGGAATAGAGAGAATGGATTTGTGTGAGAGGGCAGGGGCAGAAGTGGCTCGCTGCGATTTGAACAATCAAGCACCGTGACAGCTGCTGCTGCTGTAGCAGCATCGCAAAGCCCACACTGCCATGAGGCTATTCAGGACATCTGCGCTGCATTTCCTGGGTTACTGTAACACATTACAAGGCTGTGCTTTGATGTGTCCCACATAAATGTCCTCCCCACCACACCCTCTTCCTTCCCCTCCCCTCCCCACCTACTCCTGGCCCTGGGACCCCGCCGTCCACAGCAATGTCATGCTGCATGCCTTCCTGCTCACGTGCGCAGCAGTTGTCAGAGAGATGGATCCAAAAGAAACAGTCAATAAAAACAGAAACAGCTGTAACAATTTTACATGGCATGGTTCTGATTTCTGGGTATATCCCCTGCACACATGCTTTCTCTTCCCCTTTTCTTATGCCTCCCCTAAGTAACAGGGCACGGTATTGTGGAAAAACAGCCATTAGGAAGGGAACAATGCAGCAGAGTAGTTCTGCTCACAGATTTTGGCATTTGAAAAATGGGGGTAATTAATTATTTTGGTGTTTTGTTTTGTTTTGTTTTGTTTTTAAGAAGTGGCAAAAAGGGAACTAAACAGGTAGAGAGAAGCAAAATAATTAGTGGACAGAATAAAAGGGGACTACGGATTCTACAGGCAGGTGCAGATTTCTTCCAGAAGAGGTCTGACAATATTTTGAAACCACTGTCTCCTCATTGTCCATTCTGCCCCAGTTATACCCTTCGACAGAAGAGCAGATTGTAGTTGTTGGCACTTGGACTGCCCTTTTATAATGTGAGAAGCATGTAAACAGACTTTGCTGAGGGACTGTGCATCAGTTGTGTGTTCTTTACAGCCAAACAAGGAGCCTCGGGGCCATCCTGCTTAGTTCACACAATGAACAATGGCACCCAAGCCAGGAGCCACCCTCTGTTACCCCCTATAGAAGGGCTCTGGAGAGTGTTACTGTCCACTGAATACAGAAAGAGCCTAGAGACCCTGGGCTTTCCCCGTGCTGTCTTAGCTGAACTTGGGGGATAGAAAGAAACAGGGGTGATCCAACCAGATAATTTTACAAATGTATTTAGTCAACAGTAGACTCCTTAAGAAGGAAATAAGTAGTAGGCTTGAAAGATATCTATAGAACACCTAACAAATCTGTCAGTTAGCCTGGTGTTTTTCAGCCTAGGAAGGCATGACTCTATAATGGCAGACAGGGTGATTTCTGGATCAGTTATCACAGACAGAGTAGGCTTTTGGTGACACAGATTGCAGCTCACAGTAGACATTTCAGAAAGTACCCAGAATACCTGCCCATCTCTCTGATTGCCCTGCAGATATATCATAAAACTTTACAGCTGTCTTGAGCATCTATCTACAACACAGTGCATAGGGAACTCAAAGGATTTACACAAAATCAATTCACAAAACCAGTCCATTACTCTACCCAGAATTTCATTTGCTCAGAGCAGAAATGCAAAAGAGAATAAAAATACAAATATCAAATATTCCTCTTATATTTTCAGGTTTGTAAGCACAAGAAAAGAATGTGATTAAGGCTGTCTAGGTGATTTGCTTAATGGTTTTAACTGATGGGGAAAAAAGTACTGAACAGATGGTGTGATGACATGTACCCATTTTTCCTAAATGTTAGAATACTCTCCAGAGTAACAAAATTTGTAAATGCAGTTCCTCACTCCTCAGCCCACAATCCCTCACAGACCACCATAAATACTATGTCCCAGGACAATCTTCAAGGACTTTGAAATAACCATTAAAATACTATCCAGAGAGGGTATAGCACTTTCCAGCAGAGCAACCACATTATATTACCATTCAAATGTGTTTTAACATGCTAATACGGCTGTATCTTTCAGCCTTACCATCAAGGCACTCTTTCAGGAGAGTCCCTCCTTCAAACTTGCACTCTCAACCAGTGGCAGAAAGGACCTGAACTCAGACCTTCATGATACAATTTGCTGTCTTAACCCTTGGACTTCAGAGGAGAAGAAATGAAAATACCATCTCTTCTTTAGTTAGAAAGCTTTTTAATCTGATTAAAAATGCCTAGGAGCAAAATGAAAAGCTCAGCCTTTAGCAGTAATTTTTAAATCTATATAAATCTTAGTTGAAAGGCATGAGCTTAACACAGGAAGAATTAGTGACAACAGAAGGAAGCTAATAAGAGCAAGGACCATCTAGCTCACTGTAGTGATTTCTCAATGACTTCAGTGTTCTGTGGAACAACAAACTGCACACAACGCTGTTTGAGTTTGCATGAGTAATCCAAAAACATGGTCTAAACCTTTCTGGTATGGAGGTGTCACACAAGCAGCTTTTCTTTCAGGTCACATTACACCTTTTCTATTTCTTCCTCAGTTAGAATCCAGAGTGCTCAAGAGAACAAAAGATGAAGAACAAACCAACTCTTTTCAACTCTTTCCTTTTGGGCCAATTTACTCTTTAGACAAATAAGGGGATTCTCACTTCAATCCTACTTCCAGCAATATAATTGAGAACTGTGCCCTAGGCCAAGATAAGTAAGAGGGCCAGATTCTGCCCTTAGATAACTAAGTCGCATATGTTGGAAGAAAACAGAAGTTGTGGTAGTATTTCCAAGACCTGCGTATCACATAAAGAGGTTTTTTAAACCAGAAGTGTCCCTGTTGTGTTTCTTACTTCCAAGGTTTTCTCAGCTGTGTCACAGAAGCAAAATATGGTGTCTCTCAATAAATCAGTCGTGTTTCAGGCTCCTATAATTGCATTACATTACTTCATATTTCTTTAAAAATAATACTAAAGTGGGCTATTTTCTGCTCAAACCATTCACATGTAGCTAATGGGTTCAATATGCCTGCACTTCGTTGCTATGCCCAAGGAGTTTAACAATACAATGCTTAAGGGAGCATGAACACCTGACATGCTAAAACTGATATCCCTTCTCAGGTACCCCATGGCCAACCAGCTCCCAAATGCTGTGGTATTTACAGCAAGAGTGAGGAATAATAGTGGCATTTCAGCCAATGCTTCCTCTCTCAGTAAAACGTGTCCCAGGGGCCAGGCTATGTGCAGGGTTGGCCAGGTGCTGAGCCAGGCTGTGCTGGCCTCTGGCTGCTGAGATGGGTTGTAGCAAACTATTTTACTGACTTATTCACATATTAAGCAATTAAACAATAATAGTTAATAACACAGAAGAAATTCAAAATATGTAGCAGGAAATACCTAGAACTAACCTGGCATACAAACTCCTAGCTTAAATGCTTTGCCAACGTGACTATCAGGCACAACCTGCTCATTCACAAAGGTCAAAACAGAGAAGTGATTCCAGAGGTTCCCGGAGTTCCCTTGAACCATGTTGTTCTATCAAGGCTGTCCACAGCACAGTCTGCATTGCCACCAGGACCCACATCTGCCAGATCCAAAACAGAACAGCCCAGGCAGCTTCGTGCTGCTTGTGCTCTGATTTAAAACTACCTCAGGACTCCACAGCACAAGCATGCAATGCAAGAACAGGGAGAAGGACTGAGCTGCAGGTTGCTCTGAATCACAGGGAATGCATAAGCAGTTAAGATGTGAAGAGATGTCCCAAGGGGAGAAACGAAGCTTGGACTGTGCTATCCTGCATATCTGGGGAACACAGTGCTCTCACAAGGTAGATACAACATTCCCTTACTCTTTTTTTCAGGATGGTTACATGAATTTGGCAGCATGAGATAGAGGATAAATGGTTAGAACAGAAATTGTCACAGATACTGCACTTACTCAAAACAAAGCACTTTTTGTTCTGCACTCTTCACATGATAGTGCAGCTTCATTTATAGATCCTTATGGAGAAACATCTCTGCAGGCAGTCATAAGTTCTAACACCCCATGCTTGGGGAATGGCAGCCCTTAGGGGGTCAGTACCCCAAACTCATATTACTCTGAGTTTATTGCCAGCACACACTGGCAATACAAGTACTCTCATATTGCCCAGGCTGTCCTTTGAAAGATATAAAATACACCTCTGGAGCAAGTACCGCTAGAGGCCCAAGAGGCCGAATTGGGGAACTGGCCAAATTCCACCCAAACTGGGAGAGTATTTCAGTTTTGGCAAGCCATTACCAATATGACTGCTTTATTTAGCATCTGCTAAAATAGAGCGGCTTCTCTCTGCATAGCACACAAGCCAGGGCCCAATGGTAACTCTAAATTCCCAGGTACATAAAATAAAGAAGTAGTATGGCAGTCCATGGCTGTTTCTTGCCCACCATGTTTGGCGAGTGCATGATGGTGCAGTCTGTGCTCATTCTCTGGGCCTGGTTTGATCTCTTTTAAATGATCAGCTGAGAGATAGCCATCCAGTTCAAGGCAGCTACTTGAGACACACCTTTATCAGAGAGAGGAAGCAAGAGAAACCTCCAAAGTACTCAACCCTGAGCGATATCTCAGAAAAAGGTGGTGTCTTGTCCTCTGAGTTGACTTCATGAGCACAGAAGAGAACTGAAACTTCCTCAGATGAGGGATCCAATCCCAGCATTAGAAAACTGAATGTGTGAACCACAAAATGAAGCTGTGACTGCAAAATAGAAAAGCATAAATTTGCACGAGCATTATTCTGCCTCATGTGGCTAACGATAGCATTGAAGATGTGGCCTTTGGTATGAGCTGGCAACCTCAGACACAGGCTTCAGCAGCTCTTGTGCTGTGCCCATTTTGGGGTTTCCAGTGGCACTCTAACTCCACTGCCACAGGACCTCATTCATGTTGTCACCTCCTCACTCTGCAATCAGCACCACTTCACTTTTGCAGGCTTATGTTCAGGGATGAGTGGGGAGAACTATAGTCACTTTGCTTTTTTCTCCACTCTCTTAAGCTTTCTGATCAAAACACAAACTTTTAATAAAACTACTGTAGGCCCAGTCGTTGAAAACTGAGTGGCTTTTTGAACATGTTCAATTTCTTAGACTGAAAAAATAAAGATAAACACTTCACAGTAAATATTTATGTTTAGGTAAAACCACATTCTGCAAAGGGGTTCCTGAGGCCATCAGATAACAGAGGCTGAAAACACCCCAGCCTGGTGGCTCATGAGTGTTTGGACAAACATGCTCTTTTTACATAAGGACCTAATAAAAATGTGAAAGGCAGCTCTGTGTATATTCCCAGATAAGTAACAGTGGCAGGAGAAAATGGAGGGGCTCCTTCCTTTTGGGCAGGGCCCCCCTGATCCCTAGACTGCTTTTGACCTTTGGTGAAACCTGAGCAGACGAGGTCACTGTGGCTACTCTGCTGCAGATGGGAACCAGTTCAGCACTGGATGACTGTGTCTCACAGGGCTGACAAGCAGTGGCATTTAGGAAGGACAGTTCAAAGTCCCTGAAAACGATTTTAAATATTTCTTTTAAACACCTTGAGGAATACTCATTAGAGAGGGAGACTTTTAGGAAAGGTCCAGAGAAAGTCTCCTTTTCATCTACATGAGACTTGGCAAGTCTGAGCTCAGTTGCACCCCTATAACTTTCACCGCCAAAGATAATAAACAATTGGTATTCATTCTGCCTAAAATGTTAGAGAAATCTACTATTTAATGAGATTCTCTTCAAAACTATACAAAAAGGAATGACACACAAGGGCAAGAAACACAAGTCATGCTCATGTTCTTCAGAATTGCTGGGTGATCTTGTCCCTCTGACATTGAGAATGTCCTCTCTCCCTCCTGGGCATTGAGAATTTCTGAAGTACTTTTACTGAAGTACTTCTACAAACTCTCCTATGATCTGCTTTGATGCCCTGGCTCCTGACAGCATTCCCTCCATTAGCCCAAATGTGTTTCCCTTCAGGGCAAGGTGTAAGGTTCATCTATTCATTCAGGTTTATGCCAGTGGAATGAATGCAAGGCCTTGACTATTTGTTTGCTTATACAAGGAAGGTAGAGTGTGAATTTACAAGCTACATATGAATTTACACCATGCTGGCTACTCCCTGTATGTCTACATTTACATGTAGCTGAGGAAGCCACTTCATACAAAGGAACTCTTAGTGTGCCCTCTCCGTGTCCATAGGGGGTTTTAGTGCAGAGCAGCTCATGCAACATCAATTCACATCTTAGTTTACTGCTGGCAATTTACCTGTATAGACAAGCCTTTGTGTTGTGAATTTGTCTGATTTCCAGAAAGAACTGGCCAACAGTTAAAACAGCCGAGTTCCTGTAAAACCTCAAAAGGAATAAAGTTGCACAGAAGAAGGTATTGATTCCCAAATTAAAAATTACATTTTTGTTGTTATATGTGAACCTAGGTAGTCACTGCTAGAAGTGAAATTAATTTGCCATCCAAACAAGTTTTCCTTAAGAATCAATTGTTGTGGTTTGCATACTTGTTCAGCATAAAAATATCTGAATTTCTCCTCATTTGAGGAGCAATATTTCTCTACCTAGGAAAAATGCATATTCCAAGAAATAGCAAGCTGATACACAAGATCTCAAATTCATATTCAGTATTTTGTGAGCTCAGAACAATTAGCTTCTTGGCATATCTTAAAACATGCAGGGGCCTGTGTACCTCTTTGGTCAGATGCCCACCTGATGTATTAACAGAGTTGCATCTACTTCAAAAACAGTTGGCCAATTTTCATAAGGAAGCGTGTGACCTAAATTATTTGCCAGAGAGGGAACAGTAAGGTAAGACATGTATGCTTTTCATGGCATTTTCTTGCTAGTACCCAAATAAAAAAACTTTGTTCTTTAAAACAGACTGCTTCAGAAAAAAGAAAAAACATCTCCCACTCCCAGTTAATTCGTTTTAAATTCTTAGTAGGTCAACATCTACTTCAGGGTCTTCCAAGTCCATGTTGTCTCATCTATGTTTGTCTTCGAAATTATAAACTCCTCAGGGTATGCTTTGTGCTCCTCTGTGTCTTGTTCAGAGCTGATCACATCAGCAGAGATTAGCAAATAATTCGTGCTATTAACAATAATAAATACTATGTGGCAAGGTGTTCTCACACGTGTCCTTTGCCTGTGAAGCATGGCATGAGGGAAGATGGCTTGGAATGGCTTGGCAAGAAGCACACTTTTCAGAGTACTGAAAGGTCAGGTCCCCAGAGAAGGGACACTTCAACACCCAGTCAAACACCACGGGCAAGCAATTCTCCTGTAAGCTATTCAGTTTGGACGGGGGGTACAGGTTAGCTCCCCTGGACTCTTCTGTGGGCTGTGCCTTCCCCTCGCTGCTCTGTCTGTAGCAAACCAGCTGGGGTAACTAAAGTGCAGCAAAGTAAAATAAACAGATCTGCAAAGTGCTGAGTCCAGTCATTTTCCCCAGGAGAATCTGTACACCTCTGAGGCTTTACTGGGGATTGCAATTAACACCTGTGTGCAGCATGTTTATGAACAAAGTTAAGGAGGGGGAGAGACAGAGATGTTTCAGACTTGAACTGAATGCTTTTGAAGCAGCTCAACTATTAAGGGTTAGTTTGGCAGTTGTCATGACAGAGGATAACACTGAAATGAAAAGGAGCTCAGGGCTTCTTGCCGTCTTCTCCTCCCACCCTGATCTAGCTCCCAGTACAAAGCATGTGTTTCCATTTAATACTGGAAAAGAGTCAGCTGATGTCTGGATTCTCACTTAAATATTTATTCATCTGCGGTGCTATTAACAGTATTTTTAGTTAGGTGTAGCTTACTTCTGCCTCAGATTATCTTCATTTCTTATGATCACCTTGCAGCCTCAGATTTTTTTGAGGAATGTTCTATCATCTCCTAAATTGAAGCTGTACCTTGTTTCTCAGTCTCTCTCTTGTTTATAAATAAAATCTTTGCATTTCTTTCAGAATTAAAAAGAAAAATCTCCCACTGACATTAGCATTGAGTCTAACAACAAAAACTGAGAACATGATGGTATCCATTATTTTCCTCTCTGAAAGGCTCCATGAGCACAGCCACTGCATTCTCTCTATCTTTAAGGGAGAGTTTATGTTTGTGTTTTCCTCTTTGTTTTTGACTGACTTTAACTCAGCTATGCAAACTCTGTTCACATCAAGATCTACTCCTAGATTAGGCTTAGGACACAATTTAAATTTTTGCTTCAAGGCTCACCAAAACACACTTGGAGTTTAAACTTTGGAGCATCCATATTTTACCAGCACTCCTATAATGTTTAAAATCACATAAACCTGCTGTGATTAACAGATTCATTTCCACCATCTTCAATAATTCTCAAAACAAGCCTGCTCCCTTTATATCATTCTTATGAGCAGTTCCACCTCTGACTTTTTTCTGAGCTCCCTTGATATTCCATCCAGCCTGGCGAAGTGTTCTGAAGTAACACATCTGCATTGTTGGGTCAAGTACAGCACATGATGAACACACAGCAAGCACGACTGTCCGTACTCTGCTGCTGTGAGGAACTCCTAAAATCCTGGCTTTAGACCTGCAGTACACAGGGCTCACAGTTTTCTCTCTATATAACCAGGAAAAACATAAACTTCAAAAGAAGCAGGATGCACCACTCAAGCAACACTTGGGCCTACCTGGTTTCTGTTGTCCCAAGCAGAGTGTGTAGCTTTGATAGCATCCTGTTTGTTCCACAAGTGCATTGTTTTTTTTTTTCCTGTTGTGTGAGATGCCCTAACTTATTAATCTATTTTCCACAATTTTACTGCAGTTCTGTGTTATTAAAAACCCCAAAATATTTTCTAAAGAAACAATGCCAAAGGGTAGCAAAAGTACACCAATTCTCTCCCCTTTTGCTCAGCAATTTTTAATCCTAGTATATATGGCACAGCTTGATGAGTCATAATGTCAAATGAATCAAAATTCTCATCTTCATACAGTAGAGACAGAGAATGTAAAGCACTATGTGCCTATATAGCACTAATAAAACCAAATCAATAGGAAAATAAAATGTCCTAATAGTTTAACCTAAGGACTATTTTGCTTAGCCTTTTTCCCAGTCACTAAGATTTCCAAGAATTTGGTCAAATGACTGACAATATAATCAAAATGATGGTAAACAGACTGTCTATTTTACAAACATCTCCTTGGGCAGTTGAACTCCAGATGCCTTCTGTTTCAAAACACTCAGATGAATTGCTTGTGGCATTTACATGTCCATGAGCCACAGCACAGGTCTGAGCAACACTTAGGGAACCATTTTCCTAGAGCCTGGTTAAAGATTATTTATCTACTTGTTATGATTAGTGAGAGCTTCACTCTGGGAAGCTTGCTACTGTAAATTTAGCAAAAGCATGTTAGACAAGTCCACTCTATCATAGCCACAAAATATTGCTCAGTTTTGTCATCTCTTTTCTGTAGATCTGTTTCTTTCACTGACAGTACTGAGGCAAACATGTGCTACAAGACCAGCTCTTTAGAAGTTCGGTAGCACACACTTTAAAGCAAAATTTCCATGATGAGAAAATCCACAGGAATCTCTCATACTTTTTAAGTCCATAGAGATCTTTTTGGCATTACTTTTGGCACTGGGCTATATCACAGTCAGAGATGGTTATGATTCATTTGAAAGGTACAAAGCACAGTTATGTGGGTCTTCTCACCATGCCAAACATCCAAATATTCATGAGAAGGCTGATTTTGACACGTGCATTGCTACCTTAGTTGACAGTCTGAAGAGCCACCAGGCACCTGGAACCATTCCCTGGGCCTGCAGGGAGAGTGTCTTCCTTATTCCCCCCCAAGCAGGTTCTCAGGACTCAGTCCAGTTTTCCAACCTTCACTGCCAACATGTAATTCAGTCATCAAAATCACAGTTGGAGCCAAAGTTAAAGAGTCCCCATGTGTGTGTGCCTTAGTGACAAGTTACCAGCAGGAAGACCACATCCTTGGTGCTTTGCTTAATGAGGGGGAGTTGTGTTTTTTGTTTTTTGTTTTTTTTTCTAGCTCTAGCGTTCCTAGGAACAGAAAGGTGTTGTGAATCAATCCACCAATTTTCTGTAAATACAAGCAAACCCACGCATTACACTCTAGCTTAGTGCTGCCTCTATCAACTGACCATTCCTGGGAGAGAGGAGAAATATTAGGAAAAGAATGCTTGTTCAAAACCTTTGCTATTCGTGTGTTCCCATTGCAATGCTGTCCAACAGTTGTAGCTTTGCTTGATTGCCTAGAACCAAAGTAGCACAGTGCACCCTCAACTCTGACCCTGTTCAGAGGAAAATGGCACTCCTAAGTGACAAATCGGTGCTTCAGAGATCAAGACTTCATAATCCCTTTGCAAGTGACTCACAATCTTCCTTTCTTTTTTCTTGGGCAGAGTGACTGAAGCCTGTTATGAGAGCTATGGATTTAGGAATACAATGAGCACCTTCATGTGGAAATTTGGCTGTGTGGACTGAAATCTGCTTTCACCAGTGTAACTTGTTAGAACCTTCAAAAGGTCTCCCCTGTTTATGAAACCTAGATCATCAAAAAAACTAAATTGAGAAACATTAGACAAAGTTACCATTTTCTTATTCAGAGTTCACAGTCTGCCTTTAAGCCTACAGCAAGTGGCACAGAAAAACTAAGTAGGAAATCATGACACACTATTGAGTGTGGCTTAAGCTCTAGTTCTGCAGACATGAATGTGGTTCATTTTACACAGACTAACATTTTCATTGATGTTTCTTCACCTAAGTTAAATCAGGGCAGATATTTCTGATCTGACTATTTACAGGACCAAATATGAGTCCAGTACTGTCACTTTACCTTTCTGGCTTCTCCCTTACTCAGCCCAGGACTCACTTGTCGTCCTCTGTGGAATTTGGAGCAGACTTTCTCTGATGCTGGACCAGTGCCTTTTGTTGTTTATCAAATGGTAGATACCTAGACAATAACAATAACGAAAATGCCATCAAGAAATTGCACTTGTATTTTCAATTAAATTAAATTAAACTTTTTTACTAAGCAGGGTAAAGAAAGTATATTCAATACTTGCTAGACATTTTGAGTCAGATCCAAAGTCAGAACTTCTACAGTTCTGAAAAGAAAATAGAAAGTTGCATTTGTCCATTTGTCACTCTCTCCCTCCTTCACAGTTTTTTCTTTTAATCCTTTTTTTATTTGTTTTGGTTTGCTTTTGTTCTGTTTACTTTACTAGTAGGAAGATATAAGAATGACAGAGGAAGAGGTGGGCGTGGAGCTCTGTCTGGTTCATATACAAGTAAACAAAGTCTCCGAGGGAGACAGGAAATAGCAAGGTGCCCTTGTCAGCCAGGACTCCCCCTGCTCAGCCTGAGCCAGTGCAGGGCCCCGTCACGGTGTGTTTGTGCCCCAGAGCTCAGCTGAGAGAGCAGTTCATCTGCTCCATCGTGCCCCTGGAGCAGAGAACAGCCCCGGTGCTGCTCCTTCACTGCACACTTCAGTCATGAAATAGACCCAGATGTGCCTCTCCGGGTACATCTTCATGGTTTGCAAATTAAAGTGTGTGTCACAGTGAGAAATAGTAGTGTCTCCTCGACATCCATACACAGTTCAAGAACACTAAAACTATTCCAGCCTCCTCTCCTGTTCCCTTCTGGGACCAGAAGTAAATGAAGTCTATGGTAAATTATGTCTGACTAGTTACTCTGCCAAATGTTTGGAGACTAGAAGAACCTAGCAAAGCTCAAGTATATTATGATACTCCACAGAGAAGCGAGTCTTTCTCAAGGTCCCTACTGCCTCTTTCCAGTAACCTCGCACTTACCTTAAATACACCAGGAGCTGAAGGAACTCTGCCCCTCCCACAAGGCACTCAATATGTGAAAAGATGATGCCCATAGACAGTCAGCACCTAAACCACACACGAGTTTACAGGGCATAGCCAATGCTTTATGCCCTGAAGCAATTCTGTAAGCCAGGACAGACTTTGGAAAATTACAATAATAAGCTGCCAGTGAGTAGCTCCACTAAATAAGAAAGCAGCTCCATTTGTGTGCTGGCTCTAAGACTTTGGGGTTTGCATGCAGACACCATTTTATGACATCTGGGAAGGAAATGTGAGTCCCAAGCTTGCCACTTATAGGGTCCCAATCAGATCTAAGATTTGACAGCAATACTTGATTTGAGTCCAATTTATTTGGGATTTGAGTTAATTATTATTTTGACAAAGACACAACTGAATGTCAGAGAGCAGCATTACAAGATGAATAGAAATGTATATGTAGATTAGAGTTAGAAGGAAAGTAGTTTTCTTATGAGACTGGGGGGGGAAAAAAGTTACTCTGTATATTAAAAAAGGAAAAATGGGACAGGAGAATGGTATCTTTTGGCTAATTGCAGCTTACATCTGGGAAATTGAAAGGAACTAAAAGATGTTCAGCATCTTAAAAACCCCACAGAGCAGAATGTTTCCCATGGTACCAGCCTATAGCACAAAAAGCAGGCACAAAAGTGAACACAGAAGCTGCACTGCTCCATGATGGTCTGCACTGGGTCCAAAGTGCCGGGGGGGAGTTTAAAGTGATGGAGAATGTGAAATGGAGGGGATAAGAGAAAGGAGGGAAGTTCCCAGTCACTGAGAAAAGCTGTCCCGGTAACTTGCACCCACACACTTTCCTCACCCAGACTAAGAGGGGCTTTCAGCTGATACAGCCACAGTCTGGCTTCCATCTCAGCTGTCACTGATCTGAGGCTTTTTGTCCACTGTCAGATGGCACATGCCATGTGTCAGACAATGTGGGCTTTTTTAGACTCAATTAAAACAAACTTGAGTCCACCCAAGAGGCATCCTGCCCCAGCTGCACTTCTGCTCTGTTGTACGCTCTGTTCCAACCTTACTGGAGACAAAGAAAGGACCGAGGATGGAAAGACACACTCTTTTTTAATTACAGTCATTTGTATCATGTGAAATACTCAGGACAGGAGCAAGAGGATGTTATGAATACCAGTTGAAATCAGCCTCATGGAACAAGGGCCAGTATTTGCATTTCTATTGCTTAACCTTGTTTGGATTGGAAATTATAGCAGTTTTCTGATTACCTACCTGTAGGCATGCAGCAGTTTGACCTTTTGCATGCTAAATCGCATGCACTAAATTAAATTTGCCTCTCTCTCTTACCGAGATAAACAAGGCCAGTTACATGACTCAGGCTGCCCTTTTCCTCCTGCCATTCCATATGCAAAGTCAATCCTAGCCAATTAATCCTCTAATTTAAGAACAGACTTCTGTATTTTTGTAAGTGATTATAGAAGGGTTTTGTTTCTTTTAAGCAGTTTTGAGTAAATAATTTGTATTCAGAAATAAGAGCTAGAAGCATCAAAATAACCTAAGTTATAACAGGTTTGCATGAGCACTTCAGAGGTAAATGAATGAGCAGTGTTCATTATTAACTCCTTATAAATGTGGTAAAACAATATCATCAGCTGCAATGGCTGCTTAGTGTATTCGCCAGAGAACATGGAAGAAAGGGGAAATAAAAAGGAGAGGAGAAAACACCACATTCAGCAGGTGATCAGTTGTCTTATTTTGTAGGTAATAGATGAGAAACTCTTACATCAACTCTAGCTATTCACAGTTTCAAATGCTAGTAACTAATTGGAGGAATACTTAAATTACATCATTACTCAAACTTTTTCATTATGTTCTCAATTGAAATTATGCGAATCAGGGACAGCTTTCTGTGGGAGACGCCCTGACGCAGACGGGAGCAAAGAGCACCTCAGGAGGTGGCCGTGCGCAGGTGAGGGCAGT
>JAWWTY010000077.1:58527364-58667915 GCA_035222235.1 Margarornis squamiger
CGCGCCGCCCTCAGGAGGGGCCGCCCTCCCTTTCCCCCGCGCCGTGTGGGGACTGCACAGGGACGGCATCTGCGGTCACTGCTATTACCTTCCTGAAACCAAATGAAGTTGTTCTGACACCAACCACACACACTTAGTAGCACTTATTCTCCAGGAAATCATAAGGAAATGTAGTCAATGCAGTCAAAACTCTAGGAAAACAGAAGGCAAAACTCTAGGAAAAACTCTAGGAAAACTCTAGGAAAAACTCTAGGAAAACAGAAGGCAAAACTCTAGGAAAACAGAAGGCAAAACTCTAGGAAAACAGAAGGCAAAACTCTAGGAAAACAGAAGGAAAAAGTCTAGGAAAACAGAAGGAAAAACTCTAGGAAAACAGAAGGAAAAACTCTAACAAATTTTTGCTCAAATTGATCAGCTCAGGATCTTTCCAAACTTTTAATAGAGTGGATTCTTCTGGAAAAATGGTTTGCAAGCACTGTTCACTATCGCTCTGATGAACTCTTGTTGCAAACACATCTCTCTTCTATAACAAACACATGAAACAACAATACACTTGCAGATTACCTCAACTGTTCTCACAGAGAAGTGTCAATTGGAAAGTGTTTATGTGTTTGCTGATGTTTTGATTAAGTTTTTGTGGTGTTTTTTTTCTAATTTCTAGTCAAATAAAAAAAAAATTGAGGCGGCCCAACTTTACCTCACACTTCCTCTACCTCTTCCACACAGGATCTCTCAGTGAGAAACAGAACAAGAGCCAGCATGATGTGACTAAATATTTCTCCATCAGCCACAAATCACAGTTTGAAAATTTCAGCTCTGCTTACCTGGTATAAACAAAAACAGATGGCAAATCATATATTTACCATGTCTGCATCAGGATTTATAGGACATAACCATTTGCTTATACCAGTCACTGTTAAAATTTACTGGCTCTTTTTATTAGCATGTATCTGAGGGGTAAAAAGCCCTCTAAACTGATCAAAAGAAATCAATTATCATGCAAGAGGATGTTTTTAACTGCAAGAGTAGTTCCATTTGTTACATGGACCCTCTGCCATTTATTCAAGAGCATAAAGACATGTCCAGTCAATTCCTTGTTGAGTCAAGATATATAGTCATACATCTCCATGATCCATGAGGTATCACCTATACAGAGATACTCTTTTGGTCCATATAGTTTTGCAAAGATGCCAAATGTACCTGCTGTAAGAAAGTAGACTATTTTTCTTCTTTGGCAAATGTGAGAACAAAGCCAGATAAAAAGATCACATTCTCACCATACACTGCACAGAGCTCTTGGACACAAGTTGCACCTACTCATCCTAGAAAATGATTTGGACCAAGAGTTTACTGCGTTGTTATCATAGCCAAGTCAGGTATCGTAGAGGCTGGGAAGTCAGAGGTAAATGTTTCTTCTCTCTATTTATCAAGTATTTGCAAAAGGAAAAAAGTGATGGCTTGATTTGTGTTTAGTTGTCACACTTCGGTACATGTTCATAAATATTCCTTTTCATTAACCAGTGTACATTGAGAGACATGTTTCATTTACTGTATACAAACATACATGGAATTTTTATCAGCCATGGGTGCCCACAGATACCATGAGGCACAAAGAGCAACAAAACCAAAACCCAGACACTGTGCACTCTCTTGTAAAACAGGCAAAGCAAATTACCAGGAGACATCAATACTGAAAATATAGAAGAAGATGCTCTTCTCAAGGTCATATCCCATGAGCTGAAGTTCAGAGTCTGTCAAACAGACCCTGCTGGGCCTTTTAAGTATTCGGTGAAGGGACCAGAAGGGAAAGAGACTAGCCATGCCTCAATGAAAATAATTTTGAAAGGCAAATAATTTAGGCAAATTGAGGATAATCAGCATAGCTGTGACGAAGAGATAAGATTAACTTGGGAAACACTCCTAGATACCCATCATAATTTGTTTAGTCCATAGCCCAGTGTGGGGTTTCATCTCCTTCTCTGTTATACCGAGAAACAATGCAATCCCTGTCATCTAACTCATCATTTACAATTTTTAAAGTATCTTTACTAGATCCATATACCAGAATCATACTGAGAAAAGCTATTTGATTGTCTTTAACTTGTTCTCTCATATATCTTTAGGTATGTGTATGTGTGCACCAAGAAAAGCCATAGACAGTTTTATAATCCATATAATTGCATCTATTGTGTATGTACATATAGCACACTAAACTTGAATTTCACTGTCAAATGTTTTGCAATATCTTAATTTCAGTTTGTAAGCATTAAAGAAGTACTTGCTTCTATAAATTAAGGTAACAAAATAAAATTGAAGAGGTAATCAAGTAAATAGTAATATAAAAATATTTCCCTTTATATTCCAGTTGCATTACTCCTCTAATATGTTATAGCTATGTGGTACATATTTTTCTGACTGTAGGGTATATCTAAACCACTTCCAGATCTCAAAAAGAATCCTGTCAGAGGCCTGGGGCACATGGTTATCCCAGGAACCACCCAGGAGCAGCCTTTGAATGAGCAAGAGTAACACACAGGTCTGAACACTGAGGCAGGATGCACACGTTTTTCCAGTCCAGACCTCTCCTCCCACTGCTCCTCCTCACATCTGCCTGCACTTCTGACCTGAGCCCCAGCAGTGTGTGCGGAATTCCTACTGTGTGCCACAGTGTGACTGTGTTCCTTTCCCCTTCCCTTCCCTTCCCTTCCCTTCCCTTCCCTTCCCTTCCCTTCCCGTCCCTTCCCATTTTTTTTTTTTTTTTTTTTTTTTTTTTTTTTTTTTGAGGCACTGCGTCCCTTTGCCATGGAAATAAATCATTCCAGCTTTGGGTTCTGTTTCATGTAGGCTTTGTTAATTGGCCACAGGTGGGGCAAGCATCATTTCACATCAGTCTCAAGGACCCCAGGTTGAAAGTCAAGAGAGCTTCAGCCTCTTGAGTAATATCTTGATTACTTGATAGCTCAAGCAACTAAGAGATTTGTTTCCACAGTTGGCTCCTGATAGTCTAATACAAGGGAACTGAAACTTTATAAGCAGAGGATGATATGCTGGGCCTGTGGAACCGAGTGACAAAACTCTCATTGCTCCAAATAGCCAGAAACAAGTTCAGGCTTCCAGGGCAGCACAGAAGATGTGAGCAGTTCCTCCAACACAAATCAGTTTTTCCCCTTTAGCCTTTTTCAGTTTGTTTCCACTTAAATTGTTTGGAATCGGATGAGGCAGAAAAATTTCCTTCTGTGGCACCACGATTTATATATGAAAATATTACACCAGAAGGATCCACATAACGCTTCCAATATTTCCAAACAGTGGCATACACCATTTTGTCCTGGAATTGAATGCGAAAAGGTGTAACTACCTAAGTTTTCTCATAGGATACATGTTGCCATAGGGAATAGGTACTCTTCTGAGGCAGGTAACTTTGCTCTTGAGCAAAGGTGAGCATAACTGGATCAAGAGATTAACTCCTGCTGTCCTCACAACCAGAGGCAGGCCTACAGGGCTATCTGCCTGTAATCATATCTCCAGGATGAATGCCCACTTTTGGCCTGTGCCTAAAGATGGTCTGAGATGCAAGTAAAGCAAAAAAAAATGGAAGGGAACATACACAGATCTCTTTCTATCTTGTTACTTCTAATAATTTCTTAGTATTTCTTTTTCCTCAACTGGTGCATCAGAAAAATGGGGATAATTCTGTCCACTTCCTAGGAATGTTAACAGCATGACTCCAAACAAGGTCATGATCTCCATGTGTTAAAACCTACAACAGCAAACAGTGGGTGTGATGCTCTGATTTAGTATTTTGCAGGCTTAACTAGCAGTATAAAGGGTGGCAGGGAAGACCCATAAGATCAATTTCTCTGCACTTAGAGAACTGTGGCAGAAACTTGTTAAATGACCTGCACAGGAACATAAAGGAGTTTGTGGAAGAGTCAAAAATTTACCCTAGATCTCCAGGAAATCTGTTCTTTCACCATGGAGCATATTCCTGTGCAGAAATAAATTTTATCTCCATTGCAGACTTTTGGCATGAGACTGGACAAGCAGCAAAACTCATATTTGCCCTCAAAAAGGACAGAGCACAAAATACAAACAAATCTTTCAAGAGCTGTAAGCTCTCAAGTGAAGAGCAAAAATGCAGAATTAGCATGTGAATTAATACTATGACTGTGCGAAAAAGATTGATCCAATGCCATTTAGAATCTTTTTTACTAGGCATATTTTTTTCTCTTGCAGATGGATCTTGGCAATTAGGGACTGAGTCAGTAAGCCCCAAATTAGTGACATTCAAACTGCAGAGCAAAGTATATGAGGTGATGGTAGGAGTTAACAAGCCAGAGGACAAGCTATACTGCCAAGCATAACCTTTGACAGGAGGGTCAGAAGTCAAAGGGAAATCTAGAAACAGACTGGCTTTTTTAACCTTCCTGCTGGGTTACAGGAGTGAACTCTACCTGCCCTATTTGGTTTTGTTTGGAAACAAAAAATCTTCAGTTTTGCTTAGGTTGCAATGAGTGCTCCAACTCCTGCCACAGGCAGATATCAGGCTGGGATAAGAAAGCTCTCATTTATGCCACAAGGTTGCCCATGTCAAAGGAGAATTGCCAGAAGAAAGAAGAAACAGATGCCATTTTTCACCCGTTATAAAACTGAGGCTTTCACTCATTCATACACATTCTTAAATTAGTCAGCTGTCCTTAAAAGCCAGGATCTTTCCCTTTCTATAAACACTTCAGTGCAAGCCTGACAAGAAAGTGACTATAATCTCAAATACCTGGCTATGTATAAAAACTTTTATAGCATGTTTTCAAATCTACAATTAAACCCTAATGACCTGAAATGAAATTTGTTTAGAGACAAACACAAAGTTCCAGAATAACATTGTTACTGGCAAAATACTTGCATCACCAACAAGGGAACAGAGATAACCTTACCTGACTCACAAAGCTAGCCAGAGCAGTGGAAATTACCAATATTTTTCATGAAAATTACTGCAAATTAGCTCAGAATCAGAATACTCACTCATGTAACTGACAGCTAATTTCAAAATAATGAATGCATTTAAGAGCAACACAGTTTTTAATTGCAAACTTAAGAAGGGAAAATAAGCAACGTGCCGAATAAATTGTTCATTCTGAATGACTCATCCAGATTTAATAACTATCTGTCTCTACAAATATTGTAATAAGGCATAGTCAGCTGGTATAAAACACCAGAAAGAAATGAGCCACAAAAAAAATGAAGCACTATTGCTGCTGTTTCAGTTCCAAAGGACAGACTTCATAACTCTCTGGCAATCCCTTCTGGCTTCAGATGCTCTTGCAAAAGCAGAGCTTAAACTGTGTTTTGCTGCCATGCGTCACGGCTGGGACCCACAAGACCAGTTGTCATCTGCCCTAAAAGCAAAATGAGATGCTTATTCTCCCCTCCGCTCATTTTTCCCCCCTCTTCTCTTTGGAAATCAAGGAATGAGGCACGGGGGAAAGTCCCTGACTCAAAGTGCTGTGTGAGCAGAACGTGCAGGCTCCACACTGCTGCTATATATGGGCTGGGGGACGGTGACGGGCCTGTCTCAGAAGGGCTGCCAGCCATCCTGTCTGAGAGCTCCTCTCGGGCGTCCTCAGCCTAAACACTTTATGGCGCGGGGGTCGGGGGGCACCAACTGTCCAAACACAGCCCCGGTCACGCCGCTCAGGGCGAGGAAGCCGGGCAGACAGCAGAGACCGAGCTCGGGGGCCGCCCTTAAAAACTAACAGGCTCCTGCCCCTAAATCTTCCTGATTTTTACTAGTTGAGCTCAAAGTTAAGTGGGCGTGAGTTTTAAAAGATCAATGCACATGTGGAATTAGACTATTCTAAATGCCTTTTTTTTTTTTTAATGGAAGCAAACAACCACCAAACTTTGAACCTCCAAATTTAACCAGCAGCAAACTCCAAAGCACCAGGTGGTTTCATAAACCCGAAGGTTCATAAATCTTTTCTTTAAAGTTTCCAATTTCAAAAAAGGGCTTGTTCTCTTTGTGGTTATTTTTCAATTTTTCTCCCTCCCTCCCCCTCCTTTCCTGCCTCTGGGTGGATGACCTGCCAACCCCTGGCAGCCTTTCAAGCTCGCCGTGCCGGCTCCTGCGGGCGCTGCCGGGGCCAGGCTGTGCACCCGCGGGGCAGCGAGCTGTGGGCATCCTTCATCCTCGCCAGGAATCGCTGGGAAGGCGGCACAGGGCAGCTGTGGGCTCTCTTTTAAACACTGCCTGTCGCACAGCTCCAGAGTGCAGAGAGTTCAAGCGCTCGGTGAATCTGTTCTTGCCACTCCTTGGGCCTTTAAAGGAAGAATGGTGGAAGTAATCGAGGCAGTATAGCCATCAGTCTGCTCAATTTACAGCCCATGGGCTGGGTACAGTCCGTGGGGGCAATTCATCTCTGCTGGGGGGTAATGTGGGAGACTGTGAGGTGCAGGCAGGGGGATTGGGACTGAATGAATCACTGGTGGTGTGGGCTTAACATGGACCAAGGTGTCTTAATGAAAGACAGCAGCTGGGAATAAACTGCTACAACCAGAGTAAATCACTCGCCCTGCACCTTTGCCTTTGCTGTATGTGAACTGGCACTGAGAAAGGCAGCTGGAAGGCACAGAATGAGCTTTTCTTGTGGCCAGAACCTGCTGGTGGCTGCTGTGTTTGCAGGAGCACATTGGGGTTTGCCTCTGTGTGCATACAGGGGAGTATGTGAGCAGCTCTTCCAGGAAGCACCAAACTTTCACTAGTTTCTCTGATGTGAGAAGAGCTGCCATAAACAGTCTTTCTCCAATGTTAAAAGAAGTCAGCAAAAAGGCCAGATACTATTCATTTAGGTGCTGCTCTGTAACCAGGGGACATGCAGTCCTCTAATCTTTTGAAACTGAGAGAAAATAAAGCATCAAGGAATGGTCATGGATTTCTGGCTTCTTTCTCTGTTTCCTAATTACACCTCTCAAAACAGCTCACTTTAACACATGTTTCAAATCATGCAATCACAAAATCATTTAGGTTGGAAGGGTCTCAGAGGTCACCTAGTCAAGCCCCTGGCAGCAGCCTGCTCCCTCTGCTCCCCACGTTCTCCCACAGAAAGGCAGCCTGGTGAGGGGGCTGCAGGAACAGCTGGGGAACCAGTAACTCACTCGCTGTGCCTCAGTCAGACACGTGGGAATTTCAGCCCATTTCAGCCTCCCTTCAGTAGAAACAGCACCCAGCACATGGCTTGGTAGAGACAGATCACACACAACTGTGTCACGGGACTGCATGAGGATAGGCTATTAAATCTGCAGCCACTGGATGGGTGAGAGTGTCGTCCTATCAGATTCAGTATGAAAATTGCATTGCAACCCCTTAAATACAACTTAGTTAATAATAACTTTTCTGTGAAGCCCTCAGGTAAATATCAGCCACTTTTACTGACTAAGCTAAGAAGGCAAAAATGCTGTGGAATGTGACCAAGGCCACACAGGAAGATTCGATCAGTACCAGAGATGGGATTGCACAGCACAGGCTTGGCCTAAGTGCGCTCGCCCCGTTGGGTTCAGATTCCTGAGCTGCCCCTCTCTGCCCTGAGCCTCAGGAGCTGGTGAGGGACAGCCCTGGCCCATGTACGTGAAGCTGGGAGAAGCAGTGGTTTGGACACCAGTGGTTTGGATACCAGCAAGGCACCCAAGTATTTGTGCTGATCCTTCCACTGGGAAATGCTCTTCCTACTGGAATAAGTGTTCCTTACCTTTTGTTGGAGATTTCTTCTGTCCAGTTTCATCCCGTGTCTTTATCCTCCTCACATATACAAATATATACATGTTTTGCCAGAAAAACAAAGAAAATTACCAGGATTTTTACTTTAAAAAATAGAAACAAGAAGAGCTTTTGTCTTTCTCATATTTTATGCTGTTGTAACTGCATTTGATGTAGTCCCATGAGCAGACCCTCTAATAATAATGACTAAATAAACTTTTTTATTATTATTATTTTGTAGGCTATTTAGGAGCTATTTGGAGCTGTAACCACAGTTATCCAGACAGCTCTCACCACATACATGTGGTATTATTTACTCAGCCTCCTGATTCATTAAATGCATTTCCAGCGCCTAAGAGGTTTATTATTATTCCTCTGTGGCATCTTCATATTGATTATAATTTCAAAATTCTCTGCTGGAGATCAATGAGTATCTACTAAATTAGGTGACAGTTGATGGCTATAAAATGGAAACACTGCAACTATTTGCTGTCTACAGCCATCAAAGTAATAAAGAGATTCCATCTCCCCTCACTCATTCTCTAGAGCTAGCTCTGGTTCAGAGTTGAACTGTAGGAAAGGAATTAGGAGAGCAGACAATTGGTAGACAAACTAGAGACTTAGCAGTGGCAAATGTGGTGTCTCAAATCTTCCAGCAGAGCAGCCAGCGTGACAAAGAAGCTCTTCTTTCCTACCATAAGTCCTCCAAAACCTCCATCCATCTTCCCTTAACTCAGGAGTGTTACAGTATTGCTCTCTTGATCCTCTGAGAATTATAAAACTTGTCAAGAAATAGCTCTCAGGCTAAACACAAGAGGCGTTTTGGGGCTCAAAAGCAGAAGACAACACTACCATGAACAAGCTGAAAGCATAGACTCCTCAGTATCACAATTCATGTTCCAGCTTTCAGAGTGGTGCCTGACCATCAGATTTCTCTGGATTCATTATTACTCACCAACAGTTAAAAGCAATTGACAATTTTATCTTCCTCTTTCTTTGACTGGTCAAATTCCAAAGTGACTGCTAGATCTGGATTTTGCACCAGGGTCCCATGGCTGTGCTAGCAACTTACACACTCCTCGTCCAGATTGCCCTTAGGACTGATTGGAAAATATTCTCGGGTTCCAGCTGCTGCAAGCCAGTTCCTGAACTACAGAGTCCCCCGGGCAGAACATCACACCAATATTTTACACCAACTGTTTCTTTTCAGGACATGAAAGTCATCTAGTCCTTGTTTTTTTTCAACTATATATATATGACTTGAGTCTTTCCACCATATCCTATGATAAAAGACCTGAGCAGGATCCCAGACCTGACAAAATGCAGGCTGGATCTTGGTAGGACTAGGCTTGGATATAGGAGTCATTGTTTCCAGCATTTTCCAGCAGCCTAGAGAGCTGACACCCTAAGGGAATGATACATGCCTCTTCTTTATTACAAAGCCAGTTCCAGAAAGTATCAGAGTATCTGGTAGCAAAGAGCTTCAAGGGAACGTGACATGTAATTCTTATCCTGCCAAGTAAATATATACCTTATTAATAATAAAGATTTGTTTGACTGATAGCATTTTTGAGAGCTATTAGCAGTGAGCTTAGTAACTATTCTCAGTTTTGCTAAATCCCTATGTGGATTCTGCCAAGCTTAAAATAACAGGATGAGGCAACATAATACTTCCAATAGCTAAAGTTCTGAAATAAATAACAAATTAAAATAAGTTAAGAAAGCTTTGCCAGAAAAAGAAGGAAGCTTCAGGTTAAGTGACAGTTAAATGATGTTCCTATTACCTGCCATGTTCATGCAGGCAATATTCATTAGCAACAAAACTATAAATGTGGCCAAAAAATATTTATCTCCTTATAATTCTATAATTTTTTTTCCCAGACCCTACCAGTGTTGCTCAAAACAGTAGGTTCCACTACCATGCAAAGTAAGGATCTGGAATTTGGTTCTTTTCTAAACCTACAGGAGTACTTCTTAGAAGAGAAGCTGCAGCAGCTCCATCACACAGATTGCACTCACTCAGCATCATCTCGAGACTGTGCCAGGGGAGACCAGGGTGTTTTTCTATCACTGGCCATAGCATCATGTATCCTGAGTGTATTGTCACTTACTGAACAACCTACTTCAAGCTCGCTTGGCAGTGTGCTAGGATTAGCTGGTCTTTTCCCAACCCAAAATACAGTATGAAAGGAGGTTAAGAGCAGCCAGACCACTCACTTCACTGTTTGCATATAATCTTCCTCTGTTAAAAGCATTGCAAATCAACATGGGGTGGCCCACTAATTTTTCCTGCCCCTTTAACTCAGCCTGACAGCCATTACATGGAGAAAGCCTGTGAACTGGGTTTGCACGCACACACGCCTGTAATGGGATGTTTCTAGGTGTGCATGTGGCTACGTGTGTCTGTGCAACAAACTTCTGGAGTGATCTAGACCATGTGGCCAGAAGCAAATGAAGGACGTGTGTGAGTTGCATGCAAGGATGTGCATTATTACATCCAGATACATGAAAACACAGGTGGCAGACTAATGGATTTTGGGAGGTCAAACAATCTTTTGCTTTTCATGTGGTGTCACAGTAGGGGAGGAACAGAAAACATATAACAGTTGAGAAAGGAAGCCCAAAGCCAGTACAAATTAAATAGGGCTATATGATCTGTGGATGATTCTGCAGGACTTAAAATAGAGATGTAGAATAGAGCATGTGTTTATGTGCAGTTATACACATGGCCTATGCCTTTCTATACAGGCAAATCACACTCCATCAGGGTAACAGAAACAGTCACAGTTCCAAAGGGATTACAAGATGCAATGTTAAAACTCTGCCTGCAGAAATAGATACACGTGCCCTATTGATTTTACCCCAAATCTCTAGAGCTGGTTCCACACTACCTTAGATTTATCACAAAACAGAAACACCAGGGTCATCTCCCTCCAGATGTACTAACTGTGGACTTTTTTCTCCCAGTGTCATTTTGAGGCATGTGTGTGTAATGCAGGCCTGGACAGTGTGGAAGCAATTGTGTCTGCTCTGTTCAGAGGCCAGCAGGTCTTCCTGAACTGATGTTCTGAGGAAAAAGCCTTCAGACTCATCACTGGCCTCCACAAAATCTCACCGGAGAGCACTGAACACTGTCACGGGCCTGCCAGGTAAGTCCAGTCTCTCTTTTGCTGACTGACACTTTCACTCACCTTTGAAAAAAACCTTGCAGGTTTCATTTCAGAAGGAAAAAAACAATTTGAAATTCTCTCCAGATGTGAAGGGTTTTTGTTGTCTTTTTTCCTCCTCCCACATTCATGTTCTGAGTAGAAGAAAGTAAAGAAAAGAAGAAGATAGATTGGTTTTTTTAAAGCCTTTAAAAGATATGAGAGATCTAAATTAAAAACCTTTGTGAAGTGAAAGGTGGCTGGAGGGAATGTACAAGAATAGTCAGTTACTGCTGGCATGTTTACAGGCTTTGAAGGTTCCTCACATCTAGCCCAGTGAGAATGGCGAGCAGCAGCTCTACCTCACACCAAGATTTTATGGCATTAATGAAGTCTTTATTGAGCCAAATACCTGCAGTTTCCATCACTGCCAGTGTAGCTACAAATCCTTCATACTTGTTCATACACGGCAGAGAGTAAAACTGGAGCAAAGCAAAAATGGTTGGCCACTTTGCCTTTACATTCTTGTGATCATCACTATTTCTAAAAAGGAAATGGATTGTTTTCTGCTGACACTGTTTAAAATGAAAGGGGTTATGTTGTCGTTGTTGGGGTTTGGGTTATTTTTGTTTTGCTTTTTAACAGCCATAGATTTTGGACATGCACCAACCCAGGTAGAAAAGGAGATTTTGTGGCAGATAAACTGACTACCACAGGAAGAATGTTCAGGTTACATTGTCTGATTTACCTAAACATGATTTCGGTCCAGAACAAGTCTGGTGTAGACTGGAAATACTTTCTGCTATTCTTCAGTCATTTGGAATCCTCATGTCACAGCCACGAGCCAAGGATGGACTCAGCTACAGGATTTGTATGCACACAAACTCAAGAGCCATAATGGCACAGGGCGCTGCAAGCTGACACCACACTGTTTCAGTTCGGCAAGCCAACATGTAATACCCTTGTGCTCCACTGATAAAAGACCTGAAATAAATATTAAAACACTGAGATCTTCTGTTCTTTGACCATCTTTAGCTGTAGACTTTAATTGTAGACTTTCTCTCCTATACATAAGATGAAATAATTATTTATTATAAGTTTTAGAGGAAACTTACAAATTAGAAATCTTTAATATTATGGTTACCTCCCACAAAACAAATACAAATGTAAAAATATATTACCCTTGATGCAGGTGTCTCCTCTGCTTTTTAAAGACTGATTTAAAGACTGTAAGTGTAATGAAGTTGGCAGGATACATACTCAGAAAAGCAGGATTTTTGTACAGAATTTGTTACATGTTGTTGTGGGGGTTTTTTTAAAGGAAAAAATATCATAATTTGAATAAAACTTCAGTCCTTTTATAAGCACTAATTTTAATCTATAATTTAAAAATAAATTAATACCAGTATTTAGCCTCCTCATTTTTATGAAGGATACAAACAAGCTGACTTTATTCACCATGAAAATCTTGCCTCTTCTGGTGTCAACAAGGTGGGATGACATTGTTGTTGATGTGTTTCCCAGTCCTGAAATGCACTCCACAGGGAATATTAGCCCCAAGCTTTGAAACCAGAGCCAAATGAAAGAACCTCTGAGGAGAAGCGATGCAAAGATTGTGATGCACTCCACTTCGTGGGGGTTTTTTGGTTTGATTTTTTTTTTCCCCAGGAAGATTGTAACAATTCCAAAGCCTTCATGCCTTGGGAAGAGCTGAGCTTGAAGGGTAGCTCAGATAATGATTTGATAATCACACTTGAAGAACTCAAGTGAAATACATGGGCAGAAGAGGCAACTCTTCATTTCTGCCCTCCTGTTCATGCAGTAGGAGTCCGTGGGCAGTGGAACGGGTCCCACAGCCCCCTGAGGCTGCTGCTCCGTGGGGCTGGGCCAAGTGATGGGCACCTCCCCTAAGGGCACTGCCCTGACATTTGCAGGGGCACTTGGGCCTCAGCTTCCTAAATCCCACACGCTCGGGTTACAGGCTGAGCATTTAGGAAATGAGTAAGAAGGCTCGGAAGGAGAAAAGCTGTGATTACATGCAAATATATTCATTAGAGAAGAGATGGAACAGAAATGCACCTTCAATAATTTTTAATGAATTTTTAAACGTACAAATGTGCTGCAGGTGTGCAATTTAATGTATTTGACCTTCTAAGGACTGGTTAGCAGTATTTGCTACCAAAAAGTTTTCTTGATTATAGTTTTTTCCTATTTCTGTAAAAAAAGGTTTCCTTCAATCTCTTCAGCTGTTTTCATTGTTATTAACAATGATTTATGTCTTCTTTGTTTATGTTACTGGATGTCCAGTACAGCTATCAGTTGTAAGTTTTAAAGTTACAAGCAAGTCCTACCGGATACCCTGAGATGGGTGACGACCTCTACACAGAACATGTGATGGGCTGTGCTTGCTGTATGTATCTGTATGCATTTCCATACATTTTTCCCCCTGCAGCATTCATTTCCTTTAATAACACAGAATATATAGTCACAGAATAACTGCTTTCACACCTTTTCCCTGGAGAAAACATTTTAGTTTTAGGAAGTAAGTGAATGCATTTCACTGAAATAATTTCACGTCTTCCAAAAAATCTATGTCAATATTAATTTCTAGCCTGGGTTCAATAAGCATGACAAGCTTAATTAAAATATGTACAAAATGTGGTAGATTGGAAAAACCATTCGAATGAGATACTAAACAGTATTTGAGATTCCAGACTTCCTGTGGGACAGGAGATGCCCAGTACAGATACACCTCATCCCTTCAGAGGTTTTTGGGGTGAGAGCTGTGTGTTTGGTGGGTGAGTGGGGTTTGGTTTGCTTGTTTGTTTTTGGGTTGTGGTGGGGTTTCATGTATCAGGTTTAGAGAAAGTAGCAAACCAATGAAGAAAAGAAAATGTGATGGATTTTGCAATCACTGAGAGAAAAGTCTGATGCTGAATGCCTCCCTGAAGACAATTAAGTAAAGGTCATATTGTTTCAGTATTACTTCTATCCCATTATGAAACAGAGGATTGTGAGCAGGAATGTGCATTCCTCCCTCTGATAAGCACAGGACTAAATGTAAGATTCTCCCAAGGAAGCAAGAATGTCAGCACAGACCTCTGCCTGGTATTTTGCTCTCAGCTAATACCACACCCTCCAACAATTTTTTCTACTCCCCTTTTCCTCTCTATTCAATCCTTACATATATATCAGAAATTACGGAGCCAAAGAGCATTTCACACCAGGAAGAAAAATGCAATGTGCTTATAAAGCACAGGCCACAATCTCCATTTGCCATTTTGGTTACTATTCATTACTAAAATCAAACTCTGCATGCTAAAAAAGAAGCTTGCTTACCACAGTGTGTGGAAATACCCTCCTACTGAAATGTGCTCAGAATCTCTGCGCACACATCAGTGCTCTTTTCAATGTATTTGCAATTGAGAAAAAAAAAAAAAAGAAATCCTCTTACTTTTGCAGGCTCTAGTTCCACAAAGCTCTTAAGGAAATGTTTTTCCAGTGAGGCGTTTATCCATAGAATTAAAAATATGCAAATATTTAAACCAGATTCTAGTTCTCCTATTCCCCACATGTTAGCAGGAAGATTTCAGCCTTCTGATGGCAATTCTAGTGTTTATTACACAAATATAATACTTAAAACAATAGCAATAATTACCCATCCCGTAAGTAAATTCCACTGTGGCACGCCTCCCCTAAGGAAAATCTTGAAACTCATCCCACTTCATCCTGAATAATGATTAGCTGAAATCAGGATCTTATAGAAAATAACTTGATTGTAGCAGACTGGAGCTATGATCATAGCAGAATGAGGCCAGGGGAAAAAAATCAGACATAAAAGCTAATGTGTGGGGACACCAGCAAAAACAGAGAAGCAGTTTAACCCAGTAGGTCTCAGTCTTTGCAGCTGTGATGCTCCGTGTGCCTCCGAGTCAAGCATACCTTCTCTTGTAGCTAAGACAGAGTTACACCAGGGATGTTTTGATAGCAGGAACCGTATCTTACAGGCCAAAGAGTGCAGCTGCTTACACACCTCTCCATTCGGACTGGGCTGTGTCTCACAGCTTTGGAAATCTACAGCCCAGTATGTGACTCCACCATCCCAGCGGCAGAACAAGACCCAGGCTGCACAGACAGGAGAAGCTGTCACAGTCACTCAGAACCATGACTATACAGCAAGGAGCCCAGTAATCTACTCTAAAGATTTTTTTGCAGCATGGAAATTCCCTTTTACTTGCCTTCCCTTTCAAACTCCCTAGATTTCAGCTCCAAAAAGGAAGACTGGGTTCAAGGTATTGGGTAAATATTATTGCAGCCATGTGACATGGAATGCTGAACCAGCACGGGCTCACTCTGCCACTTCCCATTTAGACAAGAAGTTTTGCAGTGTGTCTGTCTGAGCAGATGTCAGATCCTTCTCACCCAGCCCCCAAGATCAGATAAATCTGGTACCAAGTACCAAGGCAGGGCAAGTGCCATAGCATCAAATTTATACTGCCAAATGAGTTGATAATACACAGATACAGCATTAGTGAGCACAGAGCCACAGACTTCAAACTACTTCAAGTATCAGGAACAATATATATTAGCCAGCTTTCACCCAATTCTTTGCAAAGGCCCCTGGGGTTTTGCTATCATTAGCTGGAATTCTGCTTGGGATTCACACTTGATATTTCATGGTGTGTTCGGACGTGTGTCATCACAGTGGCAGTGTTGATAAATTATTTTTGAAACATGTTCTGCCATTACATTTTTGTGTCTCCTTCTGAAATTGTATGAAACCACACTCATACTTGAATTAAAATGGAACTGAAAATCTCTCAAAGATTTCCACCTTTTTTTTTTAATTTATTTATTTTTCTCCATATGGAATCATTTTCCCTTATGTTCTTATCTATTTTTTACCAGCCTTCACACAGAGAGCTCACTAGGAAAGTACTCAATCCCCATTTTGTTGTTTTTGCTGAGACAAACCTTTGGAAAGAATGCTTTTAAAATTCTTCTATTCTGTATATGAAGAAAATGGGAGAAGAAAGAGCCCTTGTTTAACAGAATCCTGGAAAATCACTTGAATTCTGCACAAAAATTTCATGGAGATTATAGGGAGTAATCAGAAAAGACAAAATATTTGTCATTTAAAACTATCTAGATTGAAGAGCTATTCTGGTTATGTGCCTCCTCCAAATGTATTTTCCACATGTTTGGATGGGTCTTTAAGCAAGCTGGTCCAGTGGAAGGTGTCCCTGCCCAGGGTGGGGGGTGGGTTGGAACCAGATGGTCCTTAAGGTCCCTTCCAGCACAAACCCTTCTGTGGTTTTAGGATTCTGTGAAAATCTAAAGTGCTCTGAGGATTGGGGTTTGATCCAGATAAAATAGTTTTGCATCTTTCTGAAGCCAACCACTAAATTAAGTTGACTGGACAACTTCACAAATATTCTATAGAGGAAAGACAAGACAAACTATGTTTTCATTATTATGACTTCAGCTTACAGACTCAGAGAATCCCAGAATGGGTCAGGCTGGAAGGGACCACAGTGAGTCCTCTGGTCCAACCTCCCTGCTCAAGCAGGGCCATCCCAGAGCACATGGGATTGTGTCCAGACAGTCCTGGAACATCTCCAGGGGGGGAGACTCCACATCCTCTCTGGGCACCCTGTTCCAGTGCTTGGCCACCCACATGGCACAGCTGTTCTTCCTGTTCAGGGGGAACTGTCTGTGCATCAGTTTCTGCCGGTGCTGACAGCCTTGCAGGAGTCGAGGCACACGATAACCCACTGCTCTCCCCTCATCCTTTCAGGGAGCTCTTTCATCGTAGAAGGCCGTCAGCGTGGTCGAGCACGATTTAACTTCAGTGTATCCATGATGACTCCTCCTGATCACCCTCCTGCCCTCCAGGTGGACAGAGATGGCCTCCAGAACGAGGAGCCTCCTCACCTTGCCAGGACTGAGGTGAGGCTGCCAGGCTGGCAGGTCTTGGGTCCTCCTTCTGGCCCCTTTTGGAGAGCAGGGGGACATCTGCTTTCCTCAGGCACCCCTCCTGATTGCCACAGGCTCTCAAGGTGAGCAGCCTCGCTGTGGTGTCTGCCAGATCTCTCAGTGCTTGTTCTCATCGCATATGCAAAACAGGACCACATAAATCCCTTTTTTTTCATTACGTATCCAAAGAGTCAATCAGGTCACATATAGAGATATTTCTTTCTTCACATCCAGCTTTGCATGGTCTGCACACACAACCCGGAGATCATCTGTTAAAAAAATAACAGAAATTTGGTGTTGCAAACTTCTGCATTAACTATTGCTCTGTTATTAAAGACAGATACTTCCAAGTAAGTAAAAGACAAAATTAAGAGATATATCCCAATCTTTGATTCAACTAGTTAAGTATTCTGCAAAGAAGTATTCTATTAGAAAAGATTTTTCATTCCTCTGTGTTAGCTATCAATCAGACATAACACTTTGCATATCTCAAAAACTTCAAATAAAGCAAAATGAAATAAGAATATTTGATCTTCCAGTACTGATCAATAGTTCTCAATCAAAATGTCACAGCCTAATTCATGGCTGGCAACTTGATACGAGGAGGAAAGAGAAGGTTATTGAGAAACGAGCACTAAATGTTGTTATCTGGCATGTGATACATCCCAGGTAATGCCTATGAAGCATGAGTAATGAACTAAAAGCTATATAATAAAGTCTGCATAAAGTAAGTCCTTCTTCTGGCATATTGTTTACACTGGGTGGCAACATCCTACTGATTTCATTTCCAGGAAAGATGTGAAGACAAAACTCACTTAAATCCCTAAGGCAGCAGTGAAAGGCAAAGGGAGAGGGAGACGTGCTGCCAACCCCAGCTGTCCTGGGCAGTGTCCCTGTCCCAGAGGCTTCCCCTCAGCCCTGCTGTGTGCCCAGCTGTTCCTGAGCTGCCCTGCCCTGCTGGGCACTGGGAGCAGCTCCTTTGCCACAGCTCGGGGAACTCGCAGAGCTGATGGGATGCCCACGCTGCTTCTTGGTAGAACACAAAGCCAGGTCACTGTCACGAGGCAGAGGGGAGCATCTTCAGCTCCTTTCAAGGGGGTTTTTCTTCAACTTTTAAATACAACTCAATTCCTAATTTATAAAAGAGAATTAATGTATGAACCTATTTTTTCTTCTCTTTTCCTTCTCTCCCCTTTGTTTTCTTGTTGGTACTGGTAAGAAATTGTGCTCCTCACTTCAAGTGCAGCTCTGGGAATCAGGAATTCGATTTTGTTTTCTTCCCCAATACTTTCTGTGCAGTCACAAATAAACTTCTAAGCCTCTATGTCAGTTCTCACAACTTGTAAAAAAACTTCACTTTTATATTTATTTACTTCATAGAGAGTTTCTTCTCCACCGCCTGTGATTCTTGATTGCTGACAATTTTAATCCACCCATGTTTGCAGACTATTTGGCAATGAAAGGTGCAAGAGAAAATTAAAGTGTGTTATTTTGTGGTAGAATGTTTTAATTAAAACATCATGCAGTGGTTTCAAATAAACCACTCTCTGATCTGCGTTGAAGGTGCTTGTCCACATTTACACGGCAAGAGGGCTGTGCAAGGCTCTTCTCCAGGCTATGTCATGTGAGGATACTGACTTTGGGTGCTGCTGTCAGGCCCCCGAGGAGCCTTCCTCTTCCACAGGGAAAACACAGCCTAGGGAGTGTACCTGCTGCCTTTGTGATCTAGCCCCTAATAGTAATTAACTGTGTGCCTTGTTTTGACACCATTAGCAAACTCTCAAAATGCCCATGAGATGAGTAAATGAGAGAGGACTGTTCATTCAGCTGATACACAGGACTCTTCTAATGGGGTGAGACACCAGGACTTTTCAGTCTTACCTGTAATCTTATTGGGAAGATTTTCAAATGAAGCTGAATTAAATCAAGATCACAAGCCATGTGTCTGCATTTAGAGGGCAGCTCTTTTTCTGCCATTCATTCTAGAGTTCTGGCTGTGGCCCTATTCTAATGCTATTGCCTGAATCAGATTGTCACTTTTCCCTGATGCAGGCAACAGCAGCTTCATTTACTCTGCAGGGCCACACTGTCCCATCAGGATGCAGCCTCCAAGCAAACAAAGTGTTCTAGCAAACATCCTGGAGCCTGGCAGAGGTGCCCTACCTGACACCAGTTCTGCTCTGCTGCTGGAGCTTCTTGCTTCCCAAGGAATGCCTTCCACCTTTTCTCCCTAAATGCCCTGCCTTTCTTCTCCCTTCTTTATCATTGCTTCAAGAATCATGTCCATAGTTTTGAAATAATAAAGGATTCAGGCTTATATTCATACCTGTCCCATAGCTATGGAACAAGCTGTCTAAAGGCAAGAAAATTCATTAGCACTGTATCCCTTATTCATTATGATCATGTAATTTGGCAAGTCTTTTCCTGGCCAATGCACCTGAGCAGCAGATGAAAGGTTATGTATTTCCTAACGCATTCAGGCAGATGAGCCTCACACAAGCAGAAGACAGGGCCAGCCTGCTGAGGCTGGTCTGGAGGCACCACAGAGGCATCACATCTGAAAACCAATCCCACTGCTGACGACAGCACATGCTTTGCATGGCGTGGAAATGCCCGTCTTTTACGCAGAGGGTTTTCAAGTATAAAAAATAATTTAATGGGTTTGTAGAGGCTGGGTTTTTTCTTTTGAAATAATGCTAATTTATTCATGAAACATTTGGGATTAAACTGTAAACATATAACTTCTGCCTCTTCTATTGCTCCAAGTTATTAATTTTTTAATATAAGAACTGTCCCTATTTCCCTAAATATCTCTCAGACTGAGGATCATTTTTATCAGGTTTTTTGCTGTGCAATATAGTTTTTAACTGACCAGGAATGTCATATCTATAAGTTTGCAGATAGTGACCTGTCTTTCCAGGAGCCTCCATTGCCTTTCTCTGGATAAATTTCAGTACACTTTGTGCTATTTCTCTCAATGGGGACATCTTAAAATACTGTTTGCCTCCAACAAATAGCCAGAGTTTTAACATAAGCAAGCTCAAATGGCTGAAGAAACAAGGAAGGATGAGAAGACTGTTGTGGAGAGCAGGAGCAGGAGGCTAGAAACATTGATGCCTGTCTCAGAACTGACAACTGCATCAATGGCATTTCACCTCATTCAGGGCAAAATTTGGCACTCTCTTCATTCAACCATACCTAGGATCCCACAGCTGAACTCGTTAATGAAATTCCCTCTCACCGTTAAAAATAATAATAAAAAAACCCAACCATAAAATAATGAATATGAATGTGGAAAAAAGGCAATTTGATGTTTGTAATTATCGAGGTAAACTCCACGACCTGCTGAATGTATGCAAAATGGACCCAGGATGGAGTATATAAAAGTGGTATGTGCAGAGAAGAACAGCAAGTATTGAGATTTGTGTCTGGTGAAGCAAGTCATCGCACAGGATCCCCACCATGAGCGCCAAGGGGGCTTCACTGAGAGGTAAGACTTTGAAATTCACTTTTAGAGTTCTTTCCATTTAGACTGAATTAGGAAGCAACTGAAAAGTAACAGCTCTAGAAACTGAGGCCTTCCTTCGTCACTAATGTGACACATGGCTCCAGAAGGCAGCTTGGTTCCTTGTGCCCGCCAAGGCTGCCCTTGCAGTGGGCAGTGCCACGGAACCCTGGCGTGACGGATGTGACCCCTACACCTGCAAGTCTGGACCCAGCCTCTTTGTGCACACTCAGAAGGCAATGGCCAGAAGTCACCACCCACAAAGCCAGCAGTGATGTAGCAATTTTGAAGTGAAAGTTTTCATGATGGTCTTCAACTTTCTAAGCTAACAAGGCTCAGGCTTTCTTATTCAAAGAGTTTTCCTCCAGAGTACTTTCCTTATGCAGCATGCACCATATACCTTGCCATGGGGGAGGAGGAAGGCTTACTTCTACACAGTGTAAAGGCACCTTTTTGGAGTGTAGGGCTAGCAGGGAACTCATCACATGATATCATTGGGGTAGCTCTGCTGACTTATGAAGAACACTTTAATTTATATTTAAAATGAGTCTAGTGAATCAGTGTAGGTAACAGGTCAATTTCCAGGAGTGAAAACCTCAGAGTACAGAACAGTGTTCCTTGACTATGCACATTCATTTACAAATATTTGCTTTTAATTTTTTTCCATTGTTTTTCTGTGTATATTCTACTAAATACAAAACTTAACTCTCTTAAAATGAAAAGTTTTAAGCAGATGAGGTTTTGTGCTTTAAACAATGAAAAGTCCTCTAAATCAGTTTTAGAAACTCAGGAGAAACGACAGAAACTCTCTCTGATTTCTTCGCAGGAGGAAATTTAGAGTTAAACTCTAAATAGCAAAGCAGCACAGCTGCTGGAAATCTTCTGAAGGAACTCCCAGGACAATCAAAACCTTAAGAGAGTGACCTAACCACCCTCCCACAAAAATTAATTTAAACTCCAAATGTTTGCAAAGAAGAAAAGGACCTCTGGGAGGAAGAGGAGGGAAATAAAAAAAAAAGTTAAAAAAAAGACCAATCTATTTTCCAGACTTATATATCTGTGCAAATATAATTATGTACCTATATTTACACTGTGAAGAAGCTTGATTTTTCCTCCCATTTATCACTATATTATAAAGTCAGACTCGATAGTGTGAGCCTTTAGAACGCAGCGAAGGCTGCAGTACAGGTTACCTTGTCTCCTCCAGCTCTGCAGCTGGCTCTGCTGTGCTGTCAGGGTGGCAGAGGGCAGAAGGGACAAGAGAATGACACAGACACAGCTCTGCCCTCCCGCACTGATATCCAGCCCCCAGCACAGGGGGTGCCCCCAGCCATGGGACAGCACAACCCAAACCAGCCGGCAGCTGCCTCTGACAGCTACTCCTAAAGGCACCTGCGAGTCAGTGTGATTCCATTTTGCTCTGTTTTAAACTTGAGCAGGTCTGTTGCTGGTGGTCCTTCTGGTGTCCAACATGCTCCTGACAAAGGAAGGAGTGACCTCCTTGCCAATCTGCCCGAATGGATCCATCAACTGCCAAGTTTCCCTTGAGGAACTTTTCGACCGAGCAGTCAAACTTTCACACTACATCCACTCCCTCTCTTCAGAAATGTTCAACGAATTTGTAAGTATTCAGTCTTTTCCTGAGAGCAGGAAAATATAAAATTGCAATTTAATACTTTTTAAGCACAAACATATGTTAACATATGGACTCCTTCACTAAGTAAACAAATACTGCTGCTGACAGACAGTGCCAGCCCCGATGCTGCCTGAACCTGTGTAAAGGGCTGACCATTGCTAAGATGCCCAACACTTCTATTAAAAGATATCATTTTCCCATTATTCTTTATCTGTGGGACAAGGCTGTGTTTGCTGGGTGCCAGTTCCACTCCAAGGACCCACAAGCAGCGATAAAAGCAGTGGAACAACACCTAGCTAAGCAGTGTTGGAATGAAGCTCTCGCTTCCCTGCTTCACTAACACCTCTGTGTGCCCACCTGCAGGATGAGCGCTACGCTCAGGGCCGGGGCTTCATTGCCAAGGCTGTCAATGGCTGCCACACGTCCTCCCTCACCACCCCTGAAGACAAGGAGCAAGCCCAGCAGATTCATGTAAGTCCCCTTGCTGCTGGCACTGGGTGTAAGGCAGCACAGGGGAAGGCGGGCAAGGAGGAGGGTTGTGGAACAGTGGGGCAGCAGGGAAGGAGGAGGGTTGTGGAACAGTGGGGCAGCAGGGAAGGAGGAGGGTTGTGGAACAGTGGGGCAGCAGGCAGAGAGAAAGGAATCAGGTCCATTGGAGTAAAGAAGCCAGGAAGAGGAAAGCACCAGAAAGCCAAGAAAAGTTGATCCAACATTTGCTCATGCTAAGCTGCAAACCATACAGCATACATGTACCAGTAACTTTCACTGTCCCTCCCTTTTCCTGCAAGGTACATTTAGGCACTGCATCTTATTTCCAATTAAAACACAACCCCCTGGAGCAATGCCAGTTACCGTACTTGTCCAGTACTGAGAACACTACAACCTTTAAACGTCATCTTAAAATATCTTATAGGTAGTTATTATTCTAACCAACATAAAAACACATTGCTGTGTGTAGGCAGAGGTAAATAGTTTTCCAGTAGCTGAAAACTATGGCATTGCTAAATAAATGCTGAATAGATTTTCTTGCTGTTATCAGTAGGCAAAACTGGTCACATCATCATGCAAATACAAAAGCTCTAGTGTGAAATATTGAAAAACACCCATAAAGAGAAACGCACTACATACATACATACACCAAATGTAAAAATTCAAAACTTCAGGGAAGTTGAAGATAGTCTTGTTCAGCCTATGCTCACAGAGAAATGTTCAGATTCTGTGGAGAACCAAATAAGCTGAGGTGTATAAATGGGGCTGTTCCAGGGAGAAGTCTCTACCAGTTTCATGGGGGTGACATCTTTGCAATCCCACTGCATTGCCAGCTTCTCAGTATGTCATTCAGAAATTCTAATGGGAGCAATAGAATTCATAGCCCTGGGTTGCACATCTAGCAAAGAAGAAGAGGTTTAGTACTAACCCTACCATAACCATAAGCTTTATGAACTCCCTTTGCCCACAAGAAAAGGCAATTTTTAAAAGCAGAGAGCTATTGCTGGAAGCACCGTTGTTCAAAGGGGAGGACAGATGAGTTACGCAGAGGCAATAAAAGCTCCTTAGTGGTTTACCATAATGTGTACCTTCCAGATAGTACTAAACTTATTTTAAAAAAAAATATTGGATTTTGAAATGTTCATAGAACTCAGATAAGAGTTCTGGGGGTTTTTCACAGAAGTGAAACATGGCTGTGCTTGCTAGTTTTTAATGTTCAGAGGACTTAATTCCCATTGGAATACTGTAACTGCTTGTGCAAATATTGTAAAATGTGATGACAATTATAAACTTCAAAAATGCAGTTGTGCAGAGGTATCTAAGACAGGGCTACAGAGCCCATTCAGTGACAGGGTCTGGAATAAGTTCCTAAAGCACAATTTCTGAGGACACTACTCTAAATGTCTTCTAGTGCTGACAGTATTTATCCTTCTTGTTTTCACATCCTCTTCTTAATATGGGGGAGCAGCATGAAGACCTACTGAACTTGGTGCTGGGAGTGCTGCGCTCCTGGAATGACCCCCTGATCCATTTGGCTTCTGAAGTACAAAGAATCAAAGAAGCTCCAGAAACCATTCTCTGGAAGGCTGTGGAGATTGAAGAACAAAACAAGCGCCTTCTGGAAGGAATGGAGAAAATAGTGGGGAGGGTAAGTATTAGGTCCTTAACATCCTTCCAGCCTGTGGCTGTAGGAAAGGCATACAGAGATAGACTCTCCCCCCAGGAATATGACAGGAAGATATGAAGGTAAAAATGGGATATAAAGATATAAAGTAGATGTGAAGATAAAAATGGGAGCCAAAATTGAGTCTGAGAACTCTTCAGCTTTCTTCTTTCGGCTTTCTTTTCTTCTGTTATCTTGAAATCTCTAGAGACAAAGTGATGTGACCGGCACAGCATAATCCATCACACTCCCAGTCCTGCTTCAGGGGAAGGTGTAGCCAGCAGGACTGGTGATTGTCAGTCTATCTTTGAGTATTTCCAATTTGCAATCCTGATTGTTTAAGGATGCATCAGCATTTTTTTTTCACTTGCATTTCACGTATATTTATATATCTGTTTTACCATATCTATATGCATCTCTATACATACAGTTATTGTGTCCAGTGTTTGGAAACAGGTACTGGATTTAAAAGTGTTCTGGAAGTCTGGGCTGTTGCAAAGATGTGGCATGCAGCAAAGTAATCCTGGTACCTTTCAATTCTCCTTTTGCACCATACTGGTTCCTCTGAACTCTGGCTCTGACGTGGTTCCCCCTACACTTGTAAGTTTACAAAACAAGGCTGTTGTCTGACAAAACCCATACTCGGATAGCCCTTGTTATCAGTAATTGATTGAAAGCTTTCCTGAATAAAATCAGCTCTAGCTTGTTTGTTTTTAAAGGGGCCTCTGTCAGCCCCTGAAAAAATCATTCTGTCAGTGAGTTCGATGTTGACCAGAGGTTCTGACTTACTGACTTCTGCTTAGGCTCTGAACAGCACAGAGTGCCACCATCACGGTATCCACCACGTTCCACTACATCACTCATGCTCTCTCTCTCTCTTTCAGCTGGCTGTGTATTTACTCAGAAACTTTATATCATCCAGGGTACAAATACATTTATCAGTGTAATCAAATACATCTCTATCACATATCTATGTGTAAAAAGGGTGCAGGTGGGGATCCACGATAACAGTAAGAAGTCAGTTTCCCTGTCACCACCTTCTCATTCACATTATTTACAGAAGGAGGTGAAGATAAGACTGGCACATTCATTAGTGTCAAACCACATTTTTGAGTCTTAGTCTTTTCTTTTTTTTTTTGCCTGTTCCTTTAACTGAATGCCAGAGGCTCCACAGACACTCTCCTGAGTGCCCTTACAAAGCACAGCTGGTGGGAAGCCAGGATGGTACACGAGCACCAACAGGCACAGACTTCCTTCCTGCTAGGAAAGGTAGATTTCTGTGAGATGAGAGAACTGTCTCTTTCAAACAAAAAGACCTGACCCAGTATTCACCTCAGATGCTAACTCACTGCACTTAACTTTCTAACATTAGAGGTCTCTGTACCACTCAGCATTTATTTTGTTAATGGACTCTGAGGTCCAGTCCGTCTGAAGATGAACTATTGAGAGATTTGTCTGGTAATGTGCACTGGAAGCTGCCTGTACCAGAGAGATTGCTTAAGAAAAGAGGCTGAGACAAATCTGGAGATGCACACAAACAATTTTTAAGATCACTTTGTTTTGTGTTAACAAAGTTTTCAAGGAGGAGGGAATGAAAAAGGGATGTCCCTGATGAGTCCATGCATGAAGGAAAGTTGGATTTCTCTGCTAAGTCAGGTTGCTCTGGGCACAGGTTAACACACTAGTTCTCTTAAAACACTACTGACACGGTTAAGCCTTTTACATGTTTTAGGGAAACAGCCTAAGAAATCTGACAAATCCATTCAAAACCTGAATGAAGATATAGACCATTATACAGGATACTGTGAATCACAACTGAAAACACTTTACAAGCCACACACTGGCAGCTAGAATTCTTCACAGCCAGCATTTTCAATGCTGTCTTTTACATCCAGTCAGGTTCACTGCCATTTACCACCAGTATCACTTTGTGTCTTTAGCTTCATTTTGGGGAGATTGGAAACGAAATTTACTCCCAGTGGGAAGGACTTCCATCCCTGCAACTTGCTGATGAAGACTCCCGACTCTTTGCCTTTTACAACCTGCTGCACTGCCTCCGCCGAGACTCCCACAAGATTGACAACTATCTCAAGCTGCTCAAGTGCCGCCTGATCCACGACAACAATTGCTAAGTACCCATGGGCCTGATCACCTACTGAACTCCTTCACCACGGCGTTCTCCATGCTTTGCCACTGATCACTGCAAACTTCATGAAAATCACACTGTGCAGTATCGGTATGATCAGTAACCTTTGGGCATGTTTGTGTGAATTCTGGCTGCAACTATTAGCACCACATATCTTGGTGGTTTAAAATGTTATCGACTTCTTGTACGACAAGAATACACTTTTCTGCCTAATCTCCTCACCTCACTACTTAGTAGTATTTCAGTGATAAACAGGTCATGCAGATACAAATAAAAATGTTCTTGAATCCAAAAGCACATAACACTGAGTGGTATCAGTGAATGAAAAATAGCTGCTATGGGTTATACCTTTAACAGTACCATCTCTTTTTGGATCTCAATCTCCACTTACTGATGACAGGCTATCTTACTTGCATTGCTCTTTTCACCCCCTCCAAAAAAGAGGGGGAATAAAAAGGAGGGACATCAAAAACCAGATTAATCACCTATTACACTAAACTACCCTAAACTGAAAGTATGGTCTGAAATCCAACCTACTTCAATCAATTCTTTTACTCTGTACAAAAACTGTCAGAGCAGGAGAGGGAAAGGTTAGGAAATCCATCCTGGCTAACACAGCCATTGATTCCCCATGCAATCCATGCAGAGAGGACACGTACAGAGTTTTAAGGACAGAGAGACAGGCATATCTAGGTCTCTACTGACTGTTTGGAGAAGAGGCACTTCCAAAGGAAGGTTCATTATATTGGAGGTGACTATCTAAGAGCGAAGGAGCCACAGGGTTCCATGGGTCTCACAAGGAAATGCTAGGCATCCATATCATATCCATCTACCCTTCACATGCCCCACAGTGATGTGGTGGTTGCAGCTGCTAAAACAAGGCACTAGCTGAGCTAAGGTGTCTGCTGCCCTGAATCCAAAGTGTCTGCATTCACCTGGGGTTGAGTCAGAAAGCTTTTAGAGCACTCATTTCAAAACACCATGGTTAAACACTGGAAACTTGGAAAGACCAAAACAACGGACTAGTTTTGAAACACATCTGGCTTACAGTCACACAGCAAGTAAAAAGTCCAATTACAGCTGGAGCCATTGACCATATCTACATACTGTCTTTATAAGCCATAGACAAACTTGGCCTTGACTTCATCAGGCAGCTTGAGCAAACAGGAGCTTCAGTTCCAATCAGCTCCTGGGTTTGGCTTCTCTCCAGCCAAGAGGGAACTGCTGCACTGCTCCAGGTCTGAGCCAGCTCAGAGCAAGAGTGAAACACCAGAGAAGACAGGTCGGAGGGCTTAAGCCTTTCACTACCATAACAGAATAAGTGCAGCCATAATAGGTATTTACACAAGAGATTAGATAACACTGACTGCTAGAAAGGTGTCACTTCAGCCATCTCTGTGAGAATGCAATGATACTTGCATTTCTAATTATGTGTATCTATAATGGCCTCTTAATCTCTCCACGTTTTCAATTATTGATTGCCTCAGGCTTTATCTAGGTAAGTATACACTGAGCCAAATTTTAACATATATAATACCACATTTACAGCAAGCAAATTCCTTGTAAGACAGTCACAACTGACATGTTTCTTAAGCTCTGAAACATACAAAACTTGGGGCACATGCAACAGTGGTTTAACAACACACAGCTGTACACCACAGTCAAGGAAGAAAATGGGTAAAATCTGCCAGGCAAAATGCAAGTGCCCAGAATAGAATTTAAACTAATCATAATATTCTACTTTTTGTTATAATGCCAATGGAGGAAAAAAGCACTTTAAAGGGGAAAAAAAGGAAAAAAAAAAAGAAGAAAAAATGTCCTTTGTAATTATCATAAGTGCTTAGAATTACAGTGTGAGTTCCTATTGAAAAGAAAACATGAATAATGGGACTAGTCTGTATTGAGCTGGAAAAACGATTATGTCTCACTGAGTAAACTCCTACCTCAGAATCTCTTTAGAATTCAAAAGCAACTTGATTAATAGGGCAGACATTCATAATTTTACACTTACATGACTAGATCTAAAACAATGACTTTCATTAACTGCTTAAAAATTACAGTGCTAAAACAATTGTTTAAAACTTGCATGCACTGGCTTTATTGCAGCCTGTTTTAGTACAATTATCAGGCTTTTAATTTCATAAAGCAAGATAGAATGACAAAAACTGTTCTAAACAAGTGACAAGCTATGTGTTGTGCAGCTGTTCAGCTAAAGGAGCATCAAACAGTGATGTGGTTACTGTTCTGAGTCACGGCAGCTGCCACAGCGACAGGGGGACGTGGGACCCCACGGACACAGGCAGAGCTGCACCTCCACGGTGTGAAACCCTGGCAGGGACCATCCTGTCAGGCTGAATGGTCTGTGATAACCTCTCTACCATCATTTTTGTTTTCCTCTTTTTCGTGTGAGTTCCTAAAAAAGCCCTCCAATGGTTTAACTATAGCTTGGCAACTCATCTGTACAACAGAGTTGACCTCTCCAATATTATTTCAAAGACAGTCCACAATTCTAGTAACAAGGGACATACAGTGTAAAACCCACACATATCTTCTAAGTTTAATTTCTGAACAACAGAAATTCTCTGAGGGCTACATTTTAAATTGAGTCTGTTTGTTATAAATGAAATGGATACAAACAACAAATTATGTCAGAGATGTAAGCTTAGTAATCATACTCCTCTATATAGCCATACACTAAAGAAATCTGGTACCAAAAGCAAGCATGGGAATAACACCACAGGCATACACATTCCCACTGAAATTACTGGGGTTACTGATCTGGAAAGCTATTTACATATATGACTATTCCTGTCTCAAGCTCTTAATGACTCATGCCTACAAATTACTTTGCTAAATCTTGAAGACTGATGTTGAGCCTCAATGTTCAATTCAATTGAAATGTAAGATTGACTACACATACGTTCAAGAGCTAAAAAAGGCTTAGAAACAATTTAAAAACATAATGATACTTTGTTAAAATTCTTTATACTCATATCCATCTCGAAGAATGAAGCTAAATTCAACATCAGTCTTTGAAAACTGTAGGAATGTCAACACTGGTTTTCCAACTTTTTTCCCAAATAACTCAATGACTACCAGATAACATTTCAGCAATATCTAACATCATTGGGATTTTAATGTTGTGTCTTGATACATCCCCCAGAAATGAACATTAAAAAAGAAAAATTACGGTTTTTCATAGTGGTTTTTTTTCATTTCCTTTCATGTATTCAGCCATGAAGGAGAAATGAAAACAGATGAGCAATGATGCCTAATGTCCTCTGAATTATATCTTTTTTCCATAGAGGTCAAAGCAGTACAAACTGGCCTTATTTTTGGTGGGGAAAAAAAAAAAAAAAAAGGGATTCAGAGACTTCCCTCATTCGATTTTTGGGTGATTTTCTTCCTTTTTTATAAGGTTCCATGGAGAGATACTCTGGAACACAGAAAAAATGCAATATGCCAGTTTGAAGGATACAGAGCCCACATTCAGTCTCCAGCTTTATTGTGCACTGAGGGAAGAAACAAATCATGTTGCTTACATTGTCACTAATTCCTGTTTATGCTCTTTTATTCACCCAAGAATCCCATGCTAATATTCTGTTGTTTTGGGAAGAATAAGTTGTCATGGCATGCTGCCTTCTAATTCATGCATCCAAAAGAGAAATGCAGGATATAATCACTTTTTGTTCCTTTCATCATGAAGGAATTGTGAAGTTCTTTCACGGAGTAGTAACATTTTCTATCAACATTGGCCAGCTCTCATCATCTTATTTTGCTTCCTCGGTACACAGTGCAAGTGGTAACAAAGTGAAAGAAGCTTGAGGGAAGGCTGGAAGGGTCACAGAAACACTTGGTCTCTGGCTCAGAAAGTACCTGTGCACAGGTGGATGAATGGTCATTTCTTATTTACTATTGACACTGAGCCTCAATGAAAGTCTTAAGGACATGCCCTGGACAAAACACTTTACTGCGAGTTCTGTATTTCAGAACCATTGAAAAATGGTAGTATGGACACAAAAATTGTTACAGAACACTTTTACAACAAATACTTCTCTACATTTTATCCAGTTGCCTATCAGAATGTGCTTTGCCAAGCCTAAAAATGAACAGTATTTCCCAACAATATTTAATAATAGCAGTCCCTCAAAAATGCAATTTTCCTATCAAACATCACCACACTAATTATGGGAACACTTTTTCCATTTTAATAAATGATAGGGTTCATTACACTGAAGAGTTCAGATCACTTATTAATTCATGAGTGACAGTGTGAGTCATCAAAAATGCTAAGAGCACTCACTTTAGCATATCAAAGAAGCCATAAAACTCCTACCATTTGTACCCTGTATCACGTGTGCAAAGGAGTTTGCAAATACAAAATAGATGGCATGCTTGTGCACTCAAGAGAAATCAGTTCATGCACTAAATGGCTAACTAAAAATATTCCCATTTACTAATGCAGTTTATTTCACTATCAAGTTGACACTTCCCTCCAGCTTTCAGTGTCAAATAATACTATATTTTTAACAGTTTTATCAGAATTACTGGGCCCACACTCATCAACCAAGTCCCTGTTGCTGTACATTAACACAGAATAAAAAAGGGTTCCTTCCCAACAAGGCCCTGCTCTGTTTTCTTATAGTTCAAACAAGTAGTAATCAGAAGAATTCAGATTGTGGTACACAACATTAGCTTGTCTCTGCCATTCTTTTCACTCAGTTGCTAAGGTAGAAAGTAATTCCTGAAATATATATAGATATTATTGTGCTTACCTTTACTGACTTCATGTTTGAAAGCATTGTGCATGGTTTGCAGGATTAGGCCAATAACGATACACTACAATAGGCTCTTTCTTTAGCCAGATGATTGAAATAACAATAATCTTCCCCAGGACCCATTCTTGGAAGATTTCCAGCCTGATTTCACGGACAAAAATAGCTCATATAGCACAAAAAAGTTTCCAAGCTTTTGGTGATTATCCAAGGCTAACTAAAGCCTCAGAATCTTTTGTATGTTCCAACATCCTGGACCTACAGCACACGTACTATAACTTAATATGACAAAAGGTACTTGAATTGGTTTGACCTGCATGGTATCCTGGTGCAATAGAGACTGAGGGTGCTCATGTCAAAGCTAATGCAATAAACAGCTCAGCATTTCTGTGAAGTGGTTTGTGTGCTATTTGCAAGGAATTTGTTTGTCTGCGTCCCTGTTGCATCAAACGGAGAAAATAAAAAAGATTCTGTTATCATCCTGTACTAGAAAATACTTCATGGTATTAGAAAATTCTCTCCTGCTCTCTCAAGGGCCATGTGATGGAAGAGAGTGCAATGCACAAGCTGAGCTTATTGAGAGATTAGCTTCTGATGGATGGCACCATGAAAAATGTAAAACAACAGCATCAGAAACGGTTGCAGGAAGGTTAGGAGACCCATTTATTCTTACTTTCACTTGAGATTCCATCTAAGGGAAAGGAAGGCTTAGGTAAATACAAGACAGAGACTGATACAAAAACAAACCTTGAAGTTTAATACCATGTTAGATAGTAGCACTGTTTTGCAAGATGTTTTTGGTCCCCTAGACAACCTCCCTTGTGCATGTCATAACTCAGAAAAAAAAAGAAAAAAAGAAAAAGGAAAACCTGTGCTACTGCTCTGAGGGAGAAAAGGTACCTGTGTGATTATTTATGCTGTGCACATCACCTTAGTATCAAAGCATGCTGTTACTGGTACAGCCTTTTATGAAAGGCATTATGAATCCTGTCTTGGCCTAAATTAAGGGTAATATTAATGTTCTATTGTCCTGACATAAATATGACTGGGGACAAAACAGCAGAGCAAAGGTGTAGAATGATAGAGCTGCAGTCTTGCAAGTGCATCATACATTTCAGAGAGAGGATCAAGAAACACCTCCAAAGCAGGCAGTGAATCACAGAACTGTGGGATGGTTTGGGCAGGAAGAGACCCTAAAGATCATCTTGCCCAACCCCCCTGCAGCGGGTTGGGACATTCTCCAGATCAGGTTGCTCAAAACCCAATTCAGCCTGACCTTCCACAACCTCTCTGAGCAACTCGTTTCACCATCTCACCACCCTCATTGTAAAAGACATTTCTTCCTTTTATCCAATATACTTCAGCTTAAAGTTGTTGTCTCTTGTCACTACAGGACAAGACTCCCCCTTTATATCCTGAAAGGCCAGAATAAGCCCTTCTTTTCTCCAGGCTGAACAGTCCCAAGTCTCACTGACTTCATTGAAATTCAGTCTTCAGCATAATAGATCTATATAGTGGAAAGAGGTAGCACTCATAAAGTTATTTTGAAAGCAGAAATGTATTTTATATGACTCCACATATATAATCCATAAACTGATGCATTTCTTTGTTCTTTCTGGGATTTTTTTTTTTTTTGTGAAATGCAAAGTATATCCACATTTCAATGGTTCATACTGAAGGAATAAGGAAAATACACCCAATTACAATCACACACTAAACACACCATTTCCACCCCACTGGATATTTTTAAAGAGCTTTCCTTGTTATCATTATCAAACCTACGGACTTTGAAATACTGCTGGGATCAAACCCAAACTCTGAAATGGTGCTTTAAGCAGCCCTCACAAGGCGCTGAAAATTGGAAACAAGGAAGGACTGAGCCCATTTTACTACATCTCCATGGCCAGAAGCAAACACAGCTCTGAAGAGCTGCAGCACCACTGGCACAGTGCAGAGCCCCACGTTCAGCAGCACCCATCAGTGTGCGTGGTGCCCGCTCTGGGGTGCCCTCCCACCCACCACGGCCACCCTTGGCTCTCAGGGCCGTGCCAGGCAGGCCTGGGTGGGCAAAGGGCAGGCAGTGGCTGCTCGGAAGGGGCCAGCAGCCATGGGGACAGGGATGCTGGTGGCCAGGGCACCCCTGCCTGCCCACGACTCAGCCGTCCCACCAGCCTGGGTGGGGGCTGCTGGAGCAGGAGGAAGGCTGTTCCACCAGGACACAGGATCCACACATACATACACATTACTGTAAATGAGGGGGGTGCACAGCAGCCCCAGGGCCACTCTGCTGTCTCATTCAGAGCCTTGGGCAGGTTTTCTGTGGGATTTGGTGAGGGGCTTTTTTTTTTCACATATCTGACAAAATCTGGCAACAATGCGCCATGTAAGAAAGTGACATTTTGACTCTAAGGAAGGAATTATTTGCAATTTGTTTTGAGCAGAAGCTTAGCTTGTGTCAGATGTGAACCTCCAGACAATCATTAGTTTAAACTGCCTGCTATGTGTTTAAAAATTTCAGTCAATTTAGAGCTGATCTGAATTGCAAATGGGATGGTAATAAGCCATTAGGGAATAACATATCTCTCTGTCACACTTGCAGCCCTCTGCTTTAAGGGGCCTCGGCCGCACGGAAATATGAAAGGGCCATTTCAGCCACACATGGTGACAACAACCATGGGAGTGCCGTGTCCAGCCCCCGGAAGCAGACACGGGAGGGAAGAGCAGGAGCAAAGAGCCAGGGGCAGCCCCTGCAGTGACCCAGAGACAGCAGTCACCTCCCGCAGAAAGGGCAGCGTGGTTTGCTGCTGGCACAGCAGAACAGGGGCCTGGCATCGCACCAGTGCTCCGGTGTTCGGATTTCTGAGGGTCCGAGGCATTTCTCACCCTCTGTGAAACCATTTCTGTGAATGAATGCAAGCTTTGCATCACCTAGGGTTTTCTGCAGAAAGTTACCTGTATTTCCTAAAAATTTGCTGTCTAACAACCTCCTGTGTTCAAATGAAGGAAAAGATACTTTTTTTTTTTTTTAATTCTTGACCTTTCAGCTCAAGATAGGGCTCTGCAGTACACAAATCTGTTGACTAGGAAATCTCCACAGCTAAAACAGAGTAAATATCTTATACATGACAGCATTTAATAAATAATTCTTAAGTAATTAAATCAATTAACATACTAGGCAAAGTATCTTTTCCCACTGAAGAACATTTTAAATCACCTAGTGATGTTTTATAGGTGTTTCACAGGTGGAAAGACTTTCTTCTACAGCCACTCTTGGATATCTGCCACTGTTTTTTCACACTGCCACACAAAATTGTACACCTTATAAACCCCATCTCTCTCATGGTTTCCTGAAACTGCAGCTGAGGCTGACTCTATGTCTCAGTGTATCAGCTGACAAGCCACCTACTCTCTACATTCAAGTAGATTCCCAAGCAGCTATAATGAAGAAACAGGAAAACCAGACTTCTGATCTATGTAAAAGTTGAAAGTGGGTACCTCAGTACCAACCAGGGCAGAAGATGTTCCCACAGCACTGGATACTCTTGCAACCTGCAAGAGGAACAGTTTCCCAGTGGAATTCTGGGACTCCAGAATCCTGGAATAGTGGAGTTCTGAAGCTGTATGTGTAAATACAGCTCCGGAGATTGTGTTTCCAGGGAGCTCTTTGCTGAGAGGGGGATAGGCAGAGACACAGGCCCTGAGCAGAGCCCCCCTCCCGGGAGGTGCAGCTCACACGAACACGGGCTGTGTGAGTGCACATGCTGGGCTGGATTTCTGCAGACCATGCCTTCGTTCTTAGGAGAGCATTAGAATGGATATTCCATTAATTCCTTCACAGCACAGCCACTCAATCCCCTCTGCTCTTCAGAGATAGCATCTTAAAATTGCTGACTGTAGGTGAATGTGGATATTACACCATATCTTAGCTTTCCTAGCAGGTTCATGTCAGCTTCTGTCCATGCGGCAATGTGCTAGAAAGGGCACTGCTTGCACAACAGGTTTATTGAACAGCCATGGGGTGGGAAGGAAATGGCCATGGTAAATAGGTCAATGTTAGACTGCTGAGCCAGAGGCTTTGCATAAGAAGAGGGGAGCTACCCAAGGAAAATGCAGCTCAGGGGACACTGTGGGTGCAGATGAACAGCACAGGAGCATGATGAACCAGCTTCCCACCCAGGACTGAGAAAAGCCTCTCTCAGCTTGAGCCTCTGACTCAAACTGTACCTGCCAGAACACAACTAAACCAACCTTAACATGGCCTACTTTTAGTGACACAGTCTTCCAAATCTTGGTGTGTACCCATGTTTATACATGTATAAGTATACATGTGTGTAATTGTTGAAAGAAATTCTATTGCATAAATATTAAAAACAAAGGAACAACATATTTTTAATATTCAAAATTTCCTGTTAAAAGTTTGAAGAAATATGAATAAACTTTGGACAGGGAAAACCTGAGGTTTTGGGATGAATCACACCTTCAAGCACAGGTACAACCCAAAGTACTTGAGAACGCAAACTTTGCAGACAATTCTGCACCAGCCAAAGAAAAGAATTCCAAACTCTATTTCCTGGGTACTCAGTAGACTATTCAGCTCCCTCAAAGCCACATGAAGTAAATTAATCCTTTCCAATTATCTTTGCAAGCTATATTTGGGGTAACAATTCCCTACTTTCATATGTACACATGTGGAGCTCCCACTCATTTTAGCGAGATAAACGACATTTCCAATTTGGGTCTTTGAAAAGGTCTGACATTCAGTATTTGTTATTACAGCAAAGATTAAGAACAGTCCTACTGAACTCTAATATTTAAGGACTTAATCCTTTCAGAAGTGATATTATGGCACAGGACAATTAATATATTCCCAAAAGTATATCTTTCATGCAAAAAATTTCCTGTGATAAACACAGAATTAAAGATGGTATATGCTAATTCAGATGGAAATGGAGTAGTTAAATGCTTCCAAATCTAAACTCTACCTCATTACAATTTTCCCAGCATTTACAATATCGTAAAAAAGGAGAACATTCTAGTTTTTCTATTATATTGGGTTTAAGCAAGACAGCACAGAGAATAAAATACTCAGAATCTAGCAATATATTTTAAGTTGAAAAAAGAGAAATCCTTGGACTTTTAACAGTTTCGTATTTTAGTGTCCTTAGATGAGGTATTCAGTATTCATTCTGTCAATTACTCTGGCAAACTGTGTACATGCCAAAGTGCATGCTCTAAACTTAGTTTCCACATACAAATTCCTTAATTGTCACAAATGGGTTCTTGCATGTACAAGTTACCCCTTGAAGACACACCTGCATAATCTGGCAGTTCAGAGAGATATATTTTATACGGAAAAACTTGAGATTTGGGTATCTACTGCATTTACATTTGAGAACTGACTCCCACTGTGGATGGCTCTTATCCTCATTTGACATGTGACACAGGCCAAAGATCTGCAGTTGTATTTACTGAAAGGAAACCAACACAAACAGGGAAAGGGAAAGATACGAACAACCCGGGAGATGTGATTGCTTGGACTTTGCAAGCATGTGTGTGTGTGTCGTATGCTTTTTGTGTCAGATATTTGGCTATCTAAATATTACTGTTCACATGATATAGTCCTGAGAGCATGTAGTATAAAGTAACATACATCAGTTATGAAAAGATAGTCATGTGAATGGAATCTGAAAGACAAACAATCATCTCTCAGCTGCAACTGAACATAATCCAAGCACAGAGTAATATTTTGGGTTGGTTAAAGAAGAATGCTACAGGAATCAAAGGCTCAGACCTAGAAGCCTTCCTCGTGTGAATACTGCTGTTTGCTAATGTAGTGTGGTATAAACAATCAATACTGTATTTTAATCCCCAAAGAACACCAACATAGGTACATGATACTCACGAGTATAAAAAACACAGAAGAAAACACTGTGGCAGGGACAGTGCCCTTACATACCTGAAAACAGAAAGGAGCAAGGTTTTGTTCTTTGCATCCCAAGTTGCCTTCTGTCATCTAGCTGGGTCACAGGTTTCAGCAGCAGAGAGCAGGCCAGAATCTGCTAAAAAATAATTGGTGTAAAACAGAGTAGATGACTCGTGGGAGAAAAGCACTTTGGCAGTGCAGAACAGAGTAAAATGGGAGCAGAATTCTTCCCTCAGAACAGTTAATATTCTATCTTTCAATACTCTCTACAGAAACCCCAAAGATGTGGCTCCCCTGAAGGTTCACAGCAAAGTTACAGAGCAATCTGATGTATATGTTTCCTAGGACTGGATGCATCACCTCTATGAGGTCCTGATAGGGTTTCCACAAAAGAAAGATGGGAGAAATCAAGGCAGCTGCTCCCTACAACCCCCACTTGCATACAGGAATGGGCAAACCTGCATGGAGAGTGCCTCCTCCATGCACATCTACAAAATCCAGTCCAGCCCTTCATTTCCCATCTTCCAAATATGGATTTTATTTACAGAATGAAACATGAAGAATGCACGTGGCGATGAGACAACATGTGCCTCGGGGCTGGTAATAGAGGGAGGGGAAGGTAACAACCCCAAAGGGGAAGGTGAAGACAATGATGCAAAAGGCAGTTTCTCTCATTGTGTTACATGAGCCTAGGAGTGCTGTTACTGTGAACACAGGAAACTCTGGACAGCCTGACCCCCTTAAAATAAAACCCTTTCCCTGATGAATCTCTATAAGATGTTCTATCCTCACTGATGCAAAATAGAACACAAAGTAAGGGGAGGACAAAATAAAGACAAAAGATGGGCTTTTAAAGCTTAGCATATCATGCTGCAGGAAGGAAAGGCTGTGTTCCTGGACCACAGTGCTATCAAACGACCTCTCAGAGACAGAATGCAGCGTGAAACACCTTGCTGGATGTCACTGTGGGCACTGCTGTCCTCTCTGCTCCGTTCACTTTGCTGATTTCCTATATTGGGTTGTACAGGGAGGTGATCATATTTCACCCAGTAGGAGTTTCTTAGCTGGAAAAGGGACTGAATAAATAGAACAAAACCCAAGTGTATGACACGCATCAGGAGCAATTGAGTAGGTGTTGTACAAAACACCTTGCAAAAATGTTGCTGGTCTGAAAGGCACTTACGGTATTAGAGTGGGACAAAAAATGACAAATGAAAAAAGACAGATGGAAGAATAAAGAAACAGTGACACAGTTGGTCAGTGTGATAGGCAGCATTCTCAGCACATCCCTAGTCTGACAGCTGTCAAAATTTTATTAAACTTCACAGCAAAAGAGAGTTTTAAAGAGGCATCTCTTACAAAAAAAAGTGAGGTGAGATGAGCTAAAAATCTCAAATCTGTGAAACATTTAGCTTTATTGTTCTGAAATCCTTTATTCTAAGGGAATAAAAATCAAGAAAATTATTTGGTTTTCTGATATCTGGATTCGTGGATCCATACCTCAGCATGAGACACTTTCTTCTTATTTACTGATAGTCTGAATTATCTTAATGCCATTAAAGAAACCCATATTTTCACTTTAAATTCCCTCACCTCTCAGCAAATTGACATACCAGCCCTACAAGAAGAAAGCTCCTTTTGCTGTGAACATGTTTACCATCGACAGGCATGCCAGACATTCACAGGGTGTCAGTGGTGAAGGAAACATGAATATGTTCACATGATCAACAGCTGCACTGTGAAAACGCCGCTGGGGATGGGGAAATATTCGAGACCTCTCCCCGTCAGCGCTACATGCTGAGAAGTGATTAAAAGAGCAAGCCCAAGAGCTACCAGGACACCAGGAGTTACTGAGAAAAGAGACAGAAGCGGATTTTCCAGGACAGGCAGAAGGGATGAAATTCATCCTTTTCCGGGACTCTTGCACAACAAGCATTCCTAACAGCACCCATATTTCAAAATAACCCCAAGCAGCAAAAATCAAACTTGGGCTTTCCAGGAGTGGTATTATGAACCATAACATTGACTGAAAACCTATCAGCAATTCCTCTAGCCATATGCAAAACCACATACAGTTTTTCTAAACCTTGTGAACACTGAGAGCTATTCCTTGGTTTATTTGTCCTGTCACTACGTGCGCTTGTAAAAAGTCCCTCTCTGTGAGAGAACAAGAAAGCTACGATATATGGAAGAGGAACTTTCAGAAATGGACTTATGAAGATGGAGAGACAGAGGACAAAACGGAGACTGTGGAGTTTCGAACATTTTTGGCAGAAGATTAATGAAAGCACTGGATGCTGGCAGCTCACGGACATTTCCTGATCTTGAGGGCTATTTCTCTATTATATGGTTATTTGTCGGAAGCTGCCACACCCCTCTTCTATGGTTTTCCCTGTGGTTCCTTCCCCATGAGCACCCCCCCTATTGCTCCCCAACATGGCGGGTCTCTTGTTGTTCTACCCCCGTCCTCCATCTTGGCTTCCCCCCCTCACAGTTTCCCGCCCTTGCCCTGAATCCTGCCTCCCTATTGGTCCACTTTCCCGCCTTTGGCAAGTCATCCCTGATTGGCTGTTCTGTTGCCTGGTTACAGACTCCGCCCCTTTCCCTATCCAATCACGTCCAAGTTCTAGAACCTTCCCTCAGCCCCCCCTATAAAAGCCCCAGCACCCTCAGCCGTCCCCTCAGTCTCACCTGGCTGTGGGGGGTGGGAGGTCCTCACTCGGCCGCTCCTCGGACTGGCGCCCGAACGGGGCAGGAGCGGCGGGATCCCCCCGTGTGGGGGTGTCGGTGGGGCTGGGATCCCCCTGTGTGAGGGGGTGCAGCGGAGGGCTCACCCCAGACAGCTGCGCTCGTCGGCCTGCCCGCCGGGTGAGGTAGGTGTGCGGCCGGGAAACTGCGCCCCACACCCCCTGGACTCAGCAATGGGCTCCCACCTTTCTAAAGCTGAATGCCAGCAACACGCCCTCTTTAAGATCTTTACCTGCTCTAAGGTTAACAAATCATCCCTGAAAGCCCTGGTGAAATGGATAAGGAAAAGCAATCATGCTATTTCCCATCCACTTAATTACAAGGATTGGGATAGAACTGGTGAACACTTCTGGTGAGACACTCTCAAATCATGACCCACTGACATCACAGGCGATGGTAGCGTGGCAATTATTATTACTTTTGTTAGTGCCACAAACACAAAAAGGGAGGCTTGGTGGAGAGGAAAAGGCAAGGAAAAGCGGCCGATGTGCACGAATGGCGTCAGGCCAGGGTCGAGGGATAGAGCAAGTGTGCCCAGCCCAGCTATCGCTCTGTACAAGGTGGCACATCCTCCCTCCCCGGGACCTTTCCTCCCTGCCAGCACCCCCAGCATCTCGCCAGTGTCCTTGTAGGCCCGCTTTGGGTACCTTCTGCTCTAGGAATCTATAGGAGGAAAATTGGCTCACCACATTTAAAGATGCTTCTCACTCACAAAAGAGCAGCAGTTTGGCGTGTTACAAGTCACTGTGCTACAAGCACATGGTGGCAGAGAGATTTCTCACCTGTCTCACAGGTACGATACTGTAATTGTAATCTGGAGATAGCTGAACATGCTATAGCATGCTATAACCATGTCCAAAACTTCCCCTGACATTTAAGGGTCCTCTACCTGAAGGCTAATTCAGCAGGTTTCCTGCATGGTGGCCCTCCTCTCCATATAAAATATCAGTTGTCAAATGTGCAGTTTATCAAGTTGCTATTCTCCTCCCAAAGCCAATCCTGTACACTGAGCTTCAACAAATGCAGCAAAGACATTCTCATTTCAGTCCCTCTGCAATATTTACCCACCAGCCCTTCAGGTAATGTCCGTGAGTGGCTATGCTGAAATGTAGACATCCTCTAAGATCTGTGCAAACGTATAAAAATTAATGTTTAGGTAAATTACTGCTAGATTTGTTTATTTAAAAGTATTCCAGTAAAAAAAGGGCTCATCCTTCCACTTTTGCTCCCTACTGGTAAGACATTGTGTTATCAACACAACACATTGAAAGAAAAAACTTCTGGGTTGCAGTCCTTGAGTTTGTTGATGACAGATCCTTTCTTTCCTCACTGGTTTAGAGACACTGTCCTGTAGATAGTCATCTAAGGAAATGTTAAAGACAAAAAAAAAAACAAAAAACCACTGCATTTCCTTTTGGTATTATCTAATCTGCAGAAACCAGTTCCCATTCAAGAATTAGCCATTAGACTTGAAAAAGTCAAGTACATGAGGAAAGTATCTTAGGCTATCACAAAACAATCCTCCATTTCAGTTTGCCTTGAGAAAAATTGGAAATCACTATGAAAATATTTATTATAGACAAGGCCTGGTGTAAACCTTAACCAAATGCCAGGGGATGCATCCTGCTTCTCACTTACATGAGGGCAGAACTGGATTTTCCTTGTATTTAGTATTATGATTATTTATACCCTCAACCATACAATGTAGTCATTAAAAAGAAAGTATTGCCTCTGCCTTAAAAAAATTCAGTTTAAACTGAACAGTGACAATGTATCCCAAATACGCGTTTGGGCTGGCAGGTTTAGGGGGGAGAGGGAAAGCTTTACACAGGAACTGCAGCACTGGTACGCTCTAAACAACTGTCCCAGAGAAAAAGAATTTTCACTGAAGGAGCATCCCTTAATTTCAAGTCAAAATATTGAATTGAAGCAAAACTCAATTCAAAACTGTTCACAGAACTTACTTGCTTTTAGAAAAGGATATCACCTGCACAAGAAGGGAGATGATTAAAACAGAGGTACAGAATGTAATGGTTTCAGACTTTGTAAAGGAAGGGCTTGGGGTCAGTGGGTGTTTCTGCTGAGCAAACAGTGATGCTCTGTCAGTCTGATCATTGCTAATTGTTCTATCTATGGAGATGGGTGAAGGGAAATGAAATTGCCTGGCTCTGGAGAGAATACTGAGTGTAAAACTTTATACTGGAAGGATAGGGGTAAGTTCAGAAAATAAAATTTATTACCTTTTATAAATCAAGGAAGATTAATTTCAAGTACAAGTACAAAAGATCAACCTCAATCTTTGAGAAAAAAGTGCACAATTTTATGGGATCTGCTGGAAACACCAATTTTCCCCTTCATGTTTCCTCCCCTTCTTGCTTTTTTCTCAACAAATTCTCCATAAAAGGAGAAGATAAATTATAGAGTACACTTGGAATTTGACCTTAGAATCAAATTATTAACCCTGACATCTACAGCACTTTGAAATTATTAATTATATTTTAAACTGATGTTTTAGTTATTTTCATTGTTACAATGCAGTAGTTTTTAATCAGATTTACATAATTAAAGGTTCTCTTTCTGACACAAGCTGTGTATCTATCACAGTCTCATTTAAACCACATTGCATGAGTTATATCAGGTAATCAGGAAGAGTTTCCACATACCTAGAATCGAGTTTTCAAAATTCCCTCTGCTGTTCACATTAAGTTAAAAAATTCTGAATATCCATTTAAACTCTTTTTCAGAGCCATAAGCACTTTCCACAGTTCTCTCCTTCATGGTCCCTTCTGGATCTCTCAGTTGTCCTTGTGAACATTATAAGTGGGTTTCTGGCCCTTCTCCCTTGCAGTGCATTATGCTCTGGAGTTGATAGCCTTGCTGACACCCCGATGGATGCAGTTCTTCTACCTCCACATGTCAGGTCACAACTGAATTCCTTTGTGCTTAATGCAGGGTTGATTCCTTTCACCTGTGCTGATTAACACCTGTGGCCATGCAGGGCCTCACTAAACACAGAGGAGCTTTCTCCAACAGCCAGATTTGTTCCACCCTGAGCTCTAAAACAACTTCTAGGAAATGCAGAGATGGATTTGCATACATGTGCATATCCATCCATATGTATAGCAGTATTTTCAGTTAAATTAGTAATTGCAGGAATTTGTGTTACTTCTAAGTGGAATGTTTCAGTTCTGGATCTCAGGAAATCTGATTTCCCTTTGTACTTTAAACCCTCTCTTTTACTGAGCATAAATGATTGAGAACATTCTTTTCAACTTATAAACTTTTGTTATGTAATATCTGATAACCCTGGTGGTTCAGGAAAAAAGGGCTTATACAATTCTGCCTATTTAATATGTCCTGATATACATCATTTGGACTGTGTGGGGAAAGGGTAGAGACCCATTCAAATACAGAATAGAAGGACCATTAACAGCTTTTCATGAAGTATTGGAAAAACTCATCAAAGAGGATGTGAATTATTATATATATATTGGTTTGGAGTACAGAAGGAAGAGAGACCTCCCATAAACTCACTTTAGAAGGATAAAAACCAAAAAAACCCCTTTATTTATCCCTGTATCTGAGACAAAAATAAATAGACTCACTGCAAATACAAGTGCCCTACACACATGCAGAAAACATTGGAGAACCTCCAGAAGAAGCAGTGGGAGGTTTTTTATGCCTTTTTTTTTTTAGCAGTCCCGAGTTTACATTTCTGATACCCTCAAGCCTCACTGAAACCTTCCCTATACAGAAGGGATCGCTGTTGAAGCAGGCCATGTGCCTTTGGTATGTTTGGAGGTGATATTTATTTCTCCACTTGAAGTAATTGCTCTCACTGCACCACTTTTTATTGACCCATTTCCAGGGTGTTCTGACTGGGGAAGGGCAGGAGAGAGGTAGGTGCTCAGTAAGGACAACAAAAGGTGGCCTTTATAAAGCAGCATGTATGCTAAAACCCTCTGAGCAGAATTAGGCATTAAAACCAGAAAAAGAAAATACCCTCCAGCCCTTGAAACACAGTAATGAAAACAAACCACTTTTCCTTCACTCAAATATTTAAAATATTAAAAGTTTGAAAGTTCTCCAAATGGAATCCAATTATTCTCACAACCAGAGGCTAATTTCCCCAACTCTCTGAGCCACCGATGCTCAGCAACTGTCTGAGTGGTTTTGCACTCTAAAATCTAGGGCAGCTGACAGTCAACAGATCTACTTTGCTGAGAGGATTTGCTGTCAATTTTGTCCAGCTTCTGTTTTTCAGTGCCAGTCAATGTTTTCCAAGTAAACTCATCCATGAATTCATGTAAAAACTCGACTTAAAGCCCTTAGGCTCTGATGGATCTATTTTTAGTTTTTTAGATGCAGCCCTAAGTCAGTCAAAAGGCAGGCATTTTTGAAGCAATATAGTAATTATTTATAAATTCTTAAATTAATGCAACTATTCAAGCACTTTAAAATGTTGAGATGTTATCTCTGAAAGTCTTTAGCTTAAGTGATCAAAACCTGACAGCAAGTGTTGTTTGTTAGAAGGAGGATATAAAAATCTGACCGATGCAAAACAATGCTACACTAAAACTCTCTGTTTATCATTGTCTCAGTGATAATTTATGACAAAAAAAGTCAATATACATGACTTGGAAAGCCAGACAGAGAGCGGGGAGGGAAGGGGAAGAAAGCAAGGAAGAAAGAAAGAAAGGAAAGGAATTTAATCCGTGATCCATCAGCATGTGTAACTTTAGGCACCTGAATAGCTCACTGAGGCACCAACTGCCAGTCAGTGTCTGCTGGTAAGCCTGGAGTCATCAGGCAACCTTCACACTCATACTGCTAATGTGTTGGCCACAAATACCTTGTGCAAGGGTACAAATACCTTCTGTAATGGTCTTGCTTTCTTTTGTCTTATTACAGATATGTGTCAGTTGTGGCTGGAAATAGTTTCATTTAAGCTAAACCATTGAAAAGTTCCTAACTTCACTATCTCATCCCTGCCACTTATGATATGCCTTATTTAGCCAAATCTTGAGAAACTACTGATAATATTTGAACTGTCCCTTTCAGACCATGTGCCAATAGAGCACAGAAGCTCTGACTACTGGGGATCTACTTGCTTTTGTATAATCTCTCTTATTCGGTTTCACTTACGCAAAACTAAAGCATTGAAATGACTCCACCATGACTACTGGGATAATGCCCATTATGGCAAGGATCTGGGTCACTGTTGTTAAAGCTGAGTCACATCATCAGTCATGAAAACACTGATGCTCTTTGGGAAAAAGCAGCTGTGATTTCTCCTCTAAATAAGTTTTAAGGATTGTAGGCAGAAAAGGATAATAGAAACACATTGCACTCTTCCATGGAGCATCTATTGGGCATAGTGTTTGTTGTGAAAGTCATTTAGCCTTTTTTCTGATTTTGAAGAGTGTCAAATGTAAATGTGCAAGTGTTTGTCCTGAGCAGGAGAATGGAACCTGAACAATTAATGTGCTGTGTCTGTATGTACATTTACCTGAAAAACCTTATTGCAGCCTCCTAATCCCTTTTTAATCTTCAGCACGACAGAGGTTTTCAGCACAGCACTCCACAAAATGATGAGTAGTGATGGGGAATGCTTTAGGCAGGGAAAAACCCTTGCAAGTCCAAAACCTTGTTCTGCTAGACAAGTCACACTTACTACAGCAAAAATTTGCAGCAGATACAAGCTACAGAGAAATTTGCTGGACTGACTTTTATTTCCCCTAACTCCTATGCTTCAGGTCTCTCTTGCTATTCAGTGAGCTGACCCAGGGAAGAGCAGGATCCCCAGCCTTGCTATTCAGCACAATTTCAGTGCAGTTCATGGCTCTGTGTCACTCTGTGCTATCTGATGACCTGACACGGTGCAGTCACAGCAATTCAGGCAAATGACTGTTTTCCAGGCAATTTTATCTGAATCATCCTTCTGAACTCTGGCTATAGGACTTAAAGTCCTGAAACATTAAAGAACAAAATGCATCAACTTAATTAGAAACAGTTTTGCCTCAACACATCCTGCATCTGTTCAAGGACTTAGAGAGAGGAAAAGACCATGCTTTGAAGCACTGTGGCAACTTAAGATAAATTTCAGCACTACTTTTTTAACAGAATATAATTGAAAACATACTTCAACACAGACTCTAATCGAAGTCTGGTTAGAGATGTGCTTAACCCACAAGTCTGGATCTCAACATTCCCAAGTCTTGAAGAAATCCTGATTCTGACCCAAATTGTCTTCCTTTCTCTAACAAGCAAAGCCAGTCTTTCATACTACTGAGTTGAGCTCATCCCTTATTGAAAATCACTGCTTTTACCATCATTTCTGTGCTCCTTTTCATCACACTACTGTCTAAAGTTTCTATTTCTCCCAATCCCTCTCAAAGATTTGGGTCAAATACCTGTCTGTTGTAGAAGGCAATCCCTATCCCCAATGTCTCAGTGTCTAAACAGACAAAACTTGCAGACAGCAAGATAAAGAAAGCATTGTTATCCCCATTTTCAGCTGGGAAGCCATGCCTTAAGATGACTAAGAGTCAGAATCCCACAAGAGGTCAAGGATCAGATTCTCAAATGCTCAGTAACCAGCATCAGAGCCAGACTTCCACAGGAAAAAGAGAAGAACAAAAAAAAGAAAAGGGGTGGGGGGCCAGGGAGACTTTTCCTTTGAAAATAGAAAAGAAACAAGAGGGGAAAATGTCCAAGCACTGCCCTTCCTACCTCTATTGGAGATTTTCACCAGACCTCTTTGCAGCATCTTGAAGGTCTCCCCACTCAGGTGCTCATTTGACTGCCCAAACAGGGCAGTGTCTCTCCAGGAGATCTCTCACCCAGCCTGGGTGCTGCTGCCACTTTGAAGTGTGACCGTGCACAAGTTGCCCAAGGTCACAAAGGAAGTCTCTCGCAGAGCCAGAAATTCGAATCAGCAACTCCTGTGCCCTAACCACAAGTCTATCCTTCCTCTCATTAACAACACAGTGTATTTCTTTGTTGAGTTTCTTTCTAGTTAGATATCATATAATGGGCCTTTTTCTTTATTCATCCACAATGGGAACATGACATTATGAGATTGGCACTTGTCATTCATAAGGAATGCTCTTTTTCTGCTTGTCCCCAGAAAACACACATACTTAGCAGATTGTTGTCTAGAATCTCTGTATTTTAAAATCTTTTGACAGCAGTACTCTCAAAAGTAAACTGCCCTTTTTAATCATGTTTTAGGATGTGAGATGCTGACAACTTGCAGATCCCTTTTCCACATAACCTCCAGTGGGGAGAGAAACCTTTTTGGTCAAGAAAATCAAGACAGCAGCAGCTTGTTCATAGAGTGTTCCTTAGCAGCTGCTGCTGTCTTGTGAAGTCCTAAAAACTACAGGAATAGTCAGTAGCCACTGGCTACCATTCAGCACGTGAGCAGCCTTAAGTATCCGTGCAAGACCTGTAGAGCAGAAAACTATCAAGTGGAAACCCAAGCAGGGCACAGTGTTTTCTTACGCTGCCTTTTCCACTTTCCTTAGAGGAATACATGTAATTAGTCACCAGTTCAAGCTCTGGAGACTACAGGGGATGTCACTGCACAAATCATGAAAATGATAGATATTTACTGTATCTGTGCAGACAAATGAATGCATGGGAGAAATGAGAAATGTCTGATGTACAGAACTCCATTCAACTCTGTGTTACTATTTTTGCATTTGTCTCATTTGGGTTTTTTTTTTTTTTAATTCAGTTTCTTCAAACCCTGCCCTCTTCTGCATGACCTTTTTGATCAATAGTCCTTTGTTGTGTTTTGAGGCCTTGGCAGAAAAGGACAGAATTAATACAGTTAATTCTTATCTAATGTTTACCTTTAAACTCTGGGTCTTGGCACAGGTTTGAGACATTTGTTTTACATAGGTTTTATAATTCTAGCTGATGAGCATTCCCTGAGAATGTGGTCTCCTCCAGAGATCCCAGAGTTGTCGGCTGGCCTTTCCCTCTGCTCCTGCAGTTACCCCCATCTCCAGCCCACTTCACCTTTCTGCATCACCACCTCAGAAATGAGTGGCTTACCTCAGCTCCTCTGATACATCCTTTGGCAAGCCAATGAAAGTCAAGTTGCCAACTATTTTCCCGTGAAAAGTAGGCCTCTCCCTGTCTTTTTAAGGGTAAATGATGTTTTTTGTGGGGAGAGGAATTGAAAAGTCTCTTTGCCAGCTTCTACAGTTGTTTGCCATTTTAAAAACCAGCTCCAAGTGTTTTAAATCACTCTACTGTCTTCTCACAAGAGTTTCACTGACAGAAGTTTGTGGCTGATTTTCAAATGGCAAATCAATCTGAAACTCTGTATTCTTGTCACCCTTAGGAAAGCCTGTTAGCCCATACATGAAGAGCTATCTGTTATTGCCTGAGACACTGCAGTGCAGCAGTACATGGCTGGCAGCTCCCAGAACAAAGCCATTAGCCATATGGGACCTGCCCCCTTTCCCTCTGTCTCAACAAGTACCCGCTTAAGCAAACAGCCCAGAGCACCACTCGTACCCCAGGGAGGCACAGCCATCTGAAAACTTTGGGGCTGCTAGAACTGACCACAGAAAGGGCAGAGGGATCAAAAATAAGCCTAATAGTCCAATTGCAGATGCAAAACAAATTAATACTCCCAGAGGGGGAAAGCCAGTTCTGCCCGAGCCTCGCAGGAGGTTTGGCTGCTGTGGCAGCAAGACAACAGCTGGGGCCAGGCATGGGTACCCCGGCCCTTGGAGAAGGCACATGTGCACTTCAGGAGGCTGTTGGAGCAGGATGTCCTTGGGCTGAGCATTTCTGCTACCAACCAAGTCTGTTTCTTTACAAAAAGCTATTTACTGTTTTCTCTGAAGTGAGTTTTCACCAAATTTGAAGGTCTTCTTGGTGTACTTCAGAGCTGTAAAGCTGAGATGGAAAAAGGTATTTTGTATTGCTTTGGTTTTGTTGGACTTTGGTTTGGGTTGGGTTTTGATTAGCACACATACATACCCATTTGAAGTTAGAGCTAGTCACTAAAATTACCTCTAAACTTACTATGACATTGTTTGGGATCTTAAAAAAATTTCAAAATTTTATTCAGTCTTGTCCTTTCCCCCCTTCCTAACAGCAACTGCTGAAAAGGTGTAAGTTACCAACTATTGAAATGCTACATAAATGCTCTAAAATAAATCAAGAATTTATATCCAAGTAGATATAACCAAGTGAAACTCACTTTCAGATTCACAATGTGCAGTAACATATTAGTAAGTGACCTATTGCGTATGAAAAGAAAAAATACAAGAAAAAGACTTTTCACAGTTCAATAGAAAGTTACAATATTTGAGAAATGAATAAGAAGTCATGTAATGGCTTTGCAGCTTTTGAACTTTCACATGTTTCAGATTTTTCTAATGCTTGTGCGGATTAAAGAGATTCACATCTCAATGGCTGGGGCACCTCGCATTTTTTCTGGATCAGGTTTAATGATTTCCACACTGTAGAAACTTCACTTTGTATGAACACACCCTGAACTTAAGGAATTTTTCATACTTAGGTGCATGTTTTCCAGTATATTTCTTTTAATGTTAACCCTGTCAAAGGGCACAGTGGCTGGATCATAAGAATGAGTAACTCCTTCAATTTCACACATCAGTGCACTGGGGCTTTTCAGCATGCTTTTCTTTGCAGACCCCAAAAATAAATTAAGGGAGGGGAAAGGGGGCAGGGAAACAATAGAATAGAAGACATCCATTTTTTTTATTTTTTTTTTTTTTGCTTCTGTGTATTATCTCAACCTGGTCCTCAGAATAAAAGGGAGAGCCATTTATTTCAGTAATGTGCAAAGTTCATGGTTTTAAAGCTACAGCTACACCCTTTTCATCTCTTTAAAAGACATTTCAAAGCATGGTTGTGAGACCCAAAGAGAGAGGAGAGTCTCTGATGTCCATCCCGCTCACAGAGAAAAAGCCGTGCATTTTCTACCCTTTGACGTAGGATTAAGGTGACAAAAATCCATTTCATCCTTCCTAAGAAAATGTGTATGTGTGGACTTCCATGCACTTGTATTCTAGTGGCTACCAGGAAGGCATGGGGACCATCTAGACTCCAGCAATACTCACAGACCTCATAGGAGTCAGTACTCAGTTAAGTCCTTAGGGCTCAGTGACAAGGGGAACCAAATGTTTAAAAATATTTGCATACAGTAAGTGTGACAAGCCAAGATGTAAACTACCTGTGGCCTGTGCAGAGCTGAATCTAGTGGATGAACAGAGGGGTGATTTTTTCTGCTTGTAGACCAAAGGGCTAAGAAAATTCTCGAGTTTTAACTGAATTTATTGGTCTCTATCATTATGCAGCACAGGAGTACAGCCCAAACTCCACTGCCTTGCATTTCTTCTAACTGAAAATGTCTTTAATAGAAATTTCTTCAACTGAAAATGTCCAACCCATCTAGAAATCTTCAACTACGTATCACTGCTGTTCCAAAATCCTGGCTTCCTTCTGATTTCTTTGCATGTTCCAAACTCCTATTGTATTCAACACTAATGTGAGGCAGCCAGGGTTGCCTAAGTCTAACCAGAAGCCAAGGTTTATGGGAGAGAGCTGGTTTAAATAAAGGGTATCACCTCTCTTTACAATCACCACCTCACTGAAAATGGCATCAGCAGGACATTAGGCCAGTTAGGCTGAGCTGCGCAAAGAAAGCAACTAACTGGTGGCAGTACTGGAAATTTGGGAGGCTCCTTTTGGAGAGCTGTGCAGGTAGGCACCATGTCCCAGTCAGCCCAGCTCTCCAATGGTTCCACCAGGGCCAGCATTTCACTCCGTCTCGTAGCTCTGATTTCAGATCATCTCCTGTTCGAAAACACACAGCCAAGCTGACCTGCACAGCACTAGCTCCCTGTCCTGCTTCTTAGAAACATCATAACATGAATACCTGGTTTGTAAAATCAAACATCATCTGTTTGTTGGGGCTCCCTGGCCTGCCATTCACTTGCTCCTAAAAGAAATGGGATTGCTCTCAAAAAACAAAGGAAAACCTTTCAGAGGGCAGTGCTTAACCATCGTGCCTCATCAAGCTAAACTCATATCACATGTGAATAGATACTACAAATATAGGCACCAGAGGAGATTATTTTTAACATTTGCAAATATCTCTCCACAATCACAAAAATTTTGGGAATGGTGAGTGTCATGCCAAGGAATCCAAGTCCAATGAGAAGATAAGTGTGCAATTTCCTGGCTGTTAACTGCAAACTCTTGATGGAAAGAGCATCAAATGGTTGTGACACAGCAAACAGGGCACTGAAGTCCACTGGAATTTCTGCTCCTTTATAAAAAGGATGTATCCCTAAAACTCACAAAGGGACATAATCTTACCAACTACTGGAAGGGGACAAAGAAAAAAAAAAGACTGGAACTTGTGATCTCATCTGCAGGTTGTAAGCAATTGTAGGTTTTAGTTCCAAAGGAGTAATAATAAATGCTGCTGGAGATGACACACCAGCAATTTTAGCTTAGCTAAAGCACACACTGAGGAATTGCAGGGGAGATCTGTAACATCATTAGAGGTCATGAACAGGAGATTTAAATCCAGATTCATCAGCCATTCATTTCAACCATAACCAAACCAAGTGTGCAGTGTAATGCACCACCTCCTCCATTCTGTGTGTTTTCTAAATGATAAAATACCACACAAAATCTATCACTATGTCCTCTGCTAACTGCCATTATTTCAAATGCCTCCTTGAAATAGCAAAACCATTTTGACCTCAGAAAAGCCTAATTGCTGTGTCTGTAAATAACAAAGAAAATCATGGCAAACCCAGACACAAATGTGGTATACCTACCTCCAAATGAACTTTGAGCATTGGTGTGAGTACTGTTTATGCAACAATAAAGCACTAAAAAAAAATAAAAATTCACCATTAACTGTAATGATGACAGCAGCAAAAGTGGTTAGAGAGCTGGAAGGCATTTCTTTTTAAAAATTGTTGTGTTGTGCCTCCCTTGACATTTCTAAGAGCCTTAACTTTGTATGTCAAGACACTAGCCATCTCATTACCCAAGTTTCTGCAGCCTTTTAAGAGACTGGGCTCTCCTTGGCATATTTGTTTTGCTCTCTGGTTGCTCCATTTCATTAAAAGCTAAAGAAATTCTATGATGAAAGCAGAAATATTCAGAAAAACATAACTGCAAAGACTAACTGCAACTCAACCCTATCTGCTCAGCAGTGAAGTGATATTTCCCCACATTTTCTCATACTCAAGTGCAAATTTATAGTATATTGCTCAACAAAAAAAGTTAGCTTTGAAAGCATTTTCAGAGGAAGAGAGAGAAAAAAAAAGTAGAAGTAGGAACACCACACTTTGGAGCAAGAGCACAAAAAAGGGACATGTTCAGGGGAAAATACCAGAGATGAAAGCCTGGCCCAACTGAATTCCAGGATAAAACAGCCATTGGTTTCAACAGGGTCATGATCTCTGTCAAGATCTGAGTCTGGATTCACTTTTGAAGTAGGTGTGGCCTAAGAGCAGGAGGGAAGAATTAACGATAATATAAAATACCTCTCTGTCTTTGCCAGCCCATCGTGCATTTCATGTTACATGGATGCTGACTACAAAAAGGCCTAAGTGGCTATGAAACCCACCCATCTGGGTACACCCTACTTTTCACCACACTACCCTTTTTGTTTTGCTTCCACTACACATTATCTCGATTTTTTTGTGGTTGCTGGTGGTGAATGGCTGGCAGCATTAACACAATGGCTTCACTACACATGAGAATTGCATAAATCTTATGCCAAGCCACTTTTCATCCTAAACAAACAGCATCACCTATCTGGAGGCACAGGTTTGAGAACTACACTGAGACAACCGTGATTACACATTAAATAAGTGCCTCAGTGTTGCAATTGTGGGGGTCATGCTTGTGTCCTGTACGCACATTCACACGGCCCGTGTATGCAGCATTTCTGAGCACACACACGTGCATGGACGCAGGAAAAGCACCGTGAAGGAGCCACAACAATGCTGCTCCTGGCTGGCAGTAGTTTGTTACAGAATTTGTTTCCATGTTAATGGATCACAGGAAAAAAGTCTTGTAAGGATTATTTTAATTTGTAAAACATTTGTATTCCCTGCTGCATTGCAATAAAGGGAATGTGCTAACTGCCAGTCTTTTAAGAAATATGATACAATTCCTTGTACTTTTGGTTTGAAATGGGAACTGAGACACATTTGCTGCAGAAAAACTGATCTGTATAGCCCTGGCAGGAGGTAAAGGCTGGGAGTCAACTCCTTCCTTGTGGCTCTAATCCCTTCATGGGAATCTAGATGGGTCACTCGATATCCCATATCCTCTGGGGATTTTCAGGAAAACAGAAAGTTGCAATAAAATCACAAAATTCCCAACAAATCCATGACTGGCCAGGACTTTGAAGTCAGGAATACACCAAGCAGCACAGCCCCCTCACAGCTGCAAATGGAGGCAGGATTCTGGGTATTTTGCTGGGAAAAAAGATAAAAATTATTGCCTGCATATGCTCCCAGTAAACCAGCAGTCATTTAGCCACCCTAGAGCATGAAACTCAGCATAATAGATCTTTCATAGCTCACAGGAGAGGTCATGGTACAGGAATGTTGAACAATACACACAATCTTTTGTAGGTAAGAAATTTCAAGGTAGGAGGTGCAAGTTGCAGCAACAACAGAAACCTCAGAGGAGATCATCAGAAAGTGATTAATATGTGTTTTTTTCAAAAGAATGTGCACAATTGACAATATTTTCAACACAGATATATTTTTCTAACTCCTCTGGTGTCCTGTTTCTTATGCATTAGACACACAGAGCTCAGATTTTGGTTTTGTTTCATTAACTCCATATTTCTGCTACTTATAATTACCCAAAACATTATGATCAGATCATTCGCACATTCATTTATTTGGAATAATTCCCATTAAAGGGACTTTGAGAGAAATAACTTAATGTTGAATACAATTTCTCGTGCACTACATTTTTATATTTAATATGTCACTTGATGGTTTGTTAAACTGTCTGATTTGGTGTTTGGCATAAATATTCACTGTGCTGAAATCCCAAATGAACAGCAAGGATACAACTCTTTTCCACAGGGTATATGCTTTATCTTGTTTGTTGCTTTTCTTTGAACTCCCTCTTTCTTAGCATGAATATACCAAAATAAGATAACACTCAAATATTGTTTTCTAGGAGTTTCTGCATTTATATAGCATTGCATTCTTATTTTGATTTTCTGAAGCCCAAGTCAATGAATATCCCAGCTGAACTGGATGAAACTTCAGCTGGCTACAACCAAGGGGGCAAAGGCAATCTGCTGTCCTGCATCTTGAGCATCCTGCAGGAACGTGCAGCAGGAGATCGGATATTGATCAAGGGAATATTGCTGAGGGAAGGGGACCCAAAACTTTCTGGAGTCACCTCCAGGGACAGACAAGGCTAACACAACTACTGGGCATCAAATAGTGCCTCTTCACTTTCACCTCTCTAAAAATCTGTCCCTCCATGAGTCCATCAGGAAAGAGCAGGGAGGGAAGTGATAGGAGTTTCAGTAAGGAATCAATGCCAGGAAAGAGACATAGGAAATTCAGCTCTGTAGGAACTGAGTGCTTTGCCTCAGCCACAAAACGCATTCAAGTTCATGTCTCCATTTTCAGTTTCTTCCTCTTCCTACCTTCCCAAGAAACTCCAGGGCCCAAAGCAGGAGAGCACTGGTTCCAGGGGGGTTGCTGACTGCCCAGACAGACACGCAGGCAGTTCATACCCCTCTAAACAGTATCTCAGATGTGCAGGCTGCTCACACCCCTCTGAAAGGTATCTCATTCCTCCAAATATTTCAAATTGAACTGTTTCAGACAAAAATGAGTTCATTCAGTTTCAGCACTGAGTCACAATTTTTTATTTTGCAATTGCAAAGAAACATGTGGGTCCTTCTGCCCCATCACCCACTGTCTCTTATTTTGAAAATTGCCAGTTCTTCAACTGCGATGTCATGATGTGTTGTCATGAAAATTTAACTTAAAATTATAAGCATTATATTAACACTTCTTTACTTGGTAAAAGATCATACAGAGGGGAATAGTGATTTAAACAAAGATCTTCTATAATTAGCGATAATAACAAAGGAGATATTCATAATTACATCAAAGGATTCTTCACTGAGTATTGTTTTTATTTGCTTCCTAAGGGAGCACAGAGTTCTCTGAAAAGATAACACTCTTTTAGGCAGACGCAGATAAATAAAGGAAGGCCATTTAGAGAATCCAATTTCAAACCAAAGCCTGAAAAAGGCTCAGAAATCCAGAAGACATTCTCTTAGTGATCTGATAACATGTCAGGCGTCAGTACTCTGCTAGGCATACAGTGCTGATAAATCTGCAGTATAGAAACACCTTTCCAGAGGAACATGACGCACACCACAGCTACCCTGGGCATCTGTCTCCACATACATGAGCCATAGCCTGGGGATTAATTTCATCCACTAATGTAAACAGCACTAATTTTTTTTTAAGTAAAGATCGCTAAAAATAGCCAAGAGAAATGTTATGCAATAAAACCTGGTGTATGTTTCCCCTTTCCAGATGAGGGAAACTGACATAGCTTCAAATAGAAAGAGGCAGCAGTCTGACCAGAACACAAAATATATTCATTTCATTCCCTTCCAGAGAGACAGCCTTTGAATCTTCCATACATTAAAGATGCATGCCTACTCTCATATAATTTCAATGGCCTGAATATTAAATTATGATCAAAAATTCACAACACTTCTGCCCTCCCCAGAAAAAAAAAATAGGTCAAAAATAAATGGAAACAAACTGTTTTCTGCTCCTTTTTATGCATTTGACAGAGAGGAAAAAAAAAAAAATGAGAAGATAAATCTGCATAATACTGAACCGAATCTCTTTAATTCCAGTCAGCTTTTATCATTCAATCACTGAGTCTGTATGTGGAAAAATTCATGCTAATTCCCCCTAGCAACAGCCGCAGCCTATCCGGGGGAGCCCCACACCAGGCAGCTGCCAGCCAGCCAGAATAACTCTAAGTAGGTCAGCTCTGCATTTCTAAAAATGCCACGGTCTAGTAACCCCACTGTCCCGTCTGTCTGCCCTGCCCCACAATAACCCCGATGGCTCGGTGACACAATGACATAGTGCCCTGCTCGGGCGCAATCAAATCCCGCCGCATTATCCTGCTGCGAGCAGCGCTGCTGGAGGGAGCACCCATCGAGGGGCAGCATTAATCAGGCAGCCATTCATGGCCACTGGCTCTTCACTCTGGAGATGGGGCCTGCATTAATGACCAGCTGTTTGAACTAACACAAACAGAATAACGCCTTCCACCCTGTTGGCTGCACAGAATGCACTGTTCTAATCAGGCAGGTTATGCTCATTGACTAAACCGAAGATGGAAATCAAACAGCCCCAGACAACGCCAGCTTTTGTAACCTTCTATTAATGAAAGTGGGTATATTTAAATTATACTACACACAATTCAAAAAGCTATTGGTTTAATATACAGAGTCACCTCCTCCTACAAATTTGTGTTCACAGTCCAAAAAAAAAAAAAAGCCCCAAACCAAAACCCACCCACCCCACTGCTTGTGTAAGACAACGTACCTATCCTGGTAAATTAAAGAGACTACAACAGAGCTTAACCGCAAGTGACTTGTGCTGGGAGCAGGGAACCACCCCAGAGCTGCAGCAATTGGGCAGCAGCAATACTGACAGACGTGCACACTGGATGTGGTGCAGGGGGACTGATAAAAGCCCTGTAAACATATTTCAGCCATGACACAGAGAAAGGTCAGTCGCAGCAGATTAAGCACCCCCTGCAATCTCACTGCTTAAGTGCTGCTGAGTTGCCTTCACAGACCCAAAAATAATTGCAGAGGTCATAAAGCCCCTTTGTGGGATCTGGGCATGTGTCTTTAAGAGCTTGTAGCTGCGCCCGTCCCTCCTGCTTCCCACAGCCCTGGGGACTTCTGCATGGCTGCAAGATGCTGCACCAAGCCCTGGCCCTCCCCCCTTGCTTTAACCAGAGAAGCCTTAATATAAACCACACCAGAGTTTAGCTGATCTTCTCTGGGAGGTATTTCAGTATCAAATCTGTAATGCCAGAACAGCATTTCAGCAAGCTTGCTTTATATTTAATTACACCCTTCCTTTTAAACACCTTTGTGTGCAGCTCGTTGGTCTCTTCCTTCAGAGCACGCCCCCATGTCATGCAGCTGCCTGCACAGGATGGAGCTAGGAAAGACATTTTCAAGGCTAGATTGTTCATCTGCATTTTTTCTGAAAGATTTGCACTTTCAATGAATGTGTGCCCTCTGAGAAACTGATAATTCTGTCTTCACTGCTGCAGAATTCAGCAAGCCCTGAGCATGTAATCCGTCCACATCTGATTTAGGAACACGGCAGATTCGTTATCCATTTTGCTGTTTCTTGCTTGAACCAGGCTTGTTAACCACGGTTTGAGAGCCTTTGCTTTGCGGCACACATCACATAGCTATTCTTGGAGAGATACACTGACGTAACCGTGGGCTCCTAATTACAAGCTGCTGACATTTTGCTCGTCTCTGCAGCTTTGAAGCTGTGAGTTAAGAGCCTCTCCTCCTCCCTTCTTGCTTGCTTTAAGCTGCCCAAGTTAGAAGCACATGACAGTTTCAGAAAGGTATAGGCAGTGGCATAAACTCCTTTGAAGAGCCTGCTGTACTGCCAAAGTTATTTTTCTTTAAGCAAACAGAAAACTACAGTTAGGAGTAATAAGACTCCTTTGCCCCCAGCACAAGAATGTTATCCAACAGCTGGCTAAATATAATCCAACACACAGGGCTGCCTTTGTAGGCTGGGGAACAAATAGTGGAAGGACCAGACAGGCGTCTTGCAGGGTAGCTCACCATGGCTGTTGGGAAATCCCCTCATACACATTTTAGGATGACATTATGGTCTATGACTTTGTATAAAAGGGGAAAAAAAAAGGAAAAGGAAGAAAAGCCCTCTTTCTCAGTAGGCAGCTGCTAGAAGCCATGCCAAGCCCTGCGAGCTGACTGCAGCACTTGTTTCCCCTGTTTCTGCATTTTTCAGCTATGGCCAAGCCAAGCTGCCTACCAAATGCAATACGCCTGTACTGTGGCAAGTCTACCTGCCCTAAAAACACAGTCTTCCCCATGCAGGTTCAGCAGGAAAATATACACCCAGGTACATTTCACAGAAATAGATTGCCAAATGCAAGCATTGCCCTTCCTCAATACATGAAGAATCCTTTTCAATTAGAGGCTGATTTCAAAAATCTACCAAAAAAAAAAAAAGAAAAAAGAAAAAAAGAAAAATATGCAAATACGACACTGAATATAAATGCTCAGTTGCGGATTTAGTCATCTGATGACTGTGGTAGCCAGCTGGTCTAGAAGTCATCTGGGATGCATTTATTTTGATTAGATTGATCACATTTCTATTTACAGTATAGAATTTTTCACTGTACTGAATACAGCTGTGTTTATAGAGATTTTAAGACAGAGAAAACGAAACCCCATGGTTTCTCTCAGCACAGTGCAGAAGATTCAGTGCTTCAAGGTGTTAAGCAGAAAGGATCTGCTTTCACATTTCTTAAAAGAATACTGCCTACCATCTGTTTTCACAAAGTGCCACCTCAGTCAGGAAATGGGTGTAGAACTATAGCTGAAAATACAAGCTACATTCAAGTCTGACCCAGCAAAGTGACAAACATCCTCTGTAAACTGGTCCGAAATGTCTTGCTTTCATTTCCATCCATGTTCACACACACACAAAAGGACATACACACACAGATATACACACAGAGTGCGTGGCTGCTCTTTTCCCTGGGGATTATTCCTGCAGCCACCTAACTCATCAGGTCACTCCTTGAGAGCCTCAGGAGTGTCCAAGGTACGATTTACAGCCCCTCGGTCCACACACTGCTTTGTTAATCAAGCCATCCTCTCTGCAATGAGAATCCATGGAATCAGGCAAACGGCACGTAGTGTTTCTTCTTCCCTTGCATTTGCATTCGCTCGCTCTCTCCTTCTCCCTTGGCTTTGCCTTAACAGGCAGATGCAACCGATACCTTATTTATCCATCTCCAGCACAACACTGAGGTGAAACCCGACTGCAGGACTGTGGCTTCCCCATGTTAATCCTCTGGAGCAGCAGAGGCTGGATTCTTGTTGCTGATGCCCTTGATGAGCACTGGATTACTTTACATAATATTTCTTTAAGCTTTCACCCACCCCATCTTAGATCAGCACCCTTCCTTTCTCCTCCCTCCCTCCCTCCCAAAGAAAACCCCCAAAGCACCACATATCACAACCCTTTGCTTCCAGAGCCAAAAACACCCCTGAAACGTGGCTCCATCACTCTTCTTCCTTAGCAATGTGCAGACGAGAGAGTTTCGAGTCAGGCAAGGCAGGGTGAAGCGCAGGCAGCAAGACTGCAGCAGCCCCAGCAGCAGCAGCAGCAGAAAGAGCAGCAGCCGCCCAGGTAAATGGGGGAAAGCAGGCTGTGTCGAAAGCGGTGCAGCGTTGTAGCTGGAAGGAACGACAGTCTTATTTCTTCCGAACGGTGCAGCTTTATGCCTGCAGGAACGGAGAACAGGGAAGACCCAGAATTAAAAATAAAAGCCAAAACAGTTAAGAAGAAACAATAACTATAATAAATTATCGTAACTTTATTTTTCTGGGCTTTTGGGGCTTTCTGGGAGTCTTTGTCTTTTCCTCTCCCTCCCCAAAGTCTCCTGTGTTGCTGAATGCTACTGTCCAAGAGTGCGGAGTCACAAAGGCTCACTCTCCAAAGCGCAGTGAGACCAGCATCACATGAGAAACCACATGACGCTCCCAAATTGGATGCTGATGTGGTCCACTATTTCACTCAGAGGGGGAAAAAGTCTCGACCGAAACATGCCCCTCTCTAGGGGTTAAAGAGAATTCCCCTGGAAAAAAAAAAAATAGCCCGAAAAATAAATATCTCCATATCTATCCATCTTCAATGCCAATGCTTCAGGAGGCAGGAGAATGCTGTTCCACAGACACTAGCTGGATGGCAGCAATATTACTTCCAGGCTACGTTATTCAAAACTGATTCCACTTAAGTGAATTCCTGAAAAGCATACTCCATGTTTCTCTAGCATGAACAGACTCAGAAAACCATCTCTGTTATCATTCCCTGCAATCTGTATCCAAACCTGTGTTCTGAATAATTTATTTTAGGTTAGTAAGCTGTTTGCCAAGACCACTCCTTTTCCCACTCAGCCCCACACTCAATGAGCGACTACGGCAAGAAACACAGAGGCATTCACGGTTCCTTAAGTGGCAATTTTAGTAAATGCACTCTCCCATAAAATAATCAGAAAAAAGTGAGCAGAAGGGTTTTTTCCTCATGTGTGGACACAACAGAGCTCTCTCTAGTTTGCAGACGGTGGCAATGTCTTCCTGATGCTGCCGACTCAAAAGCTTGCAGTCCAAGTCAAGAAGCAGACGCTTTGCCTGCCAGTCCCTGCAGAGGTGTTGTGCCACACTGTTTAACGAAGAAACATCTGGACACCGCTGGCAGCCCCAGACAGGAGCGTGCAGCTTGGCAATGCTGTTTGCGGTCAGGGCACCAAGCAGTTAACATCCTTGGCTGCTTTACCATCTTGCCTACAGGAGCATGGAACCGTGGGACTGGTTCGCTCAAGAAACAAAAAGCAAAACAGCTGACCTTGATGATCGATGGAATTGCTGCTCACAAAGTTATCATCCAGCAAACAGTTAGCAGTTTGCAGCTTGTTTTACGCCTAACGTTTGTTCAAGTGACAGAGCAGGTGGCACAGAGTCTTCTGTCTTTGTTTGCAAACGCTGGGCACCACCTCGCGACGCTGCGCTCCCTGGCTCTTTGCACTGAAACTGAACCCGGTGGCGGGGAAATGTAGGAAGAGAGATGCTGTGAATCTGCACAGCTGCTTTGCACAGGATCCCACTGCCAGCTCCAAAGTTACAGAGTGGAGATCAAGCACAGAATCCCCCCAGAAGAGACACGCTTAGCCCTTGCACAGGGAAGCACAATTGGAGCAAAACCCCAGTGCTCCTTCATGCCGGTTTCAACCTTCCCAACTGTTCACGCAACAGCAGATTGCAAAAATTTACACAAGGCAGTTGTAGCTTCTTCTCATTGGCTCCTCTCAGAAAGAGGTTTTTCAATGGGCTGCACCTAGGAGTTGCCTAAATTCCATGTAAAATCCAGTCATAGCATTCAGCCTCAGCATGCTGTTAGTGTTCAAGAGAGCCACAGGACAGCATGTACAGAAATCACAAGATTACCACAGTCATCTGAGGGCACTTTCACCTGTGGGGTTAACCATTTCAGCATTGGCAAGTCTTTACCGGAAAGCAGCACTGGTATACCCAAACTCTGACTGCAGCTAACCCACATAATACTGTGTTTTCAGATGCAGTGTCAGCTAATACGGAGAATCCAGGTTACAGATGACTGTCTCAGTCCAAAAGATAAACATGAGTGAGGCAGAGAGTGAGTGCAGCAAAACATGTATCTTCAGGGCTTTGGATTACAAGGTAAGAGAAGCTGTCCTGGTGACCAGTCCCATTGTTTTTATCCCATAACAATCACCATAATATGGCCTTGACTGGCTTCTAGTCTGTCCTCATTAGTTTCTAAGACAGACCTGCAGCAGTTTTTGACTCTGTGAGCTGATGATCTTTCCCACTTGATACCAATAGCTCATTTATGTCTTCTGACTTGGAATGGAGATATGTTGGTTGAAAAGGTTGTCTGGAGGTAACTCAATGAAACCCCTGGATATCATGAACATTACATCAAGTCAGCTGCAACTTCATCCTGAAAACCCCCAGAGATGAAGATTCTGTAAGCTCTTCCAGTGCTGCACCTTCCTCCCTGGGAAAATAAATGTACAGGAGACAAATATTCTTTCTGTATTTCTTACATGGGCAGCCTTCCCTGCACTGCCATTTTGCAAACCTTTTGCTAGACTTGCCACTGAAAGAAAGGTGAAGGAGTCAAGGAATGAAGAGACTTTTCATACTAATTTAAGCAAGTTCAGCTCAAATCAGTAGCACCTCTAAATTGTTACCACCTGATCCTCGTTTAATCTCTAAACGCTTCCAGTTCAACTATTAGCCAAACCACCAAAGCCTGAGTGAACACGTTGATAACAATTCCAGTGTTCTACCCATGAGAAACAGGAGATAAAACAAAGATCATATGAGTATGAAATGTGAACTGCACTCAGGAGTCTGAAATAGGGCTGAACCAACACGGTCCATGGAGGATGCTGGTTTGTTCAGAATAAATAAGACACATTTTTCAAACAGACCTGGAAAAGGGGCCCTAAAGTATCTATAAATACTTTTTCACAAGTTTGTGAAAAACCTCCTGTGAAGGCACATGATGTGTGTCCCTTTGAGTAGTACCCAGAGATTCATAGTCATGTTAGGTGACAATGAAGAGGGAAGGAGGGAAAGAGATACAATTACAAAAAGAAAGGCCAGTAATAATTCCGTCAGAAATGTAAGAGACTGATGCAGAAAGGCTTTATGTGAGACACAGCCTGAACACATGGTGGTTACAAATCCAATTCTTACACTTCGGATAACCTCCCTCTAACTCCTCTGCTGAGAGCATGGGTAACTAACTCATCCTTCTCCCAATGTCTACCATGGGTACTTTACTCAGATACTGTTAGCTCTCAAAGCAGTTCATTGGCAGACTCTATATTAACCGGTCTAAAATGACTTTCTCAATAAAAAGAAAATTTTTGATTTTCTACCTAGTTTATGCTCTGTGCTGCTGGAACTCTGCAAACTGGGTGAGAAAGAAGACTTCAGCAGCAGTCCTGGGGAGGAGCAGGAATAGGAGAATTACCTCAGCAGAATGTGACACAATGATGTAAATGCAACCAAATGACAAACAACAACAAAAAATATGCAATTTTCTTAAAGTGAGTATTTCCATTATTCTTCTGACTTAGTAAAATCTGTTTCCAACAGTTCAGTTAGTCCCAAGGCCAAACCCTTCTCATGGTTCAAAAGCAGGTGACACGATGTACATGCCAGTGTAAGAAGGGTCAGGGCATAAGTTAATGTAGAGGACTGTAATTACTGTTATCATGTAAAAAGAAAGTAAAATTTGAAGAAAGTGTTTGAAAGCAATGTTCAAATGTACAAATTGTAGGAAAATAGAAATGCTTCACTAATAACTCACTTGTCATTGACCCTCCAGTTACAATTCCCTTTGGTTTTCCTGCAAATGTAAAATAACATTCTTATGACATAATTATGGAATATTTAATTGCTACAAACACATCACCTAAGCTACATCACCAAAAACATGAGCACCGAACTGGGTCACCAGTCTTCTATTAGCTTTGCATTCATTTTGCATCATAACTTTGATTTTGACTACAAAACTCAAATGTTGCTTTGTTTAGTAAATCAACACCTCAAGAAGAGAATCTACTCTGAACACACAAATTCCTTATGTAAATACCATAATTTCCTTAAAAAGTCTCCTAGTCATTAGTATTGGATTAATAAACATAAAACATAGGAATAGCAATGCAAATGTCAGAAATGGAGGATGTTTTGCAGTCTATCAGTTCTTGACTGTGAGGGTTTTTCCCTTTACTGAAACAGTTGCCCACAGTGGGTGCCCCAGCCCTGGAGGGGGTCAAGGCCAGGCTGGGTGGGGCCCTGAGTGGCCCTGGCTGGTGGAAGATGTGCCTGCCCCTTGGCACAGGGGTTGGAAGGAGATGACCTTTCAGATACCTTCCGACTCAAAGCAGTCTATGATTCTGCGATTCATACAAGCCAATCTACAAACCCTAAGGTGTTTTACCTGCCTGTGAGAAAACTGTGAGGTGAAGAGGACACAGGGAGATCAGAGATGCACATACAGTAGCTATGACCTGCTCAGTCAATATCATACTTACATAAAAATTAAATAAACAATGTTTGGGGGTTTTTAATTATAAATTTTATCCTACTTAAGGAAAAACATACAGAAACATATTACAACCAACTCCTTAGTGAAACTGCTGAGAAAGCAGTTAATATTTGGTCTTGGGCAAAGGACTGATTTCCTTTTGTTGGCTGCCCAGTTTTAGATGGGTATTTTACATCAAACACGTTACAAGTTCAAAGTGGAAGAACTATGTTTTTCCACCTGTGAGTGGTTTCAACTTAGACTTCAGCATTACTGTCAGGAAGTCAGTTTTTCCATGCTTGTTCCTGTAAACAAAGACTGTATGGCACATGTCCAAAAGTGCTAGAAGGTCAAGGACCCGACTGCGAGAGCGACAGGCTGCTCCCAGAAACCAAAGGCACAGCACTGAGGGGAGAACACGCACAGTCAAAGCCAGAGTGATGCTCTCAGCACACAGCTGTTTGGCCAGGACAATGAACACATGCAAACACAACTTCACATTGCTTTTTAATATCTATATCTCTATAACTATCAAGATAGAGTATCTAGAATAGGTACATTTGTATATAGTTATGCATACCACACACACACAGATATATATAAGAGAAATGTGCATATCTGGCTGAAGTGGTGAGGAAAGACACAGGGAGACAAGCCAGTATCATCACTTATTATTAACATTGCCTCCCACACACTTCTTTACAGTTACTTTTAATTTTGTCAAATCCTACTCCCATCTCTGCTTGGTTTTGATTTTATTTTACCTCATTTTGTAAATGTACAGTAAAATGACTTAGATGTTTCTAAGAAGAGTCCTTCTCTCCAAACAATAACATTTCTATTGATATTTTCTTCATAAAGCATTACCACTGACAGAATTTATAGCTTTGTAACCATGTATTTTGTTCATCAGGGTGTTAGTTTTTGCTTCTCCTCAGGTGTGAACCCAAATTAACTAATGTTAAAACTTTTTTTTTCTAAACCTCTAAATATTATTTTAATGAACATAATTCACCCCCTTCCGCCCCTGTATGAGGCTTATTAACATTACCTACTTATACACAAGTTCTATATGTGTGTTTTCATCCTCAGGGCCCCAAGCTGAGGTTCTGCAGATGAATATTTACAATCACAGTTGAAGCCTACAGAAATTGTCTCGGTAGTACAACACAGTGCATCCCAATCTGAATACCTTAAACAGGTGGAGACTCAAAACTACCACTTCTTGTCTGTAAAATGGGGACAGTATCAGCCCTTCATCTCATGAGGATGTGACAAAGATTAATCAGACAGTGGATTAGTAAGATAATGCGCACATTAGCTGACAACAAATCACATCTCTTTGGAGCAGAGATCTCAGAGCACAACAAATATAAAGACTGAAATCAAGGAGGTGGGTGTATATTGATTTGCTGTATCCATCCTGCTCAGGGAAAGAGATGGAAACTTCTAGGGGAAAAAAGCATATATGATCAGGCATGGAGGGAGTGAATGGTTGTGTAAATATGTCCACATTCCTGAGGAGCAATTTCACTGCTGGTGTTTCCTCACATGTAAGTATTTGTGCCCAAAACCTTGTAAACGTTCTTCTAACTTAACTATGTTTGTAATTTTGTAAATGGTGCACTTTAGGTTATTATTCATGAACCAGAAGTAACTGGGCGAGTATTTCTGTTAACTAGAAACCTTAATCGTTCAATACCTTAAATGCTTGCAGCCCACCTCGTCTGCTACTGTACTGACCAGGCAGTGTTCATCACAAACCTACACCTCGTGGCAGGGCACGGGGAAAAACAACAGCAAAGTAACACCAGAGCTTAGGAAAGAAGGGGAGGGGCCTTCAGAAATGAAAACAAGGGCAGGAGAACAAACTGAAGGAGAAAAGCAAATTTATTCAAAAGCTCTAAAATTAGATCTGTTTAAGTTCATGTACTAAACACTTCGTACATGAGCTTAAATAGTACCAGCTTACATTCCACTGTCTTCAGTACGACAGAAGCACACACCTAACTGGTCTGTACTGGGAAAGAGCGTTTTCTGAACCGGGACTGCAGATGTTATACTGGCTGAGCATGACAAAAGTCTCAGATACATGCTATTTATTTGTGTCCTACTGATATGTAGAGCTGTAAACAAATTGTGAAAAAATAACTAGGTCCAGCTTTAGAATATCTGTTTTCATTCATCAGCAGCATCCTGTCCTGTGCTCTTAAGCATTTCAAAACCTCTCAAAACAAAACCTGCCGAATTACGACAGTGAAACGTGATATGTGGAAACATGACCCACCACACTATAAATCAGACTAGAAAAACTTGTTATTCATCAGATTTGGATCCAACAAACAGGCTGTGTTCTGCTGATATTGGTAAGTACTCACCATGTTAAATCTTATGAAATATTGGTAAAGGCACTTTGACCAAGCTAATGTTTACTGTAAATGTAACAATAAATGAAGCTGATGCCCACCCGTGCTATCCACCCACAGACCTTCTTTGTTGCTAATGAAGGCTGGCCCTCCTCTGATTTAGCACAGAGGAATTACTTCTGTAAACACAAACCCTCTTTTATGTCTTTGTTTGACAAAGTAACCTTCACCTGTAAGCTTCCAGTCGCAATAAAAAGGCCGGTGACCACTGCTAATGAACCTTCTCTTGATAAACATGAGCAGGTCCTGTAGAATATAGAATATAGTCCCTCTATAAATACAATTGCAGGGCAGAAAGAGTTCAGCTGGCCCAGGCTCCTTGTGACAGTCTGGCCATGCTGAGCAGTGGTGGCTTCTGCTCCACAGTGGTCACCCCGACCACGTATGTCCCAAAACCTAATCCTACTCATAACTTTAACTGAAAGCTAACATAATATGTAAATCTCTGGAAGAATGACATGAGAACAATATAAAGCACCTGTAGTGTGTCCTTTGCTTTAGTTGTTACTAGTATCAATGATTATCCAATAGCCACAAGTCCTAAATGACATCTTTCTACCCCCAACCTAGAGAGGATGATCTCCATGAAAGCAGAGTTGTTGTTTGGTTTTTTCCTAAACCATGCCTTCTGAATCCAGCTATCTCCATCCCATAAAAAAGACACAGATTTATGGATGCACTTCTTCAACAAAGCACACTCAAGTTACCTGCTGCCTTTGCCTCCCTGAAACCAAAATAAAACTTCTTCAGACTTGAATGGATTTTAATTTCAGATATGGTATCAAAACATCTGGATATGTGCAATGCAACAGCCTTTTCACTTATCCTGAAAGCAGCTGCCAAGCTGTTGCAGTGCCCAAACTCAATTTCTTTTCAGAGAAAAATATCACCCTCTTTCCCATCTTTCTGGAAATGAAGGGACATTTGCCTGCAACATGCAAATATTTTCCAAACATGAAATTCTTGTAAGAGTTACCAGTCTGACAGGAGACAGACTAGTCTCAAAATGAGCAACAATGACAAATCCCTCTCTTTCCTCAAATTGCATTTTTAAAAGCAAGTAAGCTCCCCTCCCGAAACAGAGAAGCAGTGACAAAAAGCTGTCCTGAAAAGAAAACAAAAACAAACCCCCACTATTCTTTTAACAAACAGGGAGAATGAGAGACACACATGCATTTTCTGTGCCTGCAACAGGCCATCCTGCAGATCAGCCCTCAGCTGGACCACAGTATCTTAACACAAATTCCTTTTGTTAAGCTAACCCATTTAAAATGAGTATTTCTGTTACAGTCTCGGGCGATAAGCTGCAATCACTGTCAAAGATACACATATTTGCATGCATATATGCATGCAGGTCCCACTGATTTTTACATATGCTGCTTCAGTGGCCTCTGCTTGAGCAGTCCCAAAGAGCTCTCCCTCCCTGTGCCAGCTTCCCATGCTGGCAAACGGAAACCAAAGGCTGTTCTCATACAAAGAGCAGCAATGCCACATCCCCCCTTTTCCAGAGGGGCACAAGGATGTAGGGCTTAGCTGCCAGCTCAGGTGAAACCACAACACATGCCAACAGTCAAACCCCATAATGACTAGTGTTTTCGTGCATTATTTCCTCAAACCTAGCAACATTCCTGATTAAATAGCAATTTAATGTATCATGGTTGCATCTGAAAGGAAAACCAGCCCAAAAGAGAAGAGTGCCATCTGCATCAGCCCTGCAGTGAAGCAATGCCTCACCTCAGGGTCAGGGGGGCTGTAAGGACAGCCCAGATAATGAAAAAATGCAGATAACAGAGGCTTCTGGGAAGCACAGCACTGTGGCTGGAATAAACACAGACAGCTGAATAGGTTTCCTACTGGCCCACACACTGAAGATTTTAGAAAAGATTTAATTAGACATTGTTCTTTTTAGGATGGACAGCCTCATGCAAAAATGTTGGAGGCAGAAGAGAGAGGCTTTCATTTCCCACCCTGGAGAAGACTGTACAATTCTCACTGCAAACAATTCTACTATGCATTAAAGAGAAACAAAGTTACAAATCCTAAGGAAAATTTTCTTTTATAAAAGAGGTCTAAAATAGAAAACTAAACCATCTCTTAGAAAAAGGTGAAATAAGAATCTAATGCATTTGTATAAATAGTTTTCCTCTAATCTTTACCTATAATTTTATTCACAGATCACCAAGTTTTTACATCAGAGAATTAAGGTTGATGGATTGTGCATTCACCCGCATTTCACGTGTTCTGCTTCCTTTTAGATAAGACTTTTCTTCTGAATTTGCCAAGTTTTTAATCACACTTGAGAAATAATTGTTTTAATGTTTCAACTTCTAAATTATTAAGTCCACGCAGACACTCAAGATTAACTGCAGCTTAATGCTGTCCACTTTTATGAATGTAGGAAAGGGCATCTGTAGAACATGAGTGTAACTTGAGAAATACAAGTTTGCACAGCTCCAAAAGAAAAAGGCAACCAGAGCAAGGTGACAAGAAGTGATTATGCAAAGATGGCTCTTTCAGGAAAACCTAAGGACAAGCATTCACTGGCATTCATTTTCTTGGTAAACAGACCCAGAAGGACACTATGCAGGTACAAAAATACCACATTATACGTACTAGACTGTGAAATCCTTCCACAACAGCATGTCTATGTGCACACTATTTCCCAGAAATGGATATATTCTAATGAATAAACAAACAACCATGAAAATAAGTAAGTTTAGTTCTTCCACTAAAGCACTACCCTTTCCCCCCCACATCCCCATTTTGAGGTTTGGCCATAGTTCACAGATAAGGAAACATCCCAGCCTATTCAGTGCTCAGGGTGGTTGGTGCCCACTCTGCTTTCTTCACTCAGCTGAACAGAGGATGAATTTGATCCCTTGTGCACAATATCTGCAGAAAGTACATGCATCTACGAGCTACACAGATCCTGAATTGGCATCTTATATCAACTTGCCCCCATTTGTACATGTGAAATTTATATTATTTGGTAAGCATACCAAATATTCCTTTACACTAATTTATAGTTTCACAGTACATTCATTTAAATGGTTCTTTTTCGAAATCAAAAATCAATTGAAACTGTACATGAAAAAGAAGAGAAATAAACACTTGAATTAATCCTACCTAAAAAAGGTTTTAGAAAGGGATACATGGATTCCTGCTGAATGCGCAGCAGTACAGCATTCAGCTGTAACTTAAATCTATATTATATTTAATAAAACCACACTGTGTTCTCTTGTCCTATTAAAACTGCATTCTACCTTACCAGGTCTGAATAATTTGTATAAAATTGATTGCTACAGTTCTTAGTAAGAGCTCTAATTGCATTCCTCGTAGAACTTAAAACGATAACCTTATCTTAATTAGTGGCATGCTACAGAAATGTTTCTGAAAGCTGTGGAGGATTAACCTGCATTTTTAAACAGAAGCCTTGGGGTTGGGTTTTTTGTGGTGGTTTTTGTTGCCTTTTTTTTTCTTTCTTTTTTTTTTTTTTTTAATTTCATCTCCAACACATGAGCTACAGCTAATTTATCATAAACAAAAAAGAGAAATGTTTAAATAGAGATTAGACAAGGCTGCTGCCACCTCCTCTGGGCAGCAGCAGTGTCGGTGCACAGGCTGCTCCCTGTGCACAGGCATGCAGGCCACCCAGGGGACTCCCCTGGAGAGCAGAGGATGTGCTTATGTGAAGGAAATGTCTCTGCTCCCTCCCCAGCACACACCACGTCTGCCTGGACGCAGGAGGTGGAACAGGAGCAGGGCAAGGCAACGCTGCCCTTGGAGGACCCAGCAGAAAGCTTCACATGGATGCACAGCCCAGCTCCAGCACACAGCAGAGGTAAACATTCTGATCAACTACCGAGGAAATAAAAACCCTCCAAACTAAACAAAACTACAAACAAGTGTAAAACAACACCAACAACCAACTTATACATGCCATCACCCCAAAACAAAACCAACCCAAAAGATTCACATGGGCAATGTGCTCAAGACACCCCATCAACAGGGTCTCTGATGACAGAAACAAAAGTAACTCCAAATCTGCAAGTACAGCTGCCTGCCCAACTCATCAGCCAGCCAGATGTTGTCCAGCTGATGAGATTTCTACAAGCATACTTCACAAAACAGCAAAGGAAAAGCGCTGCTTTGCAGTCAAAAAAATTCATACTAGTAAAATTTGGTAGCAAGTGACTAAAATCCCTTTATGCAAATCCTGATTAGTCCTGAGTTTAGAGGAATTTTTTTTTTTCATTTGGTGGATTTCTTGCTACATTTCAGCATATCCATATTGCTGTTCTGTGAAAAAGTGACACAACTATCTAGCTAAATAAACAAATACTAATCAGGCTTACTTAGAACATAATTGGTCAAGCAGCAGCTGTGTAGGAGATCAACTCACAGGAGGCAGTATTGGAACTGAAGTCTGCAATGGGGTCCAAATGCTTCAAAATTTCGTGATATATTTTACCATTGTTTGTGCTACAGTTCTGCTCAGAACTAATTTTGAGAGTCCCATCTTAGTCCATCAAAAATAACAAAATAAAACAATACTAGCAGTTTCCTTGGACTTCACTGCTGTCAGTCATGCACCACAGGACTACTACAGTGGGCTACCAAACAGTAAAGGCCAGGATAGGGGCTCCACGAAATTACCTTCTGTAACTGTCTCTCTTCCGAATTAAGTTCCCTTCCTAAGTTCGTGGTGCCAAGGAAACACACAGGTGTTTAGCCAGGTTCCCCAGTTACCTCCCAGCCCACTCTGACAGCATCTGTGCCCGTGTCTGTCTGCACACCCCGAGGGGGGATTCTCCAGCCTGTACTGGAGCTCCACACACCCAGACAGGAATACCAAAGCAAAAGGGTGGTGCTTAGAATGGCTGTAGTGAAGCTGCTTCCAAAGGAGCACGTGTAGCTTGACACACACTCACATGTATGAGGGCACCCCTCAGCACATCCCTGCACGGTGCCCTGAAACTGCACTGTCACATGCATGCAGAATGACTGAACTCCCCCGGGAAGGATGAGGCTCCTCCCAGAGCTGCCGCATGTTCCTCACTGTGGCAATACACCTCTGTGTGGTGAACGTGCATTCCTTGACCTTTCTCTGCTTCCAAGAGAATGCCCACAAAGCAAGAGCCTGTGTTACTGTTTTGTTCAGTACAGCAGACAGACGCCTACAGATTTGTTAAGCTATTACTAAGTAGTTAGCCTTTTGATACAAGACTGATTCACACCTCAGCCTTTTCTTTAACTTTTTTACTGGTGTCACAGAGTGGAAAGAGGGATTGAATGAAAATCATCACTTATCCAAGACTGCCTGCCCACTGTTTCTGCTTATGACAATGCACAAACAGAACAATCAGCCCCGCCTCTGATGTGATCCCAGCCAGTCTGTTAGCTAGTCCTTATAAATCCATCCATCACCTCTATGAAAGTCACTGCCTTCCTTTTACCAAAGATAATGTATGTTATCAGGATTATACCACTGCATGCAAAGGCATTAAAGAAAGATAGACCACAATTTATGACCAAGTGTGTGGACAGCAGGGCATTATTTTAACCATAAAATCACAATCTGCAAGGAGAGTGGCCAAACCAGAGGAGCCATTAAAGACTTATAATTAACATCAATCAATGTGACACTATTGTTGACATCTTTATTACTTTAAATACACTAATCAAATACTTCTGTATTCAGATAGAAAGACTGATAGGCAGACAGGCAGGGAGAACATCCCTACAGAGAGCAATTTTAAATTATCTATTCAAAAGGTAACAAAAAATAAGCACACCATCATAATCACATGGAAATGCAGTGAACTGACTGAAACTGTTTTCAGCTGGGATAGCGGACTTGGCATGGTCAGGCTTGCATAGGAGATACATCAGATCTGCCCTGTAAAATACACCCCTGGATGGCTCAGCTGTGCAGCCAACTACCAGCTCTCCTCAGCTGGGAGAATAAACATCCCAGAGACAGGCCCTGCTGCAGGGTGTTTTGCCTTGGGAAAATTAATGGCTCGCTGGCTTCTTTCACTACTACGGGTAGGTAAACAGAAGAATATCATGGTACTATTTGCACATCCACCATTGTGACTGTCAGTATTTCCTAACTGGATCCACATACAATTTCATACCACAGAGACACTAAAATACACTGTTACTGTTGCTACTCACACAAACATTTTGGTGCTAAGGAATAAGGCATTTCACTTCTCAGGCCCCATGTTCTTGTACCTTATTGAATATATTTTTGAGGAGCAGCTCCTTTCTCCATAGGACACTGGCTTTGACGTTCATTAAAGGAGAATTTTTGAACAGGTGCTGAGAATCAAGTAAATGCACATAATTTCTTTTCGGAAAATATGTTTTAGAAGGAATCAAATGATAGTGCTCCCAACATTAGATAAGGTTTTAAAAATCCCTGTTTTTCCTATTTCTATTTTTGATTATTCTAATGGTGATAATAATACTTTTTAAAGAAAAATGTAACAACATCATATTTATTTAGATGCTACTTAGTTGCAAGTAATAGCTTATTGGACTATAGAAGCTGACTTGGAAAGGACATGCATGATTTCCCGTCCTCTGGAAACTAACTAGAAATAAGCATTGCTTTTCTGTATTTAAAAAACTCACTCAAACAAAAACCCCAACCAAACAAACTGAACCACCCAACAGACTAGTCTGCGTGTAACAGGAGAGCCTTTATGCTGTGCTTATCCTGGTGAGCACCTTTTTGGAGAGGTCAGGGCCAGCCTGGGGCTCATCCCACCCTGCAGAGAGCACGGGGACCAGCAGAGCTGTGTGGGCAAACTGGGAAAAGGCAGCACCCCTCAGGAAGAGGCCAAGCCCCCCAAAGGGCTGAGCTGCAGGGCACCCATGAGCTCCCTGCCTCCCCAGCAGCCAAGGGCTCGCCAGCACCTTCAGCCAGGGATTTCACTCACCCTTTCAGCCCCATGGCAGGGAACTCTGCTCTCCCCTAGACCATGGGAAAGCCGCACAGAGCACTAAGTAATGAGAAAAATGCCGTAATTTGCCTATTGAAAATCCAATTAGTTTAAGCCAATATTTATCAGATCACTCTCCTTAAAACATTTTACTTCAATTTTAAATGAGTTATACTAATTTGGATTGGACTGTCCTTCTCTAATGAAACTGCCAAGGCTTTCAGATGCTTTAATTCATTTCCAAACAGAGTGGAGGAGCCCCATAAAACAAGCAGAAAGAGACTGCTAAATGTATGTGGGGTTGCAGTGCATTAAAGCAAACTAATGTATCGAGTGACAAAACATAATGAATGCTTTTACAGGGGGAGGAACTGAGGCTGAGGTCTGAGAGGACACACTGCAAAGCAGGCAGCCAGCCATCTGTCTGCCAGGATCTCCTTCGCATCCATCCTGCTGGGAAAGCAGTTTCTGCCTCAGAGGCCTGCCCAGCTGCCCCCTGCCCACCTGAGCCATTCCCCACTGCCAGCGTTTGCTGGCTCAGGGGGACACTGGTACGCGGGTGCGAGCAGGGGACTGAGAAAGAGCCTACGATTATTTTTGCATTATTGTCGCTATTTTCCCAGGCTGACCTTATCACTGGTGAAGAACAGCACGAAGGCAGCAGGCGGCCACCGAAGGTTTGCTAGCTCTGAGTCAGTACAGACCGGCCCTACCAAAGCCGTGTAAGACAGCAGCTGGCAGCAAAACGGAGCGCTGTGCAGGGGAAATGACAGCCCTCAGGGTGCAGCCGCTTCCTGCTCCCAGCTTTCGGCCCCTGCCAAAACCAAAACAATGCTGAAACCCGAGCAAACATCCTCAGTGACAGAGGGAAGGGGACGACTCAGAACGGCATTGTTCACAAATATCCAGCTCACTCAGCAACCCCGTCCAAAAGGGGCTGACATTGTATTTTCCACTGACAGATACATTTACACAATAAATAACCAAGGCATCGGGTATTGCACGGTCACCACTGGACACCAGGCAGTGCACCACTGCATATACGGGTTCTCCAAACTGATTTTCCTCTGCATTAGGCTTGTTTTGGACCATCAGTTGTGAACTACAACTTTGCAAATGCTTTTGCTTACATTTGAGAGAGGGGCCCAAAAAGCAAGGCGAGAGGCACTGGGTCTGAAAGAAAAGAAGGGATAAATGGACATCACTGTGGAACAGAAAATACCAAAAGGAAAGGTGACTATGCAGAGAGCAGAAGAAGATGGGAGGAAGAAGAGATAACAAGAGCAGTGCTAGAAAACAGAATGAGGAATATCAGGGATCCTGGATCCTGTCATTAATTTCTCATTCAACCTTTACTCATGATTACATTTATGTAGCATAAGCATACATCAGTGATTTACTGGATTCAACTTTGTCATCACCTCAAAGCATAGAAGCTACAATCTCTTAATCCTTTTTTGTCACCTTACACACCCAGGAACACTCTTTCCTTGGCAAAGATACAGTTTCCAGCAGAACCTGGAAGAAAATCTGCACCTTGTCCACGCTTCCTCTTTACCTGAGGTCACTGAATGCACTTTATCCACGAATCCCAGATTTTTTTGTCTCCTCACAGGAGGCTTTAGGATGCTTGTAAGTATAAGGTGGCAACTTAAGAGGTCCTGCAGAAATGCAAGGCATTCAGGTGATGTGCTTTCTAGTCTGTGTGCTTTCTAGTGTGCTTTGAGTGCTGACCTGACAAACATGGAAAGCATAGGGAAAAAATTATTTCTTGCATGACACCTTCTTTCTTCCTCTCCCTCAGCTCCCTTCTGCCCTCCATGCCCCTCTGCATGGCAATCCACATCACTACTGCCAGAGCAGCATGCAAATGTCTGCAGGTACAGCACTGGCCTTTCACAGTTGTCTGAGCCAAGGTATTAACCATCAGCTGGGATTTGGAAATCATAACCAGCAGACAGCAGTCGCGACAGCTCCGCAGCACAATGACAAAATATGCAGAGCGACATGGAAGGGGAGAACACACTCTCTGTCTGTGCAATTGAGAGGTATGTTAATAAGCATGTTCATTTGAATGGCTTTTATTGTAACAATAATTTTCTTGCTCCACTGGATATTTTTATTATATTCCTTAGAGTAATAACATTAATCAAGGCACTGCTACATGGCACTGTCAAAGAAAAGGCACATCCTGAGCCTGTCTGTCATGGAACCAGTAGTGAATGCTTCAAGGTTTAATGTGGGCCATGAGATCACACATATCCACACAGGCATGTGCACACAAACACTTTCCTTTTTTCATACATGATTAGATAGCACAGGCATAGTGGAGGAGAATAACTACTTCTTTAACTTACAGTTTTATATCAACGTTTAATGCAACCAGTTGAATAATAGGTCTCTCATAAGATAGCCTTCCTTTGAATAATGCATGGGCTAGAAAAATTAACTGAAAATGCATGAACTGGGATTTTAATCACTTTTTGTGACAGCAGCAAAGGTACATTTTCAGAAGAGCTTCTTGTGAGATGGTATGTGTGCACAGAGCACATGAGGAGCTTTCACTCCCACTACAGGCACAGGACCTTGCAGAGATGGCATTACAGCCCCTCCATCGGCACCACAAGCACTCCCTGGTCAGCAACAGCCCTGCAGTGCCTGCACACCCTAACACACCAACACATGCTTGAAAGTTTCAGAGTTTGGATGAAATACACAGGTAAAAGAACGTGGCCTCTGGAAACACAAGCCACAGCAGAGAAGCCCCAAAGGCCAGTGGTGCTGAGAGCCCCCAGGTGAGCCCGGGGAGGGTGGTGGGTGCCCACACAGCCGCTGCCTTTGCCCGCACTGCAGCGAGGGCTGCAGGAGTGACCTGGGAGAGTTCAGCGGCGGGAGCTGCTCCGGCAGCCTCGCCCTGTCCTCACGTCACCCCTGGGCCGTGCCAGCGATGATGACAGCTCTGCTGGCTTGGAACTGTCTGTGGGAGCACGAGGGCTGAGTTCAGCTGGTCCTGCGCCCACACCACAAACATCCAGGGGAGCTCAGCCATGGACTTCAAGGGCTGCACCACCAAGGCCCTTGGAGCAGCTCCTTGTACAACCAGCTCAACAAACAGTTTGTGGTTTCCTTTAAGAGTCATTAGAGAGCTTTACATAGTTTTATGTCTAGAACTTTAAATGCTGGTATCTAAGACAAACCCAAAACTTAATCACAGAACACATTTGATATTTATCCTAGGCTAAAACTTGCTCAATTAAACTTTTCCAACAAGCACAACAAATATTATGCAGCACAGTAACACTCAGCTGAAGACAGCATATATGCCTCCAAGCAGAGCAAAACATACATCTTATAAATTAGCAGCCTCTTGAGAGATGCAAATACCTTAATTCCATGTAGTTTTCCAAACAGTTGTTGCAACATGAGCTCTTTTATGGGTTATTTCATATTTACAAGGGTCACAGTACTGTTTACTGATTAAAGGCAGGGAGTCAACTTTTTTTTTTTGTTCCAGCCCTGTTTATTCCAGTCCATTTCACTTGGCATTAGGAGCTGTGACAATTATTTCTCATGTGAACTGCAGTTCACACAGTTGCAGTTCTTTTCCCTATATCACACTCTTACATCTACCTTGAAAAACAGAATGTGTAGTTTATTGATTGAATGTCATCCATTCCAAGGCCGTCACTGCTGGATAAAAATAAAAACCCCAAACCCAAGGTGTCTTCATTTTAGCATCTGGAAAACATGTGCATTTAGGAAGTTCTGACTTATTCCAGATATGATAAACAAACACTGCCAAGTTCTTTCACTGGCTTACAGTGAAAGACAGCAAAGTTAAAAAAAAATCCCATGCTTTATATCCCAGCTATCCCACGTAACTCAGGCTCTGAATACAAGCAAAGCTGTATCTCTACATCTATACCTTTCTACAGAAACAAACTCCAGTAACTTATCAACAATAAAATACGTTCCATTTGTCCTATTTAATTCTAAAATACCAATTACATATACAAAAACTTGAAGCAGAATAAAACACTGTCCTGGCGGAAATAAATCTTGGCAGAAATCAAACCAGGTATAAACTTCAGCTGGTATTAAATGTAGTATGCTGACCGTATTTCCTTACCATTGCAGCCACTCCCCATGGGCCGAGGGCACCCTGTAAGAAGAGCCTGCTCCCACGGCATGCCAAATGAGCCTTGGCACAGACTCAGGGGTCTGCACTTCTTGTCTGACTGAAATTCAACATGCACTCGTGGTAAGAGGATAAAGGGACCAAAGCAGCAGGGCGGGCTGGCTGCAGTGTGCAGAGGCGTCACTGGAGGCTCAGTTCGCCCAGTCCCAAGAGTGGCACCACAGACCCCAAACACTGGCAGCAAGGTCCCGACAAAGGGTGCTGCCACCCACAGGCGCCCCTCGAGGGCCAGCAGAGCCCGGGGCTCCCTGCTGGAAGGCAGAGGGGCAGCAGGTCATTAGGCAAGGCATTCACAGGGGTTCAAAGGGGAAGCCCCCACCTCATTATACTCCTGGAATGCAGGTGTGGTCTTGTTTCAATATGTCATTTATATGTTGCAATAATTGGCCTGTCACACTGTCATTCCTTTTGAAAACAGCTGGTCACAAGCCACATGTTGAGTGGCCTCCTGACCATGGCAGTAAGTGGCAGCAAGTAGAAGTTGTTGTACAACCCACTTCAGAAAAAGAACTCTCATTTTGCACCCAGGGGCATTAGCCCAAACAATTTAGTCCTCTTCTCATCACCAACTGTAGGTCCCAGACAGGTGAAAAAGAAAACTATTCTCAAAAAAGTGATATTATGAGAAAACAATTTAAAAATAATTACAATTTCAATAGTCTAGATCTGGCAAAAGTCATCTTCCACTTTTCTGCTCTGAAAATGTACTATTCAAACACAAATATTTGTTGGCAGTGCCTTGCCTCAGTCAGTGTTGTTTCCAGGTTTGTCTGCAGTTATTCACAGGCAGGTTTTACAGCACCAGTTATACCACTGGCCTTGGCCTGCAAAAACATACAGACCACAGCGATCCAAGTAGGCTATAAACCATGCTAACCAACTTTACAGCTTTTAAATCCTGTTAGGCTCCCTCACACAGTTGAAAGCCCCTCTAAGGTATTTACCCCGTGAATACACTTGTGCAATGCACGGAAGGTAGAAGGATTTATCTGGAGAAGAATTTGGTTCTTCAGTCACCTTGCAAGCTCCCTCCGTGTCAGTTCAGCAGTGTGACATCCACAGTAAAATCAAAATCCTGCTATTTTAGCAATACTACATTTAGGAATCATACTAACCAATATATTGTTTTCTTAGGTCTATTGACTGATAACACAAACACCACAGTAATCTGATGTATTCACAGAGTTTCCTTATCCCTACTTCACTGGTAGGGAGATTATATAAATAGACCTGCATTTACTATGACGAGATCTGCTTTCACATCCCATACCTAAAAATCCCCTATTCAAAGTCTATTGTTCCACAAGGACTTGCAGTAAATGTGTTTTAAAAAGGAAAAAAAAAAAATCTTTCTAAGAAAGAGCTGAATTACACTGATTTTACTGAGGATGGGGGGAAGAAGGAAGCTTCCAGGAAAAGAGTCATGGTGCCTCAGTAAAAACAGCAAAGCTCAGTGTAACAAACGGTCTTTTTTTTTTTTAAGAATAACCTGGTCCACCCCTGAGTTCAGCAGTTCCAGTGTGCATGTGTATATGTGCACCTCAGTAACTGCAAGCCCTGGTTTAATTATGCACAATTGGATCTCTTTTAGTGTTAGTGTTTGACAGCTAACCCTTCTGATGGGAATACTTTTACAGCAGACTGTGCTTTTTCAATTTCTAAACACTCTGCATCATTAAGTAAATTTAAGTTACACAACCATAAGTAGCAGAAAGGAACACAAAGTCAGTAACAGCATAAACAGACACCAGAGCAGAAATTAAATCTAGCCAGTTCTGTACTTAAAATGTAAACAGGCAGTGAAGTGGTTATTCAAAGGGCTGTAAGTGTAAGTTTTCTCTTACTGGTATTATACTACAGTTATCACAGGTGCTGTTTGTAGATTATATTGCATATTATGGAATCCATATGCATAGACATAGTTATCATTTATGATGAAACTCCCAAAGGAGGCAAACAGAAAATAACAGGAGTTTGTAATGCCCCACCAACTCCTAAGGAGAAAAGGGTGTGTTAGGGTCACATATCAATTCAACTAACACAGAATGGAGCTTGAAAAGGCAATCCTGAGCACCATGTTTGCTCCCAGTTTTACAGCCAGTGTTGCTGGGGGAAGAACTGAGTTAGTTTTCCAGGGTTCCACACTTTGGTATTCACTAACCACTTGAAAAGGCAATGTGAAGCAGGGTCATCACAAAGGTTTTCCCAAGAGAAGCTGCAGACCAAGAGAAAAAGTGTCCTGGCCTGCCTGCATGAGCTTCCAAGGAGCTGGGGCTTTGTTTAGAGTTCACTTTCTTGCAGAGTTTTTCACAAGTTTACTGTGAATTACTACATCGCCTTTTGCAAGAATAGGCTTAACACTTACTACTTAAATTAGGTCTATTTACAAACACAAAAAAGCTACATAATGCTTTTTCTATTACTATTATATCACTGTAAAATAAGTGTGTTTCTATTGTCTGTCTTTGAACGAGAAGGGTGTGTGGTTTGCAGGCCACTCAGGTGGAGGTGTATTGCTGTACCAGGCAACACATCAACAGAGCATTCTGCAAGCAATAACCAGACTCCACACTGAAACCAAAATTCTGGTCTGCCAAACAAGTAATTAGCACAGTGACCAGAGTCAGGGGAACAGGTTACTCTGTCCCAACCCCAGGGAGGAGGAGTTCTATATTGAGGAGAATTATAATTTATCGGAAAAACAACCACACTAAGAGATAATGGCAAGAAACTTTGCTAAAGACATTGAAACTGCAAGTAAAGTATGACTTGTTGATGCAAACTGCAACTAAAAATTGCCAGAAAAGCCATTCAACAATTTCCAAATCCCTTTGGTTGATAAATGAACTTAAGATTGTAGATTTCATTTAATTCTGGAATGATTTGCTTGAAGTCTCCTGTACAGACAAATCAGCCATTTCAGAATGATTTTCCTTAGCTTAAAACACATGTAAAACACCATGCCCAATTAGCTCTGATCAAAGATGCAGCATTGGGGCTGCTTCTGAGGTGGTGCGCCTTTAAATCTTTGGTGTTGATGTGAAAGTATGTGCTCACTGGTCTGATGTTTTCAATAATTGTCAGCACAGTGTCACTGGACTTATATACATCTTGATGAGAAAGTACTAAAACAGGAACTCTGCTTCTGCTTCTTAATCTGTTGCACTCACATCAAAGCCAGCCCCTATATAAACAGGAAACTGGAATGGCTCTGATAATGTGTCACCCACAGGACTGGAGATTTAAAGGAGACTGCACAAACAGAACTACGGGCACTTTTGCATTTTCACTTACAAAACAGTCACTCCCCAGCAGATCATCATCCTTCAGGAAGCCAAGAACTGTGAAGTTCCCCATGGTTGCTTGGTAAAGTTAAATAACTTTCTCTAATACAAACTCTCAGTCGCACTAAACTCTACCCAAGTTTTCAGCTGTGTTGAAAAAATAAAGGTGGAACTGTCAGAAGAACCTGAAGTCCCATTTTTAAGGTGACTCAATACCTCTCATCCAACATACTGCATTTGCTTTAGAAAATTTAATCTCTGGCCTTCTAACTGTCCAATAAGGTTCCAAAACTGAGTGTCTGCAAAAAACTCATTAGTGCGACCAAGAAACAAACCTCTTAAGCACTCATCTCTTCCTTTTATTTTTGTTTTTATTTGGCTAATATGAACAGTTGTAAATTGTTTTTAGAAACAGCAAACACATTATTTGTGGTTTGAAAAAAGCCTACAGGAAAATACAGTCCAAGTCAGAGCACAATGCCCTCAATTTTAAACTGCGTTATTGGGCCTATTGGAGTGCCAGCAATGTGCACGTGCCCCAGGTATTTAACCTTGCAGAGTACTGAGGGAACTCACTGGAAGGTGCCAGAGAAGATATCAGGGGTTATTACAATGAATAGGGCAAATAGCAAAAAGGAGACCAAGTTCTGTAACCTGCATGCTGGGGAGCACCAGAGGCAGAGATGAGCAGAGACTCTGGTTCTGAGGTCTTCCCTCCTGCTCACAGGGTCTTGACTTCTGAGGACACCATCATCCAACTCAAAGGGAGCAGAAAAAACCCAAAAACCCAAATCTAAAACTTATCACTTTCCTTCTGTAAGATAAAGTTTATGATACAAATAAATAATAGTACATAGCATTGTTAATAAGGCTTTGAAGTTACCAGCATTTGAATTCAGAAGATTACAGATACTGTGCTGTTATGACTGAGATTAACTGAGCACCTAATTGGGTGGTAGTATCTTTCACCAGCTCACAAAGTCGTGGTAGAGTGAAAAACACAAAACAAAGGAGCTCAGGAGCACAAAAGCTTTTCCTGAAATCAAGAAGTGAGATTTTCATTTGCTCTGCACCTGTTTCTCCCCATTTCAGCTCATTAATCTGCAGTGTAAAAATAACTGAGTGTGAGGCAAAGTCTTTAACTCAAAGTTGGGAAGAACTACATTGGTTGGGTATCTAATGAACAGTTCCTAGAAGCCCACATGGGAGTACCACATTCAGTTTAAGATTACTTTAAAGTTAGGATTTTTTTCTACTCTTCATTTATTTCAGCTACTAAAATTATAAATTTTGTATTTCACAGTATCACAGAATGAGAAAGGTTGGAAGGGACCACAATGGGTCCCCTGGTCCAACCTCCTAGCTCAGGCTGGTCATCCCACAGCACACTGCACATGAATCCATCCAAACACTCCTGGAACATCACCAGGGAGGGAGACTCCACAGCCTCTCTGGGAAACCTGTTCCAGGGCTTGGTCACCCGCAAAATTAAGTTCTTTCTCATGTTCAGGTGGAACTTGCTGTGCATCAGTTTCTGCCTCTTGCCCCCTGTGCTCTTGCTTGGCACCACCAAGCAGAGCCCCACAACGGTGCCAGCCCTTCTATCCTCACCCATAAACTCACTCATCACTCAGCCCAAGACAGAGCTCAATACATGCTTTATGAACAGCAAGTGCATTCAAATAGTGCTCTTTGGGGAAAAAAGAAATCTATTTTAATTCAGCTACCCTTGTTCTTGTTTTTTTTTGTTATTACTGCTATTCAACAACAATGTGTTTGCACTGGGTTTGATCAAAATGTGCCAATTCTCAGATCTTCACATACATTTTATTTTGATTTGTAAAGGATTACTGACATGACTTATACTATATAAGGCAGGATTCCTTCTTTACAGTATATAAAATACCACAAATCAACAACAGCTATGAAACTTTGCTCAGGGGTTAAGGTAATTTACTGCCAAGATCCATCTCTCAGAAGCATAATCAGTCCTTGGTAGGAGCCAGAGTCATCTACTGCTTCATTTTCTATTCTAATGTGTTTTGTATCTCCACATAAATACAGAGGTCTTTAAATATCATTCCAGTGAACAGAGTGGGGAACAGAAATATCCTTGGCAAGAAATGAGTTCCAGGTTGAAGTGGCAATATTTTGTACCGATGTAAAATTGTAGATTATTCCCATGTCAATTTTGGTGATACAAACTCTGTAGTATGTCTGCTGTTACACAATAAAATGATGCCTACACTAGGTATGTGCAATTAATGAAAACAGAGTGTGCATTGTGAGCAGCACAGATACCATGACACAATAAGCACAGAACAATTTGCCAGTGCAATTCTGTAACTGTATCTTTTGAAAGCAACCAAATTCATATTTTGATTTAAACCTCAGTATATTTAGCAGCAATGCACCTGCAAAAGTCTCAGTTCTATGACTTTCCATTTCTCAACACAGCCCTAAAAGAACAGACTCAGTTCTTCTGGTTAACACATAGGGCACAAAACTATTCATTAAACTATGAATCATAAAAAAGACAGATGCCTGGCCAAGCATCTAAGGCTGGAGTTAAAGGTGTTCCCTTATGGAATGGTGCCACAGGCTTTATCTAGGCCGAGATTTCAAGTGAGCTGTTACCTTGCCTGAGCTAACACATATGTTAACACCCTTTTGCTGCTGTACCTGTGTACTTCAATACACCTTAAGCTGCTCCAAGTGTCACACGGGGCAAAATGACTCTTAGTCACGGCAAGCAGATGCACACCCGGGGATACACCAGAATTCCAACAGGCAGGAGTCAGAACTTGGTGACTGATGGGTTTTTCTGTGTCCACCCACAAGCCATCGACTAGAAAAGGCTGTGCAGGGGAAAGCTCAGTACTGTATATGCAAGTGATCAGCTGGAATCCCCAATTTATTTACATCCAAGTTAAAGCAATAAGACATGCTGTGTTAACTTAAGCTACAATGCTCCCGTTATCTGCAAAGTAACCCTGCCCAGAAATACTAACGGGGGAAAAAATCCTATATATGAAATTAAAGCATATTAAATCAAGAAAACAAAAAACTCTCTTTCCACAGTTTGATAACACTCAAAAATCAAGCATGTAGAATTAAGAATGAAGAAACTCCTTTGGCCCAGAAAAATGAACTGCACTCTTTGAAAGCCAAAAGAACAATTTAAACTGTGGCATATTAGCCACACTTCAGTTTTCTGTATTAAAATCACGACAATGAGGGTATTTGGATAACAGTGACCCGTGCTCTATGAATTGCCTGTCCAACAGTGGTACAAGGATGGGTGCTGTTTGCATGGCACTAAGCAGTAATGAGCAGAATAATGTGGTGTGCACATCAGAAGGCAAAGCACAGTTAAATCCAGGTGTAATAAAAAACTGAACTAAAATGATTTGACAAACAATGCTTTCATGCTCATTACCATTGTTTTCCTGTAGAATTAGATATCCAACCAGTCAAAAAAAATTCTGCTCTATTAAACACACATGTCCATACATATGCATACCTACATGCCCACATATGTGTCCCAAAGCACAGGCTTTAAAAACTGGAAGAACGCTGCCTGCAGCCAGACCAATCCTTCTTTAACACTGAGGATGAATTTTCACCTCTTATTGATGCAGTTGTAGTATTTACTTACAGCTAAACAGGCTATAACTGTGTATCTACTGTATACCCTTGTGATGAGGTGTTTCCTTACACTGACTCAGGCAGTACTGGGACAATCAAAGAGTGGAGGGCTTCTATCAAGAGATTTTTTGGTGACACATGAGTTGCAAAGAAATGCTAATGCGCTCTCCAGTGCTGACACAGCAAACAAACAAGCCCAAATAATTCCTCATGTCTGGAAGTGAAAAGGAAAGCAATTCTGTTCTCCTGGTGGGAAGACATTCATTATTTCAATACGGAATTTATTCTGGCTGATGGATGTAGACTAAGAGAAGAAAAACCAATAGAGTCATGCACGTATTCAGTTTGAGTGAGGTGGATTTTAAGCAAAGACAGGAAAGTGAGAAACATGGATTTATTTTTTTTAATAGTTTCAATAACAGTAAGAGATTATTATGAGTTTTACTCACGGAAATTAACCAATTAACTAGAGGATGTCATCAACCAGACTCAGGATGGGAAAACATAAAGTAAGGCAACTTCCCTTCTGTAAATAACCCTTACTCATTCATCTTTTATTCATTCATTTCATAACATGACCTGCAGTCAGTACTAATTTACTAGCAGGATGCATTAAGGAAAAGCAAAACACATTCTGTTTCCTCACCATCACCCATACTTCACCTTTTTCCTATAAAGAATGAGATAATGAAAACTCACATGGTTTATGACATTCCCCTTGCAAATCCAGAACAGTAAAATCTGCCTTCCTTATTGGCATATATGTAGTGCAATGTTTATTGCTGAGGCTCTGGTCAACAAATATTGTGTTTTTCCAAGGGAAACACCAGTGCAAGTGATCTCCTTGCTGTGCTCCTTGGAAGACTCAGAACATGGGTAGAAAATGTCAAGGGGGAAATCTTGCCTAAACCTAGGCTAGGAATTAAAACTCCCCAGGGGAAAACCATATTTATTAAGGCACTCCTCTTGTTCAATAAAGGTTAGCAAGCACTTCCAACAAATTTCCTCTTGGGTCAAATCAAGCTGAAGAGGGAGTGGATGTGATGCCACCTGACAGGCCTTGATTTTCAGATGAAGGCTACAGTATATTTTGGACTCTCAGGCTCTGGATCTTGTTTTACAATACTAAAACAACACCTCCGTGATTATTTTTTTTTCAAATAAACTAAAAATGTTGTTTTATTTCTGGAGAAAAGTGACACAGATGGAAGTTTGTGCAGAGTTGCCTCCCTAGATGCGAAAGTAGAGCAGGCTGGCAGTCCCAACTGCCAGGAGAGCTGCAGCTGTGGGGTACTGCAGAAAAGTGCTCCTGCTTAACCCCTGCAAGGGCCAAAACCTCTGCTTGTTTGTCTTTCAGCCTTTTGAAAGGGCGTTCCTGAGAGAGGCTCATTGTGCTCCTCTTAAGGAAAATAAATCCACTGTATTTACTGAGAGATGCACTCTGTAGATGATCCAGCATCTCATTAAGATGATTTTGCCCTGTGCTCTTCTGGCACACAGGCTCTCATAAACAACATTTTCAATACTCTGCTCTTCAGATCTCATCACAATCCTAAACTAGGTCACCTGGAATGACACTACGGCACACAAACAAATAGATCAGATCCAACTTCTCCTTTTTTTAAGTACCTGATATTTAGGGGCGTCTTCCCTGCAAAGGAAAATTTAAGGAAAACCAACAAATGCTTTCCTTAGCCCTTTCCCAATAGCTGGTTTACCTCAAATCATGCTGAGGCTGACAGTGAGTGACAGTGACTGCCAGTCCCTGCTACCAACCCTCTCCTCTCTGGCAGCCCAGGGCACAGATTTTCCCCTCAGGGGACACGGGGCTGTGGCTGGAACGGTCCCGGCATGTGACCGCTCTCTGCCCCACGAAGGGAGGCCCAGGCCAGGCTGAGGTGGCTCTGCTGGGGCAGCAGTGAGCAGGCTGTCCTCAGCACACACGAGCTGGCATCTGGTCACCCCCTGGCAAAGACGGGGCAGAGCGAGGATGCTCTGCCAAGGGCCACGCCATCCTGCTGTGACACCTGTATGGCAGCCCCAGCTCCCCTCGCTACTCACTGCACCTTAGCCAGGACACAGGGAAAACACTGCCATGGCCCAGGGGAGACAAGGCAGCTCAAGTGAATGAGGAGAGGAACTTGCCATGGCATTTGCCATATTTAATTCATTTTATGAATAAAAGGAGGAACCAGCCTAACATCTCAAGGGCCTTCAAACTAATCTTACTGCTGAACTTATGATCAATCTGTTATTTTGCTTTCCAAAACACACTACAAAGCTACTTTAAATGGACAGCTGTTATCAACAATGGTATTTATTTTAGCTATCTCACTCTTACTACTCAGGCAAACCTTCAGGGAGGGGGAGAGGGACAGGAAGAAAAAGATAAAGGAAAAACAAATAGAAGCAAAGTAAGCAATAAAATATTGAACTTCTAATCAAGGATTACAGAATAAAAGTGTCAAATATGAAATTAAATCAGTGCCATACACTGTTTGAGCCAAGTACACAACTCAGATTCCAAGCTCAGGTTTTGAAGCATGGTCCCTGAATGAGGAAACAACCAAACTGAATTCCCTGGCCTCCACCTGTTGTAAAGGCTTGCATAACACAGGCTATTTTCTTTACACCTGTAACTTCTGCTGAGTTCAGTAGTTCAAAAAGTCTTATTATTGCAGCAGATAAGACAGAATCACGACTCTGGGTTTGACACAGTGGAGTGCCTCATTACACACTGTCACAGACATCACAGGATGCACCACAGATTTCTTCGTCAAGGAGAAATAATGAGCTGTCCTGGATCCACGGTGTCTTTTATAGCCTCCCAGATGGTTGCATTTATTTATTTACTTATTGCATTTAAAACACCCCCAAAACCTGTATCAACTAAGTAACACAAAATACACCTTTATCAGCATAAAGCTGATAAAGATCAAAATATGAGAATGCTGACAAGGCACCATAATGGAAATCATCTGTTTATTCAGCATTCTCTTTCAGTACTCTGGGATATATTGAGAATCCTACAATTCCCTCCTCATTAACATCCTGTCCTGCTTGCCACAGGCAGTGATGCAGACTCTGATAATAGTTTTGGCATATGTTTCCTAAGGAAAGGCCCAACCACCCTTCTCTTGAGCAGATGTCAATCGTGTTGATGCTGGAGATGCACATGCACCACCTCCTGCTGGGGCCCAAGTCTCAGCACTCACGTGACCTGTCACTGTCACTTACCTCTAATCACTGCAAATCATACACAGACACCGCAGAGCTCCTCTGTGAGTGGGCAATGCATGTATGTGTGTGCCTGGGCAGATGCACACACACACCAGGCATGCACTCAAAGCACACAGAAGAACCATGCTGTCCCTTACAGAGAAAAGAAATCACCATTATCCCTGGAATCTTACAGGAAGGGCAAAAGGCTACTCAGGGAAAAGGCAAGTTCCTCCAGCTCCATCATCCCAGAGCCACATGCACAGCAGCCAGTGGAATCATTGGTTAAGGCTTCTTCTCAATTTTGTTTTTCCCCCCCTAGAGACATACAGAAGTAGAACAGGTGTCATTTTAATGTAAAACCATAATAGTCTTTCACAGTGCTAAGACAAAACAACTTTCCAAATGCATGAGATGCATCAATTGGAGTACTGCTCCTCAATAAACATAACCAGACAGTCCAACACTCCTCTTTGGCCCCTTCTACATCAGCAAATTAAACCTGTTCAGCCGTGCTGCACATCCTCCCTAACAAAATGAGGAGAAGCCAGGGGTTTAGTGTGCAACTATGTCTACTGTGCACCTCGGAACTAGGAGAGACAGGAAACTGGAGACAAAAACTACAGAAAGTCAGTAAGAGCAGCCCAGGCTTTAAGTTCTAGAGTTAAGCAAAAGGAGCAAAAAATGAGGAGTGAAGTATGTTCCAGTACTTCACATTTTTCCAAGTAGAAAAAAACCCCAGTACCATTTCTCACAGAAATCCAGCTTTAACTGGCCGCTTTAAATCCAAAACTTTCAATTCTCATCTCCAACAAATAGAAGGATATCTTTTTGCACAGCTCAAAACAGAGGTGACTTGACTGCTTCCTTCCTGAATTCTTCCTACAGAGTTGCACATCTTCCTATTCCCTCATTAAAGCAATTGAACAGTTCAATAGGGCAGGAGATCCTGGTAAAGTTGCCAATACTGATACTGTGTGCCAGCCTACAATGCTAAGCTGTGTTTACACTGATTTAGTGCAGCATCAATACTGAACACAGCCAAAGCATGGATTCTCTCTCTCACTGTTGTTCCTTTCCTCACCTCACCCTTTACATGCCAAGTGACTGCACCGCAAACCTTGTTTGGACAGAGCCGGGGCAAGGGCTCCAATCTGTCACCAACCTTCCCAGAAAAACAAGCAAGAGGGGCATTTTTCCTAGTACTATCCATCTCAAGATTGCAGAGTGCTAAGGGCTGATGGTTTGGGTATGCTTTTCCTAAAGCCCCATTTCATATAATCCTATGTTTGGCAACACCCTTGTGACCTGCTGATCTTTCTTAAAATGGCCATAGATTATCCCCAAAAATGAAGTCCTTTTCAAGAAAAATGGTTGTTCCTTCACATCTATAATTTAGAGAGGAAATATGAGAACACAGATAGGAAGGAAAGTATGGGATGATACAGAAACAAAAAAGAGTAAACCATAAGCAGAGAGTCCATGTATAAATTCTAGATCAAAGAAAAACTCCTTATTTCAAAATATGCCTCTCACAAAATTACACGTATTTTATAGGACAATATTCACCTGCTCTTTGCAATAGTGGGCTCTGAGGAACTATAACTGGAAAATGTATTTTAAATACATTGCAATATATCCTGAGCAGCCAACAAGGTAAACTCTCCAAGGGAGCTAACCACAAAACATGCAAATATCTGGCCTCCTTCCCCCTTCATGCGTGTCACAGCATCGCTGAGGTGGTACAGCAAGCCCACTGCTGAAAGGCAGCCATGAGAGGTGTCACTCATCAGTGCCTGTTTTGGTTACATTCCCCATCACCACGCAGACAGGAAATGTTCTCAGGCTCACAGAAAGGCAAACAGAAGCCAGAGCTAAAAGGAGATTCTGTTTCCCTTCTCCCTCTGCACACTGTAACTGTGAACGACTGGAAGATGTATGGGGATCCAGTTACTCTCCTGCTACTTACTGCCTTCAGGTGGCTCCAGGTGAAAAAGAAAGATTGCCAGCAGATGTGCCCATCTGCTCTGCCTCCTCTTCACAAGGCACACTCAAACATTATTACATCTACGCCTCTTGGCACGCCCTGGCCAGAGGTGTGCCCGCATTGCACAGTCCAACCTTTCTCCCCCTCCACTGAGAACCTGGAGGTCAATAGTCGAGCTAAAAAACCTCACTCTGTGCTTCATCACCACAAGCTGCTTTTTTTTAAAGGGCTGATGCAAAGGAGATTTATTGTCTTGAGCTGCTGCCCCTGGAATGAGCATTTATGGCCCAGATCTGTCCCCAGGAGCTGTGGCGTCTGCCACGTCCCCTGTCTCTGCTGTGAGTACTGCAATACCATGCCTGCCTTCAAATGCATTTTCCCTGCCATGAGTCTCAACATTCCACTGATCTTAAAGACATTTTCAGAGGAAGCAGACACTAGAATGAGCAACTGTTCCAGAAGTTTCATTACATCTATCTCAGCATGCTTTTTTCAGCTTATGACCGTGGGTGGAATTACTGGTCAGGGAGCAGGTTGTCACTGGCAGTGCATTGGTAACTTGAACAAGCCAAGCATACACAGCAAACATGCTGAATTTCATAAATAATAATGTCCAATACCCTCGCATTTTGCTTTTTCTTTGTGGATAACTGGACAATAAGAGAAAGAGCTGTTGTTTGTAAACAAGGTTTTCATATCCTATATGCACACATAAAATCACCACAGACCACTTCAAATGTACTGTTTCATATATTAAATATTTGTGATATTCACAATCTCTCAAAGACACCAAATAATCGATGGTACAAACTTGATCTACTGTAGCACTCACTGGCAATTCATGTTGATGGATGGGTGGAGCACAGGGTTCCTCCATGAGGAACAGCTGAGGGGTGGGGTTGGTCAGCCTGGAGAAGAGGAGGCTCCAGGGAGATCTTGAAGGCCCCTTCCAACCCAGACCATTCTATGACTCTATTTTATATCCACTTTACAACATGGAAAACTTGTGTAGTATCTCAAACTCATGAACTCATTGGCTTATTTATGTCTTCACAACCTTGCAGCCAGATTTGTGAGAGCAGTAGAATGTAAAAACAAGCAGGTGAAATACAGACAGAACACTAATTTGGGGACATCTCGGGGTAAGCTTTCCTCCCTTCACTCACACAGACACAGAGATTCACCACCAATAACTGCTAAGACTGAAAATTAGAAGTACAGTCAAAGTTTCAGAAATTTGTTCTCCATGTGCGTATTTGAATTATATGATGTTTTCTGAATGCAAATAATGAGATTTGTTTTCTACCTTCTATTTTTTCCTAGCTGTGCCTTGGTGGAAACACTTCAAGATACTGTTTTCCTTCTACCATAAACCCGAAATTCTTTGTGCAAAAAGAAATAAAGGTAGTAAAGATTCTATCAGATGTTCATTTCACAACGCAATCAGACCTGTGTTACAGGGAAGTGAAGGTTAAATTTGGGAATGCAGCAGGAGAACCTTTCACCTGCAAATATTGAGGCAGCTTCCTCTTGAACACAAAATAGAGATGACTTCAGAAAGACTAAAATATCATTTTTAACTGCATGAGAAACAACTTAAATACAAAAAACTCATGTCAGTATTATTCCCAAGATGGACCAGTTGTTCCTATCCATTCCAGTCTCTTCCAGGCTCTATGATCTAGTCCCCAGTGCTGGAGCATCCTTAACAGTCACTCCGTGCCAGTGAGGCAGGCACAGGGTCCCTCACAGTGCCACAGGGCCTGGCCCAGGGAGCACACTCTGCCCACTGACCCACGCTGAGCTGTGCCTCCTCTCACGGGCAGCGGCCCCAAAACTCACAGCAATGCTTGTAGCTCTGCTGAATCCCACTCACCAGCTGCAAGCTTTTTATCCTAACACGAATCAAAACAGCACATACCTAGATTTTGTACCCGGGATGGAAGTTTTTGAGACAATTTCCAAACATATTTTAATGATAACAAGACAAACATATATATATATATATATATATGTGTGCATATATATATATCTCAGCATGTTAATACTGTTACTCCAGAATATGATTCTAATATTCTACTTAAATCTCATAAAATTACAATCTTACTGCTATACTCCTTGTCTGTCCTTGAACTGCATTTCCTTTCTAAACTGTCATTATCATTAAAATTGAAATAAACTTTTACTACAACATGCTATTAGGGACATAGGGAAACCATTTATTTGTGCACACACTTTTATATCATGGACTCCTCAAAGAAAGATTGGAAAAAAGGCAGTATGCTTCAATTTCATCACATTTACTAATTAATAAAATACTCCCTCTGGCTTCCAATACAACTCTATGTAGTATGTAGTTATTTTCCACTTTAAATAAGAAGCACTACACCTGTTTTTTGGGGGTTAAACCCAGCTTTTCTCTGCATCATTGTATTTATTGTAATCTTTTTAGTAACTTGTAACTCCGACTTGTAACCTCTCTTGAGCTGGGTTCATTTCTCAGGCTGGTTTAGCTTGAACCAGCACAATGCTCTTCCTGTGCATGTCTGTGCTGCAGTCCTGAGGCTGAGCAAAGGCAGACACTGCAGAGCCCTCACTGGACGGGATCTCTCAGGCAGTCTCGCTCACCCCACCACTGAGCTCACCCTGGGGCAGCCCTGGGTCCTCCTCCCAGAAAAACTCTTCTGCCCAGGACATGTTACCTACCCCACCTTCCTCCCTGCTGCAGCACAGCCTCTGTGCCAGGGCATCATTCGAGCTTCTTGAGTTTCCTGAGCCTCACACGTGCAGAAATGCTTGGCTCTTGGTTCTCTCAGAGGAAAGGGGAAAGAGGGAGGGGGACTAAAAACCCCACTGATCAGTCAGTTGTTTCCTCTTGTTGACAATATGCAATATTCTCATAAATCCATCATCTGCAGGACAAGACAATTACCTGAAGAGCTAAAATTTACACTCAGGTCACAAGCAGGGCTGAGCTGTCTCAGTAATGTCAGAGGCACAATTACCCACAGAGAGGAAGCAGCCAGAAAGAGGATGATAAGTACCAATAATTTGCTTATATAACAACAGGGGGACAGAGAGCCATATATCTTGAGCAAAATAACATCTCACTTCTCCCAAGAAATTGAACCATAATCTCAGTTGACAAAATATGAACTCCAAAGTATTATTTTAGCATGAGGAATGACCTTACTGTCAGTGTTGTTTCTGTGCTGCTCCTGCCTCCCTTGCAGGTTGCTCTGGCCTGGCTGTTAGAGATGCTCAGGTGGAACCCGTTTGAGCAGGGACAGGAGTGGAGAGACCCCTGTGACAAACAGCTGTGACATTCAGGGCTCTGCTCAGCGCCTCCTGTGGAAGTAACAGAATTAATTACTGAGCTGCTCACGGCCTTTGAGCCTTCATGGCTATGATCTGAACAAAATACACCCTGCCCCTGAAGACACTCCAGTGCAGATGCTGAAACTATAAGGCTAATTCCCTTCCATAAAGGCAATCCAAACACCCCGATGGCACCTGGTGAACATTAAAGGCAGCTTTGGTTTCAAAGGCAGGAGCCCTTGGGAAAAACAGAGGTCACATTTGTCAGGTCACTCTTTGCTCTCCAAACATTGTTTTCCTTCTTTATGTTTTCATTAACACTAACAAGTCTGACAAATATTTTTCTTCTTTTTTTTCTTTTCCCTCCCCTGTCCCCCTGCAGTTCTTCCACCCTCTGTACAGCCTGTTCCACCCTCACCCTCTGAAAACCTGGTTAAGAAAGCGAGCTCACTTGTGTGGTACAGAAGCAAACAGAGCTGGTAAAGCCAAGCATGTTGCACTCTGTACCCACTGCACGGCCCTTCTCCTGTGCTTCAGTCAACACCCATGCAGCAGATGTACTTCCCAAGCAAGTGGAAAGCAGTTCCTGCAAATTAAAGCAGGACCTCCACTCCCCTTGGGGCTCCTGAGTATGAAACAAGCAGGGACCAGCTTTTACAGGGAAGGCAGAAAAATGTAACACTGAAGCAGATGCTCTGGGAGTTGGGGTTTCTGAGAGAGGCACAAAAGAAACACCAAGAAGTGAGGGAAGGGGAGATTTGTCCATACAGGAAGATTGTTCTCAACAGTTTAGTGATGAGCTCACAATCTAAACAAAAAGGACTAAGAAGTCACACCAACCAAAACTTATGCAATGTAGCTGAAGATGGTCTCAATATTCAATTACACACTTGCTAAGTCATTACTTTTCATCACCAAATAAAACTGTTCAGACCTGGCAATACCTCGTCAAATTCAGAATTGCTCTACTGTGCACAGCGGAACTGAAGTTACCTCTTCTCCTGGCTCCAGCCACCTATGTCTATTATTATCTGGAGGTGAAATGAAGCAGCAGGAGCACTGTTGGCATGGCAATAGAGGAGGAACTTGTTCCCAGCTAGGCCCTTACCCTGTAATTTTATACATCTGTGAATACATTGAAACAGGAAGGCTACAGTATTTTAATGGATAAAAAGGTGGGAGTTTTCCCTTAAAAACGATTGCTATAATAATTAACATCACTCCTCCTTGAAATTCTACTTTCTCTTCCTTACTCATAAAGATAAAATAATGAAGATGTTTAATTTAAAAGTCAGATTCTCTGAGTTTGTTCATACACTTGTTTATAAGCAAGGTTTTTGCCTGCAGCTGGAAGGACAGTGTGTGTGTGTGTCCTGTCCCCAAGGCACTGAGAGGGCAGAGTGCTACAGGCAGACTGAAAGACACCTTACACTGCATTGCTGGAGCTATCACACTGTTGAGATCCCCCCACATCACTCAGGCAGCTGTCTGAGACTGGAGGCACCCACCATCTCAGCACTCCTTGGGCCTCCTCCTCTGCCTGCTGGCATGAGGTCCAGTAACTTCATCCAAGATACTGCATCTATTTGGCAAAAGAAAGGCTATCTATGCAGAGGCTATTTGGACTGCCAGAGCTGACCCTAAATTCCTCTCTCAGATGTACAACCCAGAGACACCTCACTGAATTCCCAGGGCCAAAGTGGGGATACCCTTCCACACTCACCCAGGCACAGAGGGACAGGGCTTGCCTCACACTCTGTAACAGAAGTAGTCCAATGAGAAAAAACAACAGCTCCACCTGAACTGCAGAGCATTTTCACTACATACAAACAATTTATTTATAGCGAGGTGTTGGTACACTGCAAACACTGAGACACCAAAATAAAGAGGCTTGGGTATGCTGAGACCATATTTATTCTGGTTTCATCTTTTAAGGAACAAAAACAAGGTGCAGTATTGGTGCTTATAGAACCCTAACATTAAATGGGCATGAAAGAAGTATCTTTGCAAGAACGTCTCCCCACAGCACAGCACGTGTCTGTGCTCCAAAAGCTGTCCAACCCTTTGGCCATGACTGATGCAGCCAGCTTTGCTCTAGAGTGGGTACAGCCTCGGTCTTTCCTACCTCCCTCTGCAATGCTTGTCACTGGTTGATTATTTAAAGAGCATGGCATTTTGGAGGGGGGGCCATATGCAGAACTGCAATTTTTTGCCAAATCATTCTCCTCACTCTTCTTTCCATCTGCTCTACCCCAGAGCATCTGTGAGAGACGAGGATGCTTACAGGTGGTCTGAGCATTGGAGTTGTGTGCTTTGCATCAAAGACTATCATTTATTTCAGGGGCAGCCCTGACACACACAGAGCGCACGCCAGGCCCCAGCGGCTGCCCCATGGCACGTGACAGTGACCTGGTGGCACCGTGAGCTCCCACGGTGCCAGGAGAGGAGGGTTTTCCCTGGCTGATGTGTGCAGCTGCTTCAGGGGCTGCGTGGGAGGAGGATGTGGGCTGGCCCTGGCAGCACCGACCTCAACTTCCCTCTGACAGCGCACAGGGAAGAGCCAGGGCGAGACTCATACCTGCCCACCCACACAGGCAAGGCAGCTGATACAAAAATACATGACCTTAAAGTCCAGGGCACAGTCTCTCCATTTTAACTTTTCTTCCCTTTCTCACCAGCACCACAAATAAGTCAAGCACTAAGATGCCAGCACAAAAACAGAGGACTGTGGAGCCCTGCAGAACTGAAATCAAGTTACACACCCCAACAGACTGGCCTGTTGCCTTCACCACATTTGCTACCACACTCCTATGACCACCCTCCTAGAATTTCCCTCAGATACTTCTAACTTCCCATTTCTCTATTTAATTCCAAAAAAAAGAAAAAATGGGGGGAAGAAAAGAGAAAAAAAAAAGTTGCACTTCTGTCTGTATGAAAAGTACAAGTTTGGCTTCAGAAAGTATCTACAAAGTACAGAAGGACCAACTGCTCAAGTTTACAAAAACAACCACTTCTACCACATATGTTGCCCTATCTCCTGAGAGGAAATTCACTGCTCCGAAACCTGATATTCCGCATGCTCTAATTAAGGAAAAAGGAAATAGCTTTCAGTCTCTTGTGCAAGGGCCAATGAACATAAGTCAAACACTCACCTAAAACCATGAAAACACTTTGAAAAAAACCCTAAACCAAATATTCTGCTAATTTCCCAGCTGTATATCCAGTAATGTTTCTGGTATAAAGGGAGTGGGTAGGAGAGACGGAAATAATTTAGTGATGTGAAAGACATGCCTTTCTAATCCATCCCCAGCCCATTTCATGCATTTGTAGTGGAGGGATTTGCTCTGCGCTGCCTCAGCAGCACTCCCAAGGTGGCACACAGTGGGCAGAGTCCCACCTCAGAACTTTCTGTGAAGTGTTGTGGTTCTCTGGTCACACTTATTTCTGCAGCAGCTCTTCAGTGCTCAGACACAGTTAGCAAGGGTCAGGAGATAAACAGCCCAGGAAGCCTTTATGCACCTCCAGAGCCTTCAGGAGGGAAGTATTCCTCTTGCAAGCATTAAGGAAACTCCAAAACTTCTTTCACATTGCAAGTCCTTTCTGTCTCTGGTGTAACCTCTTATTTCACTTGTTTCCAACCAGCTTAGTGACAGTGAGTATTCATCACATTTGTATGAGCAAAGGAAAATAAAATGCTAGCCAGGAATGTAATTTACATGCACATGTCCAGTTCCACTGAGCATCACGGTCATCTGCCCATCCGGCCTCTCTGAGCTCAACAACAGCTCTGAGAGAAGGCATGGACTGAGCTTAGAGACTGCAGGCAAGAGTTGTTCATTCACCAAGGCAGCTACCAGCTTCTTAACACATCTGCACACTGCTAAGAACACACTTCAGCTTTCCAATGTGAACGCACTTTGTTTTGTTTGGGCCAGCGAAACTGAAGGAGAGACACTGACAGGAAGGACATTCCTGGTCTGCAGATAAGACTGAACACCGTCACCTGTGATGCAAAGAGATGGCCATGCATTCTTATGCACCTTCTGCCTTACAGACAGCTACAACAACATAAGAAATGTAACTCTTCTTGTTTATCATAGTCTGCCAATGTCAGTTCAGGGTAAGACATGCTGTTCTTTAGATGTAGGTGCTATAGGAGATCTACATCCTCCTATCTTGTTATGCAAAATAAGAGGCAACTTCAAAAACAGAAAGGAAATGTTGGTTTCCTTTTTCAGTGTGTTTTATTTGTTGATCTTTTACTGGGAAAGTACTAAAATGCTGAAATGCACTGATCTGAAAGTACTGCTATGAGCTATGTTACATACCAGGACAAAGCCAAGACCTCCAAAACCTTTGCAGGTTGTGCCTATGCAATACCTTCAGAGAAACTGCAATATTTCACACCATTATGCATCTGTTTACCATGCTTACTGTCCCCATTTCACAAATACAAGACCTTGGGAACTCTGAGAGGCAGAGTCTTTCTTAAGGTCGTACAAGGTGCCATTGACAGACTCAGGGACACAGCTCAGGCCCTGCAATCCCATCAGAGGGTAAGCAACAAAACCAGCTACCTTATTTTTTCCCTTCTTTTAATTTCCATCTCTGCCTCCACGTATTTTGATCTGCCTCATTCAGCATTTAGCATAACGCTGTTTCAAATCCTGGCTTTCCAGGAACACAACTGCTTTTCATCTGGAGCTGCTCTTCTTCTTGCAAGAGTGAGCAACTACACAAACACACTCAATCTCAATTTGTGCCTGAAGATTCATCCTCCCCCTGCTGTCCTAAGTACTGCTAGAGTGTCTATCTGGAAAAATGAGGTGAAAAATTACACAAAAACTTGAGACACTACCCTGTCTTCATCTGGCAGGATAAAAACATTACCTACAATTGCAGTTTCTTCTCTTGGTCAAAGTGCATAATGTCATGATCATAGCTACAAAAGTAGCATTTTCTAAGTCATTTGTATTTGCTGTGCATCCATTCTCCTCTAAGACAGCAGCACTTTCACCTCTCACCCTCACCTCGTGTAACAAATGCAGCCTTTGCACTGGCAAAAGACAGCAAACAGGTTATAAAAACAATCAGAAAAAATCCAAGCCATACAGAGCCGCACATTTCAGGAAGGAGGGAAAGAGGTGCCCAGTGACTGCTCGGTGGCAGATGATACCAGCAGAATGTCATACCCGTCTTTTCATCCCCATCTCCATGTCATCTTGAGTACCTGGCACTGCCAGAGCTTGCTTTCAGAGAGCAGAAATGTCTTGGCCAGCTACAGCTGTCAAAACCTCGAGCCACCCTGTCCAGCACAGCTGGATTGGTTATAGCAAGGTTATAACTTACTGCAGGACCTTCAGCTGCTTCCATTTCTGAGATGAAATGTAAAGGGGGTTTCCTCATCCATTCACCTACTGAAAGAAGATCAGCCAGCTCAGGTTTCTGCCTAAGTGCAATACCTGCTGGTTTGGAAGCACCTCCCTAAAGGTCCATTGTGCCTTCTCTGACAACTGGCTCAAGAACTCAGTTACAAGTGTTTTCGGGCTCTGAAATGAGTGTCAGCTATTGAGACACAAAGCTGCAATTACTGGTGGCAAGACAATAAAGTCCATATGATTTTTCTTGCTAAGCAAATGTCAAATGGAATGGATGAAATAATTATGTTACATCAAACACACAGTCAGATTCCAGATCATCTTCCTCTTCATGTCTCCACACACTTTCAACACAGAAGAAATCTCATTTTTTAGGTAAATAAACACATAAAGAAGCCAACTGAATTGGAAACTCCATAGAATCAACAGATTATGATCTCATCACTGGTTTTTTTTTTCCCCTCAAAGCATTTCCTTTCCAAACTGAATTCATTTCACCTGAAAAAATTTAAGCACAGAGTATCTTGAACTCTCTGGAGGAGGGAAGTTGCTCAGTCATGACTACGCTACTCTTTCAGTCTGGTTTTAATTTGATTTAAACTAATTTGATAATTTGATTTAAGGCAAACACAGAAACCTGGCAAGAGTGGAGGCAACAGTACTAAATGGGATACTGTTCAAAACCAGCAAATAGAAATGCATTTTAAAGAAAAAACCCTCTCCTGTCTTGAGCTAAACGCAATGTATGAATAGTTAAAGTTACAACAATAAATTACCACCTTTTTCTTTTTTTCCAAAGGCAAACCATTGTAATTAACCCTCAAGGAAAATCAGCAGCTTCCACATGGCTCAGTTTTGTGTCCTTGAGACATTTATGGCAAGCATAAGCCCTGTGAGGCCCCGTGATGCAGGAACGCCCAAGTGCAGGTGTGGCTATGGATATCTGTCAATTTTTTCAACATTTCCACCCTGTGGCTGCTTATCTAGACCGCCCTCTCCTTTCTATATTAATCTCTGTTTATTCCTCTCTTTGGCAGCGAGAGGGAAGAACACTCACACTCTCCTGTTTATGGTCCTCTGGATCCCACCCAGGAGCTGTGCTTTGACTCAAAAATACCAGCCAAGCCAGTGCTGAGGAGCAATGTGCAGCTTCCCAGCCACGCTGCACTGGAAGGAAATGAGCTGGGCTCTGCAGGGAAAAGGAAATGGCTTTGGAAGTCTAGACCGAACCCTTCCTTCTCCATCCTCCTCCTGTTTCCCACTTGAATACGTGCAAGACAAAACAAAAGGAAGCTGCAGAATGAAAAGGCATGACTGAAGAGTTTCCATCTGTGTGTGTAACAAAAACACAGCCAGAGGGGGATTTAGACGGGGATGAAACATCAGCGAGAGGAAAGGCAGGAGCGATGCAGGACTGCAGAAGCACCTCAGAGACAGGGATGTTGGTGGCACGTGGGACAGCAAAGGGGACCCAGCAGTGTGGGAACTGCAGGAGGGCAGTGTGCCCCTCCTCTGCGGCTGGACTGTCCTGAAAATGCAGTCCTGCTACTTGCCCAGAGCTGTGACACTGAAAGGGAAAAAGCTGCAAGGCATTTCACAAACTTCCTCTGTTTTCAGATTGCCCCACACCGAGGACAGTGAGAAAAGCAGGGGTGAAATAGGACTGGAGGAACAGAGAAGCTTGAAAAAATCACATGAACTCAGGTGGATTTCAAAAGAAGCCCATAGAGACATCATGAACTAAGATGGAGGAGAGAGAAGTCAGACAGATTGATCAACAAGGCCTCAATATGACAGGAAAGCCAAGCAATAAAAATAATGGAACAAAAATATTAGGGGTTAAAAAATATAAGTATATTATAAAAGAAAATCAAGAAATCACCTGGTAAGTTTGGTACTGTTTGATTCAATTGTGGACCAGATAATACAAGAACAAGCTAAGAAACTTTTCCTAATTCAAGGAGGAAAAGAGGGACCAAGAGAATGGACAGAGAAGTTTCTGGGCACTGAGGAAGTATTACCAAGGTGGAAAATAATCTCTCTATAAATGCAGAGAATTTCTAAAACAAGTCTGCAGAAGGAGCACCAAAGAAAGCAAACCTACGAAGAAGAAAGCAAGAAAACAGGTGCCTGTGAGCACTTAAACTAAACTGCAGCATGGACAATCACCGAGTTTCACTAACTTGCTTTATTTCCTGTTTAAATGAAAGGCTATATTTTGTTTGAGTTTGTTTGGTTTTGATAAGGAGCAACAAAAGAGGAAAGAGTGGGAAACCAATCCATCACAGAATTCCTCTGGTGCGCACCTTGGGAATTTAGCACGGTGTGAGCACTCTGAGCTCCTGCTGCAGCCCCTGCAGTTCTGGGACCTCCCCCTGGGCCACAGAGGGGAAGCAAACCAGGCTTACATGGAGAGGATGCTGGGGCTGCACCATCAGCACCTGCAGGCTCAGAGATCAGGCTCCGGCACTGCCCTGCTCACAGAGCTGCAGCCCAGCACACACAGCAGCACGCTCAGCACCTCCTGCCCCACTGCCCAGGGGCAAGTGGAAATCCAGCCCTGGGGACCAGCCCCGAGCCCCTGCTGGCACATGTGCCCCAGGCACAGCAAAGGGCAGGGGACAAGGGACCAGCCAGGAGGGGAGCACTGCCAGCGCCTGCTCAACTCACACCACTCACACCCTGAGATGACACTGCACCTCAGCATGTCTGCAGCTTAAGGGCAGGTTTATTGGTTGGGTTATTTCCCAGTCAAAAAAAAAAAAAAAAAGGTCAAAAAAAGAGGAGAAAGAAAGAAAGGTGCAGAGAATTTGGTTTGGTTTTGCTTTTGACCAAGTGCAGGAAAGAACTTTTATTCCTTAAGGAAAATTCTCAGGAGTGGGAATGAATGAGGATTGTACATCTGAATCCTGAATCATCCTGCTAATTCCCTAAATCCCCACACCATGTGGAGTTTGGATAACGTTTTCAGATAGGACTCTTTAAAAAAAAAAATATCGATATTTATTAAAAAAAAAAAGTCAAGAAAAGAAAGAAGTGCTTTAGAGCCCCTCCCTTTCTAAATCACAGCTGGACCCAGAAAGACCAGTTTTGTTTTTGAACAAAGTCAGCAAATTGCCCTTAAGCTGGTCAATTCCAGTAATTGGCATCAGAGTAATAACAGTCCCTCAGTCAGCTTCCCCTTTGCCAGACCAAACCCAACCATTCAGCCAAATTCTTCCCCAAAGTGTGTATTTCAGCTGAAGGGAGTGCAGTGAGGTTGCAGACACATCTTTTTCACAGTTGGAAAGTGTATACCTCTATACACAGCCTTGTTTCCACATCCCTCTCGATATTCAGAGTTACCACTGGATGTATGATAGATCCCAGGGAACAGATCCTCCAAATAACCAAAAGCATCTCCTCCCTTTCCTGTTGGGCACTGCAGCAAAGGAATTGCTTTTATCACAGGCTGCTTGTCAGTTCGAGGCTTGGTGTTGTTTACAGCATGCAGGCAAAATCCCCACCTACCATCCAATCATGGAAGCTTACACTGATTACAGGGACTACTAAAGCAGTATCAAAGCACCTTGCATATTTATTTGAGGCAAGTACATAGTTTCCTCCACCTAAAAAGCATAAAATCATCAAAATCACAATGCATTTTCCAGCTATTAAGTCAAGCAGTTACCCAGCTTGGAAATGCCCAGAGGTAGCCACAACCTTATTGAGTGTACTTACAGCACAGAGAGCCTGCAGTGAAACGTGGTATGAGCTTTGATCTGCAGCCTTTCCAAGGCACCCCATCACCAGGACACCGAGCATGTGGCTGAGAGCAAGGCAGCTGGGAAAGGACGATCCCTCTGCTCCTTCTAAGGGAACAGAGACATTACACACAAGAGATTTGAACAAGAGTAATTTAGAACAGTTAAAAACATGTATTTCACACCACTGTGGCCACTCATGTCCCCTCACAGTCTTTCCAGTCTTGGAGAACAGGAGAATCACACCTCAGTTTCATCCAAATAACATACACCAGCATTTTTCCCAAAGCCTGGAAAGGACATTCATGCACAGTTCCTACAAACTACAAGGTTGGGGGTAGGAGAATAACGTGGAGTTCACAGCTAGAAAACAACTGTTTCATAACTTATGAAGAAATTTATCTGAGCAAGTCCACTGGAACAAGAAGGTTAACTAAAAAGAGCAGAGGAAAATAATTTTGCTGCCCATCATCACTCAGCTTGAGACAGTGGAAGGAAATGATGGTAAATCATCTCAGCGTGGGATGGAGCAGAATGTGAAGGACCACTGGATATAAAGGCCAAGAGAGAAAAGCCAGGGTAAGCTACTGATGAATCCCAGTGAAGTCACAATCAAAGGGAACTGATCCTTAAACTCTGGACTTCAAAATATAACACATTTCTTGAATTGCCTAGTTTTAATCTGGCTTTGAAAACGGAGTAGGAGACTAAACATTTTCATTGGTTACAATTCCTGTTCTAAAGATGGAGAAGGTGGCCATACAATTTCAATACAATGCTGTAGTTGTTGTTGTTGTTGTTGTATCTCCAGAGCTGCATTTGCACAGGCACCTGTGTACCCACACATACACATAGTATGGTATTTACACTCATTGTATTTACACACAAACCATCTAAGGTTTGCTTCAGGCCCAAGAAATGGCCTGTGCTTCCAAAAGGCAATGTTGTCCATTAGCTCCTGTAACAGAACACATTTCCTCTCTGATCCATACACACACTACTTGCATTCTGGTGGTATTTACACACATACAGCACACACTTATGCCCCTCTCTTCCTTTTCAGCTGTTTAACCCACATCAGCTGACTGCAAACAATCACACAGTGCCAACTCATAAAAATAAGAGTAAGGTGTTCTTCTTACTAACCCACTTGGCTTCCTAAGCAACAGTTTTAAAAATGTGGATTTAATTTCCCTGTAAACAAAATGCTAGTATTTATATTTTGTACATAAGCAAAGGATAAAACCTTCATACTGCAACTTTTAAAAGCCCCATAATTTACACTCTAGTGTCATAAACCAGCAATAAAATAGTTTAGAGATACCATAAAACTTTGATCCAAGTTCAATCTCCTCAAAATGCCTGCTTCAACTCAGCTGTTAGAATCTGAGCAGGATTATTTACATTTGATCAGTGTCAAGGTTCACATGTAGCCCCAACTCTTCCAAAGTTAGCCCATTTTCTGCTTGAGCCTCCCAGCTTGGGCTCACCCCTGGGACTGTGAGGGGCTGGACATTTTGCTGTCAATGCTTTCATCTAGAGAGGGTCCCTCACTGAACCCAAATGCTCCATCTGAAATGCACGGGCACACAGGGCAGGGCAAAGAGAGGCAGGACTTGCACTGACCTTTCAGGTACATTTCTGGGGGGCTTGATGGATGCGGAATTTGGGGGCTGGTCTTGTGGCAGGGTTTGCCTCAGCTCTGGATTCCCCTGCTTCCAGAGCCTGCACCTCTGGGGTGATCAAGCAGTACCCCAGTAAATCCGAAATGTCCCCAGCATATCTGAAACATGGTAACCTGTGAAGCCCAGAGTTTCCCCATGAACAGTTCCAGCAAATCTGAGCATGGAAAGCAGAGACAGACCCCCTGGATGTGACTCCTGCCTTCCCATCTGGGCTGCCAGCAGCCCCTACCCCGGGCCCAGGGGTGTGCAGGGCAGCCAGCACCAGCTCCATGGGGATGGACAACATCCCAGTGCCTCAACACGGGCTGCTGTGCCAGCCCTACAGGCTGGGACCAAATTCCAGCTACTTCTAGATAGTCTCTGTACAGCAAATGTGTTGTTTGGGCTCTCCGATTTTAAGTTTCAGGTCCAAATAATAAATTAAAACCAAAATACCACTCCAACCCAAATGAAAACAAGAGTTAAAAACATACAAGTAAAATGCCACACACACCAGAAAACTTACTTCAACTTAGGTTACTTCAGCTTGTTCTCTAGCAGGACAAAATAAATAAGAGGAAGAATGGAACAATCCACATTCATAGCATATTTCACCAATTAATCACAGCAAGTTGAATTTAAAATTATTTGGGGCTTGAATCTATACTCTGTAGTCAGCTGGAACTCTGCATTTTATCAGTGGGGATATGAGAAGATCAGAGACTGTAGATGAAGCAGTGAGCTATGGCAATTCAACAGTGAAATGTTAGTCAGGAAGGGAATGACAATTCAATTATTCTTATTGCTTCTTTCTTCAAAGAATAAATTAATTTTATCGAATACATACATGTTTTTCTCCATTTCCAGCAGACTAGGGTTGTGTAATTCCTCCTCATTTTGTTGTTTTAAGGTCACCTCAGTCTGCTGGAATTTCTGGGACTAGACAAGCATCAGGGATGATGATACAGATTTCAGAAGGTTTTCCTGCACGCTTCACAGTCACGTGGCTCGGGTTTGTTTTTCAGTTGTAGGTTATAGTCAGCCTGGAAATCAGCAGAGTCAGTATTTCAGGATGTTGGAGATTCCTGGAAACCTCCAAGAACCATAACATGTCAGGCCCTGATTTGGGAATGTGCCTACCTGTTTAACCTCAAGCACAAGACCTCACACCTTCATTACACAAAGCTTTAATCCAGCGTTAACTCAGAACGTGTACTGAAGGGCTCTGCTGAATCAGGAAGGGTCTGGCCCTTTCTGAAGAGCAGCACTGTTAATTGGCTCAAAGATGTTCCCTCCTGCAAGCAGACTCCTACTGAGCCGTGCCTGCTGGCCAGCAGCTCTGCTGGCACAGGGCAGCAGCTGCTCCTCAGCACCAGGGCACGGGGGTTCCTGCATTGCCCCCTGGCAATGGGCACACACCCCCTCAAACAACTGCAGCACAGCTTGGGCCTGCTCCACAGTTACAGCTTCCTGGGCATACCCAGACATTGGTCACTATAATCAAAAACAAACCAAAAAAACCCCAGCAAACTGCACCTCTCCTTTTTAGAGTCATCTATAAACCAACACGAAGTGATTTACTTCAGTGCTGAGCTTTATGGTGGCAGAATATATAAAGCAATAAAACGTATTTTACAGCTGGTTAAACAGTGAAACAAAGCTGAGACATTTGGTAACTGCAGAGGGGTTATTTGAATGCAGTGAGCACTCACAAACTAAAAGGAGACAACAAATTCCAACACCATGATTGTTTCGGGGCTGCACAGAACTGCAGCTGTCACTTGCTGCACACTTTCTGCACATGCCAACACTGAGGACCTGCACTTTGGGCACAGACTGAACAAAGAAAGGTTCTGAAAAGTGTAAATAAGTTTGAGGCCAAGTAGGTAAATAATTGATCACGGCCACATCCTTAGTGGGAAAGGAATGCCATGATTAAGAAGTGTTTCCAAAAGAGCTGCCTCAGTATCTTCAGCAGCGAAGCTTCGAAAGGCTCGGGGCTCACACTGGGCCGTGGCACAGGATGTGCAAACCATCCGAGCCCAAAGGAGTCAGACCCACTGCAGCAGCTCTGAGTTCCCCCTGCGTGCTGAATTCCCCCTCCTGTGCATGTAAACATTGCTGTCCAGCATTACGGATCTTATTCAGAGAAGCCGAGCTGCCTGCTCAGGGAAAGTGCTTTCATGGTGTCAAGAAAGACTCCGCTGGTGTTTGTCCAGGGCATGTTTGTCACTTCTAGGCTGTGATTCAGCAACATTCCCTCAACACGGGCTACCATATTACAGAGCCTGAAAGGAAAAGGATCTCAAAACTACGCAGCTCCTTTAGCCTCGTCCAGCTCAAAATCAAGCTTCTCACACCCTTCCCCTCAAATAAAAAGCAAAGTCAGAGGAATTTAAGGACAATTCTGTACAGTTTTACTTTAACCACAGCAGAATCAACACTTTTATTCCTACTCCTTCTTCCCAAAACTCCTCATACAACTTTCTCAGGCCAAATTTTTACCATATGCAATCTCTGTGTGCTCTCCATGCTCTCTCCATACACTGCACTCTTCTTTTTTACACAGTCAAACGCCATGGGCCCTACCTTTCAGTTGGAGCTTTCATACAGCTTTGCCATACAAATGAAAGAAAATACTTTAGCAGTTTAATCTGGTTATTGTTTCTGGTGCTCCAGCTGACATTGCTGCTTACTTTGGATGAGTAATTGGTCTATAGTCTCTGGCTACAAACTTTTACATGACTTAAATAAAATGCAAAGGATAGTTTAAAAAAAATGTTTGGGCATGCACTGTGTGAAAATACCTTCGCAAACTGATCTGAGACCACAGGTCAAATACTGGAGTCACTGTTACTAATAATTTATAACACACCTCAGACACACAAAGTTGGCTTCAACCCCTTCAGCTGCTGCAAATAGTTAAGAGTTCAGCACAAACTGTACAATTTTGACATGCTTCTGTCATCTCATTTGTGGCATCCTGAATAAGGCCATTGCTGTATATAATAATTGAATTTGTGTTTGAAGAATGCTTGTAGAAATTCATAAGCAATGGAACACATCACAAGACTATCAGATCTGACATGATTTTCTTTTGTCAGTTTGAAGATGGAGCTGCTTTGGGTACACTGTCAGAATCTCTGAAGTAACATGTGACAAGGTGGCACATGTTCCCTTAATGCCACTTTATTCCAAACTGTAAATCAAGTGTCTCGTTCTGTATGATTTTCAGCAGCACTTTGCACTACAGAAGAACAGTGCACATTTCGGTTCTTCAGCCACCTCCAGTGTCCTGGACACGACATCTGAAGGATGGAAACAGTGGCAGCTTTTCTGTGGCCCCACTATTTGGGTATCCACTCACACCTTCCAACCAATTCTGAGAGACTTCAGTTAAGCCAAGCCTGAGCACTTGTGGCTTTCTTAGCCCACAACCAACTTCCCAGACTTTCAGTTTGCAAAAGTCATCAGAACATTAATAATTCTTCTCCCTCAAACCACAGATACTCCTTTCCCATTTATTCATCTTCCTGTAAACACATTTTTTTGCTTCAACACAAAGCAGGTACATCCCACACATCTAATCACCACGATGACAACACTTCAAACACACTTTTAATCAAAACTACAGTGTCCAGACTGGTTTGATATGCATCTACCACAGTCCATACCCTGTGCCATTTTTAGTTGCAGTAGGGGAACCTGCATTTTTCACACGTGCCTTTCTACTTGTCAGTGAATATTTTATGTCTCTGTATTTAACCTTCACACACAGCTGACACTCAGGGCTCAGACACGATGGACACAGATTGGGCACAATGGAATTAGGTCACTCTGAATGCCAGTGTTTATGTCATGGCCCCATTTAAACACGATGACCAGGTTTACCAACATGCTCCCCTTCTTCTCTGCCCAGGAGCATCCAAATCCAGGGGACCATGTCTGATTCCAGCATGGCTGTCAGACGCTCTCTTTTGCATTTGTTTCTCTTAGGCTACAAATAAATTCCTCCTACCTCGATGCTCTCCCTGTCCTTCTCTACTCACACCACCTCCTTTCCTACAGGTTGGTTGTCCCTCACTGAGATTCCAGTGGATCTTGTGCTGTAGAAATGCATTGATTTAAACACAGAAGTACTTGGGGGTGGAGGGAGTGTCACAAAGAAATGATTGTAAAGCTACCAGTATTTCAAGCAAGGCTTTTTCTTTTTTCCTGCCTTTTTTAAACTGTTTTTTGTAATTACCCCCCCCCCACACAGTGAACCCTGTAAAACAAGCATCCCCTTTCTCCCTCACCCAGCCTGAATCTGTGCTGCTCTCACTCTTGACACTACTGCAAGTCTCATGACTGGAAGATGCAGTTCCCAAAGAGAAATGCTCAAATGAGAATGTCATGACCAGTTGACCACAAATGCTACCATTATTCATCACTAGGCTGAATTATTCCTGCCCACCACGGATCAAATCATTATGCAAAGGCATGAGCTAAGAATATGGGAAAAGACTGGCAAAAGGCCCCTTTAAGAAGCATGCCAAATTTCTCCAGTTCATAAATGAACAAAGCATGTCTGTCAAGGTGATCTTTATATGTTCCAAGTACTTCAATGTTAAAAGGAGTCTAGGTGTTTATTTCCGAACTTCCATGCACACCTTTCCCTGACTTACATTTTCAAAAGAGGGGACTAGATATTTTAATAACAACGACATAAAAAGAGAGATTCTGCTCTGTTTTTTCCATAACTTCATACACTATTGCGGTCATTTCTCTTGGCAGTGACACTTTAAAAGCTGCAAGAAAAGACCAGAAACAAGGTTGACTTTCAGAATTATTTCTTTTTTTTAACTTGAATGTTGTCAGCCTCATGTTTAGCAGGAATATTTAATCTTTGTTGGTCCATTTATTTCTTTTTTCTAGGATCTCTGTAGGGAAGTAAGTTTATAAATCAAAAAGAAAAAAATATCCACTAACAAAATACACAAAGAAAAACTTTCCTCAAGGGAAGATTTCTTTTCAATTAGAGAGGGGACTAATCAAAAAGAAAATGCCAGCAACTCCTTTTCAGGGCACCAGCACCTGAAGACCCAGTTAGCAATCACACATGCACGTGCCACTAAGCCCCTCACAGCCTGAATATGCTGGAGCTGGGCCCACACGGTCCTGCAGCTCCGTGATTCCATGGCAGTGGTGTCACCCTGCAGGCTGGGACCACAGGGGTGGGGAATTACCGTGGGCTCTGGCACCAGGCACAGGCAGGAACCCTGCAGAGCTGTCACCACCTCACATTATCATCACTGACATAACTGAGGGCAGAGGAGGCACCAAGGGCTGCACCCCCTGTGCAGGAGCAGCAGCAGAGCAGGCTGAGATAAGGGAGATCCATGGCCCTGGCTTCTCCCAGGAACACAGCACCTGACCTGAAACCACACAGACCCCAGGGTACGAGCACAAGCATGTGGTACCTGACTTCAGACTGACCGAGCACAAAACCCCGCGTTGCTTTGCCAAGGAACAGCCTAAGCTCGGCCCCTGCCCTTTCTGCCTCGGGCACTGTGTCCTTGGCATGTCCCCCTGGGAAGAGGCACCGGGCAGAGCTGCTGCAGGGAACACAGGAGGGAAGCAGCAGCAGCCAGAGTCCAGCACCCCCAGCCAGCTCAGGGCTTCACCTTGCACTGGTGCTCAATTTCCCCCTGGCAAGCTGTTAAACAACCACCTGACTACAGCCAGCCCCTCTCAGGGGCCAAGTCTAAGTGTGTTAGTGCACATTTATGCAAGGCAGCTCCCAGATTTGAAAATATTTTTATGTAATAAAAGGTAGAAAATAAATTTACAGCACCTAGAGATTAAGTGCATATAGTTTCAGATAAATACCAACTCCCAGAGAAATGGCTTAATGCTTAAAATATTTTGGCAGCATGGCATGTTGCCCTCAGGCCCCACAGGTTGCTTGGAAAGCAGAAGGAGGAGAAACAAATGTATAGCAAAAATTTTGTTAATGTATTCATTTTACCTACACCAGCTAGTTTGGCTTGACTCAGCAAGCCCAGGAAAGGCAGCAGAAGGCACAGAGAGGGAGAGGAACCCTTAAAGCTGCACTGATTTTGTGATTATCCAAGGGTTGTATTACGCTCAGGTTTCTAACCCTTCAGCCATGCTAACCTTTAGCCAGTAAAACACACTCAGCAGCGTCCACGACAAAGACATTCACAGTCTGGAAATGGGATTTGCCTCCTTCACCTGAAGGCAGTGCTAAAGGCTGGGGGGCTCTCCTGGCACTGCTGCATCCTCAGGGAGGCTCTGGCAGGGCACAGAGGGGAGGAAGAGGGGCCAGAAAGCAAGAGCTGCTCTCCCTAAGCCGGGCACAGAAGAGGTGAAGAACGGGGCACTTTGTGAAGGCAAGCAGCCTACACAGAAGGCCTGGAAATTAATGTGTTAGGGCAGCAAAAAGCCACGCTGAGATGAAGTTGTTTAGAGGTGACCCATAGGCCCAGCAAGTGATGGACTTAGAGAGAGATGGAAGAAGTTGCTTATGCCAATGAAAGGAAGAATGTCCTGAAGAAGAGGAAACAAAATCTCCTCTCTTCCCATCCCATTTTTCTTCTGCTCTTCTGTCATGTTGGAAAAAAAAAGTTTCACATTTGGTAATGCTGCCACACTACTCCTAGCAGGAAGTGAAGGACAGGTATAGGGGAATTCCATTTACCCCAAAGGTGGGATTTGCTTTTCTTTCAGTTCTCTTTAGCTTTTTGGTTTTACCTAAGGCATTGGACTTTTTTTCGGTTTTTTAATGTTACAGGAAACCCTACAGCAATCACACCCAGGTTCATCCCCTGTGCCAGGATCTCCTCTGTGCTCCATGCGCTGCTCCTTCAGAGCTCGCCTCGCTGCCCCAGAGCCACGGGGAGGGAGTGAGGAATTACTCAGGCACCTCCCACTAGCACTGCAGCAACTACTCATTTCCACCGGTAGTCTGAAATCAAAAAAGCTACATTAACAATCTGCAGCAAAACGGGGGTATTTGAGAGCAGGCCAAAATGGTTGATTTTTCACACTTCACTGGCCATTTTTGCTGCCTGCACGACTTGTTCCCCTCCTCCCTTCTGCGAGACACTCTCCTCCTCAGTCGCTCCCTGCTCGGAGGGCTCGCAAAGGCAGCCGCAGTGGCCCAGCCCCAGCCCGCAGTGGCCTGACCTCCATCCCCCCCGGCCAGGCTCATGTGTGACGGAGGGCTGGGGCAGGTCCCATGGCAATGCCACTGCAGTCACTGCTCGCTCGGGGCTGCTCTCTCACAGAGGTACCCGCAACAACAGGGCTGAGCTTAGGATGTAAAGCTCAGCTTAAGGCACTGAGGAGTTACCACCATCAGGAGAAGGCAGAGCGTTTCTCTGAACATTTTCCCATGCCCACCTCTTTCTTTTGCTGCAGCAATGTGTCCTTTCAGAGGAAGAGCACTGCTTTCACCAGCTCATAGGTACATGTGGCTGTATATATTCGTACATGCTCGCAGACAAGAGAGACCACGCCATCTATATATGGGCAAACAGTACTTCCAGTGACCCCTCTTTACCCTCTAATGTCTGAGAGAGTTTCTTAAGGGCTTTCCTCAGACCCACAAAGCCGGTGCTTTAATTCCTGACCTATTTCCAAAGCTCAGCAAAAGCCAGCACAGATGTATGTTCACCACAGAAACATCCTCTGATTTTGCAAAGCAATTTAAAAAAAAAAAAATAAATCTGAAGTTGCAAGGCTAAGCACTCTGAAAGCTCTTGGATCAAAAAAGTCATTAGGAAAAAAAAATAGTTATTGTTTGCTCTAATGCTTTCCTTTTTAAAAGAAAGGGATTTTCATTAGATGAAAGAGCTTAATGGTTTGAACAAAAATGTAAAGGTTTCAAACTTCCAGTATGGGTATAACATCTATAGCTAGTCATTTCCTAAGCTCATGAAAGGGCAGAAAACCCACATTACAGAGGACATGCTGCTCAAATGGACGAGTAGGCACGACTGCCCTCGGTGGGGCTTGAGACATCCCTGGGAGACAAGCACAGGTTCCTAAACTTAGGGCATGGAGCACTTTGTGCAGGAGCCTGCAACACTGCACATCGAGTGCTGTTCTGAAGGTCCTGGCCATTGCAGGACCAATCATTCCCCAAGGTTAGGCAAAGAACTGATATGCTTTCTCCAGTCATAAAAATATTTTCCTATCTTGCCAGTCTTGGACTGTAAAGATCTTTTGCCAAAGCTGAATGTCTCACTCAATCCTGCAACTTAAAACCACACTTTTCAGAGCTTTTCAGCTCTCTCATCTAACTGTCTGTCACAAATATCAGACATCAAAGAGTAATGTTGCCTGACGAGCCAAAATTGACACAATGACAACCAAGTATCTCATATCATCATATAATCTTTTCTTAAGCAGTGTGGCAACCTTTCCAGCTATCTGTGCTTCCTTAAACACTTTAAACCCAATGAAATGAATTTTAAAATTGGCAGTTTAGTATAATGAAGCATTTGTGAGAGCTGTAATGTCTTTTTTTTTCATTTTACTTCTAATCGGCTCCCGTAATTTGCACTTATTTCAGATTATCAATGTACCACTACTATGAAGGGGAGAAAATTACATCGTTTGATTGTAAAAGATTAAAAATACTGCTCAAAACCTAGCAGGTAAAATATGAATGCACAAAATAATCAGAAAACTCCCGCACCTGGACTGAGAAAGTGGTCATGAATGTATGGAAAGTTCCCAAAAGCCTTGCTCTCTTTCTGTCTCATTCTGCATGGAAGAGCATGCCAAACCCCAAAGAAGCCTCCCCGCTCTGGGGGGAGGAAGCAAACCACATGCTTTCCATAAATAGGACTCTCCTCCCTTAAGTAAACCTTGTGCACTCAGCCTGTGACTATGTTACAGTTTAAATATTTTGTTAACCTTATGCTATATTCGCAGCACAGCTAAAACCAACACTGCAAAACATCTGCCCCCAAACAAGTTGTAAGTGGGTGTGCTTAAAAGGTGGCTTTCCATCTGCTTGGAGAGAGGGGTGCCCTCTCCAGGAATGCAGCCTGATTCATCCCAGGTCATCTGGAATGGCTAAAGGTCCCACTATTCACCCCAGCTAAGAAACTGCCTTTGTAATGACCCTGGCTTGCCCTGCTCCGGGCAGAGAAAGGGAAGAGCACCAAAGGAGCCAGCCTTACTGGGGTTTTTAAACGAGCAAGCATCTGAGCAAGCCACTGTCCAAGGAAAGAGGAGCAGCTTCCTTTGGACACGTTACACTATTTCAGGAATTAAGGCACAGCCCAGAAGCTGTTGGAGTGTAAAGGCACAAGGCGCCTGAAATGACAGGCTGGCCTGGAGCTGCTCACCAGTCGTGGTTCTGTTGCACCTGGGCAGACACAGCACTGCAAGAGGCTCAGCCTGCAGTGGGAAAGGCTGCCCCATTGCTGTCCCATTAAACTCTGCATGGCCTCATGACACCCTCAGCCACAGCGTGCAGCAAAGACAAAAATGTTGGTAAGAAACCAACACCACCCTGCCCTTCTCAAACTCTGGCCCCCCAAATGAATAAATTAGCACTTTGCACGTATGGACAGGCCACACTGGAGTGTACATATCATATATATGGCTCCCTTTCTGCTCTCTTATCAACAGCACATCAGTCTTGCTTTCAAAACCTTGATGGTGGGGACATTAAAAGTAGGGCAGCATGGAGATGACAATGGCAAATACACTGAGCCTGCCCCGTCAGTATATGAATTCTGGGCTGCAAAAGCACATGATGGGCAGTGCAGTGTACACAGGCGGAAGCAGAGATAATCAGACAGGTCACCCAGAAAAAGGAGAGAAAAAAAACCCAAACAACCACACCTCAATTAAAATAGTGGAAATTCGGATCTGTCTGTAGCACAGACACAGCTATCAACAATAAAGCTTGCTTAAACATTGTGGTGTTTAAAATAATTCTATCAACTCCTTATTTACACTGGAGGAGGATTCAGCCACATAACACATGTAGATTGTTCTTGCAGTATTTTCCTCCACAGAACATGGCTAGAAAGTTAGTACCAAGAAAATAAAAGGTAAGAGTCATAGTTCATCATAACAGAAAGATAGCTTGAAAATTAAAAATAAATTAGAAAAACATCCACCAAAATCTCCAAACAAAACAACAACAGAACAAACAAACAAAGTAAAGCACATCAAACACATCAGAGAAGCTGCAAATACTGCTGGCAAATTATCATTTACAAGTTGGTTAGCTCAGATTTCTAGAACCCAGCAGCCCACCTGGGCTCCCACCACATTTGTCTCCAGGGGTTACACAGACCAACAACTTGCACTCTGCTCTAGCACTGTTTCACCTGGGGTCACAAATGATGCTCTTTCCCTTTACCTTCTTCACCAATTTTCCCATAAAGGCGGGGAAGAAAATTTAAACCATGGCCTAATAAAATAGCTGTTTGGAGCCCAGGAATGTGTTGACTTTGCTGGAGCTGACTGTGTTCTGAGCTCATTCTTTGCATTTCCTGCCAGAGGTCTACTCTGCTATCTGCCGTGGCTGAGCAAATTTTACCCAGAGGAAAAGGCATTCCTGGGTTCTCCATTCACAGGCTCTGATTACCCCCTGTAAAATGACCCAAGTCTTCTTTAAAAAAACTAAAAATCAATGTTTCAGTGTTTTCTTGATACATACTGTTAAGGCAGACCCCATGACAGACCCAGAAGGGTACACTGCAAGTCAAATTCTTCATACATTTTAATTACAGTTTGCACAAAGTGAAAGGCAGGTTAATAAGCTCAGGTCATAAAAAATTAATAAGAAATTATATTCTTGCATGGAAGAACAGGGGACTTAGCCTTCAGAGGGCTGATCAGAAAATATATATTACATGCAAGAATCCCCTGTAATCCTCAGATGGGAAAGAGGAGGGAGTGAAAGGGGCAGGGAAGAAGAAAGAAACAAGGGACTTCATTTAACACACTTTTTTTAAAGAGAAGTGTTTCTCATTCAAGTGGCCCCTCTATACGAGAGCAGCAGATTCAAAAGGTTTTCTCCCATGTGAGGTTTTTCAAGACCATTGAACACACACCAATCCATAGACACAGGAAAGAAGGAAAGTATTTCAAGCAGCAGTGCCAGCAGGGCAGTCAGTAGGTGCCACCTCAGAGCAAGTGCCCTTTGCCGAGGGACTCGAGGCCACCGTGTTTACTGGGATACCTGAGAACATGCCCAGGCTAGCCAGCCTGAGCCCCACTGCTCCAGCTGTGGGCTCACAGCCCCGGGGGACCCTGAGTGCTCTTCCATGGAGAACCCCAACGCAGAGATGTGGGCGGTGCTGTGTGTGCAGGGCCCAAGAGCAGGCGAGGTGGGGTTATCCCTGCCAAGCACTGAGCCACAGCCAGGGCATTCCCCGCAGGGCACTGGACACTGAGCTGCAGAGCTGGGCTGTGCCCCGAACGTCCCAGTCAAGCACCAACATCCCCCAGCTGTGCCAGGCGCTTTAGCCCGGCCTTGCTCACACCAAGGTTTGGCCGCCTGGGGTATGACACGGTGTGTTCAGGGAGCAGAGAGCACGAGAAAGGTGCTGGGGCTGGCTCTGCACCCTCGTTCTCACCCCATCTCCACAGCTCCGTGCCCAGGGTTACTTAGGGCAGGTGCTCCCCGTCCCTTGGAGGTGGTTACAGCTCCAGTTCTTCATACTGAATTTACTCCTGGATGTGCAGTGGGGAGTATTAACACATGATTCGGGCTATCATTAAAAAGGGATTACTTTTTGCCCACCATACATGGTTAAAGGGAAATTATAAAGTTCCATCCAGAAGAATATCATTTCCAAGTTAGACACCTTCAGCTTTAAAAAACCCTATGAGGTTCTAATTTATTAATGAATAGCTGCTGTCTTTGTAATTTTGTCATACTTATTCCATTACTGTCTGACACTTCCTATTGTCACTGCTTGAATTTTTCAACACTTCCGCATGACTAGTGCTAATCTCCACATTTCATGGAGGGCTGCTAATAAAAGAACAGAGATGCATGAGCATATAAGAATGATTATAGCCAAACATGTGCTCCAAAGCCCACTCTGAACATCTCTCAATTTCTAACAATTTTCCCTCCCTCCTAACTCCCAGCTTCTGAAGGGAAAAAAAAAAAACTGGAAGATTTTTTTTCCCCCCTTTATTTTGGAGTTCAATGGGATTTATTCCTGACTAAGAGAGAGAAAGAGAACTCCTTCTCAAAGCAGAAGGACTCCCAGAGCAGGGTGCAAAGATATAGGACTCTTGTGTGAAACAAACATTGGCAAGCTAACAGAAAGCTTCATATCTTGATTTGTCTTTCAGAAAATCTTGTAGAACTGGAACAACAAGCTATTGTGAACAGCTGCTTTGAGGATATAACCTCACAATAAACAACCTCTGATTCAAACACAGGACTACATTCACCTAGACTGTCTTTTATTTGTTTATTCCCAAGGATCTCAACACCTCTTTTACCCTGACTGTCTCTAACACAGATTTTCAGCAGGTACGTACAAAGACCTTATGCTTTTGAAAGCACTGCTAAAGCACCTATTTTAATGCACATTTCCTTAAAATCCCACTATCCACACCTTGCAAGAACAGCCAGAGCTTTCACTGTCACCCAAGCCAAGCGTGCTGACTGTACACGTCCCCTTCCCCCACTTCCACACAGAAACACCCAGCACACTTCCAGCACAGCCAAGCCCTGCACCTCTGCAGGGAGCAGGTGCATTTTGTCGAGACTTTACCTGTGGTTTTTGAGCATGATGTAACTCTTCACCAAGGGTCCCATGTGTCTCCATGCCCATCCTATGGGCAGGGGACACTATCCCACACTCCTTTGTCCCACCCTGTTTTCCTTCTCTCAGTCTTTTCTTTCTCCTTCCATGCTGATCCTTCCATCTCTCCTGGGAAGGGTCCCTGACTCCTCATCCCTTTTCATGCACTGTCACCTTCCTGTGGACTCCCAACCACCATCCATGGATGTGCTCACTCTCCCATCCCTGGAAACACCAATGATTCTCCACTTCCCTCCCAGCCTGCTGCGTGGGATCTGTTTCCTATGCCCAGCTTAGGCTGTAGGTGTTTATTACTGGTGTATTTCCACACACACACTACTAAAATACCTTAAAAATTGCTTAAATGCGAGCAGGAAATTTTCTTAAAATGCTTAAAATGTACACTTCTGCTGTAAAGATCAGTGAGCACAGTCATGGCACCAGGTACCAGCCAGCAGAGCAGGTGTGCACCCAGCTCAGCCAGACTCAGGGCTGGTAACCACATTACACAGGATAGTCACAGACTATTCTGAGCTGGAAGGGACCCACAAAGATCATCAAGTCCAGCTCCTAAATGAATGGTCTGTATGGGATTGAGCCCACAACCTTGGCATTATCATGTCTGAGGTCAGTCATGTGGAGCTGACAGGGATCAAGTAAAGTTCACCTTTTATCTCATCAGCCATGGCCACTCACCAGAGATTCCTTCACCTGGGAAGCCCTTGATCCCTTTAGCAATTCACAAGGAGCACTCGGTGTGCTGAGCAGAGACATGTCCTGCTTTACTGTGGTCCCCCATATTCAGGTAAATGGGGCTCACTGGTATTGCTGTCTTCTGAAACAGAGGACCTGCATTACCGTGGCTCTGCCCTAAACCAAATGAGAAGATGCAGTAGCAAGCATCATTACTAACCAGTCAAGGGCACACCAAGAGAGCTCACTGATGTAGAGAGGGGGTTTAGGTTATATATTAGGAAGACTTTCTTGCTGTAGGAGTGGTGAGACACTGGCACAGGTTGCCCAGAGAAGCTGTTGATACCCCATCCCTGGAAGGATTCAAGGGCAGGTTGGATGGGGTGTTGACCAACCTGATCTAGTGGATGGTGTCACTCTCAAGACAGGGGAGTTGGGAATAGATAATCTCTAGGGTTCCTTCCAACCCAAGCCATTCTGTGATTCCATGTCTGACAGACTTGCATGACACACCTGCTTCAAAGAGAATGGCTAGCACAGCCTGCTTAGTTGTTCACATAATAATTTAAGAACAATCCTGACCTGAAAACAGTTAATAAGAAATAAAGAGGATTGGTTTTCTATGACTTCCACAGCTCCCCTCCACCCTTGAAATCCAAACTCACAGTCCACTTACTAGGCATCTAGTGCTTATTCCCAGAAAGATTAAGAGGCATTTCTAAATGTTACTCCTACAACTAATAATGATGCGCCTCAGTCAGAGCTGCCCCATTTTAATACAGCTGGCATATCCACTGACAATTTACCAGCAGCCCTAAAGCTATGTCTGGCTTGCATATGCACACCTATTTACATGAACTGTTACCAGAAGAAGTTCTAACCATCGTGAGAGCTCACTGTTCTCCTGATTTCTCTTCAACATTAATGAAAAGCCTGTGAGCAAAGAAATGTTCTTCTCACCTTGAAATGAGAAGCAAAGTGAATATGAGGCCAGGCTTTGGGGGTTATACACAGCTTTTAAAGTTCAACCTGGATCTCTCGAAACAAAGTTTCCTAAACTCACATGCCCTTAGATTTCATCTACTGAGCTCTTTCAAAGGCTAAAATGTACTGCTCTTCTCACTACAAAGAAAGAAATACAGCCAATCCTCCAGGCAATGCTTTGAAAATTTATTCCTTCGTGTCTTTATATTTAAATAATGACATTTGTCAAAAACTTACAAAGATTGCATTTAAGACCTTTCAATTCACTTTAGGTAACTAGATCACACTACCACTGATATTTTAGTCATCCCTAGGAATCCCTAGCTGAACTGTCAGAGGACAGAAAACTCTCAAAGTCATGAGGCAACACGATCTGCTGGTGCAGGGGTGAAATAAGAAATCTTCTGATCATGGCCTTTGTGAGGGTCCAGCCAACAATGGGAATCAATTTTCTGAACACAGGGGTTGATCCTAAAATTGCACTGGCACAGTGTCATAGTGTAATACAAAACACTAAATGCCCCCTCTCTAAACCTCTCTCTTCTCTCATTCCTCTTCTCAAGGAAATAGTGTTAGACTTTTTTTCCAGAGAAGATACAAAATTGCCTACTGCAATCTCAGATAAAACAGGTATTTGCGTGCTTTAATTTATGTCTACAAAGTTACTTCGGGGCACAAAATAAGAGCTAGACCAAAACCAGATTAACCAGTTCTTGACAGTCAAGCATACACCAACCAGCCTTATTACCCCTTTCGCATTTGAAATTTAACGATTTTAAGAAATAAACCAGAATGGTGCAGTCATGACAGAACTGTTTTTATCAGGTAAAAGATAACTTGGAATGGATTTGCTCCTTCAGTTCATGCACCGTATTGGCACAGCCGGCTGATTTTTGTATTTGCCAGGACAAGAGCGTGGGCTCAGGGCAGAGGAGCTCGAGAGCCCCCGGGCCAGCAGCGCCCTGGGGCACTGCCCAGGCACCGTTCTGGTGCAGGGGAAGGAACCACCTGCACTCCTGCGGGTTGGCCGTGGGCCAGAAGCACCTACTGGGGCAGTAACCAGCACTGTGAATTCCCACTGGGCTGCCCACACTCATTTGTTCAGGTACTCACAGCTACAGCTCCCGGCGCTGGGCTGGCTCCTTTCCTCCTGTTATTTCAACAGTCACGTCCTTCCACCTGTTTACATCCATCCTATGGGGTGAAAACACAGGGCATGGTTGTAGCTAAACTCTGTCACATTTGCCTTCTTCCATTCTGGCAGTGCAGGAGCACAGAATGACCCCACATGAGCAGTGCCAGCGCTGCCCTGGGCACAGAGGTGTGCCAGCCTCCCTCGCCCTCCACACGCAGCTGGGCTGAGGGGCAGGATGGACTCGCCACCCTTGCTTGACAAGGTTACCCCTAAAGTTTAAACCAGCAGTACATAAACCTGTAATATTGACAACTGGGATTGCTGTACAAACTCTGTGAAGTGACACTTCTATACACCTCACCAAGTCCGAGGATCTTTAATCCTTAAGCTGTGTTAAGCTTGTAACACTTTCCTGAACTCAAAAACTAAAATACCTTCTGTGTTTCTTCACTGAATTTCACTTTCTGAGATATCAAAGTTATAATATTGCCTATCAGTCCATATGTCCATATTCCTCTGACCCCAAATGACAGGCAGCCTATGGTAGAGTTTATCAGAACTCTGAAATTTAATTTTTGCCCTTTCCCTTATTCCCTCATTCACCTTTCCAACAGTCCCTGCTTACTTTCTACTTTGTCTTCAGTTTCTACCTTTTTTTCCTCCTTCATGTGGCATTATTTTTACTTTTTTTTTTCTTTTTCTCCCCAGAAACTTGTGCTCTGTTCCCATCTCCTACATCTGTGTTAGTGTTTCTCTTGCTGAGTGGAGTTGAGCAACCAAGATGAAACTAAGATCTAGAGCTAACATTGTCCACATGGATTTCAGGGGAAGCAAAACAATTTTTTTTATCACTAGTAACAACATTGTATGGAATACACACACCATCAGATTTTTTTGTTTTTTTTTTTTTTTTTGAGGAAAAAGAAAGTTCATTCCCTACCTGTTGAAGCTACCTGTATGCTAGACTATGCTTTTAGGTGAATATTGGAATGTTAAACATAATACAATTTCACTGAGATTTCATAAAATATTATCTCTTTTTAATCATGAGTGTCACCTTTTTTTAAGCTGTATAATAGTTGGCGCTCTTGCTCCTGACTTCCATTTACTAGAAAAGAAAAGGTGTTACCATCACCCAATACCAGTTTGTACTTGTATGGTATTTAAGTTGCAAGTTTATATCTCAATTTTCTCATCTGCTGCCAGCAATATTTCTTCCCTAGGCTGTTAAATCAAGATGCTGGATCTCCAGAGTGTTCAGTGTGAATTACCATTATTTACAAAGAGGTTTAATGTTCCTGACAAACCAAGGTGTCTGAGCAAACAGAGATCTAAACCTATAAAACTGGAAGTCTGTCAAAAGGTGGTCTGATGCATGGACAGCAAATTAAAGCGATCAATACCACGGGGTGTGTATTCCCAGTGTTCTTTGCATCAGAAATGAACAGAAATGAAAAAGTCACAGAATTGTTAGGGTTGAAAGGGACCTCTGGAGATCGTCTCATCCAATCCCCCCAACTGCTGACTTCGCCTGAAAATCTGGATACTAAAACACTTGAATTAGGGGCTCAAATATGGAGTGATTGTTGGCAGAAATGCTTTTTAGAGTTTGTTTGGAAGTTTTACACTCTCTCAGCAATTTGGAGCAAATGCCAGGGAAAATAATATTTACAAAAGAAGACTGTTCTCTTGCAGATGCCAATTGTACTTCTTTGAGCCACAGAGCACCATCTGATCGTCTGGGTTTGATGTTGTCATGACAAGCATCAAAAAAACCTCAGTTAAAACTAATGACACAGACCTTCCTCCACTGACTTAGAATGATTAAATTTGCACTAAGAAACAACAGCTACATCTAATACCTCAAGCAGCCAGTGAGAGAATCCTTTCCATATTTTTGTGTTTTAGAAATCACAGAAAGCAGAGGAACAGTCGATAAGTGGAAAGACTTGAAAACATACTTCAAAAGAATGCTTTTGCAGTGGCACAAGGGTTTTTTCCACAATATTTACTATGAAGCAACAGGCAAAAGAGGATGAAATATTTGAAAAATAACATGCTTTTAAGCTGCTGGAAGCAAATCACCTGAACGTGTATACCTGCAAGGGAAATCCTACCATGCAAGACAGTCAGTGCAGATTACTGCTGCAGTGCTACCTCCAACTGCTCCTCTCCCAAAGGTAAGGAAAAAATAGTTCGAGATGGGGGCAGGCAGGATTTGCAGCTCACTTTGTACTGTCACCTCCTTTTTCTCTACTCACCTTGTTTTCACCCAAACTCAAATTTTCCCAGAAGAGAACTGGGTCTTGCTTAGAAAACATGTTGTAAAAAGCTTTAAGATGAAAGTCCATCCATGACCATGAGTCAAATCTTAAGGAGAAAGAGCAGAAAGCATCTCACAATCCCAGCTAATGCCAGCGAACCAAGGCCAAGGTTATGACTTATGCCAGAAGGCATGCATAGAGCTCTTTTGATGTTGAAAAACAGTAGTTTGTGTCAAATGAGCTGGAAACAACAGTTATTCTGTTTTTCTCATGTTCCTACTTGTCTACGTCACTGTGTGATTTTGATATATGAGAAGTGTAATAAGTTTAAATGAGGAGTTCTAGTTCTTGCAGATGGGGCAGCAGTTCCTTAGCAAGGGTTTATCCTAGAGAAGGTGCTAGGATGTTGCCTTCTGCTCTGCAGTTCCTCAGCTGCCCCTTTCACTCTGCCCCACCTAAGGAGAGATGAACATTTGGGGAAAAGAAGGGGGAGAGTTTGTCTTTGAACAATGCAGTGAGGGTGGGGAAAAAACTATCAAAGAAAGAAGTAGAAACTGAGATTACAGAATTTTTAAATTATTCCTGGAAATAAGTAGAGGGAAACACTAAGAGATCAGCAGCTAAAAGCAACTGCCATGTTAATTAATATGAGAGTTATGGTTACCAGGGCAACCACAGTTCCCCTAACTTTTCTTTAAATACTTTTCCCCACTGAAAATCCTTTTCTTTTTAGTAGCTTGGAAACTTGAGCATCTCTGTTGGTAGAAACAGAGCACCTCGGAGCACTGCAGGCTTCTTTGGGGATCCTGGATGTTCAGCATGGGTTGGACTCACTACCTACACTTTTACCTTTCCAAGGGTTCACAACATTAACATGTTTGAAAAGATAGAGCTCCATATCTTTCTTTCTAACTAACATTCACTGCATACTTCTAGCACTTGAAAGTCCCTAAGAACTTGTTCTCCCCAGAATTTCATCCCATTTCAGGACCAAAAGGGCACATACTTCCATCTGCACGGTCACCCTTGAAATCAAAGAGCAATGCAAAGCTTTCTCCCTGTAGAGGTTAAACAAACCACACAAGTTTGTTCAGCCCCGGCCTGGGAACAGAAACCAGGTCTTTTGCATGACTGCACGATGCATTACTGAAAGGTTACTGTGCTGACCTTTGGTCTTGGTCACAAAACATTACTGATAATCCTCATTTTGATTAATATTTCTTGTTTGGGTTTTGCTTTGAGGCTTGGCCTGCTGCTTATTTGAATAGTTCTCAGGTATTCCTGCCCTTGTGCTCACCGGTGCGTATTCTCACTGCTCGTTGAAGAGTTATTGCACTAAACCTCGGAGGAGATACAATCTTTCGAGTTATCTTAGGCTGAAAAATGAATTGAATAGACAAGCAGAGCGACTGGCAGGCTCCGTGGATGATTTGCAGCGCAAGGTGCAGCACTGCAGAAGAGCCCCCCGCAGCCCTGAGCAGCGCAGGGTGTGGGAGGGCCGGAGAGGGGCTGCAGGGCACAGGTCCCTGTCCCCAGGAGCCCCAGCAGCGCGGCCAAGGCCCGGGGGGAGCTGCAGCAGCTCGCACTGCAGAGGGTGCAGCCGTGTAATCTCAGGGCTGAGACAGGCTCTGCCCAGCTGGGCACGGAGATCAGAGCGCTGCTCCTACCCCGGGCACATCCGAACCGCTGAGAATCCGGCACCATTTCATAGCGTGCGCTCACACAAACAACTAACATCTGCTAAAACTGGGAGTCTTAAATTCCGTCATTGAATTAAATCACCACAACGGTATCTTAGTTCTATACTGATAATTACTGACTTGTTTCAAAGGCCATTTTGAAGAAAATATTAAGATTTGTCTGTGTTTGTTTTTGGCAGAACCATACTACAGCCAGGACTACGATCTGAATACCATCACAACTTCACGTGCAAACAAATACGAACAAAAGATTTTGTATACAAGAACACATTAATTAAAACAACTTTTCTCAAAAAGGTAAGAGAAAAAACAATGACAGCTGTCCTTCAGCACCAGAAACACACATGAACCAACAATGGTCATAGGACCTCAAGGGCCATGCTGCATCTCTGCTTTCCTTAAATTAGCTGCCATGAAGGACAGATCCCAGAGCTGAGGAAGCTAACCAGCTAAAGAGTTGGCAGTGCTGCACCAGAAGCTGTTTTGATTCTCCCCACTGGGCTGCTAGATAAATTCTAATCTCACCATCACTTATGAAAGATTCTTATGACAACGTTGATTTTAAAAAATTAGGTTATCTTCCAGCCTGTGGACATTTTCCTGTTGCATTCTGGGTTAATCCACGTGTACAGCTCACTTCTGTCAGAATGACAAAAACCAATTGATTTTGCTTCATGGTGTATTCTTATCAATGCTCTCCTCTGCTCTTAGCCAGTCTTTGACTGATAGGGTGTTAGAGGAAAGGTCCATTAATTGATTTGTAAATAATTACAGCTAAGTCTTCACTTTTGACTAGATATCAATAGAGGCCTATCCTTTTTTCACTGTTGAATGCTTTCAAATCAGCTTCAGTGTTCAACTTTCAGCCACAAAATTCATTAAAATCATTAGATACTTTTAGAGTAGCACCCACTGGTAATGGAAGAGGCAAGAGTGTGTCAGCATTTCTCTTACACCACTTATAAGGATGGATTAGAGAGAAGTAAAACAAATAAACAACATGCCTGGAGAAAACAAATAAAACAAAAATACCAAACACTAAGGCAAATCAATTCTTCCTTGAAGTGGGATTTAATTTTCAGACCTGCTGGAATTTCACCATCTGTGAAGAGTTCCAGCTGTACACGTGTTCCTACACACGCAGAGCCTGGGTTCACTGTTTGTGCACACACATGGACACAGACAGAATGCCTGCCCGTGTTTCCAGCAATGTTTGAAGCCTTTGACTAAACTCAGACACGTCTGACAAAGGACCCAGAGTCTCAAAGCAAGTAAGTTCCCACAGATTTTGTGCAAATAAGCAGCTGGATAAGTGCAAGGGAGACTATTTAGTGCCCTGATGGAGCAGAAGGCTGCAGAATGAGCTCCACAGCACTAGACACTTGAAAATTACACTCATATTTTGCGACTGCATTTCAGCCAGCCAGCAGAAGCAAGGCAAGGCAAGTGTTATTTAATTCCTTGTACATAATGCTAACAAATGAGATATAGAGTCATATCAGGGAACTGCCTGTTCAGCATTATAAAAAAAAAAAAAATGGCCAGAAAACCTTCTTTATTGCTGCTTTCCAATGATATCCACCTGCTTCATGTTAACAAGCACATAAACTTCCCACCTAGTTCAACAGAAGAGGAAGGTACTCCTACAGAAATTATGCAGGTGTATTGTATTCTTGTTATTAATGTCTGTTCCAGTTGTCAATCCATGTGTTATACCTGACCAATATCTGTGAGACTTTCCATTTTCCCTGCCTTCACTACTGACTTTGCAGGAAGAGCTTAAGCTGCAACACACATAAACTGAAAAGGTGTGTGCCAGCACAGTGCCAGGGCCATGTACAAACCAGGGCTGTGTGTTACTGTCTTTCCCCTAGGACACTTCCTAGTAATGCCCAGCCAGCATATGCTGAGCATCCCACACACTGAGCCCTTTCAGTTACATCCCTGCTTGCTCACAGGGTAAAGGCATGAGTCACTGTCACAGCACATCTGCCCTATGCCTTTCAAATAGGAATTCACTGAGGAAAGCAGCAAAAATCCCCCTTGTATTCATAGCAGAAAGTTGGGAAAAAATTCCAAGATTCCCAGTCTTGTGGATCCAGGTGAGGCCGTAGCTGGGGACAACAAAATCATACATGTTCAGGTTTCCCAAAAATGGCCTGGTATCCTCAGCCAGCCCACACTTGTTCAGCTACAGCAGCACCTCTGGGCACCATTCTGCTACCAAGGGAGAAGTCCATGAAAGACAGACCCAGGCAAGCAAGCAAGAGTCTGCCAGTGCCAGCTTGGCCACGTTCCATGGTCCTTGTGCCTTGTCCCAACAGGAATTGCTGGATTGCTTCAGCAAGATTTGGGAAATGGGCTCACGTATTAAGTATCTTCATTCCACCCAAAACATAAATGATCTCACATTTGACACCGCCCCTGCACAGAAAGCTTTCTGAGGAATACTTTGTCAGGGACAGCAGCACCAGCTCCTGCCCATGAAGAAAATGATCCTCTGATCTAATGGATATTTTGTCCTAGAGTCAGTCACAGTAGTGTTCTTGGGTGTTGTCAGGGACTTAATGGGACACCCAAATGTAACTTTAGATAAACACACTGCAAGAAAAGAAAAGATAGCAATGTGTTTCAGTTCAAACCTCACTAACCTGAGAATCTGTCTTTAAGCCATTTGGAGAAGCCTTTAAAATCTGATAATCACTTCATATTTCACACTTGCTGCTCAACCTGAACCTCAGCTACAGCTTTTGTAAACTGTGGTCCCATTCTTGTTCCAGATGGCATGTAAAATAATGTATAAACAACAAAATTCAGCAGGTTCACAGCAGCTGTTCAATTCCAGCACTTTGGCCACCCACTCCCACATAACTGAAATCTTTCAATCAGCTCCTTCCTCTCACGGGGCCTTCAAACAGCACCAGAGCATGTGTTCAACATGCCCTCAGAAAGCAGCCAGCCAAGCAGGGAGGGCCAGGCATCCAGGCCACTCTGTAGTGTACCTGCAGCATGCTCGTGCTGCCTTTCTCCTTTATTTATTAATACATTAACTTATTTGAGAACAAGTAGTAAGATGCATCAGAGTCTAAAAAATACCTTTGTTCCTACAAAACAAGTCCAGTTTGCCATAGCTCCAGTGTTGAACATAATCTTCCCAACAGGACTATACTGTAAATGCAAACATAACATCTTCCAGGGTCAGAACAGCTGTTTTTACTGGTTTATCTAAATGCATGCTAAGTGTTATAAGAAATAGAGTATGTCAAAAACAGCCTTTTCTGTACCTGAGAGATTTCCATTGCTATTTCTGTTTCTTCCTCTCCTCTTTCATTGCTGATGTTTACTTTGGCTCTGTTTTTCTTGTGTCCCTTCAAAACCTCCTTGTCCTGGATTGGCCTTTGGGGCACAGAGGAAAAAGGAAGAGATGAAGAGATATTGCTTCACAGTCTCTTTAAGGTCATGCAGTCTGAACTGGACAGAGACAAATTCAGAGCCACTTTAAACTGCTCTGATTACAGGCATATCCACAGAAACTATTCTGGAAACTGCACAACCACATTAAGGTAGCATTAAGCCAAATAAAATATACCCTGCCTGTCAACAGAGCTGATTAGCCCAGCCCCAATGCCCCACAAGTCACAAACATATGGTTTCCAGGAGGCTCAGGATAAACAGAGCAATATGGAGACATGGTGTAAGTACTAAATACGCCTGAAGTCTGCAAAGGATGTCAGGGCATCAGCACACTCAGCTGATCCAGGACAGCAGCCCTTGGTGTATCTCATCATTTCAGCTCATGAAAGAGGTAACATATCTCCTGAGAAGCCTAGTCCTGGCTTGGTAAGCTTTTTCCAAATTAGCGCTGATTTGAGCTCCTTTGCTGGTCCCTGCTGCTAAGGTGCAGCACGCTGTGGTCTGGGGATGTTTGCTCGCTTTGCCTCACACCAGCATGCTGAAGGGATGACTAGTCAGAGCAAGGTGTTCGTGGTGGGGGAGGCCACCTCTAGGCAAGTGTGCAACTGAGGAAGGTGTTCCCTAAAAAACATTCAGCAGACCACACCTGCAGCAGCAACAAGGCCAGTCTGACACCGGGGTTTGTGTCCCGCCTCGGTAACCAATGGCCAGTTAATGCTGCGTTCTTCTTCAAGGCAATCTCCTCCTCCCACAAACCCTGTGGTTTCCACAACACACACAAATTTGTCAAAATGAAAATAGCACAGTTTTGCATTATGCTATTGTATAAACATAATTTGGATTGAGCTATTGCATAAACATTGGTTTAGAAGTAATTCTAGGCTTTTAATGGGTTTATGTCCTGCTCACAATTGCCAGGAAGCACCAGCATGTTGGGGGGGGAAAAGGATTCCTTTAGTTTTGACACAGAGCAAGTTTTTCAGTAAAGCAGACAACTGAAACAAATCATAAGATCTCCAATATTTGCAAGGACATTTTCAGCACAACAAGAGTCTGACAGATGCCTCAGGAGTGCCCAGGAACTTTAAAAAACCTGCAGGAAGCAAGTGCTGCCAGCGACAGTAACTTCAGTAGTGCACTGCAACAAACCAGTGTTGCAGAAGCCGCAGGGCAGCACAGGAAGGTTCAGAGCCCATAAAGGGATCCCAGACGGCCAGGGGGCACTGGAGCCCTGGGGCAGCACTGGCCCAGGGAAGGTTTGGGGTTGTGTCTTGATGGAAAACCCCCAACAACGACATACTGGAGTCTTTCCCGGAAGGAAAAGCATCAAGAAGAGAGGCAGGGCTGCCCCTGGACTGGCACAGACACCCCCAGGCCAGCACGGACACCCCTGGACTGGCACAGACACCCCCGGGCCGGCACAGACACCCCTGGACTGGCACAGCTGCCCTTGGCAGTCCTCAGGCAAGGTCAAAAAGGGGGCAAAGGGGTTTCATTGCCACATTACAGACAGCACGGAGAAAGGCAGTTTGACTCCAACACAATTCCACTAAGGACTTAGATTGTTTTAAACAGGTTTAAGTAGGACCGAGTTTTCTCCTTTGCAGGGGGTCCATGAGAGAGATGATATGGCAATAGAATTGAAAATTCACGTTTTTTGCGACATAGATCATTTAGATAGTTGGCAATGTTCATATTTGCACGTGTTTTGTCCCAGTAGTTTTGCATCCTTTTGAGAGCATCATTTGGAATATCTGTGTCTCCTCTCTGACTGCTGCAACTTGTGAAAGAGATCCTTCCCTGGATTTGGTTTGGGAGCCCACACAGGATTTCATGTGATTGTGAGCTCAAATTCATCTACCTTGAATTTGTATCTAAAATGTTTTGTCGTCTAGTGTCACTAAAGAGTGTGGGAGGTGCTGGGCCTCACAGAAGAGGAGTCCTGTGTTAGAAGGCAAGAAGGTGGCTGCTTTGCAGCACTTCGCACAGGGGACTGGTTTTGTGGACCCACTTCATAGATGTCTCTTGACACATTTTGCTTATTTGTGTTTTGAGAGTACCATTCATACTCTGTCACACACCTGAGGTCTGTAGGGAGTTTGCAGATCCCAAGCCATCCCCAGAACACGACTAACCTCTCCCATCACTGTTGCAACAAAGTCTGGTCCTCTGTCTGATGCGTTCCCAAAGGAACCCCAAATCTCAGAATTCCTGCATCTTGCCTGTAGGAGAAGGATTGAGCATGGTTATGGTACCATGGCAGTGAAAGAAGAGGTTGGACTACGCTCTGACTGACAGGCATCTCTCCCCGAGGCACTCCAGGGATGTGCTTTCTCCCGTGGGTGTGTTCAGGCACCCCTTGGTCCTGGGCAAGCAGTGGGCACGGCAGCAGAGCGGGGCTGTGCCTCACGGGCAGTGTAAGGCAGACAGCTTGCAACCACAGAACAGCTCGGGGAGCCAGTAAATCAATATTTGTGTGTCACTCTTCTCTCCTACAGCCCGTCTGCTGATCCAACACTTGTTCCCGCAGACACAGGATCAGAGCAGCCGCTGGCAGCCGGCAGGCAAGCACAGCCTGCTCCCCCTGGAGTCCGGCTCCTGACCCACAGCTAGCCTACCGGGGCACTGCCTTCAACAGGCAGGCAGGGATCTGCAACTTCTTTTAATGAACAAATAATACCTTCACATTAAAAAAAATAATAACTTGCAGAAGGGGGCACACTTTCTTCTAGCATTTCTCCTCCTTGGCAAAATACCATGGCTCCCTCTTCCCAGCACACACCAGCTGCTTTGCACGACTCCTCGTCCTATTTCTGAGCCAACCAGACCAAGGAGTCCAGAGGTTCCCGTCCCTTACAGTACAAGGAAAAGGAAACCAAGAGGAAACCAAGGAGAGTTTGTGATGGATGTAAACAAGCAGTTCAGTTCTGCTCTACTTCAGTCTGGCAGCTGCTGTGAGGACACCAGAGATGGGCTGCATCCAGGGGTGTGAGAGAAATGGCTGCTGTCGAAATGCACCCTCTTTCTTTTGTCTTTGAGAGGTCAGAGAGACCAGCAGAGATGTGCCACACCTGGAGAAAGGCAAGCATTGCACTCATCTCCAGAAAAGGCCTAAAGGACAGTATAGTCAGGTTCCAGCTGGTCAGCCTCCCTCCACTGTGGGAGGAGCACATCTGTGAACACATGGAGAAGCTGGTTGGGAACAGTCAGCATGGAGCAACCAAGGGTAAATCATGTCTGACCAACCCATTGCTCTCTGCGGGGAAACAACTGGATCTGAGGACAGAGCAGAGCAGTGGGCATACTGCCCCAACACAGACAGAGGGTTAAGGCAAGAAGTAAATGGAGCTTGGACACTTGCTTAACTTTTATGCTGAAGAACGGGTAGAAGGGATGGCTGGCCTGCCTTGGCCAAAGGAGTGCAGCTTCTAATCATACAAACAGGGCACCAGTGCTCCTCCTTTGCATGGTTATACAAAGTAAAGTGATGGATGCTATTACATTACCAGAAAAGAAAATGTAGAAACATTCCATTTCCTTCTACATTCCCAACTATATGTTTGCTATTTTTGTACAAAACAAACAAACAAAAAAATCAAATCTTCACTTGCTTAAACTCTGCACAAGATAAAACAAATAGTCACACCAAGTAATCCATCTGGAATCCAGCCCATTAGAAAAGCTCATGTCAGGATTATCAGATTAGATCTGACAGAAAAATCTTCCAGAGAATGCGCACATGGATGACCAACTTCGAGAAGCTTTTTTCAGCCCTGCAGTCAATTCCTACTGTAGGCCCAACATACATATGTGCCTTCTTTATCTCACCCAGCAAATGGGTGCCATTAAATACAGAGGTTTGTTTCAGCAGGCTACACAAACAAACACACACAGCTAATTAATACTGCAGTCATTTCTTTGATCTTCCAATGAAAACAAAATTTAAAAGTCATACTATTTCAGCCTAGAAGCTCAGAGTTAAAAAGCTTAGGAACTCATCCGGGACTTTGAATCCCAGAATCGTTGGGCTGATGTCATTAAAAGAGCTGAATTAGACTGGTAATTATTCCCTTCTGAATTCTGCTGTCTATCTGAGAAAGAAGGGTATTCATTTCTGTCCTCGAAATTGATTTCCTTCAGTGAACAAACCAGAAGGGCTGGAGACGGCAAGCACTTGGTTTGACCGTGCGTCTGACAGCACAGCAGAACAGAAGTGTCACTAGCGAGGAACATCCCTGCGAGTCAGCAGGAGCCACCTCCCGTTTCCATGGCAGGCAGTTCCTGGCCATGCTCGGGGTAAATCCCATCCCCACAGCTCGGGCTGCCCATCCATCCACTGCTCAGTGCGGCAGCACTTCATTAACATGCAAATGAGGGACACTTATGGCGCTGGAGGACATCTGCACATTTAGAAACAGCCGCTCCAAACCACAGCCCCGCTTAAGGCAACTGGGCAATGGCACCGAACCTAAAGTCTTTCTCATATCCATTACACAATAAGTTGCAGATTTATATGGCACTTTTTAAAATACTTCTCAGATAGCTAGGTCAAAAAAAAGTCTCAATCGACTTCATTATTTTATTTGTTCTTTTGTGGCAGTGAAACTTTTTATTTAATCCGATTTTTTTTATTAAAAGGAAAAATAGCTAAAAAAAATTGATGCTTTAGAAATCAAGAACAGGTAAACTTGCAGCAATAAAAGCCAAACATCCATTAAACCATATTTAATGGTTTATCTGCAACCTGTAAAATATTCAGTCAAAATATGCAACCTCTGTATTTTCCGTTGAAGGGGACCTACATGGATCATTGAGTCCAACCGTTAGCCCTGCCCAGGACAACCCCAAAAATCACCCCCTGTGCCACGGAGTCTTAGCCAAACCCTTCTGGAGCTCTGGCAGCCTTGGGGCTGTGCCCACCACCCTCTGGGGGAACAACTTTTTCCCAGTATCCAACCAAATAAGTTGCAATTTCTATGTTACAGTGATTTCAGTTGAATCTACGGCACTTTGTCTAGCTGAAAAGTGATTTATAAGTTACATACATTCCCAGGTAAAATACAAAATACATCCCAGAGCATGCATTGTTCCTCAGGGGCTGAGTCAGTAATGCCTGGCATAGTAGGATTTAGGGTTATTTATTTTACCCCCCTGCACAAGTGCCAATCCTTTACTTTGGGCCTCTTCCCTTATTTCTATCAGGCTGAGCAGCAACCAAAGCCAGACCTTCATCCAGCCAGCCACGAAGTATCAGGGACACTCACACGGACACTTCACGCTCCTCAATGTAAAGCTCGGACCGAGTGTTTCATCACACACAGAAGGTGAACATAAGCTGTGCTTGCACATTCAAAACAAAGTACAGCGCTGAAACCCAAACGCCTTCTCTGCAGAGACCTGATTGAGATGATCCCTGCTTTATAGGTTCCATAAAACCTCTGTTCCACCTCCTGTGCCTGGTCTGCTGTCTACAGGAGCAGTTCTAGGGACAACAGTGATGAGAAGGCACTGAAATACCCAAAATGTTAGCACACTAACTCCAAGTGTTATGTAAACAGCACAGTAAGATACACAAGCAGAACTGCTGCAAAGCTTCATTTTGGTCATATTTGGCTGTATATATCTCACTGTATCAGAGTCAGGGATGTTCTCAGCTCCCTTTGGACTTTTATAAGACACATCAAAGGAATGGGCAGTGAAATCCTGGAACAGAGAGGATATGTCATAACAACTACTAGTGCACAAGAAAAAGAAACTACTAGGACAAAAAGAACAATAATTCGCGAAACAACCTAAAAAATCCTGTTGGGTTTCTTGGGGCTGGGGGTTTTTAGGTTAAGGAAATATGCAATAAAACCAGGTATGCCCAGTATGAACAAAATTATAGAGAGCACTCATTAAAAACTAAATATTTTTCATTTACAGGACCTAAATTTGTCTGCATATTTCCCATTCTAAGTGTAGGAAATGCTACAGTAAAAATAACTACTAGAGCAACGCAGACACAGAGTTTCAACTGCACATGGGATGCTGAAGCTCAATTACATGGTAATTCCATACATAATTCATATTACACACTGTGATAATTCTCAAGACAAGAGTAAAAAAGTGAAGTTAAAACCATTTTAAGAGAAGATCTTTGTGTTGACCACGTACTTAATATAAACTTTCTGCCTTCTCCACATTTCCTAGGGTCCAGTTAAACTAGAAGTAGGAATGCACAGTTAGGACTACATTCCTTTGTTCCCATTGCCTAAAATTTGGCCCCATTACTGCACATAAAGATTGAACGTAGCATTTCAAGAATTCCTGAAACATTTGAGCTTTTAAGACCCTTCTTCATAACCCTGTTCAGAAGCATTTGTGCAATTTGAAGTCAGTAGAGCAGCCTTCAACGTCCAAACTTGCATAAAACATTGGCCTTAGAAGTCTTCAATACATTTGATGTTTCTGAAAGTTTTACCCCCAGCCTAAAACTTTTTCTTCTGGTTTATCTTTCTATAAAAACAATCCAAAGGACAGGCTTTTTATTGAACAAGTATTTCAAGAAGGCAGTAAGTGAAAGTATGGTGGGGTGGCTTCTTTTATGAGAAACTGGTCTGGGTTTGGTTTTTTCCTGGGTAACAAGTTCAGGTTACTTTATTGGAGGTAACATACCAATGACATTTCATCTTGTGACAGCTCCCTGTTATGACAACACAAAGAGCGGCTCTTCCATAGCCCTTTAGTTATGTTTACCTTTGCCCCTCAGCTTCCAAAGGAGTGAAATGCTGTCTACATGAGACATAGATACAGTACCACCTTGAGATAGCACAGCTTCACATAAATGATGAACACAGTGTATCAAACTAAGACCAGCAAAATGGTTTGGCAGATACAATGTCACATCACTGAGATCATCACCAAGTTTCTGCTCCTGTACCTTTGTGTGTTCTTACAAGTGAACACTCGCTAGTAAAGTAAAAGAAAGTAATGGAGCCAAGAGTGCAGAAAGACATTACCCCATCCTGCAGATGGGACATACTCTCACCTCTGAGCCATGTGCCAGTATGGGGCAAAGAGCAAGGATGCTGAGTGAGTGGATTCTGGAGTGCTTGATGGTTAAAACAACACTTCAGTACGAGTGCCAGCTGGAGAGATGCTTGGGAGCAGTTCCTTCTAACAGAGGCTGAAAGATATCTGCTCCTTTCAAGTTTCATCACTTTGCCTAAGGTCTATGCCAAGGCTTTGGAAGATAGATAATGCTCAAGAGAGCATAATATCTACTCCAAGGAAATACTTCTTAATTTCTTCCTTTGATCCTCAGTGTTAGCCAAAGTTTAGGGTCTTTGAAATGTGTTCTGGAAAGTGATGATACCTCTCTTGCCAAGGCTAGTTCTAAAGAGCACTGGGTGAACAGTCTCATTTTAAAGACCAACTCTCACACTGTGTCAGAATAAGTTCTGGTTTGTTTCTTTAGCTAAACAGCACCCTCATTTACCAAGTGGGTCGGATACTTTTAGTTACAAAGACCCATTTTCCAGCAAAATTGAACTGTTTAGACTGAGATTTTCCTTTCCTATAAACATAAACTTTGGTTTTCACAAACAAATGAATTGAAGAATACACACTGTAAAATCCTGGTGGCCTTTCCTCTGGGAAGCCTTAGAAGACACCCACTTTGGATCAGGAACTGGCGACGTGCCTGCTTTTTCTTCCTTTCTTTTTTATTGTTTCAAACTCAGTCTTCTCAGATCTCTCGATCTGATAGAATAACTAAATCTGTGCACAGACACCTTGTAAAAACAACCAAAGTTTCAAGACACAAATTCTCTCCGTTTAGGCTGACATGGCCTCCCCTGCAATTGCAACTAAAAAGCTGCTGTTAGACTGTGCAGATCACTCTGCTCCTCAGCTGGGGAAGCACCACAGAGAATTGCAGGAAAGAATTAATTATTTTGCCCTCATATCAGGGCTGGAACATCACACAGTTGGTGCAATTGCTCTCGCCCGGCATAAAGAGAAAACAAAACATCAAATAGCTTGTCAGTTTAAAGAGTGCTTTCTCTTTGAGGGGAGGGAGAGGTGAGAAGGGATGTTTATGTAAATGAGGCAGAGAAACTACAGAGAGAACAGATGCAAGCATATAATTAAAATCTGTATCATAATGCCTACACGCAACATACCCACTGAGATTACGGGCCAATATTGATTCTAGCATCAAACTTTGCAGTGTTACATTTTGCAACTTAAGAATTTGTTTTAAAATATGCTTCTCCTGTGTAATCTCTATTACAACACAACGGGCCAAGATGATTTTTTAAACAAAGGTAGACTTCTGTCAACCAGAAAGTGAAAACTTCCCTTAAGCTCCGGGCCCAGCTCTCTGACGTGCTCCAAGCAGCTGTCTGAAGGCACACAGTTCCAACCAGCTTGCACAAAACCAGGGGTTCTGTCGGGGTGTGGTTTATGAGAGCTGCACAGCCAGGTGTTAAACACTGAGATTCACCTCTGGGTTCCACCTTAGTACGTTCTGTAATTTTAAGGGGTTTGCTTCTGTGTTCAAAGGCAGTGTGGAAACAAGGCAAATGGTCCCCAGATATGGGAAAGGTATGAATTCCCTAAGCACTTTTACCTGTGTTTTGTTTTACCAATAAAATCTGTAGTCTTCATTAGGTAAGAAAGAGGTTTCTTCAGAAAAAGGAAAAGCTGCATCTTTACTAAATCAAAACAGATTCAGACACTTGTCATTCTCCCAAACTGCAGATGCTTATGAGGCCTAAGACAAGAAGGATAAGCTTAGCAATTTTTTGTCTTTTTTTTTTAAGGCTCTGGCTGTCTCATATGTCAGACAGGCATGTGTATTACACATATCCAACACGGGACAAAGATCAGAAATTTAAAGGAGCTGTTTGTGATTTTGGATGGGATGTGGCACACAGATGAAAGAGCAAACATTTTTCCCCTTGGTTTAACGCTAGCACTAGATTCCTAAATTAAGCCCAGCAGGAAACAAACATCCACCACAGATTTCAAAAGATATCTCACATCTTTGTATTAAAATGTGTTATTTTAAGAGTCCCAAATGCTGCATGCCTGATTTTTTATTAAGTCCAGAGCCAACATAGGAAGTGTTATTTGATTTGCTTTAAAAGAACGCAGAAAATATCAGTGGACAATGGGATGTAAATTGCAGGAAGCCAAAAGAAAATTGAAGAGTAGGAGATAATGGACCTGATGTTATTATCTATAAGAATACTAAGGCCACAGACTTCAAAAAACTCCTTTGATGACCTTGAGAGCTCGCTCAGACTGAAGAACACGGAGTTAGCCAATTTTCCTGGGGGAGTGGAAGGACAATAGTCTCCGTTTTTCTCTTCCAACCAGACTGGGGAGATGTTTCTGGTATGCACTTCTGATTCCTTCTACACCAAATAACTGCAATCTTTTACTCCAAAGGAGGGCAAAATCAGACACTGCCCCACACCTCAGGTGTGAGGCTCTTGGTCAAAAGAACAAGAATTCGACATTCATACATCAATGCACTAAAATGCTCAACCCTACAAATGCTTTTGCTCTAACACTACATCTTCCTTTATACAAACCCTAAAAGTACCTGGATAGGCTTTTGCCCAGCTCAGTCACAATGCACTGAGCTTTTATTTTGGAGTTAGCAGATATTATTTTTTTCCTCTTCTTTCCCACTGACTTTGATGATGTTTTGGGATTAAAACAAGGAGCAGACAGTTCCCATGAGATGAAAGACATAACTGCAGAGAACACTTACTTAGAAGATTTTAAAAAAAAAAAAACCTCTTGAGTTTGAGAGGCTGTTATGTATTTATTTAAAGAAACACTCCCTTGAAGGGGCTTAGACTCCAATATTTTAAATAAGTTTCTGCTTTATCAACTCTAGTTGGAAATAAAATGCCTTTTTTAATTTCCAAGCTGATGAAATTATAACAATACTTTCCCAAGTAGGCTAAATATATTATTACATGCAGGAAAAATAGCTCAATCTGACCAGTGACAGAAATAAAACCTAAGCTGAATTCTCTTTTATGACTAGTTATAACACTGAGCCACCCTTCCTCCAGCAGCACCATTCCAAAATGCACCCCCACAGCCCTCCTCCCCCAGCTGGGCACAGAGGCAGCCCCTGAGCTCAGGGCTCAAGAGGCTTGGGCCAAACAGAGCAGAGACCTGGTAGGCTCACACATCTCTCAGAACAGATTCATTTATCTTCCTCTTCTAGCCAGGCCCTTATTTCACAACAATTCTATTGCTTCCCCTTTCAGCCCTGCCCAAATCTCCTACAACTGGCCAAGACAACGAAAGGTCCTTGGGTGAAGGGATGAGGCAGAGGAGGCATGGAGGGAAAAAAATAAAAGAAAGAAATCCTAAATAAAAAGCCTTGTTTTCTTTGGGCAATAAGCTAAAGACAGAAGCACTTTTGGGAGCAGGCAGAGGTGTGTGCACATGAATGAGCTTTCTCACACTCCTGGGTCAGCAGTGCAGGAGCAGACCTTGGTTTCTGATCCTCACACTAGTCCTGCATGCAGTGCAAGGCAAGCTGACTTATGTCTCCATTCACACAGACCTAACCTAAGCACACAGTAATGTAGGTACATCTTCCACATTGCAGCCAGGAGGGATTCATTACATGAGCTCTAACACGCTTTGGGATCTCTGCCTAAAGAAGGGCAAGGAAGGAGCTTACTGGTTTCTGTCTCAGGGCCTGACTGGCACCAGAAGATGGATGTGCATGCACCAGTTCAGGTGCCTACATTCACCACCTTCTGTCGCCAAGTCTCATCATAAATTCTTTGCAATACCTTCAAACTTTGGTCATCCACCTCTGGCTGTGAGGTTGATAAAGTATTGCATTCCCTGTGATCTCAGACTAAGAATTATGCAGGATCCTAAGAACATGCTGACAGGGACAGCAGAAAACACCAGTGAACATCCAAAAGCCGTCTCTTGTAGAAGGCCAGTGAAATCACACATGGAGCTCCCTGGATGCACCAGCCAACAGGTGTAATAATTTGCCCATCTTTGTGAAAGGTAAGTTCATCTTTTGCAAGTTTTCTGCTTGACATAGAACAGAAAGCTTTAAAGTTGTGTTTACTGTTCTTTGATAGCTTTGGAATCTAGGGAAGAAAACTTCCTCCTTTCATTACATCTCTCAGCTTGCCAGTGTACTGAAGGTTCATGTTTCTTCATACTCCTAACATACAGATTTATCCCTTTTTATTGGATTCTGTATTTTATTCCAAGGGCTTTTCCCTCAAAATTTGCCCTCTTCAGTACCAGTGCTTTGCTAAATTACACCAGAAGTGCTTTTCAAATACAGAATTGCTTTTCAAACATGCTTTGGTTTTGTGTTTAAATACGGCTGTGCCATAACTCGTATTTAATATACTGAGTAATGGCATCATATTACCATGGGCTGTGGCTGCCTCTTGGATATGTTTTTGTTCAGTGGTCTCACACTTAAAATACTTGAAAATTCAGTTAAAATACTTCTAAAATGACAAATGTGAATTGCAACTGTTTGCATGGAAACGGTGGCTGCATTATCAATAGCTTTATTGTCTCTGGAAGCAGTGAAATGCAAGAACTTTAGTCCAATTACCTCAGCTTATTCAGTATTTTAAATTGGTCAAGTGACATGAATTGATTTTTAAAGACTCAGGGAAGTAGGGAGAAGATACCTGGGAAAGAAACAGCAATTCCATCTGCAGAGAGGAATTGATTGCATGTTCTGGATGGCTTATGCTCTAGGATTATAAAAATTGCAGATGACTCTGTTACCACAGGAACTGTCAGTCAGCCCCAATTATTGACATATTTTTGTTCAGTGTAGCTGCAAACACCTCCTTCAGCTTCCTTTCTCACTCTCAAGCTGTAAACACTCAGAGCCATCACCCAAAGGAAGGGCACAAGGTGGAACACAGGAATGAGCTATGCCAGAACCTGAGATGCCATCCAAACTAACATCTTATCATGCAGCCAATACACGGGACAAAGTTTAACTCTCCTCTTCCATTACCTTCTCTTAAGATCATTTCTTGGCAAGATAAAAATTCCAAACAAAAAAAATAGCTCCAGAGGCTGTTGCAGTGTCCAGGAAGGCATCACACCCTTCATTTGATGCTCAAGCACCAATGTGCAAAAGGATTCACTGGGTGGCAGGAAATTATGAAAACAGAATTAAACAAGACATTAAGATTCCCAGGTACCATCGCATCATTGTAAAGGGAGACATATAGACCTAAAATCAGGCAATTTTGGAAGTCTAGCACACTTCAGCATTGGTCCAAAACACACATCATAGCTAAGCCTGAAGGTCACTGAGAGAAAGAATAAAATAAAAGAACAAAATAAACTCTTTTATCTTTATTATTCTTTCAGCATACACTAACACACAATCCCTTAGGACATGACCACACTCTTTCCACAAGATGCCATTTCCTTTCAATACTCTGAATGAACACTGATAATTGAACAAGTGATCATTAATTATTTGGCCTTACTTTTACTACCATTGTGAAGTACCCTGTCTTGTTTACCATGTACTGTTCAAAGCCTGATTCGAACAATGAATTATTCATTTGCTTGTGGCTTTTTCTACAGTGCTCATCACAACATCTGAATGCATTACAAACATTAAGCAATTCATTTTCACATCATCTTTGTGGGATGAAGTGAATGATATCATTGTGTGCACATTACAGAAGCAGGGGCATGACACAGGGATATTACAGCATCTGTTAATTCCAAGTGCACAAATGGAGGCTTGCAGGGCCAAGTTTCTTCAAAATACTTAGATTTGTCACACCATTTGCATCAGCTTCAGTAGCACACATGGATCATATCCAGAAGTGGTCTCAAAATGGGCCTCCGGAAAAGGAGGAGGATAATCAGGACACCCTGATTTTCATGACCACGTGAAAATATTTTGGTTTTAAACTAGACTGTGTATAAGATGTGCTGAGGAAAAAATGTTGACAGTGCAAGGAAAGAAATTCTCAGAACAAACTGCTACATCACAGAGGTACAAATGGAGGTAAACAGCGAGAACTCAGATTCAACAGCAGATGCACCAACACACAGCAAGGATTGGCACCATGCTGCTTTTTCAGAGGACATCACATTTCAGAGGACATCTAGTCTTCATTAGACATGGGGCAAATGTAGTGACAAAGGATAAGGAGGCTGCTGAGGTACTTCCTGCCTTCTGTGCCTCAGTCTGTAACAGTAAAACCAGTTGTTCTCAGGGTACCCAGCCCCTTGAGCTTGAAGGCAGGGACAGGGAACAGAATGAAGCCCCCACAACCCAAGGGGAAATGGTCAGTGAGGTGCTACACCACTTAGACACACAGGAGTCCACGGGTCTGGATGGGATCCACCCAAGAGTGTTGAGGGAACTGGCGCAAGTGCTCAAAAGCCCCTTGTCATCATTTCCCAGCACTCCTTGCTAACTGGGGAGGTCCCAGGTGACTGGAAGTTGGCAAATGTGACACCCACCCACCAGACGGCCAGGAGGAGGACCCAGGGAACCACAGGTCTGTCAGCCTGACCTTGGTGCTGGGAAAGGTCATCTTGAGGGTCATTGTGCAACATGTACAGGACAGCCAGGGGATCAGGCCCAGTCAGCACGGGTTTATGAAAAAGGCAGGTCCCCCTTGACCAGCCTTATCTCCCGGCACAGGGTGACCCTGCTTGAAGAAGGAGGGAAGGGCTGTGCATGTTGTCTACCTGAACATTAGTAAAGCTTTTGTCACTCTTTCCAACAGCATTCTCTTGGAGAAACTGGATGCTCGTGGATTGGATGGGTGCACTGTTCTCCATGTAAAACACTGGCTGGATGGCCAAGCCAGAGGGCGGTGGTGAAGGGCCAGTCCTGTTTTATATCTTTGTCAATGAACTGGACAAGGGGATCAAGAGCACCTTCAGTCAGTTTGCAGACAACACCAAACTGACAGCGTGACAATCTTGATCTGGGAGAGGGTACAAAGGCTCT
>JAWWTY010000077.1:58668798-58726157 GCA_035222235.1 Margarornis squamiger
GGGGATGCTGGATGGCAGCTGAACACGAGCCAGGGTGTGCCCAGGTGGCACCCTGGCCTGTGTCAGGAACAGTGTGGGCACTGATTGTCTCCCCCACCCCATACTCAGCACTAGCGAGGTTGTACCTCAAATCTGCTGTCATTTTGGGTCCTTCACTACCAGAAAGACACTGAAGTATCAGAACAGTCCAGAGAAGGGCAGTGAAGCTGGTGAAGGGTCTGGAGCACAAGTCTGATGAGCAGCAGCTGAGCAAACTAGAGTTTAGCCTGGAGAAAAGGAGGCTCAGGGGGACCTCCTTGCTCTCTAGAGCTGCCTCAAAAGAGGTCGCAGAGAAGCAGAGCTGGTTCCTTCTCCCCAGACAGACTTAGCACAGAGTCAGGAATGCACCAAGATAGCATATCATCAGAGCTTAAAAAAGGCTTGAGATTTCATGTGTTTAAACCAGGGGGACCATCTTTAATCTTTCCCTGTTAGATGTAACTCGCTCAAACACATCTGACCTCATTAAATATAATGAAAAACCTCTGCATGCTAGTTGTACGTATTTATACAGTTTCTATTACGACAACTTCTTCCACAGTTTGATCCTTTCCCCAGTGTCTAAACCTGACAAAATCATACATTCAGACCATCTGCCATCTTACTTAGCCTTCCAATAAATGGCTACCCTCACACAGGGTTTACCTTTTCACAAGTGAAAACAGTTCCAAATGGTGTTAAACTTTCCTAAGGGGCAGACATGGAGACAAAGCTGCTGTGGTGGAAAAATCCTTTCACAGTTACTGTACTAGAAAAATACAGGGTTTTTGTGCCTCCATTCTAACATCCATGGTATTTCCATGAAAACTACAGCTGAATATAGCCTTCCCATATGCAGGGCAGCACACACGTTGTGTTCAGCAGCTGTAACCCAACAGGCTGCTTATTATATCCAACACTGACTTTTCAGAAGTGACCCAGGATCTGGTCCCAGTTACGCAAAAGTTCTCTTACAGACTGTGAACATGTTAGTGGAAGATGCCTTCAAAAATCTGATTTATTTGCTGTAATCCAACTCAAATTATACAGTAAGGGCAAGTTTGTTCTATGCTCACACTTGCAGTGTCTTTCACTCCTTGATGCCAGGTGTCTCTCCTGGTTTCTCAGGCAGCCCGGGACAGGCCCCTCTGAATGCAGCATCCCACATGTTAGCTGCAAACTCCAGTCTCTGCAGGGTCCCACACTCCCCAGCCAGGACAATGGGGCTCAGCACTAACAGCAGGGGTGACTCCCAAGGTGCTCCCACACCACAAACAGGCTACTTTGGTTTTCTGGCTGAGCAAGACTTTTGAAACCCCCTGGAGTTTCTGCCATACAGCTGACAGTGTCAGTGTCCCATACCAGCCACCAGTCCCAAATGCACATACAATTTAAGCCCAAATCAAGCTCTGGTAGAGGCTTTTTCCCCTGTGGGAAAAGCTAGGAGAAAAAAGCTGTAAGGCCTTCAGTGGGGGAGCACACAAGTCAGTCTCCTGGCATTTCTGTGTTATCATTTGATTGACTCCAATGCTGCAGTTTCTGGCAGTCCCTGCTTTTAAAGAGATTGATTTTAAAGTGCCAAGCACTGCTGAGCTACCAATCCAGCCATCAGACACCACTGACAGCAAGCCTGACCAAGAGGAGGCCATGTGGAGAGAAACACTCACATGGTGCTTTCTGCTCAGAACTTGAGCTAATTTTCTAATGTACTCTGACAGTGACACTCATCCCATTTCAAACTTATATATATATGTTTTCCCTTCAGCATGAGTTTTATGTATCTGTGTTGCTTAGGCTATGATTTATGTCAGACCATCATATAACACAAATCAGCTTTTGTTTATCAAGCTAACTAGAGGATATAGGAATAAAAAAGGATCATTTCTTTTTATCTTCTTAATTTTAAAAACTAGATTTGAAATAAATGAACAATATCATAAGAATGCAATTTACATACTTGGCTATCAATTAAAAATATCATAGGTGGTTAAAATATAAGAAATATCTCATGGTTTTTAATAAACTACTTGGAAATTTCTTACATACTATTATGCAAATACATATATATGTATATATATCTCTTAAGCGTTACTGAGTTTGACTACAATAATTTTGGAGCTGTTTTTTAATATGGAGTGCAAGTACCACGGCTATGGGAGATTGAGAACCGTGGAAACTTGACCCTTGCCCTTCCCTCCTGAGCTGCTCAGAGATGACTCTGATGGCTCCCTCGGGCTGGGTCAAGGAGCCAAAGACCACAGGACAGGACTGGCTGCAGAATTTGGTACCTTCTCCTGTGGGCTCCTTCCCTGTGACCAAAGTGCAGAGCTTCCCTGTGATGGGGTGAAGGGGATGGAAATGAGACTGTGTGTGCCTTCCCCACCACAGCTCAAAGGAATTGCCAGGGCCCCACAGCAGGGAACTCCTCCGTGTCCTGTCACGGGCTGTGGCCCTGCTGAGCAGCCTGAGGAAGAGGCTTTTCCTTACTCTGAATGTGGTAATGCTGCTAATCCCTGGACACCAGTCACACCAACAGAACAGGAAGGAGCTTCAGCTGAAAATCTTGACTTTTTCGAAAATATCTCTATGCATTTTCTCTGTCTTCTCTCTCCTGAAGCTTTAAACGAAATTTCAGTCTTACTGTCAACAATTTTGCACCCCACCCCTAAAACTGGAATTGCTCAAAAGAAACTTTGCTTTTTGTAACAAGGAGCAACAAGATTTCACAGCATTTTTCTGCTCCAGGAGCAAAGATCACGAATATCACCAAATATCTAGAGGCTACAGTCCTAGACTGAAGCTGTAGCAAGTGCTTGTGCAAAATACTTCATATTTTACATTAAATTTTTTAAAAATCCAGCCAGTCACTGATTAGAAAAATGCTGGAAGCATGCCAGGTACTCTATTCAAAACACCTTGAAACAAACTGAACTATTGTCTATATTTGGAAACCATAAAAAAGTTGCAAAACTAAAACCATATACACACCAAATACACATTTTCAAAGGAAACCAGTACACACAAACTACATGGATAACATATGGTGTGGATACGAATGTGATTCATATCTGTTACTGGTTAATTAGTTCAAACTTTACCCAGAGTGGAGTTTTGAAGATGCAGGGACATGTGGGAAATAAATGAGCCATATTTTGGAATCCGGAACAGACTGAAAGTCCCCAAAATCCAGCTGGTAGGTGTTTCAGCCGTGCAAAACCCCCTTCTTGGAACACCTCCGGGTGGATTCGGCATGAGCAGCACTGATGGGCAGCTGGTCCTTACTCCCATCCTCATCCCTTTCCTCGTGTCTCCAGTCAGCCACCCACACACTCTCAGTTCTGTCCCCAGCAGATTAAACACATGTGATGTCACAAACTTGCTGAAGTAACATATATAATGAAAGCCAGGAGGTACAACTCCCTGGGGAGGGGCAGGCCCTGATCTCTGCTCTGTGGGGACAGGGACAGCACCCAGGGAATGGCTGGAGCTGTGTCAGGGCAGGGTCAGGTGAGATCTCAGGGAAAGGTCCTTCCCCCAGAGGGTGGTGGGCACTGACCAGGCTCCCCAGGGCAGTGGGCACAGCCCCAAGGCTGCCAGAGCTCCAGGAGGGTTTGGATGCTGCTCTGGGGCACAGGGGGTGACTCCTGGGAATGGGCCTGGGCAGGGCTGAGGGCTTGGACTGGATGGTCCTTGTGGGTCCCTTCCAACTGAGCATGTTCTGGGATTCTGGGAAGACGAACTCTGTGGGGTTTGACCCAGCTTTTCTTTACACCCAGTACTCACAATGAGCTTCAAGTACACACCCTTCAAAACCAGCAAACAGCACTCCTAAAGTAGTCTCCCACCTTGCAATTTAATGTAAAATACTTTTTTCTCTTTTCAAAAGTTGAGTCCCTCTATTTTACCATCATTATGAAGGCAAACACACTGAAACTGTGTTAAAGCAAACTTTTGAAATGGTTGTATCCTAATTTTGGCAGCTATTTTTTATCTTAGCTAAGAAGTTCAAGTTAACATTAATGCATATTCAGCAGGGAACATTTGCTACCTAGTCACAGTATTAGCCTGTGATTGTTATAAGGCATTGACTTTCCAGAACTTGATTTTCCATTTTCAACATATGTAAAATAATAGCTATAAAACAGCAGTAAGACAGAAGGAAAGTTATGTATCATCGTGATCACCTGGCACTCCTTGAATCTCATTAATACATATGTCAATTTTAAAATGAAAAATGAAAGGTGATTATAAAAGATACTTCATAGTACCAGCCAACATTTTCTGTTTAAATGATCTTGGGATTCTTCAGAGATGTTAATTTTGAACCATGCTCTTTAAGAAAATCTTCTATCAGCTAAGTCAGCTGCTATGAGAAAATGGGCAAAACAGAAGTTCCCAACACTTGGATCAGCATTCTGGAGAGCTAACTATATAGATATATATATACACACACACACATTTTACTGATCTCCTTTTACAACAGTACGACACCTACAATTTTATCAGAGTAACTGTAGAAGATTTCAGAAAACTTTTATTTTTCAAAAAAAATAAAAATACCCCAAAGCCTAAGAACCAAAAGTGATTCAATAAAGAATTATTTTATTCCCTGTTTTTTCATAGACTCAATACATGCATTTTGCAAAGATATTTTAATTGTTTCTTATTTGATTTCCTTTCATTTTCTTTCTCTCTTTTTTTTTTTTAATATTCACTTTTTTCAAGCAGTGATTCATATTGACATCAACACTCACCCCTTTTAAAGGGGTGAGCTACTTTCCTCCCACAACTTTCCCTCGTGAAGTCTCCCAGCTGACTTATGAGAGCCTGTTAAAGTAAGAGGCCATTTAAATAAGACATAAATCAATAGAAAAAAAGATCAGCTTCTTTCCTGCACAGGTGTCCCTTCTATTTATTTTAAGTGCAAACCCCAGCAATCACAGGTTCAGAATATTTATATTACAACCCAGCCCTCATGGCCAGTTGACAACTGATCTTTGTTAAGCAGAGCAAACCCCTTATGGTGCCATCAGTTTGCCAGTTTTCCAGGACTCTGAGACTGCTGAGGTCAGATAATTCTGAGCACTGTGGTCCCTAAGAGATCTCCAGGCACACCTGGATCACCTACGCAAAGGAAACATTGGAGTGCAGATGAGAAAATCTGCTTGCCTAACTTTGCCACCAGGAACCTCAGCCAAGGACAAGCATCACCTCCCCCGCCTTCCAAGACACGCTGGGCAGGTGCCCTCCCTCCTACCCAACCTGACTGCCGTGCTCGCTGACTGTCAGGGCTCAGCTGGGTTGGCACTCAGGAGTCACAGGCACAGCAGGCAAATTCATGGGAACCCCAGCCAGGCTCAGGTGTCTCTCAGGACTGAGCAGGTCCAGCGAGGCAGGGAGCTGAGATGGAGCTAGCCCACTGCAATCAATACACAGGGGGACAGCAGCCTGCAGGGCCAGAGCCTGGGGGACAGAGTTCCACGTCATGACAGCCAGGCAGGTGTTCCTATAAACCCCCTAATGCTTCCTCTTACCGCTGCAGTCACAACCAAGAGAGAGATTTTGTTTCTCAGCATTCTTTGATCTGAACCGTGACAATCTAACATACAGCATTTGCACAACTGAGTTATTTCCTCCCTTTCTCCTTGCTCCCTCCCTCCCAGCAACCCAAATTGTTTCAGCCCTGTAACACATCTCCTGTCTCACTAGAAGGACACATATCTACATGGATGCAATGTTTATTCAAAATCTCAGCAGGTTTAAGGTGATGCTCTGAGAGAATGGTTCACTTTCACATAAAATGAAAGGACACACCAAGTATTCAAAAAGTTATCACAAATCTACTAACAGTGAAATTAATAAAATAATAATTCTGATCACCAGGAAATTCTACCCTCACCCCAAAACAACGTGTTTCTGCCAAAATCTTTCTGAGTCTGAATGCTACCTGCTGAAGTATCATCAATATGCTTCCATCCAGTGGCACAGGAAATGAATCGTATCTGGTCTGCATGACATTCTTTAAATTATGCACATATATATCAGTCTCGTCCTACATGCATAAATCTACCTTTACCATTTCTGGAAAACACTGATAAACACTGCTTAGGAGACAAGAAACGCACAAAGAAAGAAAAGGAGTGAATTTACATGGGAATTTACTGTGTCTGGAGGTCATACAAATGAACCCAATTTTTTCCCACAATTAAATCTATGGTGTTATCAAGAAAATCAGTTTATTTTAAGACTGTCAACCCAATATATAAATTTCCTTTTGTGCTTGAAACGCCTCTATCAGATAAGATAGCTTTTGTTTAAACTGCTATTTTCAGCCTTTGCTTTGAGGGTTTCGAATATACAGAGTGAAGTAACTTGAGATTTCCTACCCTGTTTTAAAATGTGTTTCTTCTGTCTGTTTGTATTTTGTAATTTCCTGTCAAATAACCTCACCATAACTAACTTTCCTTGCTCCAACCTACTTCTTTTTTTTATTTTGTAAAGCCATTCCCACTTCCTGAGGATGGTAATAAAACCCTGATTACATTCGGCTGTTATCTGCCTTTTCTTCCTCTGCTTCCCCCTCTCTCAGTGCCTTTGTCACAGCCAGCACTCAGGTTTCAGCTCCTGGCGGGCTGGGAACGGCACATGGGGAGAGGAAGCAAAGGAGACTGCAGGAACCCAGATTCGTTCGGGTTTCTTGGGTGGGGAGCGCCTGGCGCAGAGCCGGGCAGGGAGGCTGTGCAGCCCTCCAGCCTGGGCACTGCTCTGCTCCCGAGCCGAGCGCTGTCCCTGCAGGGCACAGCCAGCACCCTGCCCTGCCGGCCCTCCCTGCGGCACAGAGGGGAAGGAAACCGGCCGCAGCTGCTGGTTCAAATCACTTACAACTAACTGGACAAACCCAGTCATTTAGCCAAATTCTCCTTCATTTAGGCATGAAGCTGCTCCTGTTTTCAACTCAACTCTCACTGCTTTTTGCCAATTGCTCCCAAAAATCCTGTTTGCTGAAGTGTCACCACAGAGAACCTATAGACTGTGTACCTTCACCTGAAATTCTTTCCCCTCTTCTATTTGCGTTCAGCTGCACGCTCCTGTTTCAGCCAAGCTTAGGTCCACTTACCGCTCCCTTCCTCCCTGTGTGTCCCGGGTCTGCTGCCCACAAGACTCCACCTCTTTCAGCAGCTGCTCCTTTCCACCTTTGCCTTGTCTCCAAAGTTGTTGCAAGCACAGGCTCAAGTCAATGCACTTGCTTCCTCTCTTCCAGCTCTGTCCTGGATCCTGTCCAGCGCAGTTTCCGCTCTTTCCCTCTGAATGAAAGTGCTTTCACCATGGTAATTCATGATCTCTTCCTGGGCCAATCTCTAGGATCTCCCTCCTACTCAACCCTTCTAGTTCTTTTGCTGGTCATCACCCTTGCTCTGACATCTCCTCCTCACTGACGTTTCAAATCAGCCGCTATTTTTCCTCTCAATGGTACTTGGCTCTCCTGGGTACCCCATCACAATGCTGGGTACTGCTGAAAGCTCTGCCACTGGCATGGTTTTCTCCTCAGTCTAACACAACTAGGGGATCTCTCTAGCTCTCACCTCAGCACTGATGGTTCAGATTCCATTTCAAGAGTGCCAAAGCAGGCTAAGGCAATCTGGAAGGAATGTGAGGCAAAAGGCAGAGAGGGGTGTAAGCCAGGAGCCTTAGATCAGGTCAAGGAGCTTATGAAACCATGTTGTCAGACACATCTTTTCCCCTTCTAAGTCATCTCCTTTGCACTTACACGCGTGTCATTTTACCTCCCAAATGTTCAAACTTTATATTTTGTCACAACCATAAATTAACTTGCCTTAACACAAAATGCCTTCCCTACAAAACTTCCTCCTCTCCCCACAACCAATGCCAACTCTGGGATTTCAATGCTTACAACAGTAAATTTAAAATCACTTGAATATTTCCTTCCCTCTTTCTGAGTATCAAGTTCAATCCTACTCTTTCAAGTCACTTTCTTTTAGTCTCAGCAGCTTAAAGCTCTCATTCTGTGCTTTATTCTAACCAGACTGACAATTGCCATTCTCCCCTTGAGTGCCCCAAAAATGCCACTGCCTCCTGCCAGGGTAGAAAAGGTGCAACTGCTGAACTCATGTTCCCATCTCTGTTCAGTCTGAAAACCTCCAAGTATCCTCTTCACACAGTTTCCTAAGATGGTATCACATTTATAGTTCTTTTCCCACCCTCTTCTTCAACTTTGTCCTGAAGTTTATGTACTTTAAACCTTCCTGAACTGGCATAATGATACTTGGGAACCGTAACACCATGCAGCATGACACCACAAAACCACTCCTGTTGCAGAGAGTTGACACACTTAAGCACAAAGCACAGAGCCCAGGGGTGGACAGTGGCTGTTGAAGGATCTGCTAAAAATCCTTGCAGTCATACCTTCAGTTTCTGAGGGTGCCCTTTCAAAGTTTAGCTATTTCGATGCAATTCAGGAGCACTATGTTCAAGCTCCTGAACACATTTAAGCTCAGATATTTTTTCCTGGTGGTCTCCACTCAGATTTCTTCAGGGAGATGTGTGGTGGGGTTGTGTTTTTTTGTTTTTCAGACTGAGGCTAGACTCAAATTTTGCTCAGTCCCTTCACAAGCAGCAGCATTCCATCATAGCCCTCTTGCTGTTTGAAAGTTATTTATATGGTTCAATGTTCTTTTTCTATGTGTCAAAACATTACTTGTTAGTTTCCACTCAGACTGAAATCTGGCAACTCTAACTTTCACCCTATTCTAACAGGTTTTTCTCCTTCCTTGGGACACAAAATCCCGACTGTTGGAGCACTTGCAAAAACTCCTAATTGCTGCTTTATTCAGGTCCCTGAGCTCTCGGTACAACCAACCTGCATTGATAGCAGGTTGGCAAACTCACATTTGGTATCTTTCAAAGACAAATTTTAATTAAGGACATACTTTTAATCCTCCCTTCATTTTAATTAAATGGATTTCTGATCACTTGATCTGAAGTTACTCCCCAAGTCTATCTCTTCTATGATGTCATTATTAGCTGCTAAGCAGAACAGGTACTCCTTTATTCAGTATGTCCTTGCTTGTGTTTGGGAGGGGTGGAGGGAGAGGGTGTTTCCATTCTGGGAGGCTTTTTCAAGGGCCTTTCACACTGTTACGCTCATGGACAATCTACTACCTTCTGTTCTTCCCAAGCACAGCGAAGATCAGTATTCTGCTCTGCATCCATTGTTCTCTGCAACATTTGTCTTCATGGGTAGTTTAGATTCCCTTTCCATAGTCACCTGGCATTTAAGTACAAGCCTGGTATATTTAAGTTCAGATAGGTTAGACACAAACCTTTTATTAAATGTTCTCATGATCCAATTAGGATCAGTATCATTTCTGTCACTTTTTTTTCTTGCTGTACTTCCATTATCCATCAATGTATCTTGTCCCTCTTCAACTTCCCACACACTAAAACAAGGCAGGAATATCATATGACCATTTTCAGACTTTTCCCCCATCATTTCATATGACATTCAACTGCTGTAACAGACTTAGCATCAAAGACTACTACCCCACATAGTGATATAGACCATCTCTTAAGAAATATCCTAATTTCTGGAATGCAACCCAATAGAAACACAGGCTAAAGGGACAGTAACAGCATGAAAGAACACATGCCAAACCCAGAAAAACTAACAAGGCAGGGAGAGAGAATCATAAGGTGAGAAACGTCTTTTCTTCACAAATCCACAAATAACCAAGAACACCAGATAACTTTTTGTGAGAGAAGCTGAAAGAAAAGTCAAACTGAGGTGGATAGTGGTCAGAACTCTAATCTGTAATATAAGTGTAGAAAAAAGTGGTGAGATTACCACTAGATCTTATCACATCTTTTCCTCAGACAAATATAAGTACAAACCTCCAGTGCAGACACATCTGAGTCATCAGAACAGAAGGTACAGAGTGAAGGGAAACCTGCAGAATTATTCCCACACTGAATGCCGTGTGTAGAATAACCTCCCAGGCAGGCAGAGTGACAGAAGGAACAAGAAGTCCTAAAGGTGTAGGGAAAATTAAGCTTAACTTCAAACTAAGTCACAGCCACTGTTGAAGGTGACTAACAGAGTCTCAGTAGTCTTTAAATACTGAATTAAATATTACTATACCCACTTATATGATTGTTTCCAAATCAGCAGCATGCCTCGACTTGTGCTGGCATCCTACATGGCAGACATGACCATGTGAGACCTTTGAGCCTCATTTCTGCCCCGCTACCATTCCCAGTTACACTGGCTTGTCCATAGGAAGTGCATAGATGGATGTTGCATACCCTGCACCCCAATACCTGTGGGCCCTGTCCAGCTGAGCTCCCTCTCGGGGCACAGCTGCTAAATATTTCTTATATTTACCACTGCAACCAGTTTGTGTAATACCAGTCAGAATGGTATTTACCAACAGAATAAACACAGAGGATTCAGCACTTGCAGTCTGCACTGAAGCACAACATATCACAGCAGAGACAGCGGCTCAGTGCCCAACTCCACTTGAAGAAAGACTGGATAATTTAACTGATTTCTAAAGAGGGAACCTCTGTAGCTCCCAGCAGAGTAACTCTATGAGGTTTAAATAAGTTGTCCAAAAAAAAGCTCTAGATTATTTCACATCACCAGCTGTCAGCCAATAGCCTGGATAATGGAAATCCACAGTTCCCTGGCTTCCTGCAAGTTCCTTGCAGCTTCAGAGTAGCTGTTTCTCTCATTTGCCTACACTGACTACGATTTCCTTTCTCTTTATTTCAAAAAAAAATCTTTTTTTTTTACTCCATGTGTAGGAGATGACAAGAGGGATTAACACTAGCAGAGATGCTGCATGTGACCTCTTCTTTTATGGGCACTATTTGTCACAGAGGTTCATTGGACTTGTGTTTCCTAAACTTCAGTCAAGGAATGAACTCTGAAGATGGATGAACACTCACAGCATAGCTGCTTTAAACAAAGCCATCCAGTTTGTAAATAAGAAGTGATTAGAGAAATTTGCTGCAGAAATCAGTCACATTAATCAGCTGGTTGTAAAGTAGATTGATGTGCACCAGCTAGAGTTGTCTAAACAATTTTGTTAACCTTTAGCAAGAATGTGAAGGAATATGCCACAAAATGGTTCAGTTTTAAATGGATAGGACATGCTCCTTTTAAGAGAACAGTGAAGTTCCAAGATGACTATTTTATTCAGATTTTCCCAAAACAATTGGCCGAAAAAGAGTAATTTATAGTTCCAGCATTCTTTTCTGCAAGTTCATTCCAGGTTGTGACCAGCATAGCCCATGGCAGGACAGGGGGTGTTTATTGTAGCAGGGGCCTTGGGGAGGAAGACTGATGCTAAATCAACGTACAAAGAAAAACGAATCACCAGAAAAACTCTGAGCATTTCCTCCAGCACTGCCTTCCCTCTCATGTTACCACTCATTTGTTTGGGTTTTTTTTTCCCCAGCCAAAACCAGAGTGGAATGGCAGAGTGACGTGTGACACGTGAAGCATGAAGCATGCCGGCAGTGCCATGGGGTGGGGGTCCCAGCCGAGAGCTGCCAGCAGGCACCCCTGGCACCCCAGGGCCACCCAGCACAGCCCCTGCCCCCCGAGGAGGCTCACCACATCCCAAGGCCAGGGCAGAAGGAACGCAGCTGAAAGCACACACAGCCTGGCTGCACTGCCAGCCAGCCCCGCGGGGTGCCCGTGCTCACAGGGACCAGTGCCGTGTAAGGGGACACAGGGCACGTGTGCCAGGCTGGAAACCAGGGTTGGGGAGAGTCCAGGGAGGGACTGGAGGGTTCAGTGCCTACAGCAGGGCCATGCACACTGAAGAACAACGAATGTGAACATCAAACACACGCCCTCTCCCCAAGACTAACAAAAATAACACTTAAGAAACATATTCTTCCATTTTCTGAAGAAATATTTGATTCATATTTTCAGGTTTTATTCCACAAGCACCAGAAATAGAAAATGGATTTAAAAGGTGAGGAGCAAGAAAAGAGAAACCCATCAAACAGTCTTTATCAGTTGTTTTCTTCCAAGGACTACAGTTTTCAGAGGAATACCAAAGCAGAGCCTGATAATATCAGTCTCACATCTATTATAGTATTTCCCATAATACCTGGAAGATCTGAAGTTCATGTTTTCAGAAGAAAATCTTAGAAGAATGATCTTGGTCTACCCTTCACTTAATTCTGTCTGTGCCAAACACACAGTAGCCAGTAATGGCCTATTGTTTTGGGTTCAGGATGCTAGACAAGCATGAGAGCTTCTGAACAGCAGTGCATGTGACATGATGTTGGAAATTTAGACAAATTCAAGAAACTTACTTTCATTTTTCTTTATATACCTCTTCTAATAGTTATCAACCCCAGTTCACACAGGTAGGCCAAAAGTAAGTTTGGAGTCAGAGTCTCGGTAAGTTTGTTCCAGATTTTAGAGTTACAAGGCAGAAGGTGTGTGATAAACACCCCTCTGTAACAACAGCATCCCTCACTTACACTCAGCAGGGATATTTGTTTAAGCAACAACAGAATTTGGTATCAATCCCTCTCACTGAGTAAGCTGCACTTGATCTGCTCAGCCAATGAATAATAAATCAATGCAAATCACACCACTTTATCACTAACAACCATTTTCTGGTCAGCTACACCACAGAATACAGTCTCTCCCACAGGAGACAAATAACCCCCAGTGCCTTAAAATAGGAGTTATTTATAGCCTGCAGAGAAACAATTGGGCTCTAACATATAATTTGCACCACTGTTTATATTTGCAGTGAATTTGGCCCTTGAAATCTCTGGCTACAGTGAAGGCACAAGCTGCTTTCATCAGTAGTGCATGACTCTGCAAATTACTCTACATATTTGAACATTTAGCTGTTGGGCAGCTCCCCAGGCCCCACAAGTCCCACCTTACACTTGACAACCAGGTCACCCATACAACCCTTTCTTAACCATCTGTAGCTTTTCTGGGGGACAGTTTTTGATAGAAATTGCAACTCGTTTAAGGTATTATCTATCAAAGATAAAATAAAGCTCCGTGCCGGGAATGCCGACAACTTGAAAGGGGACGGTTTATAACTCACTCTCTATTATTAGTGCAGTATAAAGCCATTCCTCTTTTGAAAGATGGAGGGGTTTAGCCCCCGAGAGGTGCCAGGCAGCTGCACACATCTGGAGAAGGAGGCCTGGAGGGCACACTGAGGCCAGTCAGGGCCTCACCTTACCAAGAAGATGGATGCTTTTTGTGTAGTACCACTTTCACCAGTGTCTCTCTAGAGCTCGTCATTGAGCACTAGAGGAAAATATCACACCAATGCGAGCCAAAGCTAACTTTGCCCATTCAAAACACTGATAAGAACATGCAATAATTCAACCCACTACCCTAACATCATGCAAATTATCCACAGTCCACTTACCCACAGGCTCAAAAGTCAATCTGAAGTAAAATTCTCTCCTCATATTTGTATTAACAGGCAGCTTTGATGGCACAACCAGCAGCCATTCCCTGCTGAACTCAGGGCAGCAAACACAAACCCCCGACACGCAATGCTTTGGGGTCTGTTCAGCGAACAACTGGGCACAGGTAAAGGCACACGGAGCCTTGTGACTGCCTGAGCACACCAAGGGCAGCAAACACCAGGCAGCTCCCCGTGTGACAGCAGCACAGAACACATGTGGGACAGAGGCAGGAGAAGGGACAAAGATGCCCATGAGCTGCCCCTGAGCACTGCAGTGCCCACCCAGCTCTGCCACTGCAGGGACAGCCTGGGCTCCACGAGGCTGGGCAGCAGGGTCAGCTCCCTGCCAGCACCGCCAGGCCCTGCCTGGGTGTGAGGGCGGCACCAGCACCACAGGGAGACTTGCCTGCCCTGCCTCTCACACCACTCCACAGTAAGGCAGCTTCAGCTGCTCTGGGGTCTGAGGTTATCGGGCACAGATCTCTGCAAATAAAGACAGACAAACTGCGAGTCTGTTCAAACTCCTCTCTTTGTGACCAAGAGGCTTCTTTTAGGGCTGGCCTGACTTGCCCCAGAGGCTTCCCAGAGAGCTGTGTAATAAAGATGATTGAAATGCAGACTATGTCAACAGACACTTCCTTTGAGAGAGGTAAACAGGAGGACAGCACCTTGTTCATCAAGAACAACCAGACATACCTATAGGGCACACAAAGCCAGCCAAGATCCTTTAGGGTTTTCTCTTTCCTTCTAAAAAGAAAGCAGTTATTAACTTTTTTTTTTTCCCCCCAAATTTAATATTAAAAGAAGAAAATGCTGGCAACACCCACAGTGGTGTTATGTCAGCTGCTTGTGTCAGGTCAAATACAGTGCGACAGGAAGCAGGGGCTCCACACGAGCACAGCCACATGGGCTCGGTGCCATTCTGTTCCTCTGTCCCCAGCACACCCTGCCAAACAATGCTCTGTGTCCCGAGAGAGCGTGCCCAGCCCCACAGCCTTCTGCCCAAGAGAAAAGCACTGCTGCACAAAGGCAAAGGTAATTACATGCCAGACTGCACCTCTTTTGAGGGTTCCTGTATGATCAAGTCCTGCCATCCCAGAAAGGAAATTAGTTGGACATTCTTCCTTGGTCTAAATGGGGTGGTGGAAACAAATATTTTCAGCCATCCAGCTCATAAAAGCAAGCAGAAGACAGCAACCTGGCACAGCACTTCAGTAGCCATCACGATAGCCAAAGTAAATGAACACAGTCACTGAGACGGCACAAACTGGAACCCGTTCAGAAAACTATTCACTTTCCATGCTTCTATTTCTCTAGTCTTAAGATATGCAAACCTATTCTCTAATGCCTTTATTAAAATGCATATTTCTCAATCTTACCCTCCTTGTTATCCAAGTTCCCGGTGTTTCCCTACTGTGCCAGATGAATGGAAGCAGCACACCAGGGCAAAGGCAGCAGCAATGCTGTTTTGAGCCTTGTTAAGCACCTTCCCCATGCAAGCCTAGTGGAAAGCAGGATATGATTAGACCCTCTTTCAGTACAAGACAGATCTTAGTTCCTCCACTACACAGCCTTAGTGACATTTGCTCTTCAGCTATTTAGTCATTTTGCTGGTACCAGGTGCCACAGGTGAAGCCTTGGAAAGATGCATGGGACACAAGGGCCAGGCTGCTGTAGCCAGCCATAGGAGAACCCTGGTTTGTACCCACCAGCCTCTTCTCTGTACTTCTCCTCTCACTGCCAGGAAGTCTTGACATGACCAAAAGGTACAGCACTTACAACACACTGCTGCTGCTAACTGCAATTTTTAATTAGAGGCTTTGCCTCTGGTGTAATGCAGTAATCAGGAGAAAATGGGTGTCTCTGTTGTTTTCTAAGGCTCTCTGCATGCAGGCAGGTATGGACAGACCTGAGCCTGCTCTGCCTGTGCCCCAAGCTGGCTCCCAGCTGAAAGCTGTACAGGCTTTGTAGGCACAGGATGCACTGCACAAGCAAGCAGGCCCTGATCTCAGCACACCTAAGAGTGCCTAGATGGCTGTAAACAGAAATAAGAATTGTGCCCCCATAGCAAAGGAAGAAACAAAAAACCCAACACTTTTTCCTTACATCCAACACTTGTTCACACTTGCCCTAACAAGCTTGACAGTATTGTCCTTGTCTCCTCATAGGTGTGTGTTTTCAGATGCTTTTTGGCTTGCTGTTCATTATATTTAGGTCATTTGCAAGTATTAAGCTATCATCTGCACACAGATGATAGCAAGTATAACAGAAGCAATATTCAGAGAGGATAAACCACAGTGGGTAGTGGATTATAATAAGGAACCAGTGAAGCCTGGATGACCCTTATCAGAGTGAGCCAGCTCTTTCTAACACCTCTAAATTAAGGCTTACCACTTCTGTTTTACTCTGGCTATTTTCAAAAAGAATCACAGCAAAATAACGAAACATGAACAAAGACATAAAAACCCCATTGCAAACCCAACAGAACTGTCTATTCTTTTTATGAGGGAGTTCACCAAGTGCCTAACTAGTTAACAATCAAGCCACTAAGATAACAGTAAAATTGAAGTAATTCTTTGAAGACACTAGAAATTTTAAGTACTGAGCAGCCTGTGTCTCTGTTGTCTGTCACTAATGTTCTTTAAGCCCCTGCTCAGGTGCTGCTACTGAAGAGGAGAACAAGGAAAGGCCAGGAACAGCAGGGCTCCCAAGAGCAGGCTGAGCACAGGAGAACAGATTTCTCTCCAGCACCCCAGAACCACATAAAGGCACATGTCTCCAGGCAGGCTGACAGGCTTTTCTCCTTGCTGCTGTTTCAGGGGCTGAGCAGGAGCCAGGTGATTTCCAGCTCTAGCCTGGAGGTAAATAGCCTCCCTTGCCCCTCCCATAGCTTCCCTGCCCCACCAGGCTGCTCTTCCCAGCAGGGCAGCTACCTAGCAGGAGTTACGGACTGGAACCTCCAGCAGGATCCAGCAAGCCCTTCCTCCTCATCATCCTCCTCCTCACCTCCCATCTTTGCAGCAGGAGGTTTGTGGAAATGCTGTGGACACCAAACTAGCCCCAGAGGCAGTGCAGCTGACAGATGCCCTCCACTCTCACAGAGGGTATCTGGTTGAGCAGCACAACTTTGCTTTAATATATGGTTTCTGGAGCCTGCCTGTGCTGCAGAGCATTGGAGAGCTGCCTTTGATCTCTCTTCGCTTTCCTGCTTTCGGGCTCAAATTGAGCAAAGAGCAGCCCATAACACATGGTAGCGACTCATGGTTCTGAGCTGTCAGTGCTGGGAGAGAGCAAAAGCACCAGAGACAAAGAGATAAACATTAGGGAGAACAAACATGTATCACTGTAGTAAATTCATCAGATAATATCAATTAATTAAGGAAACCCTCAGACAACAACAAAAGGAAAAGAAGGGGGGAAAAACTCCTTAACTTATGGCAAAGCCAAGACAATAAAAGTCCTGAACACCTTTTCCTCTTTTTCCCTTGGCAGCAAGACTGAGATAGAGCAGGTCAAGCACCAATATCACGGCTTTGCATGTTATCGGGCTGCTATTCGAAAACCAGAATGAGAATGTAACCTGACAAAGTGGATCTGGGAGAGCCTTCATGCTGAAGTTTGTGTGCCAGCTTTGTAATTACCAATATCTCAGACTAGTCCTTGTTTCTGAGCACTGGCCTAGATTAGTAAGTCACCTGAAAGTTTACAGTAGGAAAACCATATGGATATATTCCTGTCGCTACATGTGTACAGTAATTATGGCATAGGTAAGCAATAACACATGCCCAAGGCATCGTACTCGGTGAGGCACAAGGCTGACGTGCACATCTATTATGACTTCAGACTTCAAAGTACCTTATTGCTCAGACAAAATAGGTAGCCTACTTCCTTGTAAAACACACAGGAGGATCTATGGTTACAGCACAGGATTTAAAGTGGGAGTACCAGAACTGCAAAAGGGCGAAGGAGTGTTTTAAAACATTATTCTGTATTGTTTTACAGTGAGCACACTTTAAAGCACCAGACAAAGCTAAACATCACTTAACTTTAAAAAATGCCAGTTTCATGTCAATGCCCGAAATCTGGTTGTTTTGTAAGCACTCCAAGCTTATGCTCCTCTCTGGGAACCTCCTTTCTAATACATTATCTACTTGATTGCTTTCAGACCCCTAATCAATCAAGAAATCCCATCACAATCATGTGATCACCAGCTGTAGGTTAACATTCATGCATGACAACTTATGACAAAAATAAGTGTTTCCCTTTTCCCTTATTTTTTCAAAATAAGACCACATTTTACAAAAATGAATTTTCTGAAGATTTGGCTTTGAAACGAACAGCACCAACTTCAAAGCAAATGTTTCTGTGAGGGCTGTTATAACATTCGAGTTCTTACATGATCTTCAAGGCTGCAGAGTGACCTAGGAGGCAGCCATAATGAGACACAGACAGTGAATAAAGCACTGATTTAATTATGCTATTTGATATATGATGACCTCATCCACTGCTGTTTATACTACTACACTGCTTGAAATACTCTATCAACATATGGAGAGGCACAGTCTCCAGGCTGAAGAGCTTACAGTCTCCCAAGACAGAAACCAGATGAAGGGTGTTCTCTTCCTGTAGCTTAGAGGAGGGTTTGAAGTCTGCTCTTTTCCATCAGTTCCTAAATATGCACTGAATGCTGGAGAGCAGGTTGCTGAGCAAGAACTCTGAGTTTGCTGGACAAAATCTCCACTGCTTTGATTATAGAAGAGGATATCCAGTATGTCCAAGCCTGGTGGGGTTAGAGGGAAGCTGTAGCTATTTACACCACCTCCACCAAATTCCTTGAGTTATGGAGATAGCTCGTGCCCCAGTGTGAGCTTCGACCCACTGTTGCCTTCTGCTACAAAAAGAGTGAGGGAAGAAATCAGTACAACCTGCTACATCTTCCACCAAGGAAAGTGCCCTGTAACCATCTCCTGCCAGAAAATCAACTGTCAAGGCTCAGAGTTCGGTTAAAAATACATATATGTCTTATTTTGCACTTCTGATTAAGATTCCCTGGAAAATATGCAGTAAAGTAACTCTTTATGGTGTTAATGCCATGAAAATCTCCATGAGGAAATGAGTAGTTCTTTATTCAGCGCACCATCTGCCAACCATGCAGTAAATAAAGCCATACAAGAAATGGTGAGAAACAAAACAATCAACAACCTACCCACTCATTAACCATTAGCCATGCTGTGTGCTGAACAATATGCAGGCCTTGGGGGGTGGGGGAAGGAGGGGAAAGCACACAATCCTCTAATTAAAGGCAATCAAAATGAATATTTACCAAGAGCTCGAATGAGTACCTTTAACTGTAGAATTTTCTAGCCTCTGATTGCTTGGGTTTGCAACCTAGAAGTTCAGCCCTGTTCAGTAACCTAAATGCCTAACTTAAGGCATGATTTTTCTTATTTTACCTTGATATAGAAGCACCCCACAAAACACATGAAGCTGGCACAGTTACCCTGATTAGGTACACAGGCATGTGCAGGGGCCACTGCTTTCATGGTGCCTAGCCGAGTAACAAAGCAACAGGACAGCTTAAAGAAGGGATACTCCAGCTGTCTTAAGGTCAGTTGGGAAAAACAGGTATGTGGTACACCGTCTCATGTTTAAAACCTCTATTTAAAATAAAATCCAAGGAATTCTGCTTGCAAGGATAACAGATCAAAAGAGTATCAATTAAATACCATATTAGCAAAGAAAAATGGGTACATGTACACACAAATGTGTATTTCTAAACCTTTAAAACAAAAACAGTATGGAAAACTTAACCAAACATTTGTCCAGCAGAGCAGAAAAATAGCTGAGAGACACCAACAGTAATGTGTTTTCATTTTCTTTTCAAACCCTGGTACAAATTCAGCTAATATCACTTTGCATGATCTCATACCAGGACAGGAGCCAAAAGTTTCACTTGAAATCTTTGCAGTTATCAGATCTGGAAAACTTTTCAATCACTTAAGTTTAAGAAACAAAAAAAAAAACACCCCAAAAAAAGGACTGGAGATAAAAGGCCAGGAGCTTGAAACATTTATCACTTCATCATACTCTTCCATTTGATGCTAGGTCAGCATCTTTACAGATACAATGAAATGTTTGTTTTAGCTATATTTTGAGATGTTTAGAAAAAAAAATAAAATTAATGAATGTGCAGGGTTAGAAACACACTGAGCAACAAGGCTGCACAACCCATACGGAGGGCAAGCTCCCCAGCTAGCATGTTCGGGAGTGGCAAAGCTCCCGGGTGCAACTGGAGGTTGGCAATCCTCGATTCCAGCAGTGGAAGCTGCAAACACAGCCACGTAGCTTTGGTGCCACCCTTGCAAGCACCAGGCCTGCCACACAGCAGGAACAGCAGCTGGGAGCACCCGGGGGTGAGTGCCCTACTCCCCAAAAGGTCAGCATTGCTACACCTGCACAGGCTCTCCCCTTGGGCAGGGCTGTGGGCAGGCCAGAGCTGCCCATGGTGCTGCCCAGGCAGCAGCACCCCCACGAGCCTGGGAGACAGGAACAGGCTCACAGAGCCCCCACACTGACCCAGACAGAGGCTGAAAGAGGAAGACAACAGCACGGCCAGGAGAACATAGTGCCCTGTTGGAAGCAAATGTTATCAACATACTTAAACTGTTGAAATAAGGGAGTTCCAGCCCCATATATCACTGTGTAGGGAATTCACGAGCTCAGACCACGGTAACAAGGACTTGTCTGGCATGTCTTTGACACCTGCAGTCTCCTCCTGGTCAAACAAACGTACCACAAACCCTTCCCAAGCACGGCCGTAGCCAAAGGAAAAGCAGGCGAAACGACAAGTGTATATACCCACAAGCACAGAGTGGCTTATACCTTGCCAGGCTGATCACTGCTCTGAGAGTCTGTGCCAATTTGTGAGCTACTCCATCAGCTCCAGACCAGGTCTGGGTTCAGGAATCACATCTTGCCAAGTGACAGCCCAGCTACCCACTGCAGGACAAATGCTACTCATGCAAACCCAAATCTTTGAAACATTCACAACCATTTTAATCTTCCTGTCAAGCCGTGACTCTACAGGCCAACATATAACTAGACTTCTTTATGATGAACTTCAAATTTTAAAACGTTTGCTTTTTTTAAGCAAGTCAGTATATGAAAGATAGGAAAAAAAGAACATTTTCAGAAAGCACCACAAGACACTCAGATGTGGCTTTGTAGGCTGATGGTTACCCAGTTGTGTCACCATAGGCAGCCCCCTCTTCAAAAACTAGAAAATACAGAAAGTATTTTTACTGAATACTGAAATGTTTCTGTTGCATTCCCACACTTACATTAAAGCATTCTTTGTGCACACACATGAATCTAGTGATCTTTTTCCATTTCCTTGCTGAGGAAACACTCCAATAAGAGCTGCCATTTACATCATACTGGCGGCCAAACCCAAGAAAGCTGGAAGTTGAATCTTACTAATGAAGATTATTTCCTAATGAAGATCCCTGCTCTGCCATTATCTTCCAAAACTCCCCCTCAAAACACGTGCTTTCTCATTATTGCCTGCACATTTCTCAGCCCTTTGTTCTTTCCTCTTATTCAGAAAGGTCTGATTTCTGGTTCCCTGACTCAGTCTTCACCTCTGTTCTCATCAACTGCAGGGAAGGCTCATTCATACTTGGTCTCAAGTACAGCCCAACAAGAAACATCTCTGGAGGAAGAAAATGTTTGGCTTACACAGCTGAACAGAAGAACTCCCACCCGCTTCATTCTCTACTGTGCTCTTTCATCCTGCTCTTTGTTCTGGAGAAGCCACACAAGTTCTATTCCCATTTGTTTTCCTCCTTCCCCAACTGAGCTGCAGATGCTTTGATACACCACTGACACCCACTTGGCTCTGCTGGCTTCCCTTTCACCCCCTCCAAGTGCTGGGATGTTCCTGTGCCTGCCCCTCTCCAGCACACACTTGCACCTGCAGCAGGTTTCTGCTTCAGGCAAAGCCTCCAACATCATCCCTGGCCCCTTCAACACAACAATGTCATCGCCTTTTCTCCCAGCATCACCCAAGGCTTTTCCTTCGGATGGAGGCAGCACGGCACCATCTCAGTTCTGCCCCTCTGAAGCTGCCAGTGCTGTCCAGACCCACCTCTTGTTCTGCAGTATTGCCTGCCCCCAGGCACCTAAGGAGAAGACTTGGACTGTCATCCCAAGCTGCTCTGGATTGTGTGGCCTGTACATTGTGCAGCAGTTGAAAGCTGCTCAGCACTGGCATTTACACAGGGCAATATACCAGCTCCTGGTAGGCTTGTAGAGATGCAGAAGGGAGAAAGCCAGGATTTCAGCACCATGTGGTTTTCTGACAGGCATTGGATCTTTCTGAGCGGGCTGTACTAAGAAGCACAGATCTGCATCACTGGTCAGGAGCTGAAGGGGATACATGCTAGGGACTCACAAAGTTGACAGTGATAAGAATGCCAATATGTAAGTTCCACCAAAAGGTCGTGTACCCTTTTCTAATGATGGCCCCATGTACCTACAGTCAGAGCCAAGGAAAGAGCACCTGAAGGCCCATCTATCCTCCTGCAGGGTTTGGCCCCTCGTTTGTCTCTTTCCCTCCCAGGGCACAGATGTAGTGAGGGAGGCAGGGAGGCACAGAGCTGGATTTGTAGCCACAGTAACTAACACATCACCTCCACTCTAGCAGACCCCAGGAGCAGCATGGGCATGTTTGGGGCTGCTGCTGACCTGTGTTTCACTAACAAATACATGCAGGGCTCTAACAGAGCTCCACCTTGAGCTTTTCTCCAGTTTTTACTCAGGACTGCTTCAAAAAAGGCTAAATTAATTTTGTCGGTTCAGATTTCTTTGACATTGGATTAAAAGCTTTCAAATACAGAACACTCTACATCAGAGAGAGTTGGTGAGGGTGGGAGGGGGATGAGACAGAAAACTGACACTATTTTTTAATGGAAACCTTCTTATTACTGAGCAGGAACAGAAAATTCTGAAGGCTGATGTTTGCAATTAGGTGGTGTATCTGTAGTACCTGAAATTTCTTCCATTCTTACATACAGTCATCTGAATTGTATATTCCTGTTTTGACTAAAAACCTCCTGAAGTAAGGACAGAGTTAATTACTAATTATCTCATAATTCACTCACCCATCTTTACTGGAGCAGAAGGAGGGGAGTTCAGAATCCCCCATGTAAGCCCTTCAATCCCATTCACACCTTCTTCGGAAGTGTAAATCCTCATGTTTCTCTCTGACTCCAGCCTGAAATAAAGACAAACAGAATAGGAGCACTTAGTAACTTCATGTAATGCACGGATAAAAAATTAAATTACAATAATAGGTGTTTTAAAACAATTCAATCCTATTATATTTATCTTGCAGATACTCAGCTAAAAGACACTGGTCTGGTTCAAGGGCAAATGACTGTAAGATGACAGATAACACGATGCTTTTATACAACTACATAATCTTATATTTCAGTATTTTTCCTGTTCAGTTACAATAAATCCTAGTTAGGCACCACAAGCTCTTCAGTCACTGGATAAAGTCCAGAATTTCAGTCAGGATGCTTCCTTACTAAAAACTTTTTTGAACAGGAACACAACCTGGAATGTGCTCTTAAAACACAGCCTTGAGAAATAAAATTTATTGAACTTTCATGCTACAGAAGGAAGCCAAACTGTGTCAGTGGAAGACAGACCCACTCTCAGACACGTATTTTCCTGTTCCCTGCAGTCACTAGCTTTTGGTGGTTTTTATCTCTTTATTCTACCAAATCAGGTGCAAACACAGGACTGAGGTCCCTGTGACACCACAGAGCCCTCCAGCTCACAGAGCAGCTGCTGCCCCTCTTGGAAACCCAGGCTGCAGCCTGATGGTCACCACAGTTTTCACAGCCCAAAGGCAACCAAGGCTTAAGCCCTGCTTAGTAAACAGCAAAAAAAATGTTCAACACAGTGGCTAAGACTAAATACAAAAACCTCTGTATTTGCACATCACTTGTGCAGGCACATTCTTATGAAAATACACCATTTATTTCCGATTCCTATATTTAATGAATTTGTAACTGGTGGTTCAGTTCACACCTGGAGCAGACACAGCATCTCCTCCCATTGCAAACTTCTCTGATTCTGTGTAGCTAAACAACATTTGCTGCATTCAACTACCCTGCTGAGGAAGGTACTGTGTATTAATGTAATGGAGAAAGATCACTGACCTTGGTAATGTACAGCCCCATGTTTTCTAACTCAAGCAGCTAAAACTGCAAAAAGGAAAGGTGCCCATGGAAGCCTGTGAGGGGTGGCAATCACACTCTAGCTTGGACCCCTCTGGCACTGAGAAAAGTTGAAGATCTTAATTTGATTAATTAATCAAACATAGCACCATAAGAACCACTGATCACATCCTTTACTTTAGTCCCAATATCTATGATCAGTTCTTCAAACACACAGACACACACACACCTGTACATCTGCTGGCTACTGTAGTCAACAAGGAAAACCAGAAGCTTCAGATAACGCTGGGGGGAAAAAACCCCAAACAACAAACAAACCTTGACATGAATGTTTTCCTGTGTGAGTTTAAAAAAAAAAAAAAAATTAAAGAAAAGAGGCACAAGGACCAAAATAGAAATTAGTTTTTTAATGAGCAGATCTTGGTGTTCATTCTTGGGCACACTGAAACCAAGGATTTCTTGAACTGTCCCTAAGTTCTATCAGCACACTACAGGTATTTTTTCTCCATTTTTCTGCAAGCAAGCATGCACACAAAAATAAAGCATATTACATTTCCTTTATCACAGTCCCTGTAAATAGAAAAATTTTTAACATATTCAAAACAATACTATCTTTATTGAAGATGGCCAAATAAAATGCTTGCTTTTTTTCTTTTAATGCAGCCATGTGCCCATATTTCATCAAAGAGCTAAGTGAGTAATTAAATCAAGACACATGGCTGAGATACTACAGAGCAAACCCCCTTCTCAGGCAACCACCAGTATGGATCTGTGTAAGGGGGAAATTTCAGAACACTCACAGAATCTCAATCCCTCTTTGCAAAAGCCTGCCAAAGCCATCTGAAACACATATGGCAAACATGCATAGCAAAGGGAAACGCCAGGCCCTCCTAGCATTTGGGAACCCAGGAGGGAGGAGAGGAGAGGAGAGGAGAGGGACCTCTCCACTAAAACGCAGCGGAACAAAGCAGGCCCCCTCGATGCAGACGTGCACACATCCTCCTCCACAATGTTCACCCAGCACTGTGCAGGCACACACAGGGTGTGCAGCTGGGCCAGCGTGGGACAGCTCCAAACAGAAAACGGTGTTCCACCCTGGCTCATTTGCTTCTTGACAGGAAAACCTCTTTTTAATACAATAAACCCACAATATCTGTGCAAACACACAGTCCTTGAAAATTAAGTGTAAAGCTAGTCATTAACTGTAGAACAAGCCTTTTGTCTGAAATTTTGTCTAACTTCAAAAAAGACTGAAAAAATTATTTCAAATATATCATCATGTGAAAGTTCCCCAAGAGCAGGTCCCTAAATCCAGCACAATGCAAATCTGTGAGTAGAAATGGGAATTGTTCCCTTCAAATTAGAAACTAGCAGGTCTGAGGGAGAGCTGCACAACCTCTACAACTTGCCAGCTAAATGTCTGTTGTGCTATTTGTTCTAGTTTTCATTTCTTTATAAGATATTCTAGGTCTAATCTGAATAATGGCTACCAATGACCAAGGACTTGATAAAGGAGATATTACTCTATCTTTGCTGATGACAGCACAAGACACCCAATAATGTCTGCACTCCTAAATGCCTTATTCTATCAAGTTGTAGCTGAACCGTGACTGTGAGCACAGACTAGAACATACTGCTTCTAAGTGCTCAGAGAAGGGACTTGTTTATAACAAACATAATTTTATCTTTATTTTTAACTTTGAAAGCAAACATAAGCAAAACTTTAATTATTAAATAATCTATTGGCCTTTGCAGTTTTTATTATTTAAAAAAGATACTAATTACATGCACCAAGGAATATAATGACCATAGAAACAAGACTACAGTGCACCAGCTCAGAGGTTTCCAGACATTATGGGTCATTTCAAGCGGTCAGATTTCAAAAAGGAAACCGCTTCCTCTGCTTCCACAGCCTCTGTTTAGCTACAAACTTGCTTTATAGATGTCATTAATTATGGCAACAAATGAGTCCATTACACATAGCCCTCAAAAAGAAGTAGCAACTACTCAGAAATAAGATAAAATCGTGAGCATAATCAAAATTTACTTGGGGAAGAACAATAAAGCTGTCTTAACTTCAACTACTATTCTTTTAAAATATAAAGTATTAAAATCTTTAAAGTGTCTTGAACTGGGGAAGACAGTGTGAGTTTCAGAAGCACAGATAAGGCTGGGGTATCAGCTTTTGCCATAATCAACCTAATATATGGACCAGAAGTCAATGGCATGCAAATAGGAGCACACATTTTGGCACTTTAAAGGAAGTTGCTCTGCATTGCTCAAATGCTCTAATCCAACCTTAATCATTCAAGTATAATATTTTATATCAAATATTCAGTAAAATCTCAGGGTACTCCAGCCTTCTGCAATGTAAACTCCAAAACTAAGTAAATTTCATTTCCTTCCCTGTGAAAACCACAATCTACAATACCTCTTGCATTACTTAATGTATCAAATTCTGCTTAACCTATGCCATTGTGAATCTCACCTTCTGCTGTAAGATACATAACTAGAACAGAAATTGCCCAGGGTAAAAGCTTGCAGCCTTTAACTGCCGAGAGCCTTGTAAGTTCTGAGACTGGACCAGACACCATGTTATTACAAAAAAAGGACACTGTTTGGATATTTATTACTTTCAGCAAAAAAATAGTTAAAATAAAACACCAAATACTACATACCAAGCATTTCTGTCCCAGAATCCAACACTACACAGATGAAAGGGACAGTTTATGCTCCTGTGACCCATAGCAAAAGAAATCAAGACTTGCATTCAGATCATGCTTGGAAATTTTCTCTGGTATTATTACAACAATATATTTCTGTGTAACTCCTTTTCCAGCTCTGACCGGTATTTTCTGACAGGAATCTCGTTCATCAGAAAAGAAAAAGAAAACCCTCAGCAGCTGAAGAAAATGTTTCATGAAAATATAACAGGTTCAACTAGCTGTGAGGAAGCACGTGCCCTGAACGCCCTGGTTCCCACCACCTGCCCTGGCAAGGCAAGGCGGGCCCCAGTTCCCTGGCCTGGCATGCCTGCACCAGCCCCCAGACAGGCTGGGGAGGGCACAGCCAAGGCAGGTTAGACACAGACACCCCTCCTGTGCAAGGGCACAGCCAAGGCAGGTTAGACACAGACACCCCTCCTGTGCAAGGGCACTGCCCCTCAGCCGGGAATGGTGCGGCAAGCAGGCTGTGCCAGCCAGGATGGCACGGGCACAGCCCCAGGAGGGGCGGATGGAGGGGGGTGTATTTGCAGTTCTGCTGGGGCAGGGGATGTTAGTGCCAGACCTGACTGGATGTTGGAGGGGGCAGTGCCTCGGCCCCAGCCCCGCCGGCAGGGGCACCAGCCCTGCGCTGCCTCCAAGCTGTGGCACTGTCACACTTTGGCACCCGAGCTGGTATTTTTACCTTATGCTACATAAAAGCACCAGTTTATTCCAGGATGGCTCAGCAAGCTCTGAGCAAGAAGGTGCTGGGGAGACAGATCCTAAATGCTCTATAAACCTTTCCTTGCAAACGAGGGCTTTAATAGATTCAGTGTTATGTCCTCCAGAGTTCACATCTCAAAAAAAAAAAAATACCATGGTACTTTGCCAAAATGACCAATATTTCTGAAGCAGTTGGTTTTTAACTCATTTTAACAAAACAGCCCTGAAAGCATGTGTATATTCAGCATTGATGCTGGCTCTTGATATCATAACCTTATCATTCCTCCCCCCTTTCTGATCCACCATTAAATATAATTAACTCCACTTTCCTTCCAAAGCTTTATGCTTTCTTGGCAAAGAGCAGGCTGCAGAGCCTATCAGAAAGCAGGGAATGGAGGAAGGAAGGATGAAACACAGCAGGAGAGCTGTGCCCAAAGCTGATGATTGGAACACAATTTAGCTTACAGTTAAGTCACAGCAGGACTTTCGTAATGTCCTTTATCATCTATGAAGCCATTTCCTCGTTATTCTTTATCATTACACATAACAAGACAAGGAAAGATATTTCTGCACAGAATGGAAAACCATTAGCATAGAATCATAAATCAACAAAGGCCCAATGAATTTTAGAAGAGAAACCAATTCTTGCTTCTGTTCACTAGAGAAAACAAGTAATATTGCATCACACAGAAGGTGATCTGTAGCAACAATCCTAAATATTCTATGCAAAGCTTCCTCTGGACTTGTCAGAGCTCCTCTAAGAGGGAAATCAAGGAACCCCATCCAGTCCTCATCCTTCAGTTCTCACTCCTGTGTCAAACTCTCTGTTTGCCTCGCTATGTTTGAATATGGGGAAGTCATCTACAAAGAATAAGCAAAACCAGTGAAATACACATTTCAGCTTCGCTCCTTCCTGGAATCCATTGCTAATGTATTTCAGGCACAAAATGTACCAGATGCATTTAGTTTATTGTTATTTTTCCAAGTCATGGACAGCAGAAAAATTGTTACTCAAGAGTTATAGGGACCTTCCATAGCATTCACTTGTACTAATGCATGGTGGAAAAATTGGTTTCACCATCACAGACACGAAACCTGCCTCAATAGATACAGATAAGTAACTCGCCAAGCCAAGAGCCAAAAATATTTCAGAGGCAACCAGAGGTCACCATGACATTTCCTTTACCTGCTCTTGGACTCTGCTCGCCCATGGGAAAAGGCAAACCGTGCTGATAGCACTTGTGGTGTCTTTCTCTGGAGAGCGGGTCTGTGCGCACCTGCGAGAGCGAGGGGCAGACTGCAGCCACGGCCCAGCTGCCAGCAGAGGGGCTGTGCTGCTGCACGGAGGGCAGGGCTGACAGGACCCCTCCGGTGGGAACCCCCTCTGTGGAGAGGGCCAGGATCTCACCAACTCACAGCTATGCGGGAAAGGCAACATGCAAAACATCAGTCTTGCTGTATTACTATAAAATAACATTTTGAGCTTCAGAGACAAAGCCAAATTGCTGTATATTGTGTCAAAACATAGAGAAGTCACCTACACAGAAGTAACAATCATTGCAAAACGTGGCCATTAAGCTTCATCCCTTCTTGTAATTCTCTGTACTAGTCCTGCAACTGACTTAGTTCTCATTTGACCTGTTTAACCTCCCTGGTTGAGCTTTCTACTCCCAGAGCACTTCTGCTGCTCTCTCAGCTCACAGCCAGCCTTCCATTAGCACTCTCCTCAGCCTGGAGGAATGTTAATTGTTGTACAAATCACACTGCAGAAGTGAATATCGTAAAAAAGAGCTGAGCAACAAAAATTCAACCATTAGTCCAACACATTCAGCTCTGTTTCCATCACTGGAAAAAATACAAAGACAAGTCAAAACAGAAGGGTTTTTTCATGTAGAAAACAATGAAAAATGTAACAATTGAGAAAAAACACAGCAAAAAACCTTCTGTGGAGATGAAATGACACAATGCAAGTACGAAAGGAAACAACAAACAGAAATCTTGGCACTGATCAAACTCCAAAAGACATAGATATGATTGTTTCAAAATAATACAACCCATTCTAAGAGAAGAGGTTTAGTTTTCCTTATTGTGCTATTAAGCCCCAGCTCCTTCTTACACAGGATGGAAAGAAACATTAGGAAAAAAAAAAAAGAAATAAAAAAGGTAGTACGTTTTTATGTGTAAGTTCTGGAAACTGGATTCTGAGGTTTCTTCTGAGTCTGAGAAAACAGGAGCTCCCACCAGAGATGGTAAATGTCCAGCTGCAATCCCCAAGCTGGAGCAAACCAGGAGGGCCAGGTCTGCAGCTCTGCCCGGAGCATGAGGCCCTTACAGAGGCACCTGAGCCATCAGCGAAGCAGCAGAGGACAAAAGAACATGATCCTGGCCTGGCCCTTCCTAGAACCTTTAGAACCAATGATGCCTCAGACAGAAACAAATGTCTCGTCAGTGAAGGCACCACCTCCTGGTTTCTGTCACTCTTAGAAAAGGCTTTATTTTAATACTCATTTTAACTGCTTAATGGGAATACAGTATATCTGCTGTCCTTCAGTTCTCTGCATTACCTTTGATTACAATAGCACCTCCTTGCACAGCCTATTCAGGAGGTGTCATATTTGTATTTTGGTGGATTTTAACAGAGCTGAACTTTTTCCCTTTTATTTTCTTCCTTTGAAGTCTTAAAGGAAATCCATCATTTACCATAAATATAGGAAAGCCCTACAGGCAGTATGCTGACTCCCAGCCATGGCTTTTCTAGCAAATGTGATGCTGTATGGTCAGGAGCACATTTCCTGCCTGAATCCATGGGGGCTATCAGAGCTAACTCCAAAGACCAATTCCCTCTTCATTGGCAATTCACCCTGACACTATTTTGCCCCCAGTGGATCAAAAGCCATATGCATTTACCCTCCTCAAAAGAAGTAATTTTTACCTTGCTACTGCTTCATCCATCACAGAGTGAGGGATGTGTATGGCTGTGTGTGCAAAGAGGGTTTAAATCTGCCCCTCCCACCCCTGAGTCCTTTATTAGTGTTGTGAAGTCAGAGTATAAACTAGACTGTTTCTTTCCCCACATCACTTGCAGACAATCAGTTGTACCCAATAACAAGCTGTCATAACTTCTCCTTTCAGAATCCAAGACTGTCCAGCCTAACCTTGAAGGGGGAAAGTAAAATAAATGACATCTTTCTTAGGGTTTGCCTTCAAACAGAAGGCAGGCAGTAGAAATGACTGGGAAGTGATGTGTGGAGACGTGAAAACATTACGTGAGGTATTTCAAACCTCTTCCCAGGTTACTTCATAAGAGATGATTTCAGACTTGAAAGTGCTGTCTTGATTAAGCTACCTTCACAAAAAAATAAATAAATAAATGAAATTTACTTCAGTCAAATCAAGTGACTGCAGAAACCTCTTTTAAATACCACTGCCTGCAATCTCAGAGTCCCAGGCACAGTTCCCGAAGACTTCAATAAAACTTTTGTCTGGGATAAGGAGTGCCAAATTTGGCCCACTTTAATACATTAAGTCTGTGGTAGGTGAAAAAGTTAAGCATGGAGCAGTTGTGAAATTCCCCTCATAGCCAAGGAGATAAAACAGCACTCATTCTTCCCCACAATGGGAACATACAGGGGGTGGATGGGAAAGTTAGAGGAGGAGGGAGCAGGAGTTTTAGGATGAAAATTATTTAATATCCTCCCAGTGTGGGCTGGAAAGGATTGTGGTGTGCTTGTTAGTGAAGTTGGCTAGAGTGGAGGGCTGAGAAAGCATTCAAGGACTTGTGAGTTTGTGTGTGTGTGTTAAGGGTCAGGTCTGTCCAAGTTCACAAACTTGAGTCAATTCTTCTGCCAGCTCTTTCAGGCTTGAGACAAATACAGATAACCTCAGCTTAACCCAACTCCAAGCACACCTTCCCTTCTCACCCCCATCCTCAATTAGCAACCTTCAATCCAAAGTGCCTAAAAATAAACTGGAGAATCACTTCAGTTACAGCTCTAGTAATGCACTTTTCCATAAACTTCTCCATGTCACTGAAATGCTTCAAATCTCATTTGCTAAAAACATGATTTGTTAAAACACAAAATGTATGGGAGGGGGTGTTGTGGCTTAACTTCCCAGGTCTTTATTCTTGCAGAACAGGTTTTCTATCCCCACAGTACATGAGGTGCTCCTGACTGTGTTAGTGTTACCTGCTGCTGCTTTTAAAATAAGCAATGCTAAAATAGCCAGTTGGATTACTCTTCAAACAAGATAGGCTTCTTGCACAGCAAAACACTGTTATTCAATACACTTATTTCATAATTTCAGAATCCCTTCTTTCCCTCCCTGTCCCCCAGCTGTGAACATCCATCCTCGTTGCAGTCTCCAGACCACCCAGATTCATCTCTGCCTCTCAACCGTCTGCCTCTGCTGCACCAAGATAAAAATCTAGACAGAGCCTTTATTATTATTTTATCCATAACTTGTCTAAACCTTCACCTGCAAAACACTGACTCATTCTGTCTTTAACCACCTGAGGAATGTAAAGGAAGAGAAATTAACTCATGGGCATGGAAACTCAAGCGGCAACAGCACAAACTTGCAAATCAAACCATGAAAGCCAGAGCAACAACAGAAGTTTTTGAAACAGACAAAGACTCAGGTCCCAAAAATAGAAGTCAGAGGAAGCTTAGCTGATCTGTCCCTTTTGGCCATAATGCTTGGTTTTCATCAGATGATAGCCAGTAATATATAATTTATTAATGACTCATCAACACCAAATTAATGGCTTTGAATACTGAATAATCACCGCCAAGCACACACAATTTTAGGCAAGAGTCTCCTAAGAAAACAAGATATTGGCAAAGGAACAACCCTTCCAGCTCAGGTCTTAACAGAGAGGAAAGCTGATGTAAGCTACATCCCTGCAAAACATTCCAAGTCTTGGTGCAAAGTGGTGGATCACCAAGTCATTACTTAAATCTCATGAAATGAACACTAATGCTACAGCACGTTTGATTTTCCATCCTGGCTGCTGCCCCAGCCCCTGTGCCAAAGCTGCCTCAGTGACAAACTGCACCATCCCTCCTCTAATGTAACCCCATCGCTCAGTCACCAAAGACCTCTCTGAGCAGCAGCAGAACCCACTGGCTCCTTTTGGCCACGAGCACCGTGTGCCTGGAAAAGCCGCCTTCTGCCCCAGAGTATCAGCAGCTCACCTCCTAATGCCACCACCTCTCTCAGGGGACGATGGCACTGGTGGCAGCACACAAAGCTCTCCTGCTGCAAAGGAAGCCAGCAGGGCTGTCCCACCAAAAGACACTGTCAGGCATTTGGGAAGAGAGAAGCCTCTTAAAAAACATGTATTAAAAACCTAAGCATGACTCCTCAGATTACAGGAAAACCTTCACCCATCATTTTGACACTTCACACATCAGTATGATAAGATTATCTTACCAGAACGAGCATGCTGCATTATCACACTGGAAGTAAACACTTGAACTGTTTTCTTCCACACCTCTCATGTCATTGAAATTTAGTAAATATTTACCATGTTTTGGATATTCTAGTAAACTTTCACCAACATAAACTATAACATAATATCAAAAGGCCTTGACTGCATATTTCTATAGGGCTATTTCCAAAACTGGTTTTTTTCTGAATTTTCATCAAATAGGACATTTAGTCCTGTGAGCCCCACTCCCAACCTGTGATCATACCTGTGCCCCATCTTCAGGGGAAAGGCAAACAAAACCCAGTCAGTGGGCCGAGTCAGGAATTCCCTGGCTTTGTCCTCAGCAATAGAAATGTAATTTTCTTTTGTGTTTTTCAGATTATCATAAGGGGCCATCGTTTAAAAATCCACTGGAAACCATGTTACACAAGGCAATTATGGTAATGAGGCAGTGGAACAGAGTTTACAAGTTTACCCACAGCCATCCCCATTTCATTGACTTTGCAGTCAAACTGAAGGGCTTGGTGCCAGTGTTGGGTTTGCAGGCAGATAACCGACACACATTCAGCAATCCGTGGTACTTTGGGCATGGGGTGAGAGGAGGAGCAAGACAAGGCTCTGTTCACTGCCATGCCTTTTCAGCCAATGAGTCTCACCTCCGCAACTCAGTCTTCTGCAGAAAATTGATATGGAAGCATTTGGAATAACAAAGTATGTAAATGACAAATGCTGATTTCCTTCAACAGAAGGAGGACATACTTCTACTATCATTTTTTCAAGGAGCTAAGTTCCCCACTGCACTGGGCAAAGCAAGAGTAAGGATTTAGCATATTCTTGTTTGCAACACAGAATCAGTTGATATAAACATACAACAGGATCTAATGTAACCTTGAATATAAAGCAAACATTCAGGAAAAGGTGAATATTGGGGAGGGGTTTTAAGTATTTTTTCCTCTGTCTCTTTTCTGTATGTGCTGTCCTTGTATTTGTGATTTTGCATTTTGGGAGGAGAAAATACCATAGTATTCAAAATTATTCCCTGCAACTATTGGTTATGATTCCAGAAATAAACAAAGATGTCCAACAGATTAGAAAACCTCAGTGAAACCAACTTATCATTTTATTAATTCTTCATTCAGTTCAAGTAAACAACTAGGCTTCATGTGAGGTTAGCTCCAGGGTTTATTCAAGTCACATCTGACATTAATGCTTTAACCAAGCCCATTATGCAGTGATTTTCATGGCCTCCCTCAGATTAAAAAAAAAAAAAAAAGGGGCAACCTCAAAAGATTTGGGAAAGGCAGACTTTGTGTTTTCACAGCCCTGGGAAAAACTTCGGGTTGTCCCACAATGCAATTAGGGGGGGGAAGAAAAACCCGAGGAAAGCAAGCACTGCCAGTGCCCGTGGGAGCAGTGCAGAAGGGCGGGCTGGGCAGGGAGAGCCCGTGCAGGCGGCCCCAGCCTGGCTGTGTTTCACTGCCCACACCGGGGCCAGGGACCCGCTGCCGCACAGACACCCACACAGCGAGCTCTGCAACACCCCCACACAAGGAAGGAGGAGTTTGAGAAAGTGGAGAGAAGAGGAATGCACTGCCATTACAAAACCCTACAGCGAAAAGGAATATTTTCACAGAGTGCTTCAATAAGTAGAAAGACAGGTTTTCAGGAATGGTATATTTTTCACCTGAAGTGCTAAGAGCCCAAACAAAAAAAGCACTGTTCTGCAAGGGCAGGAAGAAAGCCATTAAGCAGAAGCAGTTGAATTTCTTAATCCGAGATGCCTGACTGGGTAAAGGTAAACCAGCAGGTAAAATAATTATGGTACCTGAAAATATTCCCTCCTAAAAAGCCAAAAGAATTTTCAGAAAGAATTGTAATACTGAATGTCTACAGGTATAAATATAGATAGCTTATCATATAAATATAAGTATGATAAGACTTAAAGCTACATCTGTGTAGACTTCCTGTCCAAAACAAGAACAAGCTTTAGTGGAAACTTTCCTTCAAAGGCTTCATCATTTTACCGTGTGTTGTCCAGGGTTTATCATAATTGCAACACTGTAAAAAGCTTTCTATAACACACAATTTCTGTTCCATTTCCTACTTGTCATGAACTTTATGAAAAAAATGACTGTTCATGTCTTCATTTTCTCTACTGCTTCCAACTTCTTTGCAGTCCTCCAAAAACACTGAGAAAACGTATTTTGCTACAGTGCTTTAAAGGCTAATTTCTCATAGCAGAAATAGAAACAGTAGTGTGGAAAACCCGTAAGGCACAGCTTCCTTCCCAGTCTCCAAATGGTGAAAACAAACAGGAAATAGAGATTAAAATAGGATTGGCCGAAATAGACTTCTGACTGGAACCGAAAAATGAGCTTATTTGTAAGTAATGTTTTTACAAAATACAAAAAAGCCCAATTTTTCTTCTCTGCATTAGAAAGGTATTTTCACCAGAACTCCAGCCGTTTGCATTTGCAGTCCGTGCTGTTGTCAGTGCAACGAGCCTCACTCAGCCCGTGGTGTTTCCCAGCGCAGGCTGGGCTCTGGCAGGGCACACTTCCAAGCACACATGTCCCCTCCCGGGGGTGAGTGACACCCAGACACGCTGAGCCCCTGCCAGCCAGAGCACGGACCCGAGTGTGCCCACACAGGGCAGAGCTTCGACAACAACAACAGAGCAGGACAGGGCAAACAATGCCAGGTCAGAGGCGTTCCCGAGGGAACCTCTTGCGGGTCAAACACCCCTCCTAAGGAGGGGAACGTGCAGCTGTCCTTCACCTTCTCCTCTCTCACTCACTTCTCATGATGCCAAGGTGTCACCTTTGGCTTTGCCCTCTGCCTGCCTCACGCACCCAGGACTGGCTCCAAACCCTGCCTGGTTTACCATCTTTAGCGCTTGCCTTCCCTTTCTATTCGCAAAACCAGAACCCTCCTCCAGTCCCTCGTTATTGTTGCTGAGATGCGAGATAATCTCTTTCCTTCTGGCTGTGACAGAAGCAATCTTACTCCCTGAAATCCATTCAAAATGCAAAAATCATCTTTCTGGATTACTGCCTCAAGCACATTCTCCCTATTTCATCCTGCCAGTCCTCCTGCTGGCTCCCCCTTTTTCTAATACATTAACCACAAGTTCCTTGCCTTCAATTTCAGGGATTGTTCTTAGGTGATGACAACTGATCCAAATGCCCTACACATCTACTTAAAACCCAGGTAATGAAGCCTAATAACCACGTACAAAATCTCTTAGGTAAGGAGCAGGTAGCACTTGAAGCCTTGCACTTCAATTACCAATACAGCAGAGTACACCTTCCCACAGCAAAACCTGTGGCACGGGGCTGAGATGCACTCTTCTCTTTGCAGGTTGGGCCAGTGCAGGCTTTTAAAAGAGCTGCCCTTCTGAACCATTTTACACCAGATTACTGGGCTTCCATCAAAACCATTCTGGTATGTGGCAAGTCCTGTAGGATCTTCTTGGTAACAAAAGAGCATTCAAAATCCAAGCGCATTCACAGAAAACCCCATAAAAATGTCAGGTTGTTATTTCAAGTCCTTCCTCCCCTCAGAGAGAATCACCCCATAAAAAATATTTTACTCCTAGGATGCACTGTCTCATTTTATCAAGCTGGTATAATTTCAAAGGAGTATTTCAGGCTCCATAAGAAACAGTAGCACATTGCCCTTTGGTGCATGACAGCACATGGTTTTCTTCCACGATAAGCAAGGTCCACTGCCAGGAGGTATTACACTATTTTTGCTTCATCCCCTAGACCCTCTGCACTCGATGCACAAAAAAGGGGGAATAAGAGTGCAGAGGATAGCTTGTAACTTCAGTTACTCTCCAAACTAGGGAACTGAAACAATTTGATTTGCAGGTTCTGCATGTCCACCACACCTGCAGTCCAACCTCTGGCTGGTCAAGCTCCAAGAACACATCAGCTGCCCCAACTTCAGACCTACCTGACCAGGCCTGACTGGAAAGGAAATCACAGAATCACAGGCTGTGCCAAGTTGCAAGGGAGCCACGGGGATTGTCAAACCCAGCTCCTTGCACAGGACCATCCCCAAGAGTCACACCCTGTGCCTGAGAAGGACTGGGTTAGGATCAGACAAACTCTACAGACTCGAGTCTTTGGGGTCTAAGGGGTCTACCCAACAGGGCTGAGGGAGACAGCCAATGTCATTTTGAGGCTCCTCTTGACAATCCATGAAAGATCACAGCAAACTGACAGAGTTTCTCAAGGACCTTAAGAAAACAAACGTCACTGCAAGCAGGGCAAGGAGGAGTATCTGGGCAGCTACAGCTCAGCCAGTCCTTACTTCCATCCATAGGAAGCTGATGAAGCAAGTAGTCCTGAAAAACACTTCAGAAGGATCTCAGCAGGTTGGAGGATGGGGTGAGAGGAGTCTTATGAAGTTCAGATGCAAATGACAAGTCCTGCACCTGGGCAGGAATAATGCCAGTCACATATGCCATATGAGGGAGACCAAGCGAGCTGGGACTGCTCAGCCCATTAAAAAGACTTGGGGAGATCTTGTCAGCAAGATCTCACGAGTGAAGGCAATGTGGCAAGGGTAGGGAGGGCAGGCAGGAAGGCTGCCACAAACATCAAAATAATTCTACATAACCATTGGCAATATCTCCTACTAGAAGTGCAAGAAAAGCAGAAAGCTGCAGAGTTTAGTCTGAGGGGGTCTCCCATCAATAATTAAAGCTGTCAGTTTATCATTAGTGAAGTTAATGTATAATTGCAAGGACTGTAAATAGAAATGTCAGGTATTAGATTTTATTAGATCCGTTTTTTCTAATCACACCTAATATGTGATTTATGAAGACAGCAATTACATTAATATAGCTAAACTGTGTTTCTTTCATCCTAATTTGACCTTGCTCTAAAGAATCTGATTCCCTTATCTCAACATTTCTACAAAATTGACTCCATGGAACCACATCCATCAGTGGGAAACAGACTGGAATGAAGAAGGGAAGCTGGTTTATGCCAGCATGAAGAATTTCACGGTTTAACCTAAGATTACAGATTTCATGTGGTGTAAAGGCAGAAACAAAAGGACTCAGTCCACACAGAATGCCACTAAACCCTATCTTTTTCTGCCTTGTCTGGCACGTGAGTGCAGAGTAGCCCCTATGCAGGAATCTGGGGGGAAGCACAGGACATTCATTTCAGGTAGTGGAAAAAACCAGTGTTTCCTACACACACTGTAGGGGTATACAATGCTGTGACAATACATAAGAGGAGAGAACTTCTTTTGTAGATAAACATCTCCTGCTGATTAGAACAAAAACTTTGATAAATCCAGGTCTTTATTTTAGCAGCAGGGAGTGACAATCATAACCTTCCCTCCTCACTCTCGAGCATAACAAATTTTAAAAAACTCCCAGGTTTCACTACAAAAGACATTTGTGGGCATTTTCTTTGTATACAAGCAAAGACTACACTAAACTCACTGAAATAAATGAATGTCTTTATGGTGATCATTTCCCAGGGACCAACAAAGCACATGCTAAAATCAAGCATCATCCTTTAGTTTCTCTGTGGTGAAAAAGTCAAATGATACTTCTAATTGTGAAAAAAGCCACAGAAAGGATAACAATAAGATGAATCCCTTAGCAAAGCTATCTTAGCCCCTGATGTTTACCTTTACTTTCCCTGAAAGATATTTGATAAGAGGAACAACCGATCACCTTGCCAGCATTGATGCACAAATGTGTTAGAAGCACCACCACTGTCCTAGTCAATGAATTGTTGTCGAAAATCTCAAGCAGAGAAAACAAACGCGGTATTAGAAGTTTTACTTTGTTGCTTTCTTACACCTTGATTCTTCAGCACTTCCAGAAGTCAAATAGCACAGCAGGTGAAAATCACTTGTAAATAGCGGTTATTATGGATGTGTAAAAGCTGACAGCACTCCTGTTGTGGACTCCGTGGTCCCCGGCTCAGAATAAATACAATATCTATGAAATAATGCTGCCACTTACTTCACATCTCATGAATCTGACCGAAAGAGACACCTGTTTAGGAATTAAGATCCCTCCCACCTTTTTCAATCCGTCACCCTTGTTCCCAAAAAGGTGTTACAAAGAGGAACTCCACAGATCTGGTGTGTGCAAGTCAAATGGCAACAGGAGAGCTGGCAGGACCAAAACAAACTGAAAAGGAAACACCCTGATGGCAGCTCTACTTCATCACTTTTTAGGTTGGTTGGGTGGTCTTGGGTTTTTTGGGAGAGGGACTCAGAGGCTGCTGTTTTGAAGTTCTTTTTAAGATATCCAGAACACAGGCTGAGATTATTATTTTTCAATTCCACATATCCAGGCAGGTTTCTTTTCCAAGCTATAAGCCAAGGAAACAAGCCAAGGAAGATGGAAATTCCTGAAGATTCTGAACTTGTTGGGTGGTAGTTAAACATTTAGATGTTTCTTTTCTCCTTCCTAGCCATGACTTCTTTTTTCCATCATTTCACTGGATTTAATTTTTTTTCCCTACAGAGTGATTTATGAAAACCAACAGCTAGCTAACAGCAGAAGCAGCAACAGCATGAGCTCCAGGTGTTGGGGAAAACCCCTACATAACTAATTTTCTCTTTGATATATTATCACTTGGCAAAAAATATTATGCTTGAAGATCTATCACATCCCAATGCAGTTTTAATCCATGTGCAACATTTTCCTTTGTCTTTAAGGAGAACGCATTTCCCAGTAAGTACAGATAGAGGGATTCAAGAATGGATTCTTCTGTGGCACTAAAAATACATCAAGTGGTGCTTTGAGATCAGCACAGTCTGTTGGTGTTGTTTTAAGGCAGGACCCAGTAAAGCAGATGGCATTGGATTTCAAACTGCTTTGTCAATTCAATTCACCAATAGATTTTTCCATTGCTTTTGACAACCTCCAAGAAGTCACAAAAATTCAAATCTAAACTCAACTTTAAAGGATATTTTAGGGTCTCTCGGTAGTATTGCCGGCTTTAATGTGTTCATAAAACAGATCATAGAATTCTGCAAGTTGACTCACAGTGACTGTAGTAGCACTTGAAGCTGGGATGGTTTTTTGTTGGTTAAACCTTTTCCTGTTGAAACCTGAAATTCATAAATGGAATAGGTTTCTTTGTCTTCATGGTGATACACACTTCTGCAAAACTGGTATTCTGGTATCACACATACACAGTTTACCATATGTAAAACGCCAGCTCTTCCAGAAATGCAGAAGCATTTTAAATAAAATTATCAACAATTTCTAAAAGTTGACTGGGGCAGGGCATTTTTTTTATCTGACTCTGAATGTGAATCCAGAAAGCAAATCAGCAAAGTGCAAATGAGATGGAATAGCTGAGGATAACTTGGCACTGCAGTAAATGATGAACTGGAAAAAGAGATCCCCAGAGCCTCAGAATGCACCCTTAAATGGTGCTAAAAGCAGAAAGAGACATATGGAAAGCTTTTGCAGAGTTGTAACATATACTGAAATGCCAGGGGAAAGCACCAGATCTCTTGAAAAACTGAATTCATGCTCAAAGTCTAAATATTTTCTTTTGTCTCTAACCAAAAAAAATCACCAAAATGTGGTACACAAGGTCCTTCAGATGTACGTGCAAAGCAAGAAGGTCCCTTCAGCTCCCCCCTGGCCCAGAGTGCAGCTCTGGGGCCACACACATCCCCCAGCTCCAGGCATGCACAGGAGCAGGGGCAGTGTCCCCATCCTTGCAGAAAACAGCACAAATACAGCTGGCCCATGCCACCCACAATCCACACGCTGAGCATGCCTGGGACCTCTGCCCCAACCTCCAGAAATCCATACAGACAGTTCCAAGGGTGCCCTCCACCACATTTCCACAATGTTTTGGGAGAACTTTCTTCCCCCCGTCTCTCCAGTAATTTTTTTTAAATCTATCAGCATCATCAATACATGAGATTGTTAGTGGAAAACCGTGGCTTTTGTCCCCTGCTCTTTTTGAAGAGAGAAAGTTCAAAGAGATCTCTAGTCTGAACAAAATGCATGAGGCAATGGAGATTAACAGAATAGAAGTCCGGTTTCCAAACTGTGCTGCTGAATGCATTTACATAAGCACTGAGGAGCTATATAATTGTATCCTTATCACTGGAATTACTGTTTCAAAGAACAGGACGAACATTCTGCTTTACAGATAAAGAGAGAGAAGAAAAACATCTTCCTTTAGCCCAGCTTCATTTTTGAAGCTATTTCATTTGCAGCTTTCTCTTGAAGAGTGATCAAGTTGGAGAGATGCTGCTGGCGGCAGCTCTGAAAGAATGAAGAACACAAACAAGCACCGTATCTTCTTTTTTAATCCTAACACTTTAAAATTGAAGGAATTAAGATTCCACTATTCCCCCTGTGAATCTAAGCAGGGATACTTTGAAGCAAGAATGAAATAAGATCGTTCATTTACTACCCTAAGAGCTCTGCATATAAAAGATTTCCGCATTCTGGAGGGAAAAGCTCTCTGGAGGAGAGGAGCTGGCAGGAGAAGGTAAGAGCACCCGACACAGCAAACCCCCAGTGCATGCAACACGTGTCCACACTGCACCTCCAGGACATCAGTGCACGGCACCTCTCAGCACCCAGAGCTTGTGTCTTGGTCTCTCCCAAGCCTTACCCACCCCATGGCAGATCTGACTCAGCCCCCACTGAGGAAGCCCTGCCATCACCACCACGAAGGGGGGTGGCAGAGGCACAGAAACCCCTTGCTGAAGGGCAGATTTAAAGAGCTTTCATTAAATTTGGCATGACCAACCAAACCAGTGGCAATATTCCTTCCTCTCTAAAGGAAGAGTATCAAGACTTCTTTCTTCACCAGCTGAGAAACCTTTCAAAACTACTTGAAAACTGTCAAATGCAGAAAACAGCTGCCCTCCTCCACCCCCAGTAACACAACTGTTTAAGGACAGCACTACACCACAGAGCAATTTTTGACATAAATATTTTCCTCCTTCTTTACAGCACAAAAAGTTTGGAGACTGGGGATCAAAAATGGGTATGTTTGGCCTGAAAATAAACAAAAACCCTGCCAGAAAGAAATTCACAGAAAACCTTCCTAGGCTGATGTACAGGTTGCCTATGGCCTACCACAGAGGCAGCCACATGCTGAAAACCTGAATAGGCAATTTTTCACTGAAAAAAGTCTTCTAAAACATAATAATAATATCGGGCTGGGGGCAGGGGAGAGGATGGAGGTGGGCAGAAGGTGGGTAATCAAATTACACTTAAGCACTGCAGTCCTAAGCATGATTTCATTCAAAGACAAACTGGGCTGCAATGAGTATTTTTAGCTGCTAAGTGAGTGCTCATATGCCATATGTAGCTTTTTACCACAAAGTGGTGTGTCCTAAATATAGGCCTGTGCTCCTGTTCACAGCATAATTGTGGAAATCCATGCTCCAGCCTGAAGCCACAGGGGAAGAAGCAGTGACTCTGAGGTTAGAAATCCTCCCCAAAATCCTATCCAACTTTCTTGAAGACTTGCATTAAGTTAAAACTTAAAGGGTTTTAAGGTTCCTTTATGCAGTGCCCAGATCTAATCACAGCTCATTTGCTTCCCTTGCCAACACTTCATAAATTCCCTCTCTCCCAGGTCTTTTCTCCGAAGGTATTCCCGTGAAGGCTGCCTCTGGTGCCTTACAGGGGAAGGGTGTGTAAAGGCGACAGGGCAGTAGAAACAGTTCATAGAACTGTACCAGCACAGTAACAGAGGGGACCTCTCAGATTAAAAAACATAAGCAGCTTTTAACACTGGAATAGGGCAAGAATGGATCACTGGGACTGCAATGAGGTGGAGAAGTCTGGCAAATTCAACCCTTCAGAAAAGAAATGGCTGTATTTGGATCAGACATAAAGCCAACATCCTGTCTTTTTTCTTTTTTTTTTTAAAGTAGTCTTAAAATCCCTGGGTAGAAAGAAGAAACAAATAAAAGAACTGGCTTAAAGGTTAGACCACCAACATCAATGAAAGAAAAGATGTCTACTTGTCTACAATTTCCTTTCAGTTGCCCACGTTTTTACATAAAGCATACAACCAACCCTCACTTAACTGCTTGATTGCAAAGCAATGTTCACCTTTGCAGCCACGCAGAGCTGCTACAGCACTGTAGGACAGCCTTGCGAGGAGGCAGAGAGGAGGAGGAAGAAATGGCCTGGGGAGCAGGGAGGCTCCAGAGCCCAAGCGTTATGGACTGCTGTGCCTCCCAGCCCAGCAATGCCCAGGAGCCCAGCGGTGCAGGCAGCATGACCTCGAGGCCCTCTGCAGTGGCTCAGACTGTGCCTGTGTGGGATTCAGTATCCTCACAGGGAGGGATAGCCCTGCCAGCCCAGGCTCAAACAGCTTGCACCACATCAAACACCAGCAGGAGGACGAGGAGGAGGAAGAAAAGGCAGCAGAAGGAAGAGCAGAGCAGAGCCTTCCTGCCTGGGCAGAATAAGCAATAATATTGATGTAGGTTGCTCGACTTATCCAAGGCACCACCCGCAAAAATCTGTGAGTGAAATGCCTGTGTACATTTGGATGAGAGCTGGTTGCAGCTCAGCCAGCAGTGACAGCCTGACAGGGACCTGTAACACAGAAATACCCGCCATACGTTTTGTAATGATTTGACATCTCCTTTTGAATGGGGGAAATTTATGGTCACTGGCCATTTGAAATCCCAAGGAACATGAGCAGGGGAGATTCAGCACTGAGAAATTTTCTAAGGCATCAGTCAAGCTGCTCGGTTCAAATTTTGCAAATAATAAAAAGAATCCGTAAAATGACAGCACCCAAAACATTCCTGAGGAGTCATGGGAGTTGGGACAGCCATGATTGTTTTAGTCTCTTGCAAATAAAACTCCTGTAACTATGCAAGGGGCTGCCTTGAAGCTGAAGAGTCACTTCTGGTCAGCTGAGGGACATGGATTAAGAAAGGGAGTTTTTATTAAAAACAAATTAAAAAAATACTGCAATAATAATTTCCAATATGTTTCTATTTGTGCAAGCAAAATCACTCTACGTAAAGGCTTTGTTCCAAAACAGTGTTTCCAAACTTCCAGGAAATTTAAAAAACAACAAACATTATTATTGCTAGATTACAGAGCCTTAGAATGTGAGAAAGTCCAACTAATTCTAAACTTTAAGAGGTTTTCTTTTGCTGCTGTTGTTGCTCCTTTCCCATCCTTTATTAAGAGCACACACTATCACTCACTAGAATTTCTAATTCCACTCTAGAATACTGGAAATACTGACTGATTTGACATACATGTCATGGAATCCTGGTGTGTTTAACAAAATAACCCTGAAATGCATTCATAATCTTACAATTCAGCACTGGGTAGAAAAACACTGTAGTACTTATACACTGACCTAGATTTAAGAGGAATAGGTGGATGAAAACCTGAGCATTTCCACAAAGCTACTTTTTATTCCACTCATCTGCACCTACCCATCCTCTCAAATACACACTCCCCTAAACCTGCAATCACAGCTAGCTTAAATCTGCCACCTATTCTATTAGCAATTAATTCGGATAAAAGTCAGCTACTTACATACAAGTGTTAAGAGAAAAAACACAAAGAGGGAGAGCACAGGTGCACATTTAGTACGGTGAGACAATATTGACAGACTCAGGAAAAAGTGTACATGCCCTCCGTGACCTAAAGAAGTGCAATAATGCCTTCAAAATGTGCTTCTACAAAATGGAATTTCTACAAGCGAGTCAGGGGAGCCGAGGTGTTCATTTGCTGGGTGACATCCTGATCCCTGCTGAATGACAGCAGCAGCAGCCAGTCACAGGGTCTGTATGTACCTCGTGTTCTTGCACTACTCCATATTTATGAGTAAACACCAGGACAGTACTAACCCCAAACTCTGTTCTTCTTCCCTGTCACATTCTAAATAAAGCAGCTGCTTCCATTCAGCAGCAAAGCTGACCAAAAACAAAAAAAGAAAAGAAATTAAAAACTAGCATCATCTCATCTCAGTGTGTTGCCTTCCAACGCAGCAACAACACATGGAAAGAGGGCAGAGCAGCTGGGTGTACGTGTCCCTGCCCCCGAAAGGCTGCAGGCAGCCCAGAGCCACGGCTTGGCTCTGCCTTGGCTGGGAGATCCAGACAGGGAAAAGTATGGGGGGTCAAACAGTGGGTCAAAGGCTTTTGCTGGCACTGAAGAAACAAATGCAATTGTTATTTCCATCTAAGACATTTGGAACTGCCTGAACAGCTGAAGTGCTGCTGTTCTTCCTCCAATACCACTGCTTGCTCTGCCACCTTCGGTGGGACAAAAGCTTTTCTAAGGCACGAGGAGGAGCAGCTTTGCCTCTCGCTGACACGACACCCCATCTGAGAGAGGTGCAGCACGAGCAGTTCGGGCAGCCCACCCAAGGCTGTGGCTCCCAACACACACCAGCCCCAGGGTGCCACAGCTGGCCCGGGGGCACAGCAAAGGGCAAACACCCCGCACAGAGGCCAGAGCCTCTGTGCTCCCGAGCTGCATCTCCCTGAGGGTTGCACCTTGGGCACCTGGCTGCTCTGGCAAAGCCATCAGCACAACAGGGGCGATGCAGAGGTTTGCCCTCACTGAGCAGTCAAACAAAAATTCATGAAGCTTCTCATGGCCCCAGGCAAACCCAAACCCAAGCCACCACTCTGCTTTCCCAGCAGTGTGCTTTAGCCCAGGAACTGACCACCACCCAGAGGCGTGTGTGTCTGTGGAGCATGGGCCGAGGCACGCACGCTCTCCAGGCATACACAGGCCTAACAACAGATTCTTTTTCCAGCTTGCAGAACTTCACCACAAGAGCAGGGTTTTGGAGGAAGCAGCCTTAGCTGGAAGCAAACACGAGGGCAAGTTCAGGACACTGGCTTTGAGGTGAACTGGCAGCTCTCAGACTGATGTCCCATTTTCACCACCAGTCTTAGCAAATGTACAAATGCATAGAGATGTGGCCAAAGCTAACTTCAAATATATCTCATACAGGTAATCAGAAACATTTTCCATTCATGCAAAATCCACATATAAGCACTCTGATTATGTTATGCACCACCTTATAATTAACACGGCTCAAAGGAGCAGAGGGTGCCGTATAAATACAAAGGTAATGAGCTGACTTAAAAGGCAGAACATATAATGCAAAAACACAGTTTTTATTGGCCAGTATTCCTGTGCCACTTAATCAAACCCAGCTCATTTTATTTGTACTTTATCGCTCCGAGCAAAAGCCTAGTGAGCTGGCTCTGCCACTTAACTACTTTTTGTTCAACTGTGTCTATTCCCCAGCCATGGTAATGCATATATTCATTACATGTAAATAGCGCTGCACTATAACCAAATACAACCGAAGAGCATCATGTTATAATTAAAATATATATTAGTGCCAGAGATGTAATTGCCTTCTTTCCTCCAGGACATTCTCTGCTAGTCCAGGAGCCCACATTACAGCCCATCAAGATAGCTTACTGCTGCAGGAAGGGAAATTCCAGTCTCTTACCAGGCTCTCTCTTTATACCCTTTGTGGGAACAGTTCCTGGACAGAGGCACAGAAACTGTACCTGACTCTGCCCGTAGCTCAGGTGGCTAATCAGCACCGTCCACAGAGCTTTACAGAACAAACTGCAAGGCTTGTGCAAGAGAAGCTAGAGGGAAAGAAAGAAAGAAAAACGCACCTCAGGTGGTAGGCCTACAGTTACAGACTAAAGCCCGCGAAGGAGACATTAGGTACCATGGAAAGTTGCTGCAAGAAAGGGACTGGTTCCTAATGGCACCCTGAAATACAATAAAAGCCTGCTTCCCATCCTGCTGCTTCCAAAGGGTATATAGTGACTTTCCCAGAAGGCACCAGCCCACCTGTAGGAGGATGTGTTACCAACAAGGTCCATTCATACAGGGAGGAGCTAAACCTGAACCACCAGGAGGATTTATGTATCAGTTAGTGACAGTTATCCACAGATATATTTCCTGCACACTCACAGCACTTCTCTGTCTATACTTGTTCTCCATATCCAGAAATCTAAACCCAAATCATGAAAATGCAAAAACTGGTTTGCTTGTCATTAAGCACTATTGGCCATTATTAATTATGCAGCTTCTGTGTTTTTCCAAAAGGGAAAGAAATACTTTTAATGACCAGAACTGTGTTTAACATGCACTTACAGATAAAAAGTTTAAAGACCAATGGCTTTTACCTCAATGTTTTACAATTCTTCATATTTTACACTATCTTATAAATGCTGGTACATAAAATCTCACTATATTCTTCACATAGGAGCTATCATTATGTCCCAGTCCAACATTTGCTTATAAAGTCATTTGCAAACACCCCTACCTGAAAGATGAATAGCAAGTACGCTGCAGTAATAAGTGTTACAGGGAAGCAGAAAAGTAAGACCTTAAACAAGAAAAAAGACAAACATATTTATCATTCCTCACCTTACCCACCAAAACAGCTTCCACCAGAAAGCACAGTCCTGCACCCACCCCTCTAACTTAGGTCTGTCCCAGAACTGTTGAGCCTTTACAAATCACATTTGTGAATTAAGTAAGCGAATTAAGGGACTTTAGGCTTGAGCATTTGGACTAGCACTTTCGAAGGCTGAAAGAAGCTTCATTAGCTGAGAGACAGGGCTTCAAGCTAACACAGTCCTTACAGCCAATTGATAAGACAACCCCCTGATAAAGGCGGCGTGTTTCCCCTCACTTCTGAGGGGTAGCATTTTGTTTCTCATATTTTATTTTATTTTTTTTGGGGGGGGGGGGGGTTGTTGTTTTTTTTGGGGGTTTTGTTTTGTTTTGTTAATTTGTTATTGGTATTTTTGGAGGGGTTGTTTTGAGAGAGAGGGGGAGTGCATGCACTACAGTGCTTGGAACCAGCAGAAACCTGCAAAGCAGTGAAGGAGTGATGCAGCTTGTGCATTCAAACTGATCTGTAACTCTCCAGCAGCCACATTCCATATTATATAGTGCAACAGAAAATCCATAGTTAATATTGGCAGAACAGGGTCTTAAAGGAAGGCTTTTCAGTCTTTGGATGACCAGAAAACTTTTGCAATGCACTAAATATAGACACTGTAGACCAGTGACCTGGGCAGAATAATTAGAGGTCTGAAGCTTCAGGAAGGGTCCAAATTTAAGGGAGGAAATATGTAACAGCTGTACTTCAACTGCACAACAATAAACTTTTTCAATGACAAAGACCCTTTTTGTGAATTTTGCCATTTCCTGAACAAGCCTTCAGAAGAGACAGGAAGCCTGGCCATGAGGCTGAGCAGTTCCTCTGACACTAGAAAGAATAAAGAACTGTGGTCATTATTATTTTAAGTTATACTACCAGAGCAGAATCTCAGTTCTTTTATTTATAACGATTCAAGCCAGCTTCTATAAATTCTTATTGAAAATGCCTCTGATTTAAATCACGTGATAAAATCAGATTCTGCTGGCAAGCCTGATTTTTCCCCTCTCACATGCACCCCCAAAGACACCAGCACAGCAAGAGGGGAGTGATATTATCTTCAAGCACTGGCTGTGGTGGAGAACCAAGAAGGGCAAGACCACATGAGAGAGGCAGTTCTGGGTTCTATCACAGACACCCGCACTAAAACAGAAAACAATATTACCAGTAGGAAGGCAATTCTCCTCCTTACAAGAATATGTCTGAGGTCATTTAAGAAAGCATTAGTAAGTCTTCTCATCCTTTTAGCCAACCATTTTCTAATATTAGCTAGGCCGGTGTGGGGGCATGTGTTACAGTCTCAGCATTCAGAGACAGGAAAAAATAAGCAATTTATGCAGCTGTTGATTGCTAAGTGCTCCCTGAAGGACAGCCACCGAGGCAGGGCTGGCCAGCCCCTCTGAGGTGTGCCAGCCACCAGGCCCTCCCCGCCCTGCCAGGTCAGCAGCGCAGCAGCACACGTGTGCCCTGGCACTGCCCTGCCAGAACCCAGGGACACGCTCACACTCCTCCTGGGGCTCCCCACAGCCCACCTGCAGCACAGCCAGAGAAGGCACCCAAACCCAGCGGGGCGGGGTGAGCAGCCGCTCCAGAGGAGGAAGGGACTCCAGCCCTTCCCTCTGGGCTCAGACAGGAGCTGATGCCCCAAAGGTCCCCAGCCACCTCCCTCACCCTGCCTTCAGCCTGGCAGTGGTGCAGTGAGTGACCTGGTGGCTGGCCGGGCTGGCTCTGTGTGACTGGCATTCACACAGCTCGCTTTCTGATAGAGTAAGCACTATGTTTCTATCCTGTAAGCCTCTTTGCACCAAATAAAGCTACCAAAAGGCTGAGTGACAAACCACTGACAGAATCACTTCTAACAGAGTTTGTGCTCATAAGCCAAAGGCATCTTCAGACTCAAAATGCAAATCAGTTGTTTTATGTTAGTTACTAGAATTCAATGCTATAAGAGGAAACCCTGGCAACTTGTGCTGGTCAGTCTTCCTCCTGTACCCCCTGAAACTAATACTTTGTGTATTCAATCAACTGTTACATGTATTGGGTGGCAAGGATTTAACCCTTTAAACTACCAAGATTGTGCGTTACTGAGTACATTTTTATTGACAAAGCACTATGACAGATCAAAACACTTGCTTTTATCACCAAATACCTTTTTTTCTGAATCTCTTTCCTTCCCCTTTTCTGTTCACATTTTTTGTTTCACATGTGGCATCAGAGCTGGCAAGATATGAAGGCCATCCACCCAGACAGAGCTCAGTCAAGACCAGCCCTGTGCTTAACTCCCCAGCACAGCAGCAGCGTGAAGCCTGCCATCTACTTTGAGAAGGAGGAAAGAGTTACCTTCCCGTTAAGGCTTCCCTGCAAGGACAGCAAGGAAAGGTGCCAATTAACACCCAGTGCTCTGGCAGCAGGCTGAGCACATAGATACTTGCCCATGGGCAATTCCACAGGAGAAATTTGCCCCACATCAGGTAGTTGCTGGGTGACCTAAATTACCTCATTAAGAGCAGGATCCTGCTTGTCTTCATCTGCCCAGAGAGGAGGCATCTCCCCGGTGATGACAGAGAGCACGGCAGGCTGTCTGGTGCAGGTCACCAGCTGCACTCTGCTCTTCAGGGGGAGCACACAGACACACCCCAGCCACCTGCAGCTCCTCCAGGGACAGCCCAGCCCTCCTGGCCCAACTGCAGCAGGTCTGAAGCACCCAGCAGCACCCAAGGGCCTGGTCTCTTCAGCCTCCTGATGACCATAGCAATGTGAGTTTGTTTTTCTTAAGGCACACGAGGATGCACATTCAGTTGGCTCCACGCACAACATTTTTGGTTTGTAACCACGGAACTGTGAAATAAATGGCCTACTGAAATGTGTTCCAAGAGATATCATGAAAGCGTTCTCGAGGAGGTGTTTTGTTTTCTTAGGTTTTTATTAGCCCATTCAACCTCTTATTCCAAAATACCTGATGTGTCAGTCTTCAGTGTGGACTTATACCTAAATTAAGTATTTTAATAGCAATAGTGCTGCCTTCCTAATCGTTAGACTAATGGTTTTCATTCCATTCCTTTGGCTTAAAGTTATTTTTAAGGGGAGGAGGGGAGTTTGCTGCAGGGTTAGTCCTTGTATGCCAAGTTTCAGTCAGCAGTGAATTTTAATGTCCAAGTTATAAACCCCTGAAAGCCAGAATTTATAATGGAAATGCTGACACAGTAACAGCTATAGCTAACAGCACAGGTGACACTCCTCTAATATATTGATTCTCTGCTGCTAAACTATTCCCAGGGGTTAAGATTTTGTGCCTGTAGAAGTCCAACGAGAAACATGTCTGTAACTATATTCACTCAGGTTTGCACTCAAGGACTTTACATATGTACAGCCATTCCCACTTTGTCAAGAACCTGAAGTACCTGATCAGTAGGATGCCCCAGGTTTGGGTGTTGCTCTGGGTTTGGTTTTCTTAGCAGGTTGACTCTTTTGGAAAAGTACAGTGAAGAAGAGGACCTTACCAAGGCATGTGAGCAGAGAAGGACAGAAAGAAGAATGAACATATGGCTTGAAGAATGTAAGACATAGTAGGTGAGGAGAAAATAGTGAAATAAAAATGGATTTTAAGAGAGGAAGGAACTGTGGCTCTGAGCAGGAAGTGGAAAAGAAAATCCATGTCAATGAAAGAACAGGAAAAATGCACAAGAGAAGAAGGGCACTCCTGGGAGACAGCAGAGCAAGCAGACAAAACCACAGAAATGGAATAGAGAAGGAAAAGTACTTTTAATACAAACCTAACAAAATCATTGCTTAGATAAAAAGGAGAGGACAGGGAACATAAAGAGCAAAGAATAACCCTCATAAAAGCCTACTTGGGTTTTATGGGGTTGTCTTTTGTTTTGGGTTTGTTGTTTTGTTGTTTTTTTAACTGTATCCTTCTTGATACATTCAATTGTACTCTGTTTCTCTGGCAGAAGTCCAAAAGTTCTGTCAATGACAGGAAAGAGGTAACCAAAACATTTCACACTCTGAGCTGAAATCAAACAGCTGCTTGTTTCAGGGTAAATCCTGACATTGAGAATGGATTTTTTTGACCTGCCTATCTTAATTGCAAAAATTGCTAGCATTTCAGATTTCATGTTAATCAATGTCACTGCCATCCAAAATGACCATTTAAATGATGTTAGGGTGCTTTCAAAGCAAGCTGGAGAGATTTACAAATAATCAAAATGCTCCGCATAAGTCATTTCTCCACATGTGCTCACAACAAGTACAGCACATGAAACTGAAGCTCCAGCTGCTTACAGGTAGCACAGTATTTGGTGCAGAACAGGAAGAGATGTTATTAATTTTGTTTCTAATAAAGAGCCTATGAACAAAAGAAGAACACATACACTGGAACAAGGAGGGGGTGGAACAACAGTATGATTTAAAGGAATCCAGACAAGGGCCGGCACAAAGCAAGTTCCTTTGCAGCACTGGGGGCTTGGAAGAGTCTGAGAAGCCAAAACTGGACCCCGAGGTTCTCCTGGATGCTCCACATTCACAGGTACTTTTATACACCACCTGGAATTATGCAAGCACTGTCCTTCAAGCAGAAGCCTTTTCTCTTTCCATAAGTTAATGAGGCATTCTTTTAAGAAAGGAAAGAAGTCCCTCACCCCTGCATTTCTTTACAGACATGTTATTGTGCAGTTCATGGCTCTCTGACAGTCTGCCAGGCCAAACACTCCTAAGCAGCAGTAATTCTTGAGCAGCTCTGAGCTCAGTCTGCAATACCCCTGGAGTCCCGCGTGCTGAGCCCTCCCTCCCAGCCAGGCTTATCCCAGCTCTCACCACTGTCCCCCTTCTGCTCAAGAGCAAAGAGCTGCAGGGCAGAGGGTCAGGCAGCAAGTATGCACAGCCTGAACTGAGGTTTCAGCAAATACTGTTGAAAGGCTATGCTCTTTCCTCCTAAAAACCACAACACTGGTAAATTTTGAGTGCACTGGGCATACTACATGTCAGGAAAAGGATCTCTTTAATCACTGGGAGAAAAACAGCATGCAGGTTTGTGCTGGTGTGCTACTGTACCATTTGGCACGATCTCATTGGAAGGATTGTGTCATGCTGACAGATTAATGAGCTCTGAGAGAAGTGAACAGATAAATATGGAATAAGCAAGCGACCTGCACTGACAGAGTTACTGCAAGCAAAGGCTCAGTGTCTCGCTGGGTTTGTCTGCGCTTGGCAGACTCAACAGATGAGAAAGCGTAAATGAAACACAGCCAGAACACAACCTCACAGACAGAGATGATAACTTCATAAAAATTAGGCTTTCCCCCTACCAATTACACAGGTTTCATATATACTGAGAGAGAGGGAAAGAAATTCCCAAAACACAAGAGAAAAAACTACAAGTGACCTAATGAATGGCATAAGGGAAAGATAAATCCTCTATTTCCCTTCTTTCCAGTCCTTAAACAATACCTTTTTTACTTAACAGCATCTTATATCATTTTAGATTAGTGATTTAACCTATTAAATTATTGTAATATATATTCTCTTTTCTATAAGAAAGTAAAGTTTAACCATTTAATTTCTTTTTAACACTTTGACTATGCAAATAAAAGGTCCTTCATTAAACAGAGTAAGTATGAAATCCTGGTTCCAATATAATGCTTTGTGTTTATGATCCACTTCTGAATTGTGTTATTTGTCCAAAGATAAACTATTCTAAAACCAAATAAGGAAACCTATAGTTTACAAACTTTATAAACCAGAGCAATATGAAGTTCTTCTGATGACACTAAAAAATTGGAACAAACAATCAAGCTCAAGACCCTATTACAAAATAACAAAAAGTGTTGAAGCATTTCAGAAAGAATGAGAAAGTTTCTATTCCCATATCTAACTATTCCCTGACAACAAACCCCAAGAGCATAAATCTCAGTCAGCTCAAAAATTGTGAAAAGCATGGATTGCTTCTTATTTCAGTCAAACCTGTTTGCTCATCCCTAAATCAATGTTTTTTTAACATTTTTGGGAGGAAAAAAATAAAGTGGAACAGGAAAAACCCCTGTACTCAATCAAGTGTTGGCACTACCATGATTTCCAAACATGCAGTGCAGCTGGGATTTGTTTGTGCTCTCTTCTTTGGGGACAACTAAGCAAGCAGCAGAATGTTGTACCCCTGTGAGAAGGTGCTGAGGACAGGCAGCCCCAGGGAAGAAAGGCCACGTGGTTATTATTGCCTGGCACTGCCCACCCGAGAGCAGCCTGGTCAGCCCCAACATAAGGCAGGAAACACTGCCTCGGGTTTGCTGTGCTCAGCTGGGAGCAGCCCTGAGGAAGGAGACGTTTCACAGGGGCTTTTCCAGCTGCAAAGAGAGTCTCCCCAGGGGAAGGGAAGGGCTGGGCTAACAACAACAGCAGCTTATCCTTTTGGTCACCTGGATTCAGCTCTGCTCTGATCCTGAGCTGGCATGAGGCACACAGCAAAGGCAGAGCCTGCTGGAACAACAGCATGCAGAGGACAATAGGAATTGTGCCAACCATGACCTTAACTAATGATTTATCCAGCAAGATAAATGCAGGAAAACAACAGTTAGACTCTCACTACTGAGCATTGCTACCCACCAGAAACATCTCCCTGCCCTTTCTGGGACATTCGGATCCACAAGTTCAGAGCCAATCATTTTGTTTGGAAAAGACCTTTTAGATCATTGAGTCCAACCATTAACCCAGGACTGCCAAGTCCACCACTCAAAGTGCCACATCTACACATCTTTTAAACATCTCTGTGAAGGTATTTCTGGTAAGGGGGTTTTATGGGGAGGAACCTCCCTCCAAATCTTGCACCCCTCAGTTTTGCACCTCCTCTAGCAACAGAGGTACTTGATACCTGGAGATGGACCCTGTCACCCTTGCATTTGGTGGCTTTAAATGCAAAGGAAATTATTTCAAAGACAGAATTTAAGCAAGAGCAAAGGATGATGAAGCAGTTGTGTTAACTTCCATAAAGCAGCCTTCCACCTCTGCAGAGGTGCAGATAAACATCTCTAAAATAATGCACTACAGCAAAATAGCAACAAACCACCACAGCCACAAGAGCTCTCAAATAGGAGCCTCAACAGTTACTGTAACTAGACATTGGTTATTTCTTGGATTATGAAGGCAGAAGATTTCTATTTCAGATTTCTGTTTGTAGTCTGTGCTCTAAGAGATCATTAACATCAATAAGCTATTCTCTTTAGGTAGCAGCAGCAACTTCTCCCTCACTAACAGAATATCCTGATAATCGAGAAATGAAAACTTCAGGCAAGATTGCCTGAGCATAATAATGCTTCCATAATAATATTACTATGATAAGAGATTGTGATTCTTAAATAAACACATAGAACACTCAACATAAGTGTAACTATAAGACACTGCTTATAATCATTGTGGAGTTACTTGCTTTTACTAAAAATGTCTTCGGGGGATGTTGTGGTATGTGTACAGCAAGTGATAATGCAACAATAGGTAAAGACACTAACGACAGCACAATGAAACCTTTGAGTTTGAAGATCGAGTTGTATTTAATAGTAAATATTCCAATATTGCAAAAGATTAGTCCATAGTTTTCATCATACCTCCACAGCAACGGCATACCACCCTTTCAAGGCAATGCAGGGAGAAGAAAGAGGAGTAATAGTGCCATTTTGGTTTATTCTGTGAGGGTACTTTAAGTTCTAAGGCTATTAAAGGAGAAGGTTGCAAGAAATTCATAGCACATGATATTACAGGGAAAAGGTTTAGTAGATCACTCAGTGAGGTGATAAATTTGGCACCTGGCAGTTTAGGATCCTTTAGGCTAAAAAACCAGGAAGGAGTCATCCCCCTTCCCATTTAATGAGGGGTATTCCCCGCACAGCAGGCAGCCCAGCCTTGAGGCATTTGCAAACAGCACAAAGCACAGGTTTAGTGGCAGAGGTGGAAGGCCCCAGCCAGCAGATTATACATACATCTTTCTGTGTCCCCTATTACCTTATAACTTCTCGTCTCTTCCTTTTTGGGCAGACACTGACTACAAAGGCTTTATCTGGGACCAGTGTTTGTTTGTTTTGTTGGGGGAGTTTTCTTGTTAGTATTCCATGATTCCTTTGAGTTCTCTCTAGGCAACAGGGTTTTCTCTAGTTAATTTCAAATACAAAGTGGGTTTTGTTTGTCAGCTTTTGGAGAGAACCCACTTTAAAATTATTGTCTATGTATATTCTCTTTTCCACTCTGCGCCTTGTTGGGGAGGACGCCCTGCCTGAGGCTGCAGTAGTATTACAATGGCTTTGAGTTTCCCTGGGCTAGACTAAGGCAGTCTATAAGGATGTGGGCATTAGAATAAGAAAAGGTGGCTTTTGGTATTAGACCTAGCAAGTAGTTTTAAATCAAAGATGTGTTTAACAAGCAGAGAGTTATCCTAACATGTTTTTCTACTGTCACTGTCTATCTTTCTCAAATAACATCTTTCCATGTAATAGACTTCTGGATTTCTAAATCTCCATCATTTAATAAAAGTGAACCCAAAGTTTCCAAGATACGATACAAAAACTGAAGCATGCATCCAGTATTTCCTCAGTTCCATAACTAAACAAACTCTGCAAAGTAAATCAGTGGTCTCTATAGACCAAGTGTCTTAAGAAAATAAGAGCTACGAGCAAACTCAGTGAACCTTCTCTGTTTTGCAGAGCAATCTCCTCTTTGCTTTGTGCATCACAAGAGAAGTTTGCTGTCACTCACATTCAGGCAGACAATAGTAAAAACCCCAAGTTTTGGTAACTATAACTACATTCTGACTGCAGTTTTTGAAGGCCCAGCAGAGCAATGACCGCCTGCTCTCACAGCAATGCTACCTGCAGCTACTAAAAATAAAGAGCAGGTGCAAGTCAAACAAATTCATTCTTATCACGTGGCTCCTACTCTAAAAGATACATCACAAGACAGAAGCAGCACCCAGGGACAGCGCTGCTTCCGTTCAGGATTTTAGGAGAAGTCTCCTGGCATTCTGGGAAAAGTTTCTTATGTACTGAAACACCTCGCTTGGCAATCATATGAAGTAATTGAATGAGAACCTCAGCTTTCCAGAGCCTGTTACTTGTTTGGAGAAGTGTTCTTACAATGAACATTTCCAGCACCAAGTCCCTGATGGAGCACAGTTTTGCAGAAGGCATTTAGAATGGGATGCTCCTGTTAGGGGCACTGCCACACACAAACCAGACCAAACCCTCCTCAGAGGGCCGATCCCAAAACCAGCAGTGAGGCCACTCTCCTGACAAAACTCGACACCTCTAAAACCACCCAGCCTCAGACACTGCTCACAGCACGAGGAGGAGCTGTTTGTGAAGAGCTGATCAGCCTTGTGCACAGGAGGAAATACAACAAAGGGGAAGAAAGGTCAGAACTGGCCACTGTGCATCTGCATGCTACAGGCCTACATTCAGATTTATTAAAATAAGATGGGGAAACCCTTACAGTGCCCCCTTGATATCATTCCCTAACCTTCTATATTGTTACTGCCATCTCTTTCCGGGTTTGAGAGGATTTTTTTCTTTTTATATTTACTGGGTTTCAATTTCAGTCAGTGCACCAGCTTTTACAAACTACTCAATTAAAATGATATTTCAAGTAAGATTTCATGAGAAAATACTATATGTTGTTCTCCCAAGATCAGGTTACACTTCATGAACTTCAGTCTCCTCCTTCTATTGATATGATAATTTTGGCAAAATAAGGCTTTCCAGTTTTCCTGGCCCAATTTCCACATTTATGTAACTGAAGTGTTTCAGACCTGGGCTCTGTTACCCAGACACACAGTTTCTCATTCATGTTTCCCTTATTCAGACATGCACAGTTTTTCTTTTTAAATCTATTTATTCCTTGGTGTATGTGCTTGCATGTAGACTAAAACTGAGGCTCACTGAGTCTCGTGTCTGGCTGCCCTTCCTCTGCCTGTTTTGGAGGGAGGACAACAGGTGACCTTTTCTTCCTCCCTCTCTTGCCCAACTCACTGTTTCTGTCACAACTCGTTCAGTACAGTGACCAATTGTGTTTGGAATTCATTCCGATAATCTTCCCAAATCCTTTGGATCTTGACAGTTGGAACCCGCTAATTTACATGGCAGCCCTGATTTTTCAAACAGCACTCTTTAAATCCTTCCTATGAGAGCCAGGTTTGCATGACTACCCATCTCTCCATCACCTGAAACATGAACTCTCTCCTCACGGGCATTTTGAACTCCTTTACTGGCCCACGAACATACAACACACACACACAGCCCACTGAACATACAAACAAACTCTGCACACACACACACACA